>CANTFK010000800.1:0-603826 GCA_947646735.1 Peronospora farinosa | reverse complement strand
AAAAAGGCACGGTTGAAGTTACAGTTGAGGAAACGGCTGACGACTTAGGAAGGCGTTCGAGGATCAGTTGAGCGATTGATTGGACAGGTGCGTGGATGGGTGATTGATTGGACAAGAGTGATGGAGAACAAGAACAACTAGTCCATCATGCTAGCACGAAAAAGATAACACTAATAACAATGTCAGAATCCTTTTATCACAGTGCCGCCGACTTCCTCTCTACAGCTTGCATCATGGCAAGCGAACAGGTTATGAGCCCAAGACGGGAAGCAAACGACGACACCAACGCGGCACAGGCGCCGCCGGCAACCGGTCACGAAAGGGCCGCGGCCGCGCCTGCTACGGTCGTCTCTCCTACCGCTCACGCAAGGAGCCCGGAGCCTGACGCACTGGAGAGGGTCCTCAAGATGCTCACGGGCATGGACTTGCGAATGCAGAAGATAGAAGCATCCCAAGCACGCATGGACGAAGACGAGCGCATGCGTGGCGCTCACGAGAGCGAGCTGTTCCGATCAGAGCTCGGGGCGGACTTCGCAGGGCGACTCCACGGCGGCGCAATGGAGCTTGAGGACTTGCACGATCGGCAGTCTCAGCAACAATTGCGGCGTGCACCAGCGCGGCTCGAAGACCTACGGATGCGAGCGAGAGAGCAGCTGCAGCAGCGTGCTGATCCGTTGCCTCAGCCGCCTGCCCCATTGCCACCATACCAGCCGGCACCAGTGCCTCAGACGATGCCGGCAGCTCCAGGGCAGCCAGTACAGCAGCAGCAACAAGTAATGCCGATGCAGTATCGCACTCCGGATGCCAGGCAGCGCAAGCTGGCGATCCGCAAGTTCGATGGCACTGAGGTGTACGTTGGACTCGGGTCCGGCTTCTTCGACTGGGGCAAGACGTTTTGGCGCCAGGTCGACATGGCACAGGAGTCTTGCGGTTTCCTGTGGAGCGAGAATGTGAAGACTGACGTGCTCGGGCAGTACCTCACTGGCACTGCCGAGCGGTATTTCAGCAAGCAGGTCGACACGTGGTGGGCCGTGCTGCCTACATTGCAGTACGTGATGCAGCGCATGCTGGACACGTTCAAGACGACGATAACCGCCGCTCAAGCGATGAAACTCTTCACGGCGAAGAAAGAAAGCAAGAGATCCTGGCCAGAACACTACTTGTATCTGGTCGCTGTCAGCGACGCTGCGGGCGGCGCTGAGCAGCAGGTTCTGGACAACATCGTGCGCTACGCCTCGTCTGAGCTGTCTACAATACTCATGGCGAAGTACCAGACGCACCGCACCGACTACCTCGTGCACGCGGAAGAGCTCGCGCACTTCGCGCAAGCAATCGAGATGGAAGCTAGATCAGGAAGATCCTTCGGGAAGGAGGTCGTCGCGCACGTGGACGAGTCCGTGTCGCGCAAGGAGACACGCACTTGCCACGGGTGTGGGAAGGTCGGCCATCTAAAGAAGGACTGTCGCAGCAAGAAGAATGACGACAAGAAGAGGGGCAGAGGCCCAAAAGACGGCGGCAGCATCACGCTAGCTGTTGGTGAAGGAAGAGGTCGCAACGGCTCGCGCGCCACCGGTCAAAGCCTGGCGATGGCGATTGGTGACGACAGCGATGACGAAGATGACGACTGGATACTCGATAGCGGTTCCAGCCGCCACCTTGTGAACGACGCAACCCTGCTGCGCGACGCGAGGGACTGCGATCAAGAGTGCCACTTGGCAGATGGGGAGACCATCAAGTTAACGCAAGTCGGAAGCGTCGTGCTGACTGTGCTCGCGAGAGGACAGCAGCAAGATGTGACGCTGACGGACGTGTATCTGGCGCCCGAGTTATCGCGCAACATCATGTCCTACGGTAAGCTCGAGATCAAGGGTTTTGGGCTCGTCTACGACGGCGAGTCGCGCGTGTTGGCACGACGCAGCAATGGCCAAGTCGCGTTCGATGTGGCGATGGACCACAATGTGCTCTACGTCCAGACAGTTGCAGCGGCTCGCGAGCGACGAGCGCCTAGAGACGCGCTCATGGCGATCCTGACGAGCCAGGCAGCTCCGGAAGAACCCGAGTCGGACACGCAAAGCGGCTCGCTGCTGCACTTCCACCAAAGGCTTGGGCATCTCGCGTACGACACCGTCGAGCGCATGGCGAGAGACCCCGCGTCCGGCATCGTGCTAACGGATCGCAAGCGCCCGACGTGCATCTCTTGCGCACAGGGCAAGCAAACAAGGAACGTGCAGTCGAAGAAGGACACTGGATCAAACTCGCCGATCGACAGAGTTGGCGGGGTGATCTGCTCAGACCTCAAGGGTCCGATGACCCCGAAGGATCGATTGCACAATCGTTACCTTGTCAACTTTGTCGATCATAAGTCGAACTACTGTCGCGTCTTCCTGGCGCCTACAAAGGACAAGGCGGCCAAGAAGTTTGAGCACTTCCTCGCGTTCTTTGAGCGCCAGTTCGACTGCCGGATCCACGTGCTACGCACTGATGGCGGCGGCGAATACGCGAATGTAGACCTCTTCTGCAAGCGAACGGGCGTCGCGCGGCAGATCAGCGAGGCGAGGAATCAGGCGTCAAACGGCAAGGCCGAGCGCATGCACAGGACGATCCTGAACATGGCGCGCAGCATGATCTTTGCCAGCCGACTGCCATTGACGTTTTGGGGCGATGCGGTTGAGTACGCGGCGTACATCCTCAACCGCAGCCCAACGAGCGCGAATGCGAAGCGCGCGTCGCCGATCGAGGTACTGACGAAGCAAGTGCCGGATCTGCGCGACATCGTCGCCTTTGGCTCTATCTGCTCGGTCTACCGTGACCCAGGCAAGAACTCACTCGCGCAGCGCGCACAAGTCGGCGTGATCATTGGGCGGAGCGACGAGACTAAGGGCTTTCGCGTCTTCCTCCAAAAGGAGAACAAGGTCACGATCACGCAGCATGTGCGCAACGTCGAGACGCTCAGCGCAGAGCAGAATGGTCAGCTGCAGCGCGCGCTCGAGTATGAAGATCAAGCCGTGGAGCCAGCGGCAACAGCAACAACAAGCAAAGAGTTGCCGGCTGCTGACGATGCCGCATCGCCGACGATACGCAGCGGCAAGAAGAAATCGAAGTCGTGGACACGCGCGGCTCACCGGACGCGCGGCGCTACCAAACGCGCACATGCGGCCGCCCATCAGGAGGAGCCAGCTGGCGACGACAGCGTGGTGGCTCATGTGTATGAGTGCGATCCCAAGAACTACGGTGAAGCGCTACGCAGCACTAAAGGTGCGTGAAGGCTGGAAAAGGCCATGCGCGAAGAGCTCCAAGCCCGGAAGAGAAGTCGACACGTGTATTAGAAGTAAAATTGAACTCTGTTTAGTGTTAACCAATCAAAACTCGAAACCTACAATTCTGCCTATCTGTAGTCCAGGATCTATCACCACGTGTCACCCTTTCAGGAAAAATCAGATCTCGATATGTGGTCCAACCCCAAATGCCTTTGCCATCCCGATCCATCGGCGATCTTGCCTTATCCTTGGATCGCGATCCGAATCAGATCGCGTATCAGCTCAGGATCGCGGTCGATCCATAATGCGTAATTCTTGTGAGTTGGATCGCGATCTAGGTCGGATCGCGGACCTACGTTGTATCGCGATTCTGAGTCGGATCGCGGTTTACCTTGGATCGCGGTTCTGAGTCGGATCGCGGTTCTGAGTCGGATCGCGGTTTACCTTGGATCGCGGTTCTGAGTCGGATCGCGGTTTACCTTGGATCGCGCTCAGTCTTGGATCGCGCTCAGTCTTGGATCACGTTCAGCCTCGGATCGCGGTTCTGAGTCGGATCGCGGTTTACTTTGGATCGCGCTCCGTCTTGGATCGCGTTCAGCCTCGGATCGCGGTTCTGAGTCGGATCGCGCTCAGCCTTGGATCGCGTTCAGCCTCGGATCGCGGTTCTGAGTCGGATCGCGGTTTACCTTGGATCGCGTTTCTGAGTCGGATCGCGGTTTACCTTGGATCGCGCTAAGTCTTGGATCGCGCTCAGTCTTGGATCGCGTTCAGCCTCGGATCGCGGTTCTGAGTCGGGTCGCGGTTTACCTTGGATCGCGCTCAGTCTTGGATCGCGTTCAGCCTCGGATTGCGGTTCTGAGTCGGATCGCGGCTCTGAGTCGGATCGCGCTCAGTCTTGGATCGCAGTTCTGAGTAGGATCGCGCTCAGCCTTGGATCGCGACCGATCCTGGGTGTGTGGTCCATATAATTTGGATCGCGATCTCCACTCCACGAAATTTGCCTAGCCGCTCTTCCACACCTGAAAGTCTACAACAAGACTTTCTACACCACTACCATACGAGTCTAGAAGGGGGACACCAGGGAATTGGCCGTACATACCAACGGATCCGGAAACATTTCTATTGGAAAGGCTTATTTCGGAGTGTTCAGCGCTATGTTGGAACTTGCGTAGACTGCGAGACTGGCAAAGGTGGCCCCACCTTACGAGGGAGAAGTCCAGGGAACATTCAAGCTACCCGCCCGTTCCAAGTTATCGCGATGGACCACATCCCATCTTTGCCCAAATCGTTCAAATGTAATACAGAGCTGTTGATTTGGGTGGACCTGTTTACAAGATGTGTGATTGCCAAGGCTAGTTCGTCGAGGTCGGCCCAAACCGTGGCAGAAGGTTACGAAGAGTGCGTATTCCGTCGGTTTGGGGCCAGTGAGGCGATCCGTCACGACAGAGAACCCAGTTTCATGTCAGATTTCTTTCGTGCTTTCAACCGCATAATTGGGCAGAAACAGCGGGCGACTATGGCGTATCGACCACAGGCCAATGGCACAGCAGAGAGAATGGTACAGACCATTACACGGTCCATCAAAATGTATGTGTCCGAGGTAGATCAGAAGGACTGGGATGCCTATGCAGAAAGGCTCACTTTCGCGTTGAATACGGCCCAGGACCGGATCCGAAAGGAAACGCCATTTTTCTTGGTACATGGCTGGGATGCCCGAAGTACTCTAGAAGCCACCATACCGTTAGGCAGCACGAAGCGGCGTGAATGTGAGCCCCGTCGATGGCGATATAGCGTACAACGTCAGTATCGCAGAGCGAGGGAACAAGCCAACAAATTATTACGATCTGCGATGGAAGGTCGGGCCCAGGCCCACAATGAGGAGGTGGTTGATGGTCATATTGAGGTGGATTCCCAAGTCTGGTTATACTTGGACCGGGTCAAGGGTCGGGATCATGGGCTGGAAATAGGAATCAAGAAGAATGTCGAGGTCACAGTGACCGGCCTTCATCCCTTCCAAGACCTTCTCAAGTACGTCCATCCAAGCCCTCACCGCCTTGGCCCGCCTTTTCTTCCTCGCATTGGACAGCCGAGAGGCGTATTGGCTCTTTGTACGGAGCTCGGAGAAAAGAGGAAGTCGGTGTCGGTCTTCCCATAGACTCTGGCGTGACGCATCGATGTACGTATCATGGAGCTTCACGAGGTCACTGAACCAGCCGGACACTAGAAAAGAAATAGGGGTTACGGTCACGACCCCCTGGGCCCAAGGACATGAGTCCATCAGAAGCTGAAGTTGAGAGTCCTTCATGAGGCCTTCGCTCCAGATTGGGGGGCTTCGGGGCTTCTGGTCTTCAGAGGCACCCACCCAAGACAGTGGAAGCGATACCTTGGACCAAAGGTCCTCTGGCGTCAGCTGGGTGATAACGAGGGCCCCTACCTGGGAAATCGACCAGGGGGCAACGTCTTCCGCGGCGAACGTGCTGGGCGTCGCATAACCAGGAAGGGAATAGCCGTGGATGTTACGGTCGGGTAAATCATCATGGGTGGGACCCTGGCTGGCAGGATCCTCAGGTGCTGGTACCGGATCCTCGCTGCTGGGACCCTCAGATGTGGGTGCAGGATCCTCGCTGCTGGAACTCTTAGAGGGGGGGGGGGGTGCTGGACCCTTGCCGCTGGAGCCTTTGGGCGGTGGTGCGGGACCCTTGCGGCTGGAACCCTTGGATGGTGGTGCGGGACCCTTGCCGCTGGAACCCTTGGAGGATGGTGCAGAACTCTTGCCGCTGGAACCCTTGGGTGGTACTGGACCCTTGCCGCTGGAACCCTTGGAGGATGGTGCTGGACCTTTGCCGCTGGAACCCTTGAGTGGTGGTGCGGGACCCTTGCCGCTGGAACCCTTGGGTGGTACTGCTGGACCCTTGCCGGCGGGGCCCTTGCGGCGGGAACTTTTGGCTGTTGGCTTACGCTTAGCATGGCTAGACTCGTCACTCTCAGTTTCAGAGTCTGGTCCAAACATCTCCAAGAACTCGTCGGAGTACGTCGTTCGAGCTTTCTTGTTCTTTGACGCCCGAGGCGCTGCGTGGGAGGTGCGAGGGGATGGGGACCTTGAAGGTGGAGTGGGAACCTTGGACTTGGCCTTAGTTGATAGGTCTATGACCTCGGGGCCGACCTCTGAAGTAGAGGGTACAGGGCCGGAGCGACGACTGGAAGCCCGCGACCTGGCCATGGCGGCGAACATCGAGTCGTCACTACTGCTATCCTCGGCCTCAGATGACCCCGGGGCACGATTGGCTTTCCGCTTCTTCGGCTTAAGGGACGACCAAGCCTTGGATGAAGGCGAACGTGACCATTTCGTCGTTCTGGAACTTCGGGCTTTGGTCGTGGCTGGAGTCGATTTTGCCGCCGTGCCTTGATCAACCGTTAGCTATGGTCACGTTCCCGGAGGAGGGCCTTCATGCGGCTCTTGTAGTTGGCAACCTCCTTCTGGAGTACCAACACTTGTTTGGACAGTTTTTGAGGACTGCGAAGTGCGTCCAACTTGGACTCCAGCGACTTAATCTCTGCCGCAGAACCTTTTACAGACTCGTTGTACTGGTCCTTCCAGTACTTGATCTGGGATCGGGATTCTTCCACTTCCTGAGAATTGTCCACCCGTTGGGCGAGTGCATCCCGGTACTCGGCGATAGCCAATTGGTCCACTTCATGCTCGTGGACCAGATTCCGGACCCAAGACTGTATCCGGGGCGCATGGGTCACCTCGAATTCCGTGAGGTCGTCTACGCGACGCTTTAATTCCGCGGTTCGGCGATGTTCCATCTGGTAGGCCCGTTGGAGGACCCTATGTTCCTCAGCGAGGGTCTCCATGGATTGGGCCCGTTCCACCGCGACAAGTAAAACTTCCCAAGCTTGAAAGACCTCCAGATAATTGGGGGACTCCCCAATAAGGTCCACGGTCGGGGCAACCTCGTCAGGGTCAGGTCCAGGAAGCTCGGGAAGAGACCAACGGTCAGGTGCTTGAGACCCGGTGGAAAGATTACGAGAAGTCACTAACGGATACAAGACGTGTGAGTTGGTGAACGCAACCACCCAAGCGATGTAGGATAACTTACTATTAATTCGAGGAGTTTGGACAAGGGTGCACGTGGTCTTACCGCAGTTCGAAAGACCAGCGCGCAGGGGACAGCTGTGGTGAAGTGCCAGGGAAAGTTGGAGTTTAAGGGAGATGGAACGGAGAGCAAGAGAATTTCTGGTCACTTCCCCGAGGGAGTGACCACGACCCAGCCTCGCGGATTTACAACCACACACCAGGCCCCGCCGTATTAAGAATATAAGGACCCATACGTGCGGAGTCAGCACAGGCCCCAGGTCCCGGAAACAGGTTCCGGGGACCCAGGGACCCAGGGGTACAGGGGCCCAGAGGCCCAAGGGTACAGGGGCCCAGGGGTACAGGAGCCCAGAGGCCCAGGGGTACAGGAGCCCAGAGGCCCAGGGGTACAGGGGCCCAGAGGCCCAGGGGTACAGGGGCCCAGGGACCCAGGGGCCCAGGGCCCTAATGTCCGAGGGTGCAGAATCGGTACACAGAATATCGAAGAGTACAGAAAGTGCAGGTAACATGGAGCCAGTTCTTTTTCCAAGAGTCCACACGGGGTACTATCTAGATCAAAGGGTTAAGGTTAGGCAAGAAAAGCATACAGAGAATAAGGTAAATAAACACACTCGAATTTGCATTACACGTGGCAGCTTTAAGCGCCCCTCCTAAGCTTCTCCGTCGCTTCACCTCTTCCGGGCGGGATACCCTTTGGCCCCCCGACGTCCAGCAGGTGTTAGACGACTCAAGCAACGCAAATTGAACCTCAGGATAGTTGGCCTGAGGTGTCAAGTAAGTGTCAACACTCTACGACCCGCTACAAGAAGCGGTTTCCCTACGGGGAAGAACACAAAGGGGTCCAAGGACCAAGAACAGTCAGCCACCAAAGGGGTACGCATTACCAGGTGCATCGCTCTCGACTAAGTCGATTGAGCCCAAGAAACCCGGTCCCAAGTGAAGTATATCCACTCGGGGACCACCAAGTCCCTCCATACAAGGACCAAGTCTATAAGTCTTCTGCGTCTAACGAGGAGCAAGACCAGCCAAGCCGACGGGTACACAAGGTGAGACCCAAGGTTGACGCGACACGGTATCGGGGTACCCCCTCCGTAAGTCGTCAGTCCGGCGCTGTGTGTGTTTGTGGTTCTCTCACGTTGTTTGAGAATCCACTCCACCACAACCACATATTTATCTGGAATTGTGATCGCTTGTATGGTCGCCCGGTAAGGGGGTCTTCGCCCATTCTGAAGTATCCTGACCTCATCAGGCAAACAAAGTGTTCCATCTGCTAAATCCAGGCGTATTCCAGCTGGTACCATAAAATCCATTCCTAGGATCGCGTCTTGACCTACTTGATCTCCTACCCAAGCATCAAAATAATAGACTAGCGATCCATTCAGCGTGATCTTGATTCTTGTACGACCGTCCGTCATGTATATGTTCTCACCAATCCCAACACATTCTTGCCTCTGACTCTCGTCAATGACACATCCTACCTTACGAGCAAAGGTGGTGTCGACGATCGAGACTTCGGCTCCAGAATCAAACAACATAATCGCCTTTTCATTGTTGATCTTGCCCGTTGCCTTGGCTTGCTTGAACCACTTCCCTGGGGTATGATATTTCCAATATCCCCGTGATTCACCTGGTGCTAAGTCGAGCTCCATTTTCGCAGGCGATCGGGCATATTCATCAACTCTTACGACGCTTGATATTGAACGCAGAAGTTTTGAATCTTCACATGTATTGTTCGGGTCGATCTGAGTGTTAACGCCCTGATCTGTCGATCTTCTTTCCACAAATGCATAAATGCAGAGCCTAGAACGCTCGGCTCGTAACCAGATTCCAACCTGGCGAGCGTCCTAGTTTAACATTTCTTCAGCCTTCGGCGGAAGCATTCCAGCATGCTTGGTTGGGGCATACCACTTGCGTATCATGTTGTAGAATTCTTCCATTCAACATTTTCCATGCTCATGAACATCTCCGCAGGCGGAACAGGTGTAAAAACACTTATCTGAAGGGTGTCCCTTACGACCACACTTCTGACACGTTAGTCTCTTCCAGCATCCACGATCATCGTGTTTCTTCGACCCACAATGGGTACAAGCCTTCTGATTCACCACGCGATCTGGACCGCGATCTTGATCCAAATGGTCTGATCCCGCGCGTTGATCACTATATTTCTTCACGCGATCTGGTACTGTGGCCACACATAAGTTGCGTCGATCTGTTTTGGCGTCTGATCCACTAAGGTCCGAGTCTGACTCGCTGCTACTGCCTTCCAGGCGGATTGATCTCACAGCACGAGTTGGTTTCGAGGGTGTCGGAGTGGAGGCCGACGCAGATCGCTGACGAAATTTGCTCGACCCCATTGCACTCGGATACTATCTTCCCTCCATGCGTTGATATGTTCGCAGAGTTTCTTCCATATCATCGGCGTCTCCAAGGCGAAGCAACGTCAATTGCTTAGCCAGATCGCGATCGTCAAGTGTACCAATGAAATGTTCCACATGTTCTCGGCGAATTGAAGGCGATCCTTTCCGAATGGAATTTTTTGCTCGGATCGCGGATACATTCAGCCGATACAAATATTCCAATGGCGTTTCATCGGATCGCTTCTTCGCATGATAGTATTGTCTCCTGACAGACATACCATATCCACAATATTGGATCATGAAGGTTTCCAGCAACGACTTCCATGAACTCCGGGTAGATCGGCTAAGCTGGATGTACCAATTTCGCGCCGGCCCCGTGAGTAAATCACCAAATACTAGACATTTTTCATCATCCGGGGCTTGGTCGCGTAAGAACGCCGATTTGGCCTTGTTAACCCAACTTCTCGCTCGACTTCATCCTTGTCCCGTCCTGTAAATTCTTTTAGATCTGCGATCGCAGACATTCGAATCCGCTGCGTGACAAGTCCACCATCAGGTACAGCGCCTGCACTTGCGACTTGTGGCTGTCTTAGATCCTCCAACCCCAAATCGTCTGGATCGTAATTATTGGATCGCGATTGACGCGATCCGGCCGATTCCATGTCCACATCCGAAATGCAGACTTTTGGGGTGTTTGTGGGGATCGCGGATCGACTGGCGATCATGCGAGCTTGATCCTGCTCGTACTTTCTCATGGCAGCTTCAAAATAAGATTGCAATTGACCTGATCCATTCACATTCATGTCTTCAGCTGTGAGTGCCGTCGTCGATTGTTCTCTGGCCTTAATCGGTGCCAGTCTCTCGCGAATATGCGCTGCACCAGCCGGTTCAAGTGACATTCGCTGCATATTAATCGAGTCGTCCGACTCCCCTTCGGATTCCGCTGACATATATTGCGACGATCCAGCATGATATCCTTTTGGTATATCTGCAATCGGCTGGATCGTCTGATCCACCGGATCGCGCTCTCCAGTTAGAGGAGCTAGCTTCGAAAAAAGAGATCGCCCTGCTTGGATCACCCGATCATGATCACATTCCAACAGCACCTGCGCATCAAAAGCTCCAGCGGTGAATCCAGCGTTTTGGAGCAACTCCATAAGCCGACGGATCGCTTCCAGCTGGTTCGGTGTCGGAATCGGAGCTGAAACTGGTCCTCGCAGCGATCCAATTAGCTTCGGTTTCAAAATCTCTAGAACGGGATCGCTTGACAACAGATCTTTAAGCGCCTTCCAATGAAAACACCATTTCAGCTGATCCAGTTGCCATCCTTTCGCCTTGTCTTCCTTATGCGCCAGCTTCATGTCGGCATCATCATGATCCGATTCAGGCGCCTTCATCTTCACTCGAGATGGCTTCGAATTCTTCTTCTTCTTCGAATTCGGAGTGGTTTTGGATAAATTTCCTTCGGTTTTAACCGTAGGATTTTTATCCAGCGGATAGCGTTTTGCAACGCGATCCGCAGGGGTCCTCGAAAGGACCTGGGGAGGAAGTAGAGGTTTTTCTTCCAGATCAATCTCTTGATCTTCCTCCTTGGTTTTCTTTTCATCTGCGCCCCTCCCAAAACGCTGATGATCCGGGGATCTTTTTTCTTCACACGTCTGCGGTGATCCCTTTGCCGCTGACGCTTCAATCCCAGGTTCAGTCTTGACCTTTACATCTTCTCTCAGGGACTACGGTGAAATCCCGCATCTCCCGAAGATCCGGGCATGCGCACCATTGTTGTGGAGTGGGATTCGCAAAATTGCTGATGCGATTCCAACTCTCCACTGGCGCCCGGACGACCGACTAACGGAGGGGGTACCCCGATTCCGTGTGTATAGCCTTCCTCACCTTGTGTACCCGTCGGTAGGGCGGGTTGCTCTCTTCTCGGTAGACTTGAGTCGATGTTGAACTTGATTGTGTTAGGGATAGGTGGGGGGGGGGGCGATCGAGTGGAATTCCTCACACGATCGCAGTTGTTCTTGGAGTGCTCTATTTGAGTCGCCCTGATCTCCCTTGAGATCGCCTTGTCCAAAAATGTAGATACTTGATCCGCTTGCCTTCTGACCACTTGAGCCGTCTCGCGATCTTGTATCTGGACTTCTTAGTCCTCTGCGTCCAATCGCAGCTTGAGTTGTTTTGTTGAGAATTCTTGCAATCCCTGGCCAAACAATCCAGGGATATCACTTGCGTAGTAGGTAGACTTCCTTGAGACGTCGGGAGGCCAAAGAATCCAGCCCGGAAGAGAAGTCGACACGTGTACTTAGAAGCAAATTGAACTCTGTTAATGTTAACCAATCAAATACCAAAACCTATGATCTTGACTATCTGTAGCTCAGGATCTGTTGCCACGTATCGCCCTTTCGGAGAAATCAGATCTCGAAATGTGGTCCACTCCAATATAGCCGCGATCTGGATCGCTACCTCACTCGGATATAATACCATTTTAGTACCAGATCGCGGTACTAAATAATTAGTACCAGATCGCGGTACTAAATAATTAGTACCAGATCGCGGTACTAAATAATTAGTACCAGATCGCGGTATTAAATAATTAGTACCAGATCGCGGTACTAAATAATCAATACCAGATCGCGGTACTAAATAATTAATATCGGATCGCGATCCGCCGGATCCCGACTTGTCTTCTTCACCGTTTCTCAGGTCATGTGAGATAGTTCATCTATGTGACATGTCATGTCCACCATTCCAGTCCTTCATAGTGACGTGATCCACACCAGACCGTCTTCCACATGCTTGGATGTACCCATCCTCCTCCTTAGCGATCGCGTTAACGCGGATCGTCATCGGAAATACTGGAGATCGCAATAGCGTAGTTCCTAGGCCATATTTGACCCCACATAGAAGTGCAAACTACACCATTCACTGTTTTCCATCCTATTTGACATCGTCTTGAAACCTTTCTGCGAGATCGCGACTCATCAATATTGGCCACGAGATCGCGACTCATTAATATTGGCCATTTCGGACTTAACCGAAAATATGCGATCACACTTGGCGAAATTCACTCCTTCACTTCGCCACACCTTTGGAGTTACGATGGACCAATTAAGTGAGGAAGTCGATGATGCTGCGTTGGATCTCGATCTTCTCGAGATCAACAATGACGACGTGCGCCAGATCACCTACAAACAAACCGGGAAGCGCAAGAATCAGTCAAGGAAGAACGTGTCGCGCTCCGCCCGCCGTCGAACCGGGTTGGAAGAAGCAAGCGCACCAGAAAATTCTACTGATCGTCACCAGAAACAGCGATCAATGGCTCGAGAAACGTTGAGCGACGATGAAGAAGAAAAGCAAGCAGACATTGGCGATCAAGACTACTGCTCAACGCCACCAAATTTTTGGCGTGCAAGTGCCAACGCAGTGGAAGCAACGGACCTGGCCGAACCAGCGACTTTCCAAGACGCGATTAACGGTTCAGACCAAGTTCACTGGCGTAATGCTGTTGAGACTGAGCTCAAGTCAATGCGTCTTCGCGGAGTATTTCGAGCGGCAAAACTGCCAAGTGGTCAAGGCGCTATCGGTACCAAATGGGTATTTAAGATCAAGCGCAAAGCAGATGGATCCGTCGAGAAGTACAAGGCGCGCCTCGTTGCCAAAGGGTTCAAGCAGAAGTATGGCATCGACTACACGGAGACGTTCTCGCCCGTGGTCAAGTACGTGACTCTGCGCATGGTCATTGCGATCACCAAGTATTTCAGCTGGCCTCTTGACCAACTTGATGTGGTGACGGCATTTCTCTATGGCGTGATGAAGGAGAAGGTGTATTGCACGGTCCCAGAAGGTGTTGAGTTGGATGACAACTTCGATTGCCTGGAGTTGGTCAAGGCGATTTACGGTCTGAAACAAGCTTCACGCGTTTGGAACGAGACATTCGACAGCTTTGTGTGCTCCATCGGTTTCCAAGTTTCAGCCTTCGATCCGTGCCTTTACATCAAGATTGTGGATGGTCACTGCGTGCTCGTGTTAGTATACGTCGATGATGTGTTGGTGACCGGCAGTTCACTTGAGTTGATAGCACAAACGAAAACGGATCTCAAAACGCGCCTCGAAATGTCCGACAGTGGCAAATGCACCTTCGTACTAGGCATCGAATTGATTGACGGCGAGGACGGGAGCGTGACGATGTGCCAGCGACGCTATGTCAACGACATCCTAAAGCGCTTCGGCATGGACGAATGCAAGTCTACTGTGAGTCCGGTGGACCTAAGTACGCGCTTAATTCCAAGCAACGAAGAGACCAAGTGCAATGCCCCATTTCGAGAGGCTGTAGGTGCTTTAATGCATTTGATGACTGCGACGCGACCAGACATTGCGTATGCTGTTGGGTACGTCTCGCGTTTCATGAAGAATCCTCAACAGGAACACTGGACTGCAGTGAAGCGTATTTTCCTGTATCTGCAAGGCACCAAGTCGCATGGACTCCATTTTCAGCCAAGTGACAAGATCGACTTTCGCGGGTACTCCGATGCGGACTGGGCAGGCGATCTTTCTGACCGCAAGTCGACTTCGGGTTACGTCTTCATGCTAATGAATGCGCCTGTGAGTTGGGGAAGCAAGAAGCAGTCAAGTGTGTCACTTTCAACAAGTGAAGCGGAGTACATTGCGCTGAGCCTGGCCATTCAGGAAGTCAAGTGGATCCATCGCCTGCTGTGCGAGATCTTGTCAGCTACGAACGAGTCGGGACCGGAGCTTGTCATCTCAGAAGACAACCAGTCGTGTATCAAGATGACGAAGAACCCGGTTAACCATGGTCGCGCGAAGCATATTGACATCAAGTATCACCACATTCGTGATGAGGTCAAGCGCGGTGAAGTCAAGCTCGAGTACTGCGAAACTGCGGTGATGTTAGCGGACATCATGACCAAGGGACTTCACGGACCACGTCACAAGGAGCTGACGGCAGCACTAGGCATTCATGCGTGTTCGTATTGAGGGGGCGTGTTGACGGTCATCGGTTCCACCAAGGCTGGGTAACCGTGACCGGTCCGAACCGCCTGTTCAACTTAGTATTTACGACGTAGTTTTTACGGTAATTACTTAGAGTTGATTAGACGCGTAGGATGATAAGACGCCCTACATGATTTATATGTGGTTCACATATAAATCATGTAGTCGGCAAGTAAGCCCCAATAATCAATCACTTCCAAATCTTCCTTCTTCCCAACAAGTGTCTTCTCTCCGGTCTTCCTGAGTGAACTCCCTTTGCCTGTGTTCAAGCTTCTCTTCGTCCAAGACTCATAGTCTTTTCAGAAAATTCAGACCTCGGTATGTGGTCCACTTCGGATACTATCGCGATCTTGATCCGTCGATCGAGGTGACGATCGATCTGTAACCGGTTACATCTTGCGATCGGCTTTCTGGATCGAGGTTACGATCGACGATCACACTTGCTGATCACGATCGTCGATCACACTTTTTGATCACGATCGACGATTGCGATCGAGCGATCTCCCACCCTGATCGTCATCACAGCCGCGTAATCCTCGGCCAGCCGTGGCCATCACATGATCGATCCAGATAAGCTTTCATTCCAATACAATAGCCAAGTATAAACTATGCGATCATTCATCGATAGATCTTGATCGCTCTCATACAATAGCCAAGTATAATCCATAGAATATGACTTCCGCCGTGTAAATGGTCCACATTATAATCACTTTCGATATTGTTGATCAAATTTTTCTTGATCGACTTCACCACAGTGGTGGAGTGCCAGAGAAAATCAGAGCTTAAAGGTAATGAGTCTTGGTAGAAGCACTCTAGACATATCACCAATTCTTAATGTTTGAAAAAACGGTCTGTTACTCTTAACATACAGTGACTGCAGTGATGCCACTCGTAGTCACAAAGATTGTTGAGGAACGAAAGTCGGAAAGTTCTGATCAGCGATTGTAAATTCTATTGTTGCCCCACTTTATTTCGTCATAGCGGAATAAGGTGGGGCAACAATAGAATTCAATGGGAACAGAGAGCAAGAGAATTTCTGGTCACTCCCCCGAGGAAGTGACCACGATACGGCCTCGGAGATCTACAACCTCACACCAGGCCCCAGCCTTATTAAGAATACAAGGACCCAGACGTGCGGAGCCAGCACAGGCCCCAGGATACAGGGTCCAGGGTACCAGGGCCCAATGCCCGAGGGTGCAGAAACGGTACACGGTATATCGAAGATGACAGAAAGTACAGGTACCAAGGAGCCAGTTCTTCCTCCAAGAGTCGACACGTGGCACTATCCAGATCAAAAGGTTAAGGTTCGGCAAGAAAAGCATACAAAGTATAAGATGAATGTGGTGAAGTGCTAATTTTGTGATATGGAGGTCCCGGACTCCAGTTGGATTTAGAGTATAGGCCGTGGGTCAGGGACAGGGGACCAGAGAGACAGGGGCCTCGAAGGGGAGCGACCGTTGGTGGAGGACAATCCGCAGGATTCGCCGAAGAAAAATCAGTATCAGGGTACCGGTTAACCGGTACCAAAGGGAGTTGATCATGGCCGCTCCTTGATCGACCTGGCCCCTCGTTGGTAGACCCGGGTCCCTCATCGGTCGATCTGGGTCCCTCGTTGGTCGACCCGGTCCCTCATTGGTAGACCTGGTCCCTCGTCGGTTGACCTGGGTCCCTCATTGGTTGACCTGGGTCCCTCATTGGTCGACTCGGTCCCTCATTGGTCGACCTCGGCCCCTCGGGGTTCAGCGACTCCGGACCAGTTAATACAAGGATCAGACCAGTCGACGCAAGGAATCAGAGCTTCAGGCAAGGATAGAGTAAAGGAGTTAAAAGGATAGGACTACATTAAATACTACTCAATTTGAGATCTACGTGGCACGACTCCGTCACCCAAGAAGGACTTGTTCTGAGTTACTCACTGTTCCGGGAAGGGATATATTTTGGCCCCCCGTCGAAGACAGTTGCGTAGCGAAGTTCAAGGGTGAATAGAGCTCCAGGATATATTTGGCCTGTGAGCTCGTTCGAGTAGCAACACCCCCAAGACCCGCTATCGGAAGCGGTCTCCCTCACCTCAAGGTCCGGGAGCAACGTAAAGGTCAGGTGGTTAATACCCCTGAAACAAGAAGGAAAAGGCCAGGGACGACAAGCGCCCCTGAAGAATTGGCTCTAAGTCCACTCTCGACAAGGTCGATCGAGTGGCCACCTACCGGCCCACCGAGTGAAGCATATCCACTCGAGGCCCCCCAGGTCTACCTCCCTCAAGGCAGACATCTACATCGTCACCAAGTCCTCCGAAGAGTGCAACCCGCCAGCCGACGGGTACACAAGGTGAGAGAAGGTTCATACGCGGCATCGGGGTACCCCCTCCGACAGTCGGCAGTCCGGCACAGTGAGTGGTTTGGGGTCTCATCATACAATTTTGAGAACCCACTCCACCACAATGGTGCGCGTGCCCGGATCTTCGGAAGACGCGGGATTTCACCGCGAGTCCCAAGACGATAAAGATGATCACATCAAGAAGGAGCACAAGACCGAGAAGCCACTGGAAGACCGATCGCCAGTGACTCAAGAAGAAACAAACAATGGATCGAAGGACCGACCGGGCCTTGGGAGGGGCACGGTCAACATGGTCGAGGTTGAATTTATTAAAGAGAAACCTAAATACCATCCCTATGTCCTCGTAGAGGACACCTTGGTTCATGACGCCTATCATGATCCAGAGGACCATCAGCCGACGGTGAAAACCGAGAGGCTAAGGTCCCCAAAAAACAACAAAACAAGATCGCGCAATCCAAGCCGACGAAGTTCCGGATGAAGACACCCGGAAACACCAAGTCGATAGGCCCCGAGAAGGCAGGACTGGCGTCATGGACAGACGCTGATGTCACGAGGGCCTACCACCAACGCAAGCTGAACGCGTTCCTGGAGAGCGACCCCGTCGCGAAGATCCTGGAGATCCGGCAGCTGGGTCAACTCACTGGGCCGGTGTCGACCCTGCCACGGCTGCACTCCGTCACGGACGCGATCACAGCGCTGGTCACCATGCTTCGTGAAGCGAACATGGTCGCAGGTCAGTTCGACCCGGACGACCTGCTATCCCTGGGGTTCGACAAAATCACAAAAGCGTTAGAGCATATGTACAAGCGTCTGTCGATCCTGGTGGGTACCACACCAGCAACGGAACACCCACCTCTGATTACACCTACACACATGCGGTCCAAGGACAGCCAGATGACGCTTCAGGACATCACGGTGGGTCCCCACATGTACGGAGCCGCCGGCCACCCAGGGGCGAATCAAGACCCATCTCAACACCGGATGCCAAGCGGCCAGAGGGAAGCAGCACCGTGGTCCCCAGGATCGTCCTCAACTGGGTCGGTCACTAGGATGCCCCTAGGCCCTATTGGAGCGGCGCTGCTACAGGACCGAGCGCGCAGCGCGGAGCAGGAGCCAAATGGTCTTGAAACGGCGACGCGTGGCAAGAATGAAGATCATTCCGATTTTCAGCCAATGGGAAATCAGCAAGGAAAAAGATGAAATTTGCTCTGCCCCGTGACGAAGATGCTGGGGGGAAGGACCTACCTACCCGGTAGGTGATCTGCAGACCCTCTTCGACGCGGCGATGGCAAGATTTTTGAATGAACGCCAAGTACCGCGGGCACACCCTAACGGGAATGCAGCAGGAGGAAGACCAGAGGCGCAAAGGACGACCGCTCACCATGACCAGCATCCAGGCATACAAATGCCAAGAGGCCACACGATGACCGACGTCGATATGTGAGTTCGACCCTGACAACATGGATTTGAGGGGACCTCAGTTGATGATGGCGAACGCAGCGCTGGGACAGATGCCAAATATGGTCCCTCGCATCAAACTATCGGCGACCTCGGATCTTAAAGAATTTCATGGAAGAGACCAAGACGAAGACAGAGCGCGCAGCTGGGTATCGACGGTCAAGACAGCATTCATAAGAGACCAAGCACCAGATGATGAACGATGTCTCGTTTTTGGAGGATTGCTGACTGGACCGGCACAGAATTTGTACCGTCAACTGGGTCGCTCAGTCCGAGGAAACTGGAAGGACTTAATCCAAGAGTTCATGATTCGGTTCTGTGGTACGGGGGTACCGGTCGCCCGCCAGTACTACCATGCGAAGAAAAGGTCGGAAGAGACCCCGCTGGATTATCTGTACCGCCTGAATGTGCTTGGACTCAGGGCGAAGATGAAGATTAAGGATGGGTCGCCCAAGATTCAGAAGGATCACGTCGATCACTACATTTTGACGGTGGACGACCCAGAGCTAGCAGACAAGTTGACTATGCTGCGTCTGGCGGACGTGGAAGAATTGGAGGAAGTATTGACAGCATGTCAGCGGACGAAGGCAAGACGAGGCAAGATGCTGTTTGGATCAAACAAGTTTCGTCAGAAGGCACCGGCACTACCCGAGAGGACGAGAGATCTAAATCGCCGCTCCATACATGCAGTACGGACGCCCCTGGAAGACTCGAGCTCTGAAGTTTCCAGCCCAGATTCTTCATAAAACGAAGGAGAGTTAAGACGAGTCTACCTTATGGAGAAAGAAGCAGGAAGGGACCCAAGTGTGAGGTTCTCAAAGAATCGGCCGACCAGGGAGGCCGACCAACATCACCAGGCGGTAGACCAGCGACCCGGCCCATCATCAGCGACCCCAAACACGAGATGTGCTTAATGCGGGTCCAAGAAACATGGAGATCTGAATTGCTGGAAAAGATTGACCTGCGACCGCTGTGGAAGGAAGGGTCACCCGTCTGATCGCTGCCTGTTTGTATGCCGGGTTTGTGGAGAGATTCAAGAGATTGGGAAGTGCCAGATGGAGGAGTTCTACAATTTGTTCCGTCAATGGTACGACTCAGCCAAGCATGCAGTGATGTTCCCGGAGAAACTCGAGAAGATGGCAAATTAGGACGCTCGCCAGGTTTGAATCTGGTACGAGCCGAGCGTTCTAATTGTTGCATCTTTGCATATGTGGAGAAACAGCCCAAGGATGAGACGGGTATTCCAGTTAAGATTGGAAATATATCGAAGATTGGAAATTACCCTGTGGTTCATGTTGCTTCTTTGAATGAACCTAATAATTTTGTTCGAGAAAGTTCAGTAATGGAGTTGGACTTATTGCCAGGCGAGTCTAGGGGGTACTGGAAATACCACGCCCCTACTAAATGGTTCAGGCAAGCGAAAGCCTCTGGAAAGGTCAACAACGACCATGCAAATTTGTTGTTCGATACTGGTGCCGAGATATCCATTCTGGATATCGCCTTTGCTCGTAAGGTAGGCTGCCAAATTGATGAAAGTGAACGACAAGAATGTATTAGTATTGGGGAAGCCGTATACACCACGGAGGGACGCACTCGCATCAAGGTCACTCTGAATGGGAACTTGGTGTACATCTTTAAGGTGTGGGTAGGCCCTATGGTAGGCCAAGATGCAATTTTGGGGATGGACTTCATGGTCCCAGCCGGTATCCGGTTAGACTTGGCCGACGGAACTCTCTGCCTCCCCGATGAGGTCAGGGTACAGTTGACTGGGCGAAGGACACTGTATAATACGCGAGTATCGGATGTGAAATTGGGTCGGTATGTACATATATCCGTTGGAGGATGTACGGAAGTGCCTCTTAAAAGGTCGACCTCAGAACAGTGGAAATTGTGGGTCACGAGGAGTGAACGATGGGTGACCACCATGATACAAGGGATAGGACGTCGACCGATTTTGAAGATAACCAATGTCAGCCCTCGCCCCTTAACATTGTATGAAGATACCAAGGTAGGTATGTGGTTGACTAGGGAGCAAGTTCCGAGAACGCCAGGGTTTGTCTCGGTAGGCTCTCGAAGATATGCGGAATGGCTAAATCTGGCTTATGAATCTACCACCGACCAAGTCGACCATCAGGTCGACCCAACGGAAGAGGAAGAGAGGCCACCAGTGGAGAGACCAGAGTATAAGACTCCGTCACACATCTTACAGCGACCGCAGGCCCCAACCCCAATGATGAATATAACGCACCAACCGGTACCCGACAGTGAAGAACAACTGTGCGAAGAGAGGGTGAATTGGCAGGAAGGGACCGCCCAAAAGCGGAGTGTATTTGAAGAGGACCTACATGCAGTGACCACCACCAATGAGAAGGAAGTCAAACCGGTAGACTTGTTACAGGCAGATGACCAGGTGTGTTCTTTCGAGAGTGGAGAACTTTGGGCCGAGGACATAAGGCCAGGGTGGGCGGTCGTACCGGAAATGGACCCCTCATCCGAAGGCATTGCGTTAGAAGATATACAGATTCCAGATCCAGATGGGAACGCTCCCGAAGAGGTGGACCGGTTGCGACAAATAATATGGAAGAAACGACATATGCTGATGGGCAAAGGTAACGCCTTACCCCCGGCCGCCCGAGGAGCGATATGCGATATCGATGTGGGGAACGCAAGACCGATCGCGCAACGCGTACGAAAGGTGGCCCCTCAATTCAGAGAGAAGCTAGCCGACCTGATCAAGGGACTGTTATCAGCAAAGATCATTCAGCCTTCCACCTCGCCATGGGCCAGCCCAATTGTAATTATCGTGAAGAAGAATGGGGTCGATATTCGATTATGTATCGACTATCGGTTGGTGAATGATCTCACCCAGCTCATGGTATACCCGATGCCGTTGATTAACGAATTTAATAGGAGCTTTATGGTACTGTTCCCTTGATATGGCGAGTGGTTTTTGGGTCGTCAGTATGACCGAAAGGGCGAGACTAATCTCAGCTTTCGTTACACCGCTGGGATTATTTGAATGGCTTCGGATGCCTTTTGGGCTTAGGAATGCGCCTCAGATATATCAAAGTTTGTTGGATAATGCGTTATATGGATTCTTACGGATTTTGCCAGGGGCGGCCACAGAGGAAACAGAGGATTTGTTCGCAACAGGGGAACCCGATGCAAAATCGGGCCTCTCTATATTGGGTCGACGATCATACATTGACGATATACTTGTTCCGGCCGAATCGTGGGACGTATTATGCCAGAAAGTGGAGCGGCTGCTAGACGTGTGTGACTATTGGAATTTGTCGGTCAGTGCCGTCAAGAGTACGTGGGGATGTCGGAAGGTCGAGTATCTTGGACATCGAGTTTCCAAAGGGGGACTAGAGGCCCACCCAAAAGATCTTCAGTCTTTGGTCGACCTACCTCTACCGACAACGCTGAAGGCTATGCAGTCCTTTCTAGGAAGCCTAAATTACTACAGCAGGTACATCGAAGATTATGCCATATACGCGTCGATCCTTTACGAACTGAGAGAGGTGGATTTTCACGCTTGGAGGTGCAAATTGAAGGCTAACGAGGAAGTGGCGGCCCAGGAAGACGACGAAGAAAAATGGTCGAAGGTACAAGTAGCGTTTGCCATGCTCAAGAACAAGATTGCTACGGCGCCCATCCTACGACATTTCGACCCGGCTAGAGAGGCGGTCATCATTGTCTACGCAAGTATGCTCGGCGTCGTTGGTGCAAAATTACGACGGCATGTACATGCCGGTAATGTTTACGGGCCGAACCCTCAAGTCAAACGAGGTGAACTATAGCACAGTAGAAAAGGAAGTGCTGGCGTTGTTACGGATATTGGAAACTTGCTTCACGATGTTGGTCACCCGACCTCTCAAGGTTCTGACGAGGCATTCTACACTAGCCTGGCTAGTGAAGTCTTCGGGGTTGCAAGGTCGCTTAGGAAACTGGGCCGCTCTGTTGTCACAGTGGACTTTGGAGATTGTGAAATGCAAGAAAGGTGAGGACCAGGTACTGGGGGCGTTAGCAGCCAGCATCACGCCTCGAGAGAATGTAGACTCAATTCTGGCGTCAATTGCTCCCAAGAAGCAATCCAGGCAAGTGGTCGACCTACCGACGCCCACAGTGGAACTAAATGAAGAACTGTATGTGATGAGTTTCGATGGGTCGGCCCGGGTGAAACAAGGGGGAGGTGCTTGCAGCGCTATTGTGTGGAGACTCCCTGCATGGACTATAGTTGCAGCTGCATCGAAATATCTCGACAAGTCTACGGTGAATGAAGCGGAATATGAGGGCATGTTACTGGGTTTTGACCTGTTGGAGCCAATGGAGCGACGGCGTTTGATTATTTGTGGAGACTCCAATCTGGTTATAAGACAGATGCGTGGAGAGATTGAATGCAAAGCTTCAGGTCTATCCCCGTTGCGGGCCAAGGCGTTGAGTAGGCTCCTGTCGTGGCCCACCCATGCAGTCTTACATGTGAAACGAGACTGGAATCAGAGTGCAGACCAGTTGGCCAGTGCGGCTTTACATCAGCAGCAAGGGGTCGAGTCGATACCAAGAGGAGAGTGGTCAGGTCTAGAAACAATCAATCGGCTGCCAGAGGTGTTGGTCCCTAGAGACCGGGGTCAGTCGGTCAAGGTATCTGCGGTGACGAGATCACGGTTCCCTGTCAAAATATCGGGAGAGGTCATGCAAGAAGATGTGGTACAACAACTCCGGATGGATAGGATCCGAGATGCGCAAGAAGAGGAGAGCTGGGTACGCGAGTTGAAGGCATATTTGAAGGGAGACTGGAAAGACTTGTCGGTGGAAGCGGCCAGAAACTGCAGCAAAATGTCGGAGGATTACGAGATAAGTGAAGAGGGACTGCTGGTGTACTGCCCCGGCCAGAGAATCAAGGGAGACGACCGAGACATAATTGCCAGATTGGTGATACCTGAGAGTCTCCAAGCCGACGTCCTCCATCATTATCATACGAGTTTGGAAGGCGGCCATCAGGGGATCGGGCGTACTTATCATCGGATCCGACGATATTGCCATTGGAGGGGTCTGTTCCGGAGTGTTCAGAAATATGTGGGTCAGTGCATGGATTTTGAGACTGGGAAAGGGAGACCCACTTTACAAGGGAAGTCTCCGGGGAATGTTGAAGCGACGTACCCCTTCCAAATTATCGCGATGGACCACATACCATCTCTCCCCAAGTCACATAAAGGAAATACGGAACTACTGATCTGGGTCGACCTGTTCACAGGTTATGTGATGTCTAAAGCAAGTGCGTCACGGACAGCCCAGACAGTGGCTGAGGGATATGAAGAATGCGTTTTCCGCCGTTTTGGTGCCAGTGAGACGATCCGTCACGATCGGGAACCGGGGTTTATGTCGGACTTCTTCCGAGCGTTCAGTCGTATGGTGGGTCAACGTCAGAGAGCGACCATGGCCTACCGACCTCAAGCGAACGGCACTGCGGAGAGAACGGTCCAGACTCTAACAAGATCGCTCAAGATGTACGTAGCCGACGCGGGACAGCGAGACTGGGATGAATACGCGGAACGATTAACGTTCGCGTTAAATACGGCTCAAGACAGAGTACGTGAGGAAACACCGTTCTATCTGGTACATGGATGGGATGCTAGGACCACTCTTGAGACTATGTTACCGGTGGTGAACACTCGACGTCGAGACTCAGGACCTCGGAGATGGAGATATCGGATTCAGAGTCACTATCAGCGAGAAAGAGACCAAGTCAACGAGAATTTACGGGCGGCTACAGGTTTGGGTGCAAGCACAAAATGAAGGGGTAGTCGGCCACGAAATTCAGCCAGGGACCCGGGTATGGCTATACTTAGACCGAGTGAAGGAGGGGCATGCCAAAAAATTGGCCCACCTATGGCACGGACCGTTCCGAGTCCGAGAATTAGTCGGAGATCATGCAGTACGTCTGGATTTACGAGGTACAGAATACAGACTATTCCCAATCGTGCACATCTCCAAGCTCAAGCCCGTCAGAGAGTTCCCCGATCGACCGAACAGCGATCTGAAAGTGGATGAAACAGATCGAGTCGACTTCGATGAATGTCTGTTACCAGAAGACAGCTGGGTGCGGGAATTGGAAGAGGGCGAGTATGAAGTCGAAGAAATTTTAGAGAGTCGTACAGGCAAGAAGACTCGGTATGGGAGGCAACAACGAGAATTCCTCGTGCAATAGAAGGGACACCCTGACCCCTCGTGGGTGGACAAAGTGGATCTGAATTGCGGAGCCTTACTCCGGGACTTCGAGCGCAAGAACACAAGCCATAAACGCTTCGAAGTAATGCAAAGCCATGAAAACTAGCCGGCGGTAGCAAGTTTCTTAGAAGGTGAACCGAGTCCCTCAATGGTCGGCCCAGCCCCTCGTTGGAAGACTTGGGTCGCCTGCGGAGCGGCCTTGAACTTCCAAGAGCTAGGGGTATAGGAGAATGGAGAACGAAGGAGGAAGATTGCCAAGATCACCTGGAACAGAGGAAAGCATGGCAAGGGGAGATAGAAGATGGACAAGCACAAAAAATAGGATCGAAGAGAAAAGAAGATTCATGTTCATGGGAAGACCTAAACGGATGGCCCAAACTTGCCTTTGAGGCGTGGAACTAGAGCGCCAGGATGGGGCACAGAAGACAAACGATCCTGGGTGAACCACGGCCACGCGGAATCCGACACCCGAAGGGCCTCAAGCAGGTCGACCGGGTCCGACCCCTCTTCACGACCAGGGAACCAATAAACCACACGGCGGGTTCGAGGAAGATGACGGAAGAAGGGATCCAGGAAGATGTCGAGATCGCAGTGGCCCTTGCTCATCCCAATGAAGATGAGGTCGACCACCTCCCGCCAAGCTCGAGTTGCCCGACTCCGACGCTTCTTCCGCGCGTTGTAGTAGGACGCGAGGAAAGAGTTCGCTCGCGCTTGGTCCTTGGAGATCCACAAGCAGTGGGTCGCCTCCCAAAGAGCTTGACTATGCTCTTCGTCAAACTGGATGTAGGCCGCTGCCAACTGGGCGAACCAGCCAACAGGTCGGAAGGACACGGGCTGCATGGGAACACGAGCTTCCACCCAAGGTTCCGCCGCGAGCAATCTCTGGATCATTGGAGGGTTCACCAACGACCTCTTCCATTTGGGGGGCCGGTCGAGGTTTCCGTCCGGAGGGCCAAACCAGCCCCAAGGTAGATCCAGCTGGTCGACCAAGTCTGTGGAAGACATTGTAACAATGCACCACGAATTGACCAGGTCGACCGTCCAAGGTGCCACTTCCGCGGCGGAGAAGATCTTCGACTGCATTTATCCAGGGATCATGGCGTCTCTGGGAAGCAGGCTGGAGTCGGCCAGAAGGGGCGAAGTGTTGTCCGCGACAGGAAGCGCACTCTTGTTTTTCTCCGCAGACGACTCGGTCTCCGAGTCCGATGTCCCGAACATCGCCCGTTTCAACGAGAGGCCGGTAGCCGAGGTGGCCCTCGATGGAGGAGTGGACGTCGACGGAAGACGTACAGGGTTCGCGCTGGCTGGGCGCCGACTAGCAGAACGAGACTTGGCCAGAGCCGCCCGAAGGGTCTCGCTGTCGTCGCTGAGGTCGTCGTCCGAAGACTCAAGCACGACAGGGGAACGACCACCAGAGACCGCCGACGGTGGCATCGCAGAGGCGTCAGGCTTCGGAAGCTTGGAGACTTTGGCGGGTACCCGGGGTGACGGCCGCCGGGACCGTTTACCAAGAGCTTTCGCCGGCCGTGAAGGGGAACATGCGACCGGGGGCGAAGCTGCCGAAGGAGTAGCTGGTCCCGGAGGTGGCCCGTCAGAGAAGTCGACATGGTCGAGCTCTGCGGCGAGAAGCGAGTACCGGCTTCGGATGTGGTCGATCTTCCATCGCAGACGGTCCACCAGTGCAGTCTCGCGCTGGAGAGCTTCGTGAAGTTGGACCACCAGCCGGGACTTGTCGCGCAGTGCCTCCTCCAACCGCTCACAACGAGTGGCCAACAAGGCGGCCGAAGGGGGAAGGACACCTAGCCGACCCTCGCAGTCTTCGATGCGGCGGGAATGGGCGTCCGCGAGAGCTTGCAATTCCCGCAGAGCTGCCCGTACGTTGACGGGTGCGGAAGACGGACGGTCAACCATGGGGGTCGGCGTGACAGGAGCATCTGCTGTCTCGGCAGGAGGCAAAGCGGTGGAAACAGGAGAGCTGTGAACGACAACAGTTTCAGCAGCACTCAACGGCGAAGACACCGGCCCGGGAAGGTCGGCCAAGGACGCCTCTCTACATGGAGAGGCAACCGAAGGCGCGACGGCGATTTAAGTCGGCTCTTCAGACGGTGGGTCAGCGGACGGTGGGCCAGCAGATGAGGGGTTAAAACCAGGGGCGATTGAAGGCGCTGGGGCGACCGAGGTCGGCTCTTCAGTCGGTGGATAAGCGGACGGTGGGTCAGCAGACGGTGGATCAGAACCAGGGGAAGACATGGCTGGACAGACACGAGTTAGAGGTGGAGGAGCTACAAAGGGGACAATGAAGGACCTACGTGACGAAGGAAGTGAAGACATGCGCGTGCTCAATCCGTTGTACGGTTGAGCAAGTGCAGGGGGCGGCTGTGGTGAAGTGCTAATTTTGTGATATGGAGGTCCCGGACTCCAGTTGGATTCGGAGTATAGGCCGTGGGTCAGGGACAGGGGACCAGAGAGACAGGGGCCTCGAAGGGGAGCGACCGTTGATGGAGGACAATCCGCAGGATTCGCCGAAGAAAAATCAGTATCAGGGTACCGGTTAACCGGTACCAAAGGGAGTTGATCATGGCCGCTCATTGATCGACCTGGCCCCTCGTTGGTAGACCCGGGTCCCTCATCGGTCGACCTGGGTCCCTCATCGGTCGACCCGGTCCCTCGTCGGTTGACCTGGGTCCCTCATTGGTTGACCTGGGTCCCTCATTGGTCGACCCGGTCCCTCATTGGTCGACCTCGGCCCCTCGGGGTTCAGCGACTCCGGACCAGTTAATACAAGGATCAGACCAGTCGACGCAAGGAATCAGAGCTTCAGGCAAGGATAGAGTAAAGGAGTTAAAAGGATAGGACTATATTAAATACTACTCAATTTGCGATCTACGTGGCACGACTCCGTCACCCAAGAAGGACTTGTTCTAAGTTACTCACTGTTCCAGGAAGGGATATATTTTGGCCCCCCGTCGAAGACAGTTGCGTAGCGAAGTTCAAGGGTGAATAGAGCTCCAGGATATATTTGGCCTGTGAGCTCGTTCGAGTAGCAACACCCCCAAGACCCGCTATCGGAAGCGGTCTCCCTCACCTCAAGGTCCGGGAGCAACGTAAAGGTCAGGTGGTTAATACCCCTGAAACAAGAAGGAAAAGGCCAGGGACGACAAGCGCCCCTGAAGAATTGGGCTCTAAGTCCACTCTCGACAAGGTCGATCGAGTGGCCACCTACCGGCCCACCGAGTAAAGCATATCCACTCGAGCCCCCCCAGGTCTACCTCCCTCAAGGCAGACGTCTACATCCTCACCAAGTCCTCCGAAGAGTGCAACCCGCCAGCCGACGGGTACACAAGGTGAGAGAAGGTTCATACGCGGCATCGGGGTACCCCCTCCGACAGTCGGCAGTCCGGCACAGTGAGTGGTTTGGGGTCTCATCATACAATTTTGAGAACCCACTCCACCACAAGAACATGAAGAAATATATTGGCCTGTTACTTTCTCAAGTCGTACGTTGAAGCCAAACGAAGTTAACTACGGAATGGTGGAGAAAGAGATTTTGGCCCTCCTTCGGATACTGGATATTTGCTACACGATGCTCGTTTCACGTGAGATCACTGTGCTTACGCGATATTAAACGCTGGCTTGGCTGTTACAATCTTCGGGTCTCAACGGAAGATTAGGAAGATGGGCTGCGCTCCTTTCAAACTGGACGCTGGAAATCCGCCGAAGTGAGAAGGGTGAGGACGAAATATTGGGTACGCTGGCTGCGAGTATAACCCCCCGTGAAGAAGTGGACGAAGTGATGATTGCGATCGCTCCACGTAAGCAGCCAAGGCAGACGATAAGTATGCCGCCGCCTACGGTGGAAGAAAATGAAAGTCTTTTAGTCGTCAGTTTCGATGGATCGGCCAGGGTGAAGAAGAAAGGCGGAGCGTACAGTGCAATCGTGTGGAGATTGCCGGAATGGACGATCGTGGCTGCGCTTTTGAATTCGCTACCGGTCTGACCGTGAATGAAGCAGAATATAGAGGGTTGCTTATAGCTTTGACTTATTAGCGGACCAGACTAGGGGACGCGTTATTATTTGAGGTGATTCCAATCTAGTGATCCGACAGATGCGGGGCGAAATTGATTGCAAGGATCCTAGTTTGCAGTTGTTACGGTATAGAGCAATGGAGAAGCTTCGATCGTGGCCGATCCACGAGTTCCTACATATGAAACGAGATTGGAACCAAAGTGCAGATCGGTTGGCGAGCACAGCGTTGCATCAAGAAAAAGGTACGAGGATCACGTCGGATCAAGAATTGCAAGAGTTGATGTTAGTGAACCGGTTGGGTGAACTGTTGACGCCAAAATGTGTTGATCGGGTCGTCAAAGTGGTCGCGATTACCAGATCAGCGGCTCGAAGACGGCAACAACCAGAGCCCATGCAGGAAGAAATTGTACAGAAAGTTCGGATTGAGCGAATAAAACAAGCACAAGAAGAGGAAAGTTGGATCGCCAAGTTGAAAGAGTATCTAATCGGGGACGTAAACCGTCTGAATAATGAGGAGGCAAAATTATGTGCTCGGATCGCGCCGGATTATGAAGTGGACGAAAGTGGACTGTTATTTTTCTGCCCCAAGTCGGCCGATGAAGTTGAAGGCGTGAGGAATTGTTACGTTTGGTCGTACCAGAACTCTTGCAGCAGGATTTCTTACATAACTATCATACAAGCTTAGAAGGTGGACATCAAGGAGTCGGCAGGACCTACCAAAGAATTCGATCGAATTTCCATTGGAGAGGGTTGTATCGGAGTGTACAACGTTATGTGGGGGAGTGTGTTGACTGCTCAACGGGGAAAGGGCGTCCCACGATCCGCGGTGAATCTCCGGGGAATGTACAAGCAACATATCCGTTTTAAATAATTGCTATAGATCATATTCCTTCGCTACCAAGGTCTTTTAAAGGAAATACAGAATTATTGCTGTGGGTGGATCTTTTCTCCGGGTATGTGATCGCGAAGGCAAGTTCGTCTAAAACTGCGCAGACAATCGAAGAAAATTATGAGGAATGTGTCTTTCGGAGATTCGGTGCGAGTGAAGCGATCCGTCACGATAGAGAACCTGGGTTAATGTCAGATTTTTTCAGAGCATTCAATCGGATCGCAGGACAGAAACAGCGCGCTACTATGGCATATCGACCCCAAGCAAATGGAACGGCGGAGCGAATGGTACAAATATTGACGCGAGACTTGAAGATGTATGTAACAGACGTAGGTCAAAGGGATTGGGACGAATACGCAGAGAGATTAACATTTGCGCTTAATACCGCTCAAGATCGCGTCCGAAGAGATACCCCATTCTACTTGATTCACGGCTGGGATCCACGATCAACATTGGAAGCCACCTTACCATTGGGAAGCACGAAACGACGTGATTCGGAGCCACGGAGATGTCGGTATCATGTACAAAGCCAATATCAACGTGCAAGAGCTGTAGTGAACGATCGTCTCAAAGTCGCGATCCAAGATCGGGCCGAACAGCATAATGCTGATCCGGAAATACATGGGATCGAAAAGGGATCACAATTATGGCTTTATTTAGATCGAGTGAAAGATGGATATGTCAGGAAATTAGCTCACATGTGGCATGGACCTTTTAGAGTTGCGGAAATATGTGGAGAACACGCTGTACGTTTGGAGATCGCGGGTACGCCGTATCGTTTATTCCCAGTGGTTCATATCTCGAAGTTGAAACGAGTGAGGAAGTTCCCGGATCGCTCAAAACATTTGCTGGAGTTTGATGAATCGAATCGCTTAGATTTTGATGAAGCCATGTTACCGGAAGATAGTTGGAGTTAAAGTTTAAATCCCGACGAATTTGAGTTGGAGAAGATTGTGGATATGCGATCCGGAAGAAAGACTCGCTACGGCAGAATACATCGAGAATTTCTTGTACAATGGAAAGGAATCAGTGACCCATCCTGGGTTGACGAGGTAGATTTGAATTGTGGTGCCCTATTACAGGAGTTTGATCGCGATCGGGCAAGCAGGAACCGTTTTGAAGTAATGCAGTCGCATGAGGAAGGAACGGGTGGATAATGACGATAGAGTTCTTTTGGGGTGATACCATATGCAAGAGGGTTGTATAGGGTGGTGGATAAGGAGTTTATGTATGATTAGTATAGCGATCGAAGGTCAGGGAGCTCGGATCGCGGCTGAAAAGCCCAAGAAAGAAGATGGAAGAGATGAAAAACAAAGCAAAATGGTATTGAATTATCGAAGCAATGTTCTCTGATCACGGATAATACTGCGAAAAAAAACTTACGGGAAAGGCGGGCAAGAGAAGATCCTGGATGATCCGCGATCGCAAATCGGAACTGGTTACGCCAAGGTTCTGCAGCATCCAACATCGTCAGTGCAGTCCATCAGGTTGGGGATGTTTTTCCGTTGTTGTCCCAAACCAGGGTACCACACTGGTATCTCCGAGGAGAAAGGGAAATGGAGAAAAAAGGGGTCCAACAAGATGTCCAAATCACAATGTCCCATGATCATGCCTCGCAAGACAAATCGAAGTACGGTTTTCCAACGGGGCCCGGATCGCGACCGACGCTGCTTGCGCTCTCTGCAAAATTTCGCTATGCCGGGATCGTTGTCCCGTTGCTTTGTCGACAAATACAGCGGATGGGTTGATTCCCACAGCGCCTGTCGGTGCCGATCCTCGAACTCGAGGTAGAGTTGCTTCAACTCAGCGAACCACCCAGTTACTGGGAATGAGACCGGGGTAATCGGCACATTGAGATCTTTCCAGGGTTCTTGGGCATAAAGAGCGGCGATCTGCTCCGAAGTTACCAATCTCGGTATCCACATTGAATCGGATGGCGGCGCTCGAGACGTAGGTGCAACCGGGAAAGGATACCCCCTTGGGTTGGACAGGTGCTTGTACAAATATTCGACTTCCAACTCAGCCACGCTGGTTAGACTGATTCGTCGAGACGACCATGGAGCAACTTGGGCTGACGATCGAAGAGTCCGATTGCGATACTCAGGGATCCAGTGATTTCTTGGCCCTTGTGTATCCGGCAGGTCAGTGTACTCTTGCGGCAGGAGCAAAATGTTGATCTTCTCTCGAGATTCACTGGTGACGCTGACAGCAACCTCGGAATCACTAGAGGGCTCTCTGAAAAGGTCCACTTTCGAGACTTTACCCGAAGCGGTACGGGGTTGTGCAGGCGAAGCTGGCAGTAACGCCAAACTTCGAACTGGAAACGTCGATAGTAATGGGGGAACCGTGTGATCCAGTGTGAGCAGAGTTACCAGGCGCCGAGCCGCGGCGCCTGGAGGAAGAACGCGATCCGGATAAAGCAGCAAGCAGAGAGTCCCCAGAATCGTAAAACTCTTCATCGTCGCTCGACTCGGAAGAAGGAGGCGTAAGAATTTTCTTTTGCCTTTCGAGCGTGAAGGTGCAGGATTTTTCTTCTTGCATTTGATCTTCGAAGAAGTGAGAATTCCCTTCTTGCTTTTGGCCTTCTGTGGTGTAGAATTCTTGCTCTTGGTTTTCTCCTTCGACTTTGGAACGTCTAAGTTGCGTCCCCCTGATCACGCTGAATTGGCGGATCGCGTTGTAGCGGCGGATCGCGCTGAGGTGGCGGATCGCGCTAGATTGGCGGATCGCGTTGGACTGGCGGATCGCGTTGTAGCGGCGGATCGCGCTGGAATATCCTCAGAGATCGAAGGAGTCCCTTGGACAGAACCCGATGGAGCTGGAGGAGAAGAGAGGTCCGCGGTTCGCGAACGCTTGGGAGGAGGGTCCAATATCGGGGTAGACGAAGAACGCTTGCACCCGGGAGATGCCGAGGTAACGGACACGGAATGACCCACTGGCGGTATTGGAAGTGATCCAGACGCTAGCTGGGCCAAGTGCGATCGAAGAGAGTCCCGATCACCGACGGCCCTATCACGCTCCATCTCGCGATCCGCGATCTCTCGACGTAGCTGGTCCAAGGCCACATCCTTGCGAGTACTTTCCCCGAGGTGATAGTCGTGATCAGTCTGAAGCTTATCCAGCCGATTCTGAAGAGAAGCTTGCTGAAGTTGGAACTGTCCTGTCAGAATCTGTTCAACAACGGCCAACTCCCGTCGGTGTCTTTCCTGCGTATGTTGAGTCGCCGCATTAGCCTTGAACAGGGCGGATTTCAAGCTTGCAATTTAACAGGATTGATCTCCTCGCTGGTCCAATTCTTCCTCGAAAGTTTCGGCCTTGTGGATCGCATGTTGGTATTGTTCTTAGCGGCGGTGCTACCGATTTTTTAAACGTACTCGGACAGAGGAGGCGCTACGTCCCGGAAGGATTGAAGTTCACGCTTCAGCCGATCACCTCGCACCTTCTGCTCCCGCAACTCTTCCTCCAAAGAACGATAGCTGTCCACGATGGCAGTTTGAGCGTCCAAGCGATCATAGATCGCCGTAATAGAGGATGCCAAAGTTTGCCGATCCACCACCGGCGGTAACTCAATTCGCGTAGATGGGAGCAGAATTGGTGGTCCATCGGACCGGCCTGGGGTGGCACGAAACGGCTCGGATCCCGAAATGACCAATGTATTCATAGGAGGGACGGAGCTGGGATCATCTGAGCTGGGGAGGGCCACAGATTTGGAAGCCGAAGAAGATGGGGAAGAATCCATCGAGAAGGCCAGGACAATAAGATCAGGGACGATACGCAGCTAGACCGACACCGTATGTCGACTACCGGTGCAGAGGACGATTGTAGAGAAGCGAAGAAGCAATATTTCGCAAATTGTGGATCGCCCAATATTAAATGTGGTCCACACCTTGTAGATCGACCGCGATCCGTCATAGCGATCCGTCACCGCGATCCATCATAGCGATCTGCCATAGCGATCCGTCGACCGCGATCCGTCGACCGCGATCTGTCATAGCGATCCGTCGACCGCGATCCGTGACCGCGATTTGCCATAGCGACCCGTCATCGCGATCCGTCGACCGCGATCCGTCATAGCGATCTGCCATAGCGATCCGTGACCGCGATCTGCCATAACGATCCGTCATAGCGATCCGTCGACCGCGATCTGCTATATGTGGTCCACACATTGAGATCTGATTTTTCCGAAAGGGCAACACGTGGCAGTAGATCCTAGTCTACAGATAGGCAGAATCGTAGGTTTTGGTATGTGATTGGTTAACATTAAACAGAGTTCGATTTTACTTCTAAGACACGCAAGCTTCTCTTCCGGGTGGGATAACTTTGGCCCCCCGACGACTCAAGAGCATCTGCTACGCCTAGACACAAGTGATATCCCTGGATTGTTTGGCCAGGGATTACAAAAATTCTCAAAACAAACAGCTCCCCTGCGATCGGACGCAGCACAACAAGAAAAGGACAAGGTACATGTAACGGGGCTAGAACGTACCGTCACTAGCTTACACGTGCGCTTGAGGAAGACTCAATCCCAAGTATTAGGTATTAAGTAAATTTAACTCTGATTTTTATTTTGGTTTTAATTCGTACTAATTACGAAGATTTTAGTCGTAATAAATACGACAGTGTTCCCGCCTTTCGGGAACCACACAATTTCAGGTTGATTTATCATTGGTCCATATTGGGGACTTTAGGCCCAATAATAAACCAATAATAAATTACCACGCTGTGCCCGCTATTCGAACCCAGCACCTGCCTACATATGTAATTGTTTATTTGTGTTAATGCTATATGTGTAATGTAGCCCATTACATCACCCCCTTCTCATGACAGCACTCACCAACCGTGAGTGCTCAACTGTCGAAAACCCTTCGCCCACAAACGAACAAGCAATGTCCGGAGACCCAACACCCAGTCCAGCAGCATTTCCAAGGAACGTCAGCGGGAGTGCATCAACCAACATCATGGCGCGGCAGCTCATACCTTGGTCGCTGTACGACTTGTCCGGAGCTCACGCTCCGGACTCACTGGACATGATGCGGGAACACTTCCGCCGATTTCGAAAACTGCGCGGGAAAGGTCTTGATGGAATCGAGCATGAAGCTCTACAACGTTCTTGGTGCGCCCTGCTGGCGGCACCACTCGCGACAGCGGAGTCGATCTCCGCGGGGTCATCAGCGCATGGCAGCGACACGTTCGCCTGCCCGTCCAGTTGCGCGATTCTCGCCTCGCAATCGTGATATGTATTCACCGCGACATTCTCGATCACGGCATCGATCTCGTTCGCGACATCGTTTGCGTTCGCGACATCGTTCTCGTTCTTGTCATCGTTCCCGTTTCCGACAACGTGAATCTCCTTACCGCTCTCGTTTGTCACGAGAGCGTTCGCGTGCTCGCCCGCCTTGGAATAGTCCGACTTCGTGGCTTCATACGACAGAACCACATCTGGAACGTCACGAAGGAGCGAGGAACGTGGTTCCCATGTATCCTGATCGGGAGGGAATCCAAGCCAACGTACTCGGTACCTACGCACGGATGGAACCGCACGCTTCTCATGAGCCGACTGCAGTAATGGTTGTGGAGGGTCCTCGTGACCCACAATGCGGTCTACAATCCAGCGCACCTGTCCCTCCGCATCAACAAGCGGAGGAGGGCTCTCGCGGTGGTAGAGCTGGCGTCCTGGTTGCTCAGGACGATGTTGATCAGGCCGTGAATATAGCTGCCGATGCTCGGCTGGAGGCTGAGGCTGCCAGTGAACGTGCTGCCCAAGCGGAGAAGACTTCGAGTGAGACCCGGCAGTCGAACCGTGAACTGCTCGAGCGGATAAGGATTCTGGAGCGCCAGATGCTTGGTCAGGTTCAGACGGGATCGAGACCCCGCCCCATGTCATCGGCGCGTCGAGCGCGACGGGAAGGCCGTTCGACTTACGAACCCCTGAAGCCGGCGTCGGAGCCAAACCGTGAAGCGTAGCCGGACGATATTCCTTCAGCCGCCCGACATAGAATGTCGGGTGGAGTCGCAGTGAAGAGGGGACGTCGAGTGTATAAGCGTCGCCAATTGCCTTCAGAACCTTGAATGGACCGATGAAGCGTGGCGCGAGTTTATTCGCGCCCAGATTAGTGACCGCAGAATCCCTTAAACCTTCCGTCGATAATAATACACGGTCACCTTTCTCAAACTTGCTCATGTTCTTTCTTCCATGTTTGTCAGCGTTCTCCTTCTGTAGGTCTACAGCAGTTTGTAGTGAGTCGCGTACAAACCTGGTGATGGCTTGACGTTGGAGTATAAATTCCGACACGGCCATGTCATCAATTGGTCGCGCCGACTCAATCGGCGCGTAGTTGGCAGTAGGGGAACGCTTACCCGAAGACGGGTCAATCAATGTCTGCGCAGTCCATCGAGCTAATGGGGACGCCACGTCTGATGGCGTCAAAATGGCCGTCTTTGCCTTGGATCGTGTTACTGCATTCGCGCTCAAAATACCGTGAGCTGCACTCGATCCTTGTTTATCACCTTTATCCCCCCCCAGAGTGGAGCCACTAGGTGTTGTGGGTCGCCCCACGGCCAGGACAGTAGGAACACGAGGGTGACGAGCCGAATTCACAAAAAATGGCGTCAACCCTGTTGACGCGTGTACGGCGTTGTTGAGTGCGAACTCAGCGAGTGGTAAAAATGCACTCCAACTTGTAAATGACGTAGCATAACTCCGAAGAACATCTTCGAGGACTCGGTTCACGCGCTCGGTCTGCCCATCCGTTTCCGGATGGGCTGCCGTCGACATCAGCAGTTTTGTCCCGAGGAGCTCGAAAAGTGATGTCCAAAATGCGGACGTAAATCGCGGATCACGGTCCGAAACAATGTTTTCTGGAAGGCCATGATGACGGAACACCGCGTCGATGAAGTGCGCCGCGGTCTCTGCCGCGGTGACCTTATCGTGAACAGGCACGAGATGTGTCATCTTGCTGAATCTGTCAACAAAGACCAAGATGCCCGTTCGAGCTTGGCTATCGGGCGCAAGCCCGAAGATAAAGTCCATCGAAACTGATCTCCAGGCCTCTGCTGCAATTGGCAACGATCGCAAGGGAGCCTGTGACGATGGAGATGGCTTCACACGCTGGCATATTTCGCACGTTCGGATCCAGTTGCGTACCCACTTATACATGTGGGGCCAGAAGAAGTCTCGAGACACAGCCGCGAAAGTCTTTTCGCGGCCTAAATGGCCGCCAGCAGGAGCATCGTGATACTCGTGAATGATTCTTGCACGCAAATCCATGTCATTGGCAATCACCGTGCGAGGAGCATCGAATTGGTCGATGCTATACAGAAGCAAATCGCCATCTAAACTGTATCGATGAATATGGTCGCGCTTGGTACGGGATAATGCTCCCAGTGCAGCATCGCTGGGAGCACGCAGATACTCGATAATGTCTGCATAATCTGAATCGCCCTTGTACGCCGCGACGATCTCATCAAATAAACACGGCTCGGGTGTAACCCGAGTTAAGTTCAGCGATACACACATTGCACATCGGTCATCATCGTCCTCGTCATCAGTAGCCTGGCGACTCAGAGCAGTCCGAGGATCGTAGTCGGAACGTCGTGACAAGGCGTCAGCGAGAATATTGGTCTTGCCTGGCTTGTAATGCACGACGAAGTTGTACTCAGAGAAGAATGAGAGCCATCGTGCCATCCGTTGGGACAGGTGTGGGCTCTTCATCGCTGTGCGCAGCGATGCATGATCGGTGTACAAAGCAAACGTACTTTCACCAAGGAGATGCACGCGAAACTTGATGAGTGCATAGCGCATCGCTAATAACTCCTTGTCGTGAACCGGATAGTTCTTCTCAGCTGGCTTCATCTGTCGCGACTGATAACTCACGACTCGTTCACGGCCCTCATCATCAAATTGCATGAGGGCACAACCGATTGCAAAATCACTGGCGTCGCAAACCACGTGGAACGGCTTGGAATCGTCTGGTAGGACCAGGACTGGCGCTGACGCTAGGCTCTTCTTTACTGCTTCGAAGGCTGCTTGGTGCTCGGGACGCCACAACCACGTGGCGTCTTTCTTCAAGAGTGACGACAAAGGCTGGATAGAACCAGCATAATCCTTCGTATACTTGTGCAAATAATTAGCCAAGCCGAGCCACTGACGCAACTCCGTAGGGTTCTTGGGCGTGGGCCAAGAACAGATGGACGACACCTTCTCTGGATCAGCTCGAACTCCCGATTTACTCACATAGCAACCTAACACCGGAATCTCCGGTGCACAAAAGACACACTTCTTGAGATTCGCGTACAACTTGTTGTCCCGCATAACTTGAAACACTTGCTTCAGGTGTTGAAGGTGAACTTGGACATCGTTGAGGTTGCCCTCGGCGCGACTATGGACGAAGATATCGTCAAAATAACTTGGGGCAAAGTTCCGAAGAGGTCTCAACACTTGAGACACCATGCGATTGAAAGTGGCCGGAGCGTTCTTCAACCCTTGTGGCATTACCAGCCACTCCCATAACATGCCACTCGGGGTGCTCACCGCGGTGAGTGGGATATCGCTCGGGCGCATCAAAATCTGGTAAAAGCCATCGGTCAAGTCGATGGCACTGAAGATGACACTACCTGACATGGAATTCAGCACCATGTCCTTCCTGGGAATTGGCGTTTGCGCAGGAATAGTGGCATCATTCAATTTATTGAACGCATGCACTATCCGCCAGCCTCCCGTAGCCTTCTTCACGCAGAAGGTTGGACTCGAATGTGGTGAGATACTCTCCCGCACATGACCCGCTTTGCGGCGACCTTCAAAGAATGCGTCAATAGCTTCGACTTGATCTCGAGGCAACGGCCACTGCCGTGTCACACAATACTTCGACCCTGGCACGAGATCAATCTCGTGCCGAACACCGCGGTCCGCAGGAAGTTCAGCCGGGATCTTGTCCGGGAACACGTCTGCATACTCACGAGCAATGTCGTAGACGGGGTTACCAGACTCTCGCAGGGCCTCCCATGACTGTGATGCAAACCTTTCTTCACGCGCAGACTTCGGCTCAGCGCTTTGAGGACGCGCCATATGCTCCTCGTTTGCCACGGTAACCACCTCGTTGGTGATTAGACACACTTGTTCCACAGTGCCTCCCTTAAGGTCACGTAGGAAATGCTTCCAGGAAAGCCCTGGAAGACTTGTAATGGAAGACGCATTACGAGGAGGACTCTCGACCTCGATATATTGGCGCCTTTGTGGACTCCCTTCCACGTACACGATAGCGTGGACACATTCCAACGCTATATTCTCGGTGCTGTTGTCCCCATCGTGCTTCGAGTCACTACTCGAAGCTGGCGAACCGCAGTCAGGTGATAAACCATCACCCCCCTCTAGGCACTGGATGTCGTCATCCAAGATGCCGGAGACACTGGACGGGAGTACCCCAAACTCGACCGTCGACACTTGATGCGGTAGCTCCTGCTCGGCCGCCGTAAACCCGCGTGGGAGCCCCTGCTCAACCACAGTATGCCCATGTGGGAACCTCGGTTCGACCAAAGTGGGTGATGATGGGAACCCTGGTTCGACCATCATGCTCTCGCGTGGGGACTCCTGTCCGTCCACGTTGTACTCGTGTGGGAGCCACTGCTCGACCACAATATGCCCATGTGGGAACCTCGGTTCGACCACAGTGGGTGATGATGGGTACCCCGGTTCGACCATCATGCTCTCGCGTGAGGACTCCTGTCCGTCCACGTCACACTCGCTGGCGAGCTCTTGCTCGTCGCCACAATGCCCTTGTGGGAGCCCCTGCTCGACCACAATAGGTGCAGATGGGAACCCCGGTTCAACCACTGCATTCACGTGCGGGAACCCCTGTTCAACCGCATTAATGACGCGCGGGAACCCCTGTTCGACCGCGTCGTCCTCGTCGTCCTCTTCGCTCTGTAGCGAGGAGTCACTGTCACTTGTGTCCCGAATAACAGCACAAGCAGTGCAGAGAGGGCCATCGCTCGCTCTGTGCACCGCCAACGTCGTGGAATCGCGATCCACGACTGTGACGTTTGGCCAGTCACTTGGAGATACCAAGAGATGGGTAAACACTTCACTGACATCGAACTTGCGTCGACGTCTCACTGATCTGGCTAACCAGTCGATCTGGGGCTTATAACGTGCCAACCATGGCATGCCCAGTATGCAATCGAATGCATAATTCATCGCGATCACCAAGAAATCATCATTACTGCGAAAGCCATCAAACGTATACGGCAACGACACTTCGCGCCGCGATACGCGGTGTGGTTTCCCGTCAGCCAACTTGACGACGACTTGGCCAGGTCCCTCACGGACCTGAATGCTGGGAGGCAGCATCGACAAACAAGATTCACGAAAGAAATTGTTTGTTGCTCCTGAGTCCAGGAGTGCTCGCAGAGGTCGCCGGACGCCGGCGACATGTAAACTGACAATAATCAGACGTGAATCACCACTCGTAGTGGTGGCATTTAACCGTGCGCGTAGCGCAGGAGGACTGGAAGGTTGGGCTGCCACCGGGGGACCCGGACCTCCGTTCCAACCAGTAGGGCGCCCTGCACCTACTGGTCCCGACCGTTTTTTGGACGTGCGGCCGGTACAGCACCCTCATGATGGGCGTCCACTACTTGCACCGATAATGGGGCTGGCGCACGGCACTCTGCCGCGCGATGTCCTGGCTTGAGACAACGAAAGCAAACCATTGGACGCCCGGTGCGAGCGTCACCTTTATGATGAAAGACACGTCGCCGGTCACCCGACGACTCAATAACGTCGATCTCCATAGGTTCTGGGCCAGAAGGCCGGGGAACGCTGACGACCGAGGGTTTGGCATAGGCCTTTGTGACCCTAAAGTCTTCACGGAGTGCGATGGCGAATGCCTCCTCCGATGTGGCAGGCTCGGCGCGCTCCAGCGATAAGCGGGTCTGCCCTTCACGCATACCATCCACAAAGACATTCACCTGTGTGTATATGTCCATGGGGTGCGTGATAATACACGACGCCAGATGCCTATCCATCTGCACGTAGTCGCGCATCGCCATTTTACCCTGTCGCATCGACAGGAATCTTGATCGCGCCAGTTTCTCCTCTTTCGTTGGCTCGAAAGCAAGACGAAGATCGTCCTGGATGGCATCCAGGGTGGGGAGCGCGTGCTCGTCCACAACGAGTTTACCAAGGGCCCACTCCTTGGCCTTCTCGGTGAGGCGGGAAAGAAGAAAGTTGACCTTCGCCTGTGGAGCCTCAAGAAGTCTCGAGGCGATGGCGATATCAACTTCTCGGAACCACCGGTTCAGCGATAACCGGTCCTTACCTTCTCCAGAGTAGGAGGAGGTTTCCATCTTCACGGCCTCATTACGTGAAGGGCGCGAGGGAGTCAAGCCTCGCCGGTTGGATTCGGCGAGCTCGCGTGCCATAAACTCATGTATGGCGAGACGTTGCGCGTCAGGGGTCGCTGATCTCATCAGCGACGCGACGAATGCCTCTCCCGATATCGCCGCGAGGCGATTAAGGGCATCCCACTCAACACCAGTAAGATGGGGGAAGGTCGCGTGCTCCAAAAATAAATCTGGAGCGTCAAAGTACGACGATTCGCTCATCCCAAACTCGGGCATAGGAAGGACTACAAAGTGCTACCAGGTGTAACGGGGCTAGAACGTACCGTCACTAGCTTACACGTGCGCTTGAGGAAGACTCAAGCCCGAGTATTAGGTATTAAGTAAATTTAACTCTGATTTTTATTTTGGTTTTAATTCGTACTAATTACGAAGATTTTAGTCGTAATAAATACGACAGTGTTCCCGCCTTTCGGGAACCACACAATTTCAGGTTGATTTATCATTGGTCCATATTGGGGACTTTAGGCCCAATAATAAACCAATAATAAATTACCACGCTGTGCCCGCTATTCGGGCCCAGCACCTGCCTACATATGTAATTGTTTATTTGTGTTAATGCTATATGTGTAATGTAGCCCATTACAGTACAAGATCGCGAGGCGGCTCAAGTGGTCAGAAGATCAAGCATATCAAGTGGATCAAGTATCTACATTTTTGGACAAGGCGATCTCAAGAGAGATCAGGGTGACTCGGATAGAGCACCTACAAGAACCCCTCGACCGCGTGAAGATTTCCGCACGGTCGACCCCCAACCTATCCCAAACACGGTTAGGTTCAGCATCGACTCAAGTCCACCGAGAAGAGTGCTACCCGCCCTACCGACGGGTACACAAGGTGAGGAAGGAAAGTTGCACGGAAACAGAGTACCCCTTTCGATAGTCGGTTGTCTGGGCGCCAGTGGAGAGTTGGGATCACATCAGAAATTTTGTGAACCCCGCTCCACCACAAAAGAGATCTGTATCAGACCAGTGGAAACTATGGAGTACCCGTGAAGAACGATGGGTGACTACAATGGTACATGGGTATGGACGAAGCCAGTGCTTAAGGGTCACCAATGTTAGTGACAAGAATTTAATTCTGCATGAGGACACCAAACTAGACATTTGGCTATCCAAGGACCGGGTCCCTCGATTTCAAGGATTTGTGTCAGTAGGTTCTAGGAGGTATGCTGAATGGCAGAACCTGGCCTACCAAGCTACCACTGACGAAGAAGACTCCGAACCCTTTCAAAAAGAAGAATACCAAGGTCCCATGGTCGAAAACCCCAGTATAAGACCCCAGAAAGAATATTGCCACGAACAGGAGCCCAAGCCTCAGTGGTTGCTACTGTGCTGGGTGTTCATTTGAGGATCCCCGAGTCAGCACTGCCGGACTCAGAGGTAGTAGAAGATACTTTTGACGGGAACCAACCAGCAGAAGTCAGCCTGAGCAAAGAATTCTTAAGAATTGACGAGTTCGGGATGGATGAGGTCCAATCGCGGAAGGGCCAACAAGATAATGGAGCCGAGGCAAATATAGCCGATGACCAGGTCTGGGTCCACGAGAGTGGAGAGCTATGCGCGAAAGATATTGACAAAACTGGTCGATTATCCCTGAGGTCGCCCCTTCCAGAGACGAAGTCACGATGGAAGATATCCAAATTCTAGACCCTGGTGTAACTCCAAAGGAACAAGTGGACCGTCTCCGCCAAACATTTGGCAGAAACTACATCTATTGATGGGAAAAGGCAACGCGTTACCACCGGCAGCCCGAGGAGCGGTGTGCGACATCGATGTGGAAAATGCACGGCCTATCGCCTAACGTGTACGGAAAGTGGCCCCTCAGTTCAGAGAGAAGCTGTCGGACCTAATCAAGGGCCTGCTATCGTCTAAGATCATCCGGCATTCTACCTCACCATGGGCCAGCCCAATTGTGATCATCGTCAAGAAGAATGGAGTGGATATAAGTTTGTGTATCGATTACCGGATGGTGAACGAGGTGACACGCCTCATGGTGTACCCTATGCCTCTCGTTAACGAATTGTTGGAAGATTTGGACAAAGCCCTATGGTATTGCTCGCTGGACATGGCCAGTGGTTTTTGGGTAGTTAGTACGACTGAGAGGGCTCGTTTGATTTCGGCATTTGTGACTCCGCTCGGATTGTTTGAGTGGAGACGAATGCCGTTTGGACTGAAGAATGCGCCGCAGATCTATCAGCGGCTGTTGGATAATGCTTTATATGGATTTCTTACGATTTCCTCAGAGCCGGGCTCTGACAAACAAGAGGACCTGTTCGAGGTGGGCCATCCCTAGGGAGACCTCAAGAAGTCTATATTAGGACGTAGGTCCTATATCGACGACATTTTTATGACCTCTGGATCATAGAATGACCTATGCTTAAAAGTGGAAAGACTTTTGGAGGTTTGTGATAAGTGGAATTTATCGATCAGCGCGGTCAAAAGCTCATGGAATTGTCAAAAGGTAGATTACCTTGGCCACCAAGTATCGGCGGAAGGGTTGGAGGCCCACCCCAAGGACCTTCAGTCCTTAGTGGATCTACCATTGCCTACTACCCTAAAAGCTATGGAGTCGTTTCTCCGGAGTCTCAACTATTACAGTCGGTTCCTAGAAGACTATGCCATTTATGCGTCCATATTGTACGAGCTAAGAGAAGTGGATTATCACGTTATTTCGACGCCGGATGAGTGGGACTGGGGACACCCAGAGGAGTGACCCGGAGGAAGACCGATGGACTCGGGTACAGGTGGCCTTTGCGATGATGAAGGATAAGATCGCCACCGCCCCAATCCTCCGCCATTTTGATCCAGACCGAGAACCGGTCATCATCGTTTATGCCAGTGAGTGGGCCATCTCGGCATCCCTGGTGCAGGAGTATGAGGGGGTGTATATGCCGGTAACTTTTACGAGTCGGACTTTGAAGCCAAACGAGATCAACTATGGGCTGGTGGACAAGGAAGTGCTGGCGCTATTGCGAATACTAGACCTTTGTTACACGTCGCTGGTCACCCGACCTATCAAGGTCTTGACCCGACACTCAACACTGGCGTGGTTAGTCCGGTCACCTGGTCGTCAAGGTCGCCTTGGAAATCGGGCTGCTCTCCTGTCTCAATGGACGTTAGAAGTGGTCAAGCGTAAGCGGGACGAGGATGAAATACTGGGGACATTGGCAGCCAGCATAACTCCTCGCGAAAACGTGGACTCCATCTTGTCTTCAATTGCCCCTAGGAAACACCCCCGTCAAACTATCACGGTGGTTCCCCCTACGGTTGAGCTCGAGGAAAGCCTCTATGTGGTCAGTTTTAATGGGTCTGCACGAGTTAAGCGTGGAGGAGGGACCTGCAGTGCTATTGTGTGGCAACTCCCGGAATGGACGGTGGTCGCCGCCGTTTTCCGATATTTGACTGAAGCGACAGTAAATGAGGCAGAGTATGAAGGCCTATTGTTAGGCTTCCTTCTACAGGAGAACCTGGAGCGTAGACGTCTGGTGTAATGGGCTACATTACACATATAGCATTAACACAAATAAACAATTACATATGTAGGCAGGTGCTGGGCCCGAATAGCGGGCACAGCGTGGTAATTTATTATTGGTTTATTATTGGGCCTAAAGTCCCCAATATGGACCAATGATAAATCAACCTGAAATTGTGTGGTTCCCGAAAGGCGGGAACACTGTCGTATTTATTACGACTAAAATCTTCGTAATTAGTACGAATTAAAACCAAAATAAAAATCAGAGTTAAATTTACTTAATACCTAATACTCGGGCTTGAGTCTTCCTCAAGCGCACGTGTAAGCTAGTGACGGTACGTTCTAGCCCCGTTACATCTGGTAGTGTGTGGAGATTCTAAACTGGTCGTGCGATAGATGCGAGGAGAAATCGAGTGTAAGGCGCAGGGCCTGACAGCACGACGGGCGAAGGCCCTGGAAAAACTCAGGTCCTGGCCCGTTCATGAGTTTCTGCACATGAAGCGCGAATGGAACCAAAGTGCAGACCGACTTGCTAACGCGGCTTTGCACCAGCAACAGGGTGTCGATATAGTGCCGGAAGAAGAGTTCAAGGACCTCGAAGCAATTAACCGTCTACCTGAGCTTTTAATACTCAAGGACCAGAACCCTGCATTGCGAGTTACAGCTGTTACGAGATCCCGGTCCCTATCCATAATGCCGACGGAAGTCTTGCAAGAGGAAGTGGTGCAACGGATAAGGATCGAACGAATTGCAGCAGCCCAAGATGAAGAGATGTGGATACGTGATTTGAAGATTTACCTACGGGGCAACTGGGGTAGTCTATCGGCCGAGGTGGCATTTACGTGTGGAAAGATTGAGATGAACTACGCTTTGGATGATGACGATCTTCTTCTGTACTGCCCTTACCAGGGAACAGTAGATGAGGACCGTGAGGGGTTGATTCGGCTAGTTATATCCGAAAGTCTACAACAAGACTTTCTACACCACTACCATACGAGTCTAGAAGGGGGACACCAGGGAATTGGCCGTACATACCAACGGATCCGGAAACATTCCATCGGAAAGGCTTATTCCGGAGTGTTCAGCGCTATGTTGGCACTTGCGTAGACTGCGAGACTGGCAAAGGTGGCCCCGCCTTACGAGGGAGAAGTCCAGGGAACATTCAAGCTACCCGCCCGTTCCAAGTTATCGCGATGGACCATATCCCATCTTTGCCCAAGTCGTTCAAGGGTAATACCGAGCTGTTGATTTGGGTGGACCTGTTACGGGATATGTGATTGCCAAGGCTAGTTCGTCGAGGTCGGCCCAAACCGTGGCAGAAGGTTACGAAGAGTGCGTATTCCGTCGGTTTGGGGCCAGTGAGGAGATCCGTCACGACAGAGAACCCAGTTTCATGTCAGATTTCTTTCGTGCTTTCAACCGCATAATTGGGCAGAAACAGCGGGCGACTATGGCGTATCGACCACAGGCCAATGGCACAGCAGATAGAATGGTACAGACCATTACACGGTCCATCAAAATGTATGTGTCCGAGGTAGATCAGAAGGACTGGGATGCCTATGCAGAAAGGATCACTTTCGCGTTGAATACGGCTCAGGACCGGATCCGAAAGGAAACGCCATTTTTCTTGGTACATGGCTGGGACGTCCGAAGTACTCTAGAAGCCACCATACTGTTAGGCAGCACGAAGCGGCGTGAGTGTGAGCCCCGTCGATGGCGATATAGCGTACAACGTCAGTATCGCAGAGCGAGGGAACAAGCCAACGAATTATTACGATCTGCGATGGAAAGTCGGGCCCAGGCCCACAATGAGGAGGTGGTTGATGGTCACATTGAGGTAGAGTCCCAAGTCTGGTTATACTTGGACCGGGTCAAGGAGGGTTATGCTCGAAAGCTGGCACATCTATGGCAAGGGCCGTTCCGAGTGAGAGAACTGGTGGGTAACTATGCCGTTCGTTTAGATATCAGTAGAACAGAATACCGTATATACCCGTTGGTACACGTTTCAAAGTTGAAGCTGGTCCGGCAATAACCGGATAGACCAGACACGGTGTTGGTGGTAGACGAAGCGAACCGGGTGGATTTTGATGAAGCTCTATTGCCAGAAGAAAGTTGGGTCGCGGAACTGGAAGAGGATGAATACGAAGTGGAGAAGATTCTAGACAGACGTATGGGAAGGAAAACTCGGTACGGACGGATCCAGTGTGAATACCTGGTACAATGGAAAGGATATCCTGACCCGTCATGGGTGGATGAGGTGGACCTCAACTGCGGGGGATTGCTTAGGGACTATGAGCGCAGGCAGGCTACTCGGAACCGATTCGAGGCAATGCAGAGTCATGAAGAGTAGTGGGGAGAGTTCATCTTGGGAAGGCCAAGATGATGCAAGAAGGAGGCGGTATTTGTCATACACTTACAAGGGGGTCAAGTTATTATATTCGAGAGTGCGACAGCACAAAAGAGATTGCGAAGTATTGTGAAAGGCCCAGAGTATCAGGGCACCGGGGTACCGGTGCCCAGGGGCCCGGAGGTACAGGGGCCCAGGGGTACAGGGGCCAGGGGCATAGGCCCAAAGAAAAGGAACGTGAAGTTACGGAAAAAGCGTTGGAGCAGAAAGATAGCTGACTTAACATTTCATGTATCCGTGTCCGGGCGAAATTTGCCGGAGAGACGAGGGACCTGGAAGGCGGGGTATTCCTGAATGTTCTTGCGATAGAACACGCGCCAGGGGGCAGTGTCGTCTGCGGTATGCAAAGCCCTCAACAAGTCCAGCTGAGGATCCTCCGTGGTGACGACTGGGTACCAGACGGTCAGCTGACGGGTCGGGATCATGGGCTGGAAATAGGGGTCAAGAAGAATGTCGAGGTCACAGTGACCGGCCTTCATCCCTTCCAGGACCTTCTCAAGTACGTCCATCAAGGCCCTCACCGCCTTGGCCCGCCGTTTCTTCCTCGCATTGGACAGCCGAGAGGCGTATTGGCTCTTTGTACGGAGCTCGGAGAAAAGAGGAAGTCGGTGTAGGTCTTCCTATAGACTCTGGCATGACGCATCGACGTACGTATCATGGAGCTTCACGAGGTCACTGAACCAGCCGGACACTGGAAAAGAAATAGGGGTTACGGTCACGACCCCCTGGGCCCAAGGACATGAGTTCATCAGAAGCTGAAGTTGAGAGTCCTTCATGAGGCCTTCGCTCCAGATTGGGGGGCTTCGGGGCTTCTGGTCTTCAGAGGCACCCACCCAAGACAGTGGAAGCGATACCTTGGACCAAAGGTCCTCTGGCGTCAGCTGGGTGATAACGAGGGCCCCTACCTGGGAAATCGACCAGGGGGCAACGTCTTCCGCGGCGAACGTGCTGGGCGTCGCATAACCAGGAAGAGAATAGCCGTGGATGTTACGTTCGGGTAAATCATCATGGGTGGGACCCTGGCTGGCAGGACCCTCAGGTGTTGGTGCAGGATCCTCGCTGCTGGGACCCTCAGATGTGGGTGCAGGATCCTCGCTGCTGGAACCCTTGGAGGGGGGGGGGGTGCTGGACCCTTGCCGCTGGAGCCTTTGGGCGGTGGTGCTGGACCCTTGCTGCTGGAACCCCTGGATGGTGGTGCGGAACCCTTGCCGCTGGAACCATTGGGTGGTACTGGACCCTTGCCGCTGGAACCCTTGGATGATGGCGCGGAACCCTTGCCGCTGGAACCCTTGGGTGGTGGTGCTGGACCCTTGCCGGCGGGGCCCTTGCGGCGGGAACTTTTGGCTGGTGGCTTACGCTTAGCATGGATAGACTCGTCATTCTCAGTTTCAGAGTCTGGTTCAAACATTTCCAAGAACTCGTCGGAGTACGTCGTTCGAGCCTTCTTGTTCCTTGACGCCCGAGACGCTGCGTGGGAGGTGCGAGGGGATGGAGACCTTGAAGGTGGAGTGGGAACCTTGGACTTGGCCTTAGTTGATAGGTCTATGACCTCGGGGCCGACCTCTGAAGTAGAGGGTACAGGGCCGGAGCGACGACTGGAAGCCCGCGACCTGGCCATGGCGGCGAACATCGAGTCGTCACTACTGCTATCCTCGGCCTCAGATGACCCCGGGGCACGATTGGCTTTCCGCTTCTTCGGCTTAAGGGACGACCAAGCCTTGGATGAAGGCGAACGTGACCATTTCGTCGTTCTGGAACTTCGGGCTTTGGTCGTGGCTGGAGTCGATTTTGCCGCCGTGCCTTGATCAACCGTTAGCTATGGTCACGTTCCCGGAGGAGGGCCTTCATGCGGCTCTTGTAGTTGGCAACCTCCTTCTGGAGTACCAACACTTGTTTGGACAGTTTTTGAGGACTGCGAAGTGCGTCCAACTTGGACTCCAGCGACTTAATCTCTGCCGCAGAACCTTTTACAGACTCGTTGTACTGGTCCTTCCAGTACTTGATCTGGAATCGAGACTCTTCCCCTTCCTGAGAATTGTCCACCCGTTGGGCGAGTGCATCCCGGTACTCGGCGATAGCCAATTGGTCCACTTCATGCTCGTGGACCAGATTCCGGACCCAAGACTGTATCCGGGGCGCATGGGTCACCTCGAATTCCTTGAGGTCGTCTACGCGACGCTTTAATTCCGCGGTTCGGCGATGTTCCATCTGGTAGGCCCGTTGGAGGACCCTATGTTCCTCAGCGAGGGTCTCCATGGATTGGGCCCGTTCCACCGCGACAATTAAAACTTCCCAAGATTGAGAGACCTCCAGATAATTGGGGGACTCCCCAATAAGGTCCACGGTCGGGGCAACCTCGTCAGGGTCAGGTCCAGGAAGCTCGGGAAGAGGCCAACGGTCAGGTGCTTGGAACCCGGTGAAAAGATTACGAGAAGTCACTAACGGATACAAGACTTGTGATTTGGTGAACGCAACCACCCAAACGACGTAGGATCACTTACTGTTAATTCGTAGAGTCTGGACAAGGGTGCACGTGGTCTTACCGCAGTTCGGAAGACCAGCGCGCAGGGGACAGCTGTGGTGCAGTGCCAGGGAAAATTAGAGTTTAAGGGAAATGGGAACAGAGAGCAAGAAAATTTCTGGTCACTCCCCCGAGGAAGTGACCACTCGCAGATCTACAACCTCACACCAGGCCCCAGCCTTATTAAGAATACAAGGACCCAGACGTGCGGAGCCAGCACAGGCCCCAGGATACAGGGTCCAGGGTACCGGGGTACCGGTGTACCGGGGTCCAGGGTACCAGGATACCGGGGTCCAGGGTGCCAGGGCCCAATGCCCGAGGGTGCAGAAACGGTACACGGAATATCGAAGATTACAGAAAGTACAGGTACCAAGGAGCCAGTTCTTCCTCCAAGAGTCGACACGTGGCACTATCCAGATCAAAGGCTTAAGGTTAGGCAAGAAAAGCATACAAAGTATAAGATAAATATACACACTCGAATTTGCTTTACACGTGGCAGCTCTAAGCGCCTCCTCTTAGCTTCTACGTCGCTCCACCTCTTCCGGGCGACATATCCTTTGGACTCCCGACGTCAGCAGGTGTTAGACGGCTCAAGCTACGCAAGTTGAACCTCAGGATAGTTGGCCTGAGGTGCCAAGTAAGTGTCAAAACACCCAAAACCCGCTACAGGAAGCGGTTTCCCTACGGGGAAGAACACAAAGGGGTCCAAGGACCAAGAACAGTCAGCCACCAAAGGGGTACGCAGTACCAGGTGCATCGCTCTCGACTAAGTCGATTGAGCCCAAGAAACCCGGTCCCAAGTGAAGTATATCCACTCGGGGACCACCAAGTCCCTCCATACAAGGACCAAGTCTATAAGTCTTCTGCGTCTAACGAGGAGCAAGACCAGCCAAGCCGACGGGTACACAAGGTGAGACCCAAGGTTGACGCGACACGGTATCGGGGTACCCCCTCCGTAAGTCGGCAGTCCGGCGCTGTGTGTTTGTGGTTCTCTCACGTCGTTTGAAAATCCACTCCACCACATAGATACGGCTTTCCTCCGAGACCAAGCACGAGACAGCGAGAAGTGTCTCATTTTTGGGTCCCTACTCACAGGCTCAGCTCAGAATTGGTATCGCCAACTGGGTCGAACGGTACGAGTTGATTGTAAACTGCTTTTGCGAGAGTTCCAAGCCAAGTTTTGCGGCTTAGGTGTGTCGGTGGCCCGACAATATTATCACGCAAGAAAAAGAGCCGATGAATCACCCTTGGAGTATATGTGCCGGCTAAATATGTGGGACTCAGGGCCAAACTAGATATTAAGGGTGGACCCCCAGTGTCACGTGGACCATTACGCGGAAACCTTGGATGATCGGTAATTAGCGGATCAGCTCGCCTTGCTCTGACTTTTCGATGCAGATGACCTGGAGGAAGTCCTGCTGGCTCGTCAGAGAGCGAAATGCGTCAAGGAAGGGTCCTGTTCGGTTCCAGCAAGTTTCGTCAGAAGGCCCCAACCACCCCAGACCACACCAAGAGTCAGCTGAGAAGACCCGTCCAAGTCATTCGAGACATTTCTGAAAGTGAAAATGACCAAGGGTCCAGCTCCAGTGGGTCTGAGGGAGAAGGTGACCTCAGAAGAATTTATGCGGCGGCGAGCAAACCTTACACTAACAGGGAGAGGAATGCAGATGACCCCCGGGATCATCAGGACCCAGAGCCAGACCGAGGTCGACGCACGGCAGAGGGACCTGGACAAAAGGTGGTGCCAGGGGCACCCGCGACAAAGTGTACCCATTGTGGATCTAGGAAGCATGAGGATCTGGACTGTTGGAAGCGACTCGTTTGCGAGTGCTGTGAAAAGAAGGGTCACCCAGCCGACCACTGCCTGTTTGTGTGTCGCGGTTGTGGCAAGGTTCATGTCGTCGGCAAGTGCCCGATGGAAGAGTTCTACAATCTGATTCGCCAGTGGTACAGCCCGACCAAACACGCGGGGCAGCTGCCCGAGGCGGCGGAGAAGATGTTAAATTAGAACGCTCGCCAGGTTTGAATCTGGTACGAGCCGATCGTTCTAATTGTTGCATTTATGCATTTGTGGAGAAACACCCCGTGGAGAAGGTCAATAAGATGGATGCATTGATTGGAAATACATCGGGCTTTTGCATTAATTCTGTTGCTGCTGTGGCCAATGCATGTATACCTCACGTTTATCCCCGAGGAGAGACTATGATGACATTGGATTTATTGCCGAGAGAGTCAAGAGGATACTGGAAACACCATGCCCCAGGAAAGTGGTTTAAGCAAGCCAAGGCCTCTGGGAAAGTTAACAATATTCGTGCGAATCTACTGTTTGATTCTGGTGCCGATATATCTATTTTGGATATCGCCTTTGCTCTTAAGGCAGGCTGCCAGATCAACACAAGCGAGAAACAAGAGTGTGTGGGCATTGGAGAAGCAGTTTACACCACGGAAGGGCGAACGAAGATCAAGATAACACTGAATGGTGTATTAGTATACTTCTTCAATGTGTGGGTCGGGTCCATGACCGGCCAGGATGTGTTACTAGGGATGGACTTTATCGTGCCAGCTGGAATTCGTTTGGACACGGCGGATGGAGCTATTTGCTTGCCAGATGAAGTTCGAATCCAGCTGACAGGTCGCGAGACCTTGTATAGTGGCCATATGTCTGAGGTAAAATTGGGCCAGTACGTGAATTTGCCGGCGACGAAATATGTCGAGGTTCCGCTGAAGAGGGTTACGTCGGACCAGTGGAAATTATGGATGACCCGTGGAGACAGATGGGTAACTACGATGATCCAAGGACATGGACATCGTCAATTCATGAAGGTCATCAATGTGAGTGACAAGGACCTGATCCTACACGAGGATACCAAGCTGGGCATTTGGCTGGCTAAGGATCGGGTTCCCCGGGCCCAAGGATTCGTGTCAGTTGGTTCTAGGAGGTATGCTAAATGGAACAATCTAGCCTACCAAGCAACCACCGACGAGGAGGATGCAGAGACCACTCAAGATGAAGCATACCAAGTTCCGATGGTCGAGAAACCTCAGTACGCGACTCCACAGAAAATGTTGCTACGGACGGGGACCCAAGTGCCAGTGGTTAACGCGGTGCACGAGTCTGTTATGAGGGACCCTTAGTCATTACCATCAGATCAGGAGTCTAGAGATGAGGCCCTCGATGGAGGTCAACCAGCTAGAGCTAGCGTGGGCAAGGAAGTCTCATCTAAGGATATGACCGATTTGGAGAGGGTCCACCCAGAGGTAGGTCCACAGGTCCACCCAGAGGTGGGTCCACCTCTGGGCAGGTCGTCAAGGCTGAAGCAGATACTTCCGATGACCAAGTCTGTGTTCACGAGAGTGGAGACTTATGTGCCGAGGATATTGACAAAAATTGGTCTGTTATCCCTGAGATCGTCCCATCCACGAACGAAGTTATGTTGGAAGACATCCAGATTCCAGACCCCGGTGATACTCCAAAAGAGGAGGTAGACCGCCTCCGCCAGATTATATGGAGAAAACGACATTTGCTGATGGGAAAAGGTAACTCATTACCCCCGGCGGCTGGAGGAGCAGTGTGCGGCATTGATGCTGGGAACGCACGGCCAATCGCCCAACGGGTACGGAAGGTGGCCCCTCAATTTAGGGAGAAGCTGGCAGACCTGATAAAAGGCCTCTTGTCATCCAACATAATCCAGCATTCCACCTCCCCATGGGCCAGTCCAATTGTAATTATTGTCAAGAAGAATGGGGTGGATATAAGGCTGTGCATTGACTACCGGATGGTGAATGATTTAACGCGGCTTATGGTATATCCTATGCCTCTCGTGAATGAGTTGTTGGAAGACCTAGATAAGGCCCTGTGGTACTGCTCACTGGATATGGCTAGCGGTTTTTGGGTGGTCAGTATGACCGAACGAGTTCGCTCAATTTCGCGTTTGTAACTCCGCTCGGATTGTTTGAGTGGAGACGAATGCCGTTTGGACTGAAGAATGCGCCGCAGATTTATCAGGGCTGTTGGATAATGCTTTATATGGATTTCTTACGATTTCCTCAGAGCCGGGCTCTGACAAACAAGAGGACCTGTTCGAGGTGGGCCATCCCTAGGGAGACCTCAAGAAGTCTATATTAGGACGTAGGTCCTATATCGACGACATTTTTATGACCTCTGGATCATAGAATGACCTATGCTTAAAAGTGGAAAGACTTTTGGAGGTTTGTGATAAGTGGAATTTATCGATCAGCGCGGTTAAGAGCTCATGGGGCTGTCAAAAGGTAGATTACCTTGGCCACCAAGTATCGGCGGAAGGGTTGGAGGCCCACCCCAAGGACCTTCAGTCCTTAGTGGATCTACCATTGCCTACTACCCTAAAAGCTATGGAGTCGTTTCTCCGGAGTCTCAACTATTACAGTCGGTTCCTAGAAGACTATGCCATTTATGCGTCCATATTGTACGAGCTAAGAGAAGTGGATTATCACGTATTACGACGCCGGATGAGTGGGACTGGGGACACCCAGAGGAGTGACCCGGAGGAAGACCGATGGACTCGGGTACAGGTGGCCTTTGCGATGATGAAGGATAAGATCGCCACCGCCCCAATCCTCCGCCATTTTGATCCAGACCGAGAACCGGTCATCATCGTTTATGCCAGTGAGTGGGCCATCTCGGCATCCCTGGTGCAGGAGTATGAGGGGGTGTATATGCCGGTAACTTTCACGAGTCGGACTTTGAAGCCAAGCGAGATCAACTATGGGCTGGTGGACAAGGAAGTGCTGGCGCTATTGCGAATACTAGACCTTTGTTACACGTCGCTGGTCACCCGACCTATCAAGGTCTTGACCCGACACTCAACACTGGCGTGGTTAGTCCGGTCACCTGGTCGTCAAGGTCGCCTTGGAAATCGGGCTGCTCTCCTGTCTCAATGGACGTTAGAAGTGGTCAAGCGTAAGCGGGACGAGGATGAAATACTGGGGACATTGGCAGCCAGCATAACTCCTCGCGAAAACGTGGACTCCATCTTGTCTTCAATTGCCCCTAGGAAACACCCCCGCCAAACTATCACGGTGGTTCCCCCTACGGTTGAGCTCGAGGAAAGCCTCTATGTGGTCAGTTTTAATGGGTCTGCACGAGTTAAGCGTGGAGGAGGGACCTGCAGTGCTATTGTGTGGCAACTCCCGGAATGGACGGTGGTCGCCGCCGTTTTCCGATATTTGACTGAAGCGACAGTAAATGAGGCAGAGTATGAAGGCCTATTGTTAGGATTCCTTCTACTGGACAACCTGGAGCGTAGACGTCTGGTGGTGTGCAGTGATTCCAATCTGGTAATCCGTTAGATGCGAGGGGATATCAAATGCAAGGCAACAGGTCTCATGGCACGAAGGTCAAAGGCCCTGGACCTGCTTCTTTCCTGGCCAGCCCATGAGTTTCTACACATGGAGCGCGAATGGAACCAGAACGCGGACCGTCTCGCTAACGCGGACCTGCATCAACAACAAGGTGTCGATAAAATACCTGAGGAAGAGTGGAAAGACCTCAAAGAGATTAATCGTCTGCCTGAACTCTTGATACTCAAGAATCCCAACCCAGCAATGCGAATTACAGCTGTCACGAGGTCTCGGGTCCTATCCATAATGCCGACGGAAGTCTTGCAAGAGGAAGTGGTGCAACGGATACGGATCGAGCGAGCTTCGGCTGCCCTTGACAAGGAGATGTGGATACGCGATTTATAAATTTACTTACGGGGTGAGTGGAGCAGTTTACCCTTAAAAGTGGCGTTAACGTGTGCAAAGATCGAGAGGATTTACGCTTTGTATGATGATACACTTCTGTTGTTTTTTCCTTGTCAGGGAACAGCCGACGAGGATCGCGATGGAATTATTTCGACTAGTGATACCCGAAAGCCTACAACAAGATTTTCTACACCATTATCACACGAGTCTAGAAAGGGGACACCAGGGAATTGGCCGTACGTACCAGCGGATACGAAAACTGTGGTAAAGTCTACTCATAAAACTGTGTGATGAGACCCCAAACCACTCACTGTGCCGGACTGCCGACTGTCGGAGGGGGGTACCCCGATGCCGCGTATGAACCTTCTTCTCACCTTGTGTACCCGTCGGCTGGCGGGTTGCACTCTTCGAAAGCCTTGGTGAGGATGTAGACGTCTGCCTTGAGGGAGGTAGACCTGGGGGGGGCCTCGAGTGGATATGCTTCATTTGGTGGGCCGGTAAGTGGCCACTCGATCGACCTTGTCGAGAGTGGGCTTAGAGCCAATTCTTCAGGGAGCTTATCCCTGGCCTTTTCCTTCGTGTTTCAGGGGCATTAACCACCTGACCTTTACTGAGCTCCCGGACCTTGAGGTGAGGGAGACCGCTTTCGAAAGCGGGTCTTGGGAGGGGAGTTGCTACTCGAACGAGCTCACAGGCCAAATATATCCTGGAGCTCTATTCGCACTTGAACTTCGCTACACAATTGTCTTCGACGGGGGGCCAAAATATATCCCTTCCCGGAACAGTGAGTAACTTAGAGCAAGTTCTTCTTGGGTGGCGGAGTCGTACCACGTAGATCGCAAATTGAGAAGTATTTGTTGTGGAGTGGATTCTCAAACGACGTGAGAGAAACACAAACACACACAGCGCCGGACTGACGACTTACGGAGGGGGTACCCCGATACCGTGTCGCGTCAACCTTGGGTCTCGCCTTGTGTAACCGTCGGCTTGGCTGGTCTTGCTCCTCGTTAGACGCAGAAGATGGTCCTTGTATGGAGGGACTTGGTGGTCCCCGAGTGGATATACTTCACTTGGGACCGGGTTTCTTGGGCTCAATCGACTGAGTCGAGAGCGATGCACCTGGTACTATGTACCCCTTCGGTGGCTAACTGTTCTTGTTCTTTCGACCCCTTTTCTTGTTCCCCGTAGGGAAACCGCTTCCTATAGCGGGTCGTAGAATGGGTACGAACCCACAGGCCAAAATACTTCCTGGGGTTCGTTCGAGCTTGAATCTTACCACACGACTGTCTTCAACGGGGGGGGGGGGTCAAAATATATCCCTTCCCCGGAACAGGTAGGTAGTTTCGCACTTGAGTCTTGAAACTTCCTTGACACCTCAGGTCAACTATCCTGAGGTTCAACTTGTGTTTCTTGAGCCGTCACCTCACCTGACGTCGGTGGGCCAAAGGGTATCCCGCCCGGAATAGGTGAGGTGACGGAGAAGAGCTTGGAGAGGGGCGCTTAAAGCTGCCACGTGTAATGCAAATTCGAGTGTGTTTATTTATCTTATACTTTGTATGCTTTTTTTGCCTAACCTTAACCCTTTGATCTGGATAGTGCCACGTGTCGACTCTTGGAGGAAGAACTGGCTCCTTGGTACCTGTACTTTCTGTAATCTTCGAGGTTCCGTGTATATTTCTGCAACCTCGGGCGTTGAGCCCTTGTATCCTGGGGCCATGGTACCCTGGGCCTCGTACCCTGTACCTTGGGCCCTGGGCCCTGTACCCTGGACCCTGGAACCTAGACACTGGACCTATACCCTGGTCCCTAAAACATGCACTCTGGGCCCTGGACCTTGGACCTTGTACCATAGGCCCTGGACCTGGTACCCTGGTACCCTGGACCCTGGTATTCTGTTTCCCTGGTTCACTATACCCTGTACCTGGTACCCTTGTCCCAGATTCCTGGCACTTCTCCACATATTTAATATAGTTTCATACTTTTAGCTCCTTTACTCTATCCTTGCCTGAAGCTCTAATTCCTTGCGTCGACTGGTCTGATCCTTCTTAGCTGGACCGGAGTGGCTGAACGACGAGGGACTCAGGTCTTCCAACGAGGAACCGGGTCGACCAATGAGGGGCCTTGATCGACCGATGAGGGACCGGGTCAACCAATGAGGGACCAGGTCGACCAATAAGGAACCATGGTCGACCAATGAACAACCGGATCGACCAATTAGAGGCCCAGGTCTATGACGAGGGACCGGGCCTACCGATGAGGGATCGGATCTACCGACGATGGACCAGGTCTACCAACGAGGGACCTAGGTCTACTGACGAAGGATCCAGGTCTACTAATGAGGGACCGGGTCTACCAATGATGGATCGGGTCTACCGACGAGGGACCGGGTCGACCACTGAAGGACCCTGGTCTACTGACGAGGGACCGGGTCTACCGATCAGGTATCGGTCTACCGACGAGGGACCCAGGTCGACCAACGAGGGGCCGAGGTCGTCCGACGAGGGGTTCAGGTCTACCAACGAGGGACTGGGTCGACCAATGAAGGACCATGGTCAATTTCCTTCGGTATCGGTTAGCCAGTACCCTGATACTGGTTTTTTTGTGGGTCCTGCAGATTGTTCTCCGCCAACGGTCGGACACGGAAAATCAATATATATATATAAAGAATTTATATATTGATTTTATAATATTTTAAACCCTTCTTCTAATGTATTTACATCTTTTTCTAAATATTGATCAATAGTTGACATGTTACCTTTAATATGGTCAACCTTTTGCGAAATGACACGTCGTCGGTCACCCGACGACTCAATCACATCGATCTCCATAGGTTCTGGGCCAGAAGGCCGGGGAACGCTGACGACCGAGGGTTTGGCATATGCCTTTGTGACCCTAAAGTCCTCACGAAGTGCAATAGCAAATGCCTCCTTCAATGTGGCAGGCTCGGAGTGCTCCAGCGATAAGCGGGTCTGCCCTTCACGCATACCATCCACAAAGACATTCACCTGCGTGTACATGTCCATGGGGTGCGTGATAATACTTGACGCCAGATGCCTATCCATCTGCACGTAGTCGCGCATCGCCATTTTACCCTGTCGCATCGACAGGAATCTTGATCGCGCCAGTTTCTCCTCTTTCGTTGGCTCGAAAGCAAGACGAAGATCGTCCTGGATGGCATCCAGGGTGGGGAGCGCGTGCTCGTCCACAACGAGCTTACCAAGAGCCCACTCCTTGGCCTTCCCGGTGAGGACGTAAAGAAGAAAGTTGACCTTCGCCTGGGGTGCCTCAAGAAGTCGTGAAGCGATGGCGATATCACTTCTCGGAACCACCGATTCAGCGACAACCGGTCCTTACCTTCTCCATAGTAGGAGGAGGTTTCCATCTTCACGGTCTCATTACGTGAAGGTCGCTTGGGAGTTCATCCTCTCCGGTTGGATTCGGCGAGCTCGCGTGCCATAAACTCATGTATGGCGAGACGATGCGCGTCAGAGGTCGCTGATCTCATCAGCGGCGCGACGAATGCCTCTCCCGATATCGCCGCGAGGCGATTAAGGGCATCCCACTTAACACCAGTAAGATGGGGGAAGGTCGCGTGCTCCAGAAATAAATCTGGAGCGTCAAAGTACGACGATTCGCTCATCCCAAACTCGGGCATAGGAAGGACTACAAAGTGCTACCAGGTGTAACGGGGCTAAAACGTACCGTCACTAGCTTACACGTGTGGAGAAGTGCCAGAAAATTGGGGGGGCCTTCGTAGTTATTATAATAACTGGCGTGAAAGATCTCGGTCACTCTCTTGAAATGAGTGACAGGGAGTGACCAGGGCCCCGAACTGGATCAAGGTCCCGAGTTCGGAGAAGGTACCAGGTTTCCCTACACTACAGCCCGAAGGTCCAGTGCCGCTAGGGCAGCTTAGGTTGACCCCAGGTGACCGATTGACCCAAGGTGACAGGTAGACCCCAGGTGACAGGTGGACTCAAGTGACTGGTGGACCCAAGTGACCGGTGACCGGTGGACCCCAGGTGACAGGTGGACCCCAGGTGACAGGTGGACCCCAGGTGACAGGTGGACCCCAAACAACAGGTGGACCCCAGATAACAGGTGGACCCAGGTGACCGGTGGACCCAGGTGATTGGTGGACCCAGGTGACCGGTGGACCCAGGTGACCGGTGGACCCCAGGCGACATGTGGACCCAGGCAACAGGTGGACTCTAGAGCGACAGGTGGACCCAGGTGACCAGTAACCCAGACAACAGGTGGACCCCAGGCGACAGGTGGACCCCAGCCGACAGGTGGACCCCAGAGCGACAGGTTGACCCCAGGTGACAGGTTGACCCCACGCGACAGGTGGACCCCAGAGCGACAGGTTGACCCCAGGTGACAGGTTGACCCCACGCGACAGGTGGACCCCAGACGACTGGTGGACCCAGGTGATTGGTGGACCCAGGTGACCGGTGGACCCAGGTGACCGGTGGACCCCAGGCGACATGTGGACCCAGGCAACAGGTGGACTCTAGAGCGACAGGTGGACCCAGGTGACCAGTAACCCAGACAACAGGTGGACCCCAGGCGACAGGTGGACCCCAGCCGACAGGTGGACCCCAGAGCGACAGGTTGACCCCAGGTGACAGGTTGACCCCACGCGACAGGTGGACCCCAGGCGACTATTGGACCCAGGTGACCGGTAGACCCAGGTGACCGGCGGACCTAGGTGACCGGTGGACCCCATGTGACTGGTGGAGCTAAATGATCGGTGGACCCCAGGCGACCGGTGGAACCTAGACGACCGGTGGACCCCATGTGACAGGTGGACTCCAGGTTATAGAAGGTACAAGGCCTTCTTAAAGTGCAGAGCCGGTTCAAGTCCCATGTTTTAAAAGATCCAGTTGTTCGATCACAAGTTGACACGTGGTACCATCCAGAGTGAAGGGTTAAGGTTAGGCAAGAAAAGTATACAGAGAATAAGATAAATAAACACACTCGAATTTGCATTACACGTGGAAGCTTTAAGCGCCCCTTCCAAGCTTCTCCGTCACCTCACCTATTCCGGGCGGGATACTCTTTGGCCCACCGACGTCAGGAGAGGTGACGGCTCAAGAAACGCAAGTTGAACCTCAGGATAGTTGACCTGAGGTGTCAAAACTCAAGCGCGAACTTGTTTCGATCTACCCACCTGTTCCGGGGAAGGGATTTATTTTGACCCCCCCCCCCCCCGTTGAAGACAGTCGTGTGGTAAGATTCAAGCTCGAACGAACCCCAGGAAGTATTTTGGCCTGTGGGTTCGTACCCATTCTACGACCCGCTATAGGAAGCGGTTTCCCTACGGGGAACAAGAAAAGGGGTCGAAAGAACAAGAACAGTTAGCCACCGAAGGGGTACATAGTACCAGGTGCATCGCTCTCGACTCAGTCGATTGAGCCCAAGAAACCCGGTCCCAAGTGAAGTATATCCACTCGGGGACCACCAAGTCCCTCCATACAAGGACCAAGTCTATAAGTTTTCTGCGTCAACCGAGGAGCAATACCAGCCAAGCCGACGGTTACACAAGGCGAGACCCAAGGTTAACACGACACGGTATCGGAGTACCCCCTCCGTAAGTCGTCAGTCTTGCGCTGTGTGTGTTTGTGATTCTCTCACGTCGTTTGAGAATCCACTCCACCACAGGGTCCTCGGCAGGTTAACAATACTTCGCATTTTTATCTTGTTCCTCTGCAATCTCGAATATATAAATTAACTAATCTGTGTGTATGTAACGAATACCACCTTCTTCTTGCATCATCTTGGTCTTTCAAGATGAAATATTCCTTCTACTCCTCATGACTCTGCATCACCTCAAAACGATTCCGAGTGACTTGCCTGCGTTCGTAGTCCTCAAGTAGTCCACCGCAATTGAGGTCCACCTCGTCTACTCACGACGGACCGGAGTATCCTTTTCACTGCACCAGGAATTCACATTGAATACGACCATACCGAGTTTTCCTTCCCATGCGCTTGTCAAGAATCATCTCCACTTCATACTCATTGTCTTCTAGTTTTGGAGCCCAACTATCCTCTGGTAACAGGGCTTCGTCAAAATCCACCCGATCCGTTTCGTCCACCACCAGCACCGTATTCGGTCTGTCGGGATGTTGCCGGACTAGATTCCACTTCGAAAGGTGCACCAACGGGTAAATGCGATAATTTGTTTCACTGATATCCAGGCGAGCTGCATGGTCCCCCACCATCTCCCGTAATCGGAATGGACCATGCTATAGGTGGGCCAATTTTCGGGCATAGCCTTCCTTGACCCGGTCTAGATACAACCACACCTGAGATTCTGCCTCGATCATGCTATCCTCCACCTCTTCATTGTGGATCTCGGCTCGACTTTCCATTGCTGATCGCAATAATTCGTTGACTTGTTCTCTTGCCCGGCGATACTGTCGCTGTACGCTATATCGCCACCGGCGGGGGTCACAGTCGCGCCTTCTGGTACTACCCAGCGGTATAGTGGCCTCCAAATTGCTTCGTGTGTCCCAACCGTGCACTAGATAGAACGGAGTCTCCTTTCGGACCCGGTCCTGCGCCGTGTTCAGCGTAAATGTAAGCCGTTCCGCATATGCATCCCAATCTTTCTGGTCCACCTCCGACACATACATCTTGATAGATCGGGTAATCGTCTGTACCATCCTTTCCGCAGTTTCATTGGCCTGCGGCCAGTAGGCCATGGTGGCCCGCTGCTTTTGCCCAATCATGCGGTTGAAAGCGCGAAAGAAATCCGACATGAAACTTGGTCCCTGTCGTGTCGGATCGCCTCACTGGCCCCAAACCTTCGATATACACATTCTTCGTACCCTTCTGCCACGGTTTGGGCCGACCTCGACGAGCTGGCCTTAGCAATTACATAACCAGTAAACAGGTCCACCCATATCGACAGCTCCGTGTTTCCCTTGAACGACTTGGGCAACGATGGGATATGATCCATCGCGATGACCTGAAATGGGTAGGTTGCCCGAACATTCCTTGGGGTCTTCCCTCGCAAGGTGGGTCCACCTTTTCCGGTCTCGCAGTCGACAAAAGTACCAACGAAGCGCTGTACACTTCGAAACAGCCCTCTCCAATGAAACTGCTTTATGGTGAAGTGCTTGTATTGAGATATGTAGACCCCAGAATCCAGTTGTATTTGAAGTGAAGACAGTGTACCAGGGAAAAGACACCATATAGACAGGGTCCTCGAGGGGAAGCGACCGTTGGCGGAGAACAATCTGCAGGACCCACAAAAAACCAGTATCAGGGTACTGAATAACTGGTACCGTAAGAAATTGACCATGGTCCATCATTGGTCGACCCGATCCCTCGTTGATCGACCTGGGTCCCTCGTCGGTAGACCGATACCTGATCGGTAGACCCGGTCCCTCGTCAGTAGACCAGGGTCCTTCAGTGGTCGACCCGGTCCCTCGTCGGTAGACCCGGTTCCTCGTTGGTAGACCTGGGTCCCTCGTCGGTCGACCTCGGTCCCTCGTCGTTCAGCCACTCCGGTCCAGCTAAGAAGGATCAGACCAGTCGACGCAAGGAATCAGAGCTTCAGGCAAGGATAGAGTAAAGGAGCTAAAAGGATAGGACTATATTAAATACTACTCAATTTGCGATCTACGTGGCACGACTCCGTCACCCAGGAAGGACTTGCTCTAAGTTACTCACTGTTCCGGGAAGGGATATACCCCGTCGAAGACAATTTTGTAGCGAAGTTCAAGGGCGAATAGAGCTCCAGGATATATTTGGCCTGTGAGCTCGTTCGAGTAGCAACCCCCCTCCCAAGACCCGCTTTCGAAAGCGGTCTCCCTCACCTCAAGGTACGGGAGCTCAGTAAAGGTCAGGTGGTTAATGCCCCTGAAACACGAAGGAAAAGGCCAGGGATAAGCTCCCTGAAGAATTGGCTCTAAGCCCACTCTCGACAAGGTCGATCGAGTGTCCACCTACCGGCCCACCAAATGAAGCATATCCACTCGAGGCCCCCCCCAGGTCTACCTCCCTCAAGGCAGACGTCTACATCCTCACCAAGTCCTCCGAAGAGTGCAACCCGCCAGCCGACGGGTACACAAGGTGAGAGAAGGTTCATACGCGGCATCGGGGTACCCCCCCCCCCCCCCCGACAGTCGGCAGTCCGGCACAGTGAGTGGTTTGGGGTCTCATCATACAATTTTGAGAACCCACTCCGCCACAATGGTGCGGGTGCCCGGATCTTCGGAAGACGCGGGATTTCACCGCGAGTCCCAAGACGATAAAGATGTTCAAGTCAAGAAGGAGATCAAGACCGAAGAGCCACTGGAAAACCGATCGCCAGTGACTCAAGAAGAAACAAACAAAGGATCGAAGGACCGACCGGGCCTTGTGAGGGTCCCGGTCAACATGGTAGAGGGTGAACTTATTAAAGCGAAACCTAAATACCATCCCTATGTCCTCGTAGAGGACACCTTGGTTCATGCTACCTATCATGATCCAGAGGACCATCAGCCGACGGTGAAAACCGAGAGGCTAAGGTCCCCGAAAAAACAACAAACCAAGATCGCGCAGTCCAAGCCGACAAAGTTCCAGGTGAAGGCGCCAGGAAGCACCAATTCGATAGGCCCCGAGAAGGCAGGACCGGCGTCATGGACAGACGCTGACGTCACGAGAGCCTACCACCAACGCAAGCTGAACGCGTTCCTGGAGAGCGACCCCGTCGCGAAGATCCTGGAGATCCGGCTGCTAGGTAAGCTTACTGGGACGGTGTCGACCTTAGCACGGCTGCAGACCGTCACGGACGCGATCACTGCGCTGGTCACCCTTCTTCGAGAAGCGAACATGGTCGCAGGACGGGTCGATCCGGACGACCCACTTTCCCTGGGATTCTACAGAATCACAAAGTCGTTAGAGCATATACACAAGCGTCTGTCGATCATAGTCGGTACCACGCCAGCAAAGGGATACCTACCTCTGACGACACACACACAACACGGTCCAGGGACAGCCAGATGAAGCTTCAAGACATCGCGGTCTACCCTCACATGTATGGAGCCGCCGGCCACCCAGGGGCGAAGCAGGGTCCATCGCAACACCTGCCATCGAGCGACCAGATTGCAGCAGCTCTGTGGTCCCCAGGATCGTCCTCGACTGGTTCAGTCAATAGGATGCCTCTGGGGCCAACTGGGGCGGCGCTGCTCCAGGCCCGAGAGCGCAACGCGGAGCAAGAAGCACGAGTGTCGAAACGGCGACGCGTGGCAAGAATGAAGATCATTCCGATTTTCAGCCAATGGGAAAGCAGCAAGGAAAAAAGATGAAATTTGCTCTGCCCCGTGACGAAGATGCTGGGGGGGGAAGGACCTACCTACCCGGTAGGCGATCTGCAGACCCTCTTCGACGCGGCGATGGCAAGATTTTTGAATGAACGTCAAGTACCGCGGGCACACCCTAACGGGAGTGTAGCAGGAGGAAGACCAGAGGCGCAAAGGACGACCGCCCACCATGACCAGCATCCCAGGCATACAAATGCCAAGAGGCCACACGATGACCGACGTCGATATGGAATCCGTCGGTTCCTGTGAATTCGACCCTGACAACATGGATTTGAGGGGACCTCAGTCGATGATGGCGAACGCAGCGCTGGGACAGATGCCAAATATGGTCCCTCGCATCAAACTATCGGCGACCTCGGATCTTAAAGAATTTAATGGGAGAGATCAAGACGAAGATAAAGCGCGCAGCTGGGTATCAACGGTCAAGACAGATTTTATAAGAGATAAAGCACCAGATGACGAACGATGTCTTGCTTTCGGAGGGTTGCTGACTGGACCGGCACAGAATTGGTACCGTCAACTGGGTCGCTCAGTCCGAGGAAACTGGAAGGACCTAATGCAAGAGTTCATGATTCGGTTCTGTGGCAAGGGGTACCTGTCGCCTGTCAGTACTACCATGCGAAGAAAAGGTCGGAAGAGACCCCACTGGATTATCTGTACCGCCTGAATTGTGCTTGGACTCAGGGCGAAGATGAAGATTAAGGATGGGTCGCCCAAGATTCAGAAGGATCATGTCGATCACTACATTATGACGATGGACGACCCGGAGCTAGCAGAAAAGTTGACTATGTTGCATCTGGCGGATGTAGAAGAATTGGAGGAAGTATTGACATCATGTGAGCGGACAAAGGCACGAAGAGGCATGATGTTGTTTGAATCAAACAAGTTTCGTCAGAAGGCACCCGCGCTACCGGACAAACCTAGAGATATCAACCGCCGCTCCATACATGCAGTACGGGCGCCCCTGGAAGACTCGAGCTCTGAATACTCTAGCCGAGAATCCTCGGAGAACGAAGAAGATCTAAGGCGAGTCTACCTTATGGAGAAGGAAGCAGGGAGTGAGTGACCCAGGTGTGAGGTTCTCAAAGAATATACCGACCAGGGAGGCCGACCAACATCACCAGGCAGTGGACCAGCGACCCGGCCCGTCATCAGCCGCCCCAAATACGAGATGTGCTTATTGCAGGTCCAAGAAACATGGAGATCAGAATTGCTGGAAAAGATTGACCTGCGACCGCTGTGGAAGGAAGTGTCACCCATTAGATCGGTGCCTGTTTGTATGCCGGGGTTTTGGAGAGATTCACGAGATTGGGAAGTGCCAGATGGAGGAGTTCTACAATTTGTTCCGTCAATGTTATAACCCAGCCAAGCATGCAGGGATATTCCCGGAGATACTCGAGAAGATGGCAAATTAGGACGCTCGCCAGGTTTGAATCTGGTACGAGCCGAGCGTTCTAATTGTTGTATCTTTGCATATGTGGACTAACAGGCCTCATCGCCAAGAAGCAAAAGCATTTTTTGCCAGGCCTCCTCTTTTACACCTATAGGTGACGTGACCACTGCTAAATTAGCAGTGCTACTGGGGCAATTTTGACCCTCTTTGGCATTCGCACAGAGCGAAGTAAGGAGCACTTCCCCACACAGACTCGGGCTACGCACAAACGAGACTGGCGTCCGAGGATGGCGCATTCCGTTGATATAAAACGGTGTTTCACCCGTACTGGCATGAACACTGTTATATTAGCGAACTCCACAAAGGGTAATTAATTGCTTCATTCTTTAGGAGTTGCTACTGTACGCAACACATCCGCCACGACTCGATTGGCCCGTTCTGTTTGGCCACCGGTCTGAGGATGATCGGCTGTTGACATGTGGAGCTTGCTTCCTAGCAACTCAAACACATGACGCCAAAAACCCGACGTAAAACGCGGATCCCGGTCCGATACTATGGATTCCGGCATTCCGTGTAGTCGATACACGTGATCCAGGAACAAGAGGGCAGTCTCTTTTCTGAGATATTTGTGCTACATGGTGCCAAATGCACCATATTGATCAGTCTGTCTACAAAGACGACGAGCCCTGTCCTGCCTTTATGGTCAGGCGGTAAGCCAAACATGAAGTCCAAACTGACCGACTTCCAACATTCAGTTGGAATAGGCAGTGGCTTCAGTGGCACACTGTTCGAAGGTGCAGGCTTTATGCGCTGACACTCTTCGCAAGAGTGAATATAGTTGGCCACCTACCGATATAGGTGGGGCCACCAAAATCCCTCTGACACTCGTAAGAATGTCTTTTCACGGCCCAGATGCCCACTAGATGGCGCATCATGGCACTCGTGAAGTATCATCAGCTTGAGATCTGTGTCATGAGGGACATAGATTCAAAAGGGATCACAGGGTAACAGTTGATGCCATAACAGGCCATCACTGTAACTAAAGCGATTTAGTTTTGTGGAGAAATGCCAGGAGAATTGGGGCCCCAGAGGACATCGTAATAAAGAGCACAGAAATGCAGGTCACTCTCTCGAGGGATTGACTATGATTGCGTCTCGCAAGGTCCCAAAGTTCAGCCCAGAGTCACCAGGGACAGGGGTACCAGTTACCGGGGACAGGGTTTTCAGTCGCCAGGGACAGGGGTACCAGTCACCGGGGACAGGGGTACCGAAGGTTCAGGGTCCTGAAGTCACACACTTGGAGAAGTGCCAGGTTGCCCTACAGTGCAGAGCTGGCACAAGTCCAAAGAACCTGAAAGTCCAGTGCCTCGAGGGCATCCACGTTCCCAAGGTGTACCAGGACTCAAGGTGAATCATGATCCAAGGTGGGCCACAACCCAAGGTGGACCAGGCCCCAAGGTGGTCCCGGCACCCAAGGTGAACCAGGATGACTCATGGTGACCAGTGGACCCTAAGTGACCGGTGGACCCGGATGACCGGTGAACCCCAGGTGACAGGTGGACCCCAGACAACAGGTGGACCCCAGGCGACAGGTGGACCCCAGGTGACAGGTGGACCCAGGAGACAGGTGGACCCCAGACAACAGGTGGACTACAGGCGACAGGTGGACCCCAGACAACAGGTGGATCCAGGTGACAGGTGGACCCAGGAGACAGGTGGACCCCAGGCAACAGGTGGACCCCAGTCAACAGGTGGACTACAGGCGACAGGTGGACCCCAGACAACAGGTGGATCCAGGTGACAGGTGGACTCCAGGTTATAGAAGGTACAAGGCCTTCTTAAAGTGCAGAGCCGGTTCAAGTCCCATGTCCTAAAAGATCCAGTTGTTCGATCACAAGTTGACACGTGGTACCATCCAGAGCGAAGGGTTAGGGTTAGGCAAGAAAAGTATACAGAGAATAAGATAAATAAACACACTCGAATTTGCATTACACGTGGAAGCTTTAAGCGCCCCTTCCAAGCTTCTCCGTCACCTCACCTATTCCGGGCGGGATACTCTTTGGCCCACCGACGTCAGGTGAGGTGACGGCTCAAGCAACGCAAGTTGAACCTCAGGATAGTTGACCTGAGGTGTCAAGGAGGTGTCAAAACTCAAGCGCGAACTTGTTTCGATCTACCCACCTGTTCCGGGGAAGGGATTTATTTTGACCCCCCCCCCCCGTTGAAGACAGTCGTGTGGTAAGATTCAAGCTCGAACGAACCCCAGGAAGTATTTTGGCCTGTGGGTTCGTACCCATTCTACGACCCGCTATAGGAAGCGGTTTCCCTACGGGGAACAAGAAAAGGGGTCGAAAGAACAAGAACAGTTAGCCACCGAAGGGGTACATAGTACCAGGTGCATCGCTCTCGACTCAGTCGATTGAGCCCAAGAAACCCGGTCCCAAGTGAAGTATATCCACTCGGGGACCACCAAGTCCCTCCATACAAGGACCAAGTCTATAAGTTTTCTGCGTCAACCGAGGAGCAATACCAGCCAAGCCGACGGGTACACAAGGTGAGACCCAAGGTTAACACGACACGGTATCGGGGTACCCCCTCCGTAAGTCGGCATTCCGGCGCTGTGTGTTTGTGGATCTACTAAGTTGTTTGAGTATCCACTCCACCACAGTTCCGCTTTGAGGTGCGACGGAAGGGTAATCTTTCATCTACTAAAAGAACCCAACAGCAGGCGAAAATGTTCGTCCTGACTGAAACACTCCTTGATATCGGAGGCCATTGAGCTCGTCACATGGTAGGCCTTCATGGCTGCCAGTGTTGACGACTCAGCTTGTGCCTTCGCACGAGACACACTATCCTGGTGTCTTGCCTCGAAGTCTGATCTGCGCGATAAAGCGTCAGCCAAGACATTCGACTTGCCTGGCTTATATTCAACTTTGAAATTAAATTCAGAGAAGAATGTTAGCCATCTTGCCATTCTCGGCAAGAGGTGCGGTGAATTTATAGCGGTCCGCAGTGATGCGTGATCCGTATAAACAACAAAAGGTTCGGTGCCCAAGAGGTACACCCGAAACTTCACAAGGGCATACTTAATTGAAAGTAGCTTCTTGTCATACACAGGGTAATTCAGCTCGGCAGCTTTTAAAAGCCAAGACTGATACGAAATGACACGATCAACGCCGTTGTCATCCTTTTGCATGAGCGCGCTGCCGATTGCAAAATTGCTTGCATCGCAGACGACGCTAAAGTGCTTATCCACGTCTGGCAATGCCAAGACCGGTGCCTCTACAAGAGATTGCTTCACTGATGTGAACGCATTTACTTGCTCCTTAGAACAAGTTCATTCTGTATCCTTTTTCAAGGGTCAGACAATGGCTTAGTCTGCTCCGCATAATTCTTGCTGTACTTATGCAAGTAATTAGCGAGCCCAAGAAATTGGCGCAATCCTTCACGTTACGTGGGACTGGCCATTCCTTTACAGCCTTTACCTTTTCTGGGTCTGCTCGTACACCATGTGCACCTACGATGCAGCCCAGTACAGGTATCTCGGGGACCTCTATTACGCACTTTTGCAAGTTTACGTATATTTGGGCGTCACCCAGAGTCTGCAGCACAGCGTCTAGATGGCGCTTGTGCGACTCTATCGCGCTCAGACCGTCCTCCGCCCTACTATGCACGAATACATCTTCAAAGTAATGGGGCACGTAGGCACGGTGCTGATGCATCACGTAAGCCACCACTCGGTTGAATGTTGCCGGAGCATTTTTCAACCCTTGTGGCATCACAAGCCACTCCCACAGCATGCCGCTTGGGGTGCTTACTGCCGTTTTGGCTACATCGGTATCTTTCATGAGAGCTTGATAGTAGCCATCCTTCAGATTCAACGCGGAAAAGATAGTTGACTTTCCCATGGAATTCAACAAAATATATTTCCGCGGGATCGGCGTTTGAGCTGGAATGGTGGCCGTGTTCAGCTTATTATAAGCATGAACTACGCGCCATCCACCTGTTGCTTTACGCACACAGAAGGTCGGTCTGCAGTGAGGCGACTTGCTCTCACGTGCATGTCCCGCCTTAGCTCGCTTGTCGAGAACTCATCGATGTAATCGACTTGTTCCTTCGGCAACGGCCATTGCCTGGTCACACAATACTTGGTGCCAGCCTCCAGGTCAATCTCTTGCCTGATGCCCCAGTCGGCCGGTAGGCGGCTCGGCACTTCTGCTGGAAAAACATCACGGTGTTCTCACAGAACATCATAGAACGGGCTGTCCTTCAAGGCTTCCCAGCCTTGAGCAGCGAACCGCTTCTTCTTGTCGGTCTCCACGACGCTCTCATCCATTGTGGATGAAGAGCAACAGTCTACCACGTTTTTTACTGGAACTGGTGCGACTATCTCGTGGATCTTCCCTTCCTTTAATTTGGACAGGAACAGATCCCACTTCATCTTCGAGGGATTTACTATCTCCTCGGCAGATGCCAAGACAAGTTGGAGCACCTCAACTGAGGATGACTCCGGCATCTTGTCTTCGACGACCTCAAACAACTTGTTCGTAAGTCCGTCCTCTTGAGCCGAGACTGATCCATGGGTCACTCGTTTCGACGTGCCCTTGATCGTCTTAATACTTTTGACCCTCGTTGTTCGAGTCACCACGACCTTTACCCTGGAAGAAGGTGTCGTTGCTGTTATAACCAGCGCACTTTTCCCAACTGCCACAGGATCTCGGCTCTGTGAAGGACCATAGAACGAATGATTACCTGTCATCGCCCATTCACTGCACCAGTCTCCTCAAGCTAGTTATAAATATTTGTTACCTGAATTTATGTCAGAATACCTTTAACTACTCCAGGCTCCACGAGCTGGGTAGTACCTGGTGTCAATTGACATACCGTCATCGCACCCTCGACTGTGTTGGATACAGCATCAGTCACATAAGCCTCTCGCAGGAGCACATCTTTTCCGGTGTCCTTCGTAGATATATCAACTGTGCGTGCATGTGGTGGAGTGGGTTTTTAAAATTGTATGATGAGACCCCAAACCACTCACTGTGCCGGACTGCCGACTGTCGGAGGGGGTACCCCGATGCCGCGTATGAACCTTCTCTCACCTTGTGTACCCGTCGGCTGGCGGGCTGCACTCTTCGGAGGACTTGGTGACGATGTAGATGTCTGCCTTGAGGGAGGTAGACCTGGGGGGCCTCGAGTGGATATGCTTCACTCGGTGGGCCGGTAGGTGGCCACTCGATCGACCTTGTCGAGAGTGGACTTAGAGCCAAATTCTTCAGGGGCGCTTGTCGTCCCTGGCCTTTTCCTTCGTGTTTCAGGGGTATCAACCACCTGACCTTTACGTTGCTCCCGGACCTTGAGGCGAGGGAGGCCGCTTCCGATAGCGGGTCTTGGGGGGGTGTTGCTACTCGAACGAGCTCACAGGCCAAATATATCCTGGAGCTCTATTCGCCCTTGAACTTCGCTACACAATTGTCTTCGACGGGGGGCCAAAATATATTCCTTCCCGGAACAGTGAGTAACTTAGAACAAGTCCTTCTTGGGTGACGGAGTCGTGCCACGTAGATCGCAAATTGAGTAGTATTTAATATAGTCCTATCCTTTTAGCTCCTTTACTCTATCCTTGCCTGAAGCTCTGATTCCTTGCGTCGACTGGTCTGATCCTTCTTAGCTGGTCCGGAGTGGCTGAACCCCGAGGGGCCGGGGTCGACTGATGAGGGACCCAGGTCTACCAACGAGGGACCCAGGTCAACCAATGAGGGGCCGAGGTCGACCGATGAGGGACTGGGTCGACTGATGAGGGACCAGGTCTACCAATGAGAGACCCAGGTCTACTAATGAGGGACTGGGTCGACCGATGAGGGACCCGGGTCTATCTATGAGGGACCCGGGTCTACCAACGAGGGGCCAGGTCGATCAATGAGCGGCCATGATCAACTCCCTTTGGTACCGGTTAACCGGTACCCTGATACTGATTTTTCTTCGGCGGTCTCCGCGGATTGTCCTCCACCAACGGTCGCTCCCCTTCGAGGCCCCTGTCTCTCTGGTCCCCTGTCTCTGACCCACGGCCTATACTCCGAATCCAACTGGAGTCTGGGACCTCCACATCGCAAAATTAGCACTTCACCACATGTACGCCAGTCTATCCATGGTTGGTGTTTAGCCATCCAAAGCATGCCAAGGATGAGGTCATACGGACTCTCCATACCTAGCACTGTGAACTTCTCTTTACAAGACAAGTCACTGAAACTGAAGGCGAGTTCAACTTGAACTCCCTCCGATTTAACGAGCGCGCCGTTCGCTAAACGAACGGTCTCCTCTTCTCGCTTTCCAATCTGGCAAAGCGACTCATAACTCGCCGGTCTCTTTTTCAGATTCGCGAGTTTCACAAAATTCTGTGATGCACCCGAATCCACGAGAATGGTCATCACTTGGTCGTAGCCTCGTACTAGAGCGCTATAGACCAAAATTGTTGAGGTCCGACCTTTCGGTACCTCAGGTACTCTGCTACCCACTTGTTCGATAACTCTGAACATAGGGGTAGCTTTCGAGTCCGCGACAGTAGGGCATCCCGCCCCTACTTCGCTCCCACATTTCCCGACCCATCTTGGGCAGGTGCTGAACCCGTGCGTCGTGCACGCTGATTCTTCACACCTCCCTTAGGGTAGTGAGCCTTTCTGCTGGCTGCCTTAGCACCAGCAGCAAGTTTGGCATAGCAGCGAGTCATCATATGGCCTCGCTTGCCGCACTTGTAGCAGATGACATCTGCATTGCCTAACTTCATTGGAGTGGCATCCGACCTCTCGGCCGACGGCTTATAATAATCTGTCGCCGAGACGCTGTTGTAGGATTGCTCCTCAACCATGGCGATTTCAATTGCCTCCTCCATCGTTTTTGGCACCTTTCTGAAAAGAGCCTGACGCGATGGGACGTGCCGTAGTCCATTCATGAACGTAGGCACCTTAATGTGTTTCGGTATCGAGCCCACATTAATGGGTGCAGACAGCAAACGCATCTCCTGCAAATACTCCTGAAGAGATCGTTTTGCCTGTCGTGCTCCAAAGAAGCGTGCCTGAAGTAACAATTTGTTGTTAGGCGGCTGTTACATGGCGCGAATCTTTGACTTAAAAGATCGCCCATGATGGAAACGCATCGACGTTTGCCATAAGCGCAGAGTTAGACCACTCTGACGCTTTGCCACGCAAATTTGACATCGCATACTACACCATCCTGGTGTCGTCTTCGATGATCTGCGCCATACCGCATTGCTCCAATGCTAAAATATAGTGGACAATCGCATGTGGGACAGTCCCATCAAACCTCGATGGAGCCATCCGAATGAGCCTTGGCTGATAAGACCGGGCAGAGAGCGTCTCAACAGTTCTGTTGAGCGCCTCGTTCCGAGCTTGCTCACGCAAAAGCTCATCCTAAGTGTTACTGATGGACTCAGCCGTTGCTTGGTTGTTTGCCTCGGACATGTTTCTACGCTGTCCAAGCACAAATGCCTTGAATTGCTTTAACTGAGCAACATGTTGCTCAGGAGGACAATTCAAGAGATTGACCAGGACTTGTTCACCAAGTCCCTGCGCCAAATGCTCAGCCATCTCCCTATGATGTTGGGAAAAGTGAGGAAAATCCCCCCAATCCATACTGAGGCCCATCCTCACTCACATGCACGCTCAGAGAGACGGGTCGTGGGAAGGACTACTAGTGCTACCAAGTGGATACGGGCACTTCTAGGAAGCTTCCGCGTACTACTAAGCACATACCTTCAGCACAAGAAAGAAAGCGGTTAAACCGTCAAACCTCCGAGTGCGGTGGCGGTGGTGTTGGTCAGCGCTAAAGCACTGCAACAACCACTGCTGGTCGCCGAAGAGAGCCGCGTAACAAACTTCTAAGCAAGAGCTTCACTTACACCACGCCGAAGCTTGTTCAGCTTCTCGTGCGCAGTGAGCGTTGGCTTAGCGAATTCAAGACTGATTTATATTTAATGGAAAATAAGTAAATATAAATCTAATTACTGATTGCTTGATATGTAATGATTGGATGCCATCTCTATAGATGCGCATCCATACGTGCGAGCTTGAAATATATTTAAGCTCGCTGATGATGTCCATTTGTGACGTCATCATGACGCCTAGTCCCAACTGGGCGTCATCCCTTAAATGTTCCATCAATGGATATCACATTCACGAGGGTGGATCACATTGATGTGCCAGATACCTTTTCAGACCTCCCATCCGTTACGTATCACATACTTAACACATTCGTGTAACATTTGCCCGTTACAGGTGGAGTGAGGCCATGGTCGTGCTGATAACAGACCATCTCGAAGCGACTGATCAGAGCGTAGTAGGAGTCGCGAAGATCGCTATGCGTATCAGTAACAGACAATGGTCATATGCAGCATGTAGCGGACTCACTCATACCGCCTATTATTGCTTTAAATGCTGCAAACTGGCAAGCAAGTGCACGAAACAGACCAGTTCGAGGTATCCAAGAGATCGCCGACCTCACCATAAAACCAAAGTCGATGAAAAACACTATCGTCAAAGCTTCATAACCTACTCATGAGTTCTTTCACCCTCCAATGCCAATACCAGCTATAACCTAACCTACTCATGAGTTCTTTCACCCTCCAATGCCAATAACAGCTATAACCTAACCTACTTCATGAGTTCTTTCACCCTCTAATGCCATTGTCAGATGGCATGGCTATGGTCAACAAAGTCGACATTCGCAAAAAACGTGCCATAGTCGGAATATTCACTATTTATAAATTTGCAGTTGAGTTATCAGGGTTATTCGAAACGCTAAATCTCCAACTCAGGAAGACAAACTGATAGTGATTCCATAAGTAGCCAGCTATACAGAATGGCGAAAAGCAGTCGCTGTACGGGATGGTCATCAACTAGATGACCATCCTGTAGTTCATCTAGCAGTAGCACATGCATATTTGTGCAATAAGTCTTCATGATGTTAGACCACGCCTAGCTGCGAGAAGCCATAACTTCATCTTATAATACTCGACGAACAACAGAAGCACCCCACCAATCTAGCACCAGCAAATATGCACCTCACTCTCACCCTGGCCTTCCTCGCAAGCTCTGCCCTTGTGTCTGCAACCCTTGACCCAGCCCGGTCTAACACCAAAAACAAGTGCCCGAGCTTCTACAAATGCGATGCGACGAAAGTTTCTAACGCTATCCAGGCTGCTGAGTGCTCGCACAACACCCGCACCTACGAGAATCAGACCTTTGCGGTATTCATGACGGATCATCAGTACGACGGTAATCACGGCTATCCTTACGGCACCTGCTATGCTTATGTATGCCTGGAGCCAACCCTGGACGAAATGCTCGACAATGATGACTGCTGGACTTTTTTCTGGAAGTAAGTCATTGAGATCTCGTGTGAAAAGTGAAATCGTGTTTCTAACGTGTGTCTGTAAAACAGTGACAAGGGTATAACTGACGGATATGGAACCGATTGCATCAAGGACCCTAATACGAGCGAGTGCGGTTGTGAAGACTCTGCTAGCGGTAAATTTGTTGCCGGCAAAACAGACTGCATATAAGAGCTGACTTTCGGTCAAAGAGATGAATACTCAACGAAAAGAGTATCGGATGGTTGTAGTACAGTAATATGAGTAATACATGTGTGACAAGTTCATTTGGACAGCGTTGACAGGTACCGACCGTCACTTTCTACGTCATACCGGTAGATGCTCGACTTTTGACAGTACTAGTTAGTAATTGAGATATTTGATTTCGAGTAACACAGTACATTACCATGACATCTCGCCTACTCTCCGTACCAAGGCGATCGTTTGCTGCACTTTCACTGCTTACTGGTGGCATCTACATAGGTGATGAAACCAATGGGTAACTAAAGAGCGCTGTCAGTTTTTATATTGTATCCCTTCATGATTATCACTAAATGCTTTAACTTTTTCTCGACAAAAAAACAGGAATATCGTGTCCCGCTCGCTACGTGTATTTATGACGGGGAGTCAAGTTGTTTGGGACCATCGACTCCATTTCAAAAGCACTGAACAAGATGATCCTGAATACGCTTTCAAGCTGAAAAGTCTCAACCAGCGCATCGCCCAGCGACTTCTTCACTTGTGCTTCCAAAACGGTGGAATCTACACGAAATTTGGCCAGCAAGTAGCCACATTCAACCATGGACTGCCTATGGAGTACACGAAGACTTTGGCTCAGCTACAGGACAAGGCTAAACCAGTGTCGTTTGAGGAGGTCAGGCAGACCATTGAGGTAGAGATGGGACGACCCTGGCAGCAGATCTTTAGAGAGTTGGACAAGACACCAATTGCTTCTGCATCATTAGCTCAGGTACATCATGCAGTGGATCACCAAGGACGTGACTTGGCTGTGAAAGTCCAGTACCAACATTTGAAGTCGCAAATGAAAGCGGATATCCAAGTCATCAAATGGGCCTTTCAGCTCATCGAGTACTATTTTCCTGACGTCCAGATCCAATGGCTCTTTCCTGAATTCAAGAGTTCTCTCTTATCGGAGGTACGTTTACGTGAGCTGTTTGAATTATTGTTGCCGTTGTTGCACTGATGCTTCACATATTTTTGACTCATAGCTGGATTTCGAAAATGAAAAGTACAACAGCCGGCGTATTGCAGATTTGTTTAAGCACAACAATAGCGTCCACGTGCCTATCGTGTACGACGAGCTAAGCACGAAGAGAATGATGTCGATGGAGTTCATCAGTGCACCGAAGATTTCGGAAATTGATGCCATCCGAAAACTTGGCCTTGATCCGCCTGAAGTTGCGCGTTCGCTGTGTGAAGTGTTCAGCGAAATGGTGTTTTGTCACGGTTTTGTCCACTGCGATCCACATGCGGGTAACATCTTCGTACGTCGCAATCCTGACCCTCTAGTCAAGCGTAAAGAACAGCTCGTCTTGCTTGACCATGGACTATACCGCGAGCTGGACACTGAATTTCGCAAAACATATTGCGACCTATGGAGAGCAATGCTAATGCGCGATAGTGTTTTTTTGGACGAATGTGGCAAGAAATTGAACGTTGGAGAACTTGCCAAGTACTTACCATTACTGTTTACGTACCGGACGATGGATCACAAGGGACGCCTGGACATGGCAATGAGTGAGTCTGAGCGCAAGAAACTTTCTGATGACCTCAAAAGTATGCGTTTTTCGAATGTACGTACTTCAGGCCTTGTGAATGGTATTTGTTTACTTTGCAGACGCTTGGTGTAGTCTCACTAGCATCACTATGGTAAGCAGGTAACCGACTTTTTAGAGCAACTTCCGAGGGATATGCTGTTTGTCTTTCGGACAAACAACATGATTCGGGGTCTGAATAAAGACTTGGGAGGAACAACCAGGTGCAAAGTTTGCTGTCGTGCTGAATGTAACCGTCGTCACTGACCAAAACTGACTGCAATTAACAGGGAGCGCTTTTCGATCATGGGAAATTATGCCGTGAGCGGGCACTCCACCTTTCACTCAGCTTCTGCTGAAGCAGGGTACGGTGGAATACGGGCATCGCTGGGCTATTGGTGGGATCATTTCCACTTGGTCTTGCGTTTCCACGTGATTGACTATCTAATGGCTGCTATCCAGTATGCCAAGGGAGGGGAGCCCACCGCTAAAATCAAATCCGTGGACTAATAGATATCTAGCAATGTATATGGCAGCCTACACGAACCTGCACCTACAGACATGACCAATAATTCTTCGGACATGTTAGACCATCATTATCAAATCAATTGTTCATCTGTTAATAGTCTCTTTTGATCACCTGAAGATTTGTTTCCAGGAATCCACCTGCATAAGCATTGAAGCGTACTACAAAACCCATCAGCAGATTCAATAGTTGACAATAATGCGTCTTGTAGTGGACACCGATGCCGGCGCTGATGATGCGGTGGCCATTCTCATGGCCCTTCATGCCTTTTCTAATGATGATCAAGTGGTAGGCATCACTACCGTGTTTGGAAATGTAGACGTGCATCAAGCAAATCACAATGTTGCACAGTACGTCGACAAGTTACGAAAAATTGAAACATTTGGGACGGCTAAACACTTTCTCAATGTACTTCACAGCATTCTCAAGGCCGCAGGACGGTCAAATATTCCCGTCTTTAGTGGAGCGTCCAAGGCGATCGTTGCTAGCGTTTCCGAGGAAAAGTGGGAGGTTAGACGACTATCGCACTTTGTCATATTGCAAATGTTCTGATCTCTTTATCTGTCGTCCAATGTTTTTTAGGGGCATGGCATGGACGGTCTTGGTGGTGAATCCGGCAAGGTCGAGGCTTCACTAACCACTGCACGACGAAACGAAGCTGTTCATGCGCTTATTGACTTGGCCCACAAACACAGCGGTGAGTTGGTGATCGCGGCAGTGGGACCACTCACAAACATTGCACTGGCAATTCTGCTGGACCCAAACTTCATGTCGAATGTGAAGCAGCTTGTCGTTATGGGTGGACTGTCCCGCAATGAGAGAAACCACACGCCTCATGCCGAGTTCAATGTGGGTTGCGATCCTGAGGCCACGAACATCGTCTACCAACATTGCACTGCCCGAACGCTGTACGTCGTGCCATTCGAGACGTGCTTGGACAACTCGATTCCGTGGGATACCTTCGACCACATTTTCCATGAGAAAGCAAGTGCTAGTGGCGCGTACGTGAAGAAGATCTGGAAGTTTGCACGGACCTTGTCCGAACATGAAGGTTTCTACCCCTGTGATGCCTACGCCATCGCCATCCTTCTGCATCCAGAGTACATCAAGACCGCGTCTGCGGTGAGAGGTCACATCCACTTGGCTCCAGACGAGAAGCGCGGGGCAAGCATTTGGGATGAAAATTGCCCTCCAGAAAAAGCCAACGTGACGCTTGTGACGGAAATCGACACCTGTGTCTTTGTAGACTTGCTACATCACCTGGCAGCCTAGAAGAAAGTCAAAGTAGGCGTCAAACCTGCCAAAATTGCGTATTGAAATGTATTTGGTGGCGGATGTACACACTGCTACGCTCATGCTTCGATTCCCCCGACGGGGAGAGGCTTCTCGAAGATAGCGTGCACCCATACACGAAAGCGAACGACATTCTGCTGTCTGTTGGCATACTGGCGACGGATGTACTCATTCTCTAATACAACAAGGCCTGCCTCCTTGAAAATATCCTCCACTTCTTCCGTCGTGAAGTAGTACGCCCGCGTGTTGTCTTGACGGACGTAAAAGTTGTCCTGTAACTTGCAACCTGGGCGAAAACGAAGCTGTGCCTGGTCGTATCGGCCGTAATCGCGGAAGAAAAGTTTGCCTCCAGGTTTGATTGCAGCCACCACCTTTTTTACAGCATCCTTCATTTTGTCTGGATGCAGAGCCGACAAGCAGAACAAAAAGAGCGCAAAGTCCACGCCACCATTGGCAAACGCCGCATCGGGTAGTGCATCCTTTGTAATGTCACACACCGAGGCCGCTACACGAGCTTCATCGTACAACGGTTGTTTCTACTCACATCAGCCAAATAAAAGAGAGAAATGGTAAGACAAAACCTGCAGTACATGGAGTAAGTCGACGTCTCGCACCTTTAGAAGTTCAATGGCTGAATCTGCAAAGTCAATGGCCACAATGTAAAGTCCCGGGTTAATCTTTAGCAAAGGCAGTGCCGCATTCCCAACTCCACTGCCGACTTCTAAAAGTGTCTTTGTCTCACAAGCTTCAGGTATAACACCAAGGTCTTGAAATACCAAGTGCAGATAGTGTCGGTCCTTGTAAAAATTAGTGGAATTACGTTGGTAAAACTTATCCCAACTCTTAGCGGCTTCCTTCTCGTATTTGTCTGTTTACCATACAACACTCTAGCGTTAACAAGAATCCAAATGTTTGCTCATCACGCGTCGTGTGACGTACTCTGCCAGAATTCGGGAATCACGGACTTGTCCTGACTCAAATGTGCCTGTGCAAGTCTCTCACGCTCTTCTGTCCACACATCGTCACATACCACTTGCTTTGGGTCCTCCAACACATGCTTTACAATACCAGCCTTCTCTACGAGCTCTTCTAGTTTTTTGTTGGTCGGATTCTTGTTCCCACTCATGATTCTTGATAATAGATGATTGACTACCTACCTACCAGTCGGCAGCAACCATACAAAATCCCATATAAAAATAAAAGTGTCAATTGAAAAAAAGTCGATGGACATCGTAACGACAGCAAACTTTCATGCAACGCTCTTGCCAGGTACGTCTTTTATTTACAAAGTAAAAACTTATTATTGACTTTCTATTGCGTGTGTGTGTTTGTATAATGCAGGTCATGTAAGTGTTGTGTTTGTACCGGCTGAGCACATTCGTCACGGTACTTGGCCATTGCTCAAGTGCGTGAGTTTTTAATGTGTGCGTTTGAGTCGAGGCAAATGGTTAAAGAAGTTTACAACTGACGTTATCGGTCTATCTCTATGTTACATATGATTGTATCGTGTCTATCAGTCTGTTGCTCTACAGTGGCTGCAGCTTTGATGAGACTGAGAATAGTTGCGTACGCAAGGAGAGCCACGTGTGTCGCTCGATGCAGACAGAGATCTTTTCTATCGTGTCCGATCGAGAGGGTGCCACGCTTTTCATGGACCCTAGTGGAATTGAAATGTTTAAGCGCGCGGTACTTGGTTGTCATCGAGATCCCGCAATCTTAAACGTTTTAACAGGTGTGTGTGTTGCCCATGTTAAATGTTGGTTGTTTGTGTATTTGCAGGGGATGGGGAACTTAATTACCATCGCGCCGCTGTCTTGGCGAGCTGTTCAGGTGAGCACTTCTAAAGCTGAGACTGTTGATGTCAGGGCTAATTCATATATTTGCGTTGTCGTCGTATCATGTAGATTCACTTGGGATCTATGGTGGTAGAATTTCCTGGTGTCGTGAGTTTCCTGTCCAAGCTGCTTGCGGATGACCACATTAGTATTCTCAACATGAGCACATACGACACAGACGTCATTTTCGTGCAAGAAGAGGACTTGGAGGCTGCGATTTCGTGCTTGCAGTCAATGCTATCTCGAGGATTACACGGCCTGAAGGAGGTACAGACTTGATGTTGCAATTGTTTGCTGCTGCTGCAGCTGATTTTAACTTCGATTATCTTTTCATGCGATGGTTGCAGGCTAAGGACGCAGATAACGCACTGTTTAACCGTAAATCGACGTCACCACCAGATGCCGTGGAAGGTAGTGAGAAAGCGTGTATTCCAGTGCCTCTTTGTGTCGGAGATGGACAGTACCTTACAGGTATGAGTTTTGCCCTGTATTCTTTCACGTTGCTTTTGCTTGCTGACCGCGGCATAATTCATATACCGATAGTGTATCCGGAGCCCCTCGTTCTCGTGAGACTTCAGAAAGACGCTCTTCGGTCTAGTGCTTACGGGCTCACGCAGCTCGTGCTGTTGTATACTGGACCAGCATCGAGGGAAGTTGAAGGTGAAGTGCTGCACGAAACAGGCGGGATGTCTTTCTGGTGCTGCTGCGAGACAGCCGAGGAGGTGAGCATTATCATGGATGAGCGCTGTGTGCCATCATTCGAGGAAGACTCGCTGATCGTATCACCAGACCGGTGGCGTGCGATTAAGCTTAGTGGGCGTGCGTATGGTTTCGATGAGACTGGTGTGGTGGCAGCAATGTCGGGCTGCAATACGGATACGCAGGTACTTAACGTGAGCTGCTACGGCTCTAACATTGCATTCGTGCTTGACGACATGCTGGACAATGCCATCGATACCCTTTGCTCATCGCTCGACATCTCTCGGGTGGAAAGATGGACATCATGATGGATCGAGCCAACTCAGACAGAAAGTTATTGCAGCAGCGGCGACTGTAAGACAGGCACAACACGACGTTCATATAGCACGGTCAAACCGTATTGCGATCGGCTATGTCGATCAAATTATTTTTTGTGAGGGCTCGTACTATATAAAGTGGAGAGAATACGAAGAAATTCACACTGTTTAACAAGTATCATGCCAAATTGACGAACAACTGTAACCGGCTTCAGACGGGGTACCATCATACACAGCTCGCTGTTTAGCGCTCCTTAGCAAACCTCTACAGCTCAACACCCTCTTGCTTTCGCTTCTCCGCAAGTAGCATAGTCCGCCTCTCCTTCAATGCACCAAGTTCGCTTCTGATGTCGTTCCTCCGAGCATTAATCTTGCGTAGAGCGTCGCCTTCAGGTTTTAGAGCTAGGCTTTTTGACAGCGAAGCTTGTTCCTCCTTCAGCGTCTTAATCTTGGCATCCACCTCGCTCAAAGCCGTTTCCATCTACAGTGATCCAAAAACTGCATCAGTCTCGCAGCAAGAATGAGCGCAATGGAAGCAAGTGCTTACCTTCATCTTAGACTTAAACTTCAGGTCAGCCTTCTTTTCTACCACTTGGTTGAAGAGTGCCTTGCTCTCCTCCTCAACGACAAGACGGTGCTGGCGCACCGCTTCCAGCTTAGCGTGCAACTGTCGTACCTTATCCATTTCGGTTTTCAGATCCTTGGCAACAGGGTCCTGCGAATCCATATTAGCCTGGGCCTTGTGCTGCTCCAGACGCTTCTTCGCATCCTCCACTGCCGCGGCAAGCTGTTTGTTGTCACGCTTGTAACGCATGCGGGCAGTTGCAAGCGCTTTGGCCTTTTCTTCAAGCGCCTGGTTTTGCGCTGCTGTTTCTGCGTTAAGTGCTCGTTGTTCTTCGTTCTACGCATTAAAAATACAGGTGGTACGCACAGCTATCAGCTGCCGCTCACATTTTGGCTACAGATGAAACGAAATACAATACGCGTACCGCCACCATATCTTTTTCAGTCTGTCACGTATTGCACAACATAGCAAACGTCGAACCATATTAGGGATACCACATCCACGTCAATGAACAGTTCCAAAACGTACCGCTTCCTTGCGCAAAGCTTCTACTTTGACACGATGCTCCGATACAACAGCTTGGAGCGCTTCATTCTCCGATCGAATCTTTTTGTACTGGGCCACTAGTGCATCAAACTTCTTTTGCTGCACCGTAAGCTCTCTAGTCTGCTTATCATGCTGAGCACGAAGGTCTTTCTCCATTGACCTGGAGCGTAGGGTGGCCTCCCTAATCTGTTCCTCAAGGTTGGCCGTCTTCTCGCGCATCAATTCTTCAGTCGGTGCATTTGCCACGTCGTGCGCGTTCACTAACCACATAACGTCCGTCAGGCTAATGCTCTGGTAGTCTCTCGTGTTGTCTTTCTTTCCGCGCTGAGCGAAGTTTACGTTTACACGGAAGCCAGTCTGTGTTTTTTGAGCAGTGCGCATGAATGGATCCTCGTTATCATCCAACATGTAATCGTTGCCATGTCCAGGGGTCGCATCGGCCCAGTTGTTCGAGGAGGCCGAGGAAGCTAAAGACTTGGTTCCACCTGAATCTGTAGGAGACTGCGGCGCATTGCTATCCACAGGCTGGCAATAGCGAATCCATCGACGACGACGCACTGCATCTGTCGGGTGACGTGAGGCGTGACTGAGGTCGTCACCGAGCAAGCGTACAATTTCTACAAAATCTGCAGCATACGTCCACCCATCACGGTCCACCGCTGTATAGTTCTGATCAATTTCCCAGTCAGTTACCCATTCATGACCAAGAGGAAGATCTCCTTCCGGTTTCTCATCCTGTCCAGCATCAGGTGCCGCGTGACGATCGCTGAAGCATTTCGGATCCATAGGCTGTAACTTTCCTTCAAGACGTTCGTTTTCAAAAATCTCCACAATCACTTGACCATCACGATCAACATCCTGCAATCCCGATCCTCTCGACTGCGAACCTGTTTTACCTCCAGGACCTGCTGTAGTGCTTTGCAACGACTGCAGACTTCTATTGGCCTGATTGACGAGCGCAACCATGCGAGAGACACCAAAGAAACCTCCACCTGCAGCTTTTCCAGTAGTTGATGTATCTAAACCTATAAAAGTTACAAGTAACATAGAGGAAAAAAAGAGTTAGACAAAAGGAGTGACAAGAGGCGAGTGAGGATTTTGAAGCCGTGTCTCGACATTGCAAGACCCTACGCTTGGTTTTCACCCCAGTAGGTCAATTCCATTGAGTATGGACTAATGCAAGATGCAGATAGTACTCCCTTTTGGGAATTCCGACTGCTAACCAGTCGCCATTCTGGAATCAGCTCTTGTGAGTTGTTATGAATTATAAAAGTACCTGCAGCTCCTGAGACGCCTGTAGTACTGGCTGCATGATTAGCTGCTGCTGTAGCTGCTGCACTCTCGATACTGCTATTGCCTGGCAAGATGCTCCCACCGCTAATGCTGCTCATGGCCGATGCAGCGGCTCCGAAGATACTCGAGCTCGTACTGGCTGCGCCATTATTATTGTTATTGCCACCGGAACCGCCAAGTCGCAGACGTGAGATCATCCTAATGAGAAACGCAGTAGGGGACGATGGACAAGAAGACGACGGTGACAAAGACGGAGGTCTTGATGGATGCCTTCTTAATAGCTTTGACCCTTGGACAGAATGAATGTGTGTGGGAAAACTTAAATTGCAAGAATGAAGGTCTAGGTACTAGATACATGTCGCACGAAAGTAGACGTACTGTAGCCATCCTCTTGACAAATGGCTACATCGTCTGTGAAGTGCACTTTCCCGAGTCGAGTTCACTCGTGAGGTTGATTGCTGTTGTGGAGTGATGAGTCCATAGCGTTTGCAGTTGTACAGGCGCTTTTCAAGTGCTTTGACGTGTCTGGAAGCTTTGCGTATTGCGTCTTCATCAGCTTAAGTCCGCACAATGATATACTTTTAGGTGCCATAGACGACAACGAGCCACTTGCATTGACAGTGATGTCGATATCGTCGACGTCGTCATTTTGTTGCTGCTTCAACTTGACCATTCTCTCCTTCTGACTGCTTTCTGTGATCCTGCCGGACTCTGTGGAGTATGAGTCGGAGAAACGGCGGGGGGGCTTGGCTGTGTCATCAGCATGTGCTAGCGGATGATGGTAAATGTACATTGAGATGATGAGCACCATGAGTCCGCAGCCAAATTCGAGAGACGGTGAAAAGGAAAAGAAAAGCATCGAGAAGAGCATCGTGAGCATCATTGCCATGGAATGAGAATAGACGCAGGCAATGTTATCGAGATACTTGAGAATAAAGCCCATTCCGATGCCACCAATACTGTTCACTACCACCACGGCCAGTGTCCAGTTGTTGTAGCCATGGAAGAATCCCTTTGAGAAGATGTCTTCACCTTCTACCAGCAGAACCCCAGCGGCATTAAAAATAATGCCAAATACGTACATCTGAATATTCTGCCACAGAAATGGACAGTTTGACTTCCGTTTGAAAGCCCACTCGGTAAACACGCTAGCACAGGACGACAAGGTGACACCCACCAACACTAGCAGGACGCCAATAATTAAGTCCTTGGCGCTTTTATCTGCAGCAGTGTCTTTCATTGACTGCATCCCGCCGCCTCTGTCATTGCCACTCTTTGTAACGATTGTAGCTGTCATCTCTCGCAGATGGTTCGACTCGCTCGTAAGCACACCAATCACTAGCAGTACAATGGCGATTTTGCGCAGCTCTGATAATGGGTGCTTGAGCACAAAGCGAAAAAGGAAGGCTGTAACTACAATCTTGAGGTTCCAAAGCACCGAGAGAGTAGCGGCGTCCATGAACCGTAGGATGACGTAGTTGAGATTGTTGTCAATGGTATAAAGGAACGAAGGAACGGCGTAGTAAAAGGCCTCGATCGGTACGAATCGCGCAGGTGGCGGCGTCTCGGTCAAGACGATCGTACTGAGAATTATCGCCAGCTTGAGCACTTCAATAATCAGCGTAACAGTCGTGCTACTGTACGAAATCGTGCCGTCTTGCTTAGACGCGCTGATACACAAGTTGCCCGAGCACATGAGCGTTGCCACCGCCAGCATTCCTGCCAGCATGCGCACGAGCTTCATTTAGTTGTCACCTTGGTGTGTATGTGGTGTACACCTGCACTGAAGACAACTTTACGATCGCTCTATGACGTGAAGAGTCAGGTAGGTGTGTTTTAGCTAGAGCAAAGAATGAATGTGGGTCTTTGCTGAGGTTTTTACAATGCCACTGAACGGCTTCATGTTTGACCAGTATGAGTAAGTGAGACTCTACGGACGTTGCTGACCGCCAGCACTTTTCCGGAAGATCTACGGAGGATCACTGAAGATGCTGGATTAAAACAAAGAGTAACTCGTCCAAGTGCGAGCAAAGTATATGGCGAACTACGTCAGTGTCGTGAGTGCGCTGTCTAGAGGAGAGCAGAACGATGATGGTCTTCAAAGTGAGCTAAGCCTAGCAGATATGACGTTTGAAAGCTGCGTAGCTTTTGGATAGCCTTCAATATCTGGTGTGGACAAAACAGAGCACCTCCGAGAGTACGACAAGCAACGCTTTCGTGTGACTAAGATATACCTAAAAAGTATCCATCCAAAACCTCGATAAGCTCTTTGATCTGAACAGTCTAGTTACAGCATTGGCAAAGTGCCTGATCGAGGTCTCATGAGTCGAAAAAAATTGCTGCTGGGGCCAGTCATTACGTTACGCTGCATACCAGATTGTAGAGTCTTGAAAAACGGATAGCTAGATTTCGCTGCGCGAGCTTAATGCGGTTAAGCTCTGGTAATATATGCTTTGTTATTAGCGCACGCTGGAGTGCTGGAGGCGGCAGCTCTCTCGCCTCTCCGCTACGTGATCACATTGAGAGACCGGACTGTCAATGACATTACCTCGAATCTTGATGCGACTGCCGTTATTCAGCCCGGTCTAGATCAAGCGAAACCGCTCTGATGTACGTTCGTTGACATAGTCGTTACACACGTCATCGACAGGAAAAGGCACAATGTCTGACTCTCGTATCATCGTTGATCGGTATTCGTGTACGTCTCGGTTTTGTACTATGTGGCAAAAGCTCTAATTGTAATCAACATGTCGCAAACAGACTAAAACATAAAAAAGGTCCACAACTTTTTCGAGGCAAAATTCGTCATAAATTCTTACAATGAAGCAATCGCTATCAGATATAGAGATGTAAAAGTACTGAATTAGGATAGCTCAAATCGATCTTAAACAGCCTTTGGTGTTCTGTTTTGTACGCTCACCAGCTGACAGAAGATCCTAAACGGCACAAACAAATAAGATCAGCAAATTACCTCCGTAATATAATCAAATATTGTTTCTACAAAAGCCGCCGAGAGAGAAACAACTCCATGTCAACTGCTTTGACAAAGCTTGCTCGAGCTAAAGGACATTATTATTAGGCCATGCATCATAATAAGCTAGCTGCAATTGAACCCCCTACCTCTTTTCACGTCACATACTATAACAAATGCCACCGTGCTTGAACCTCTCACTGTCAGACACTCCCAAATCCTACTGGTCTTGGATCCAGTGGTGGTGGTATTCATCACGATCAATAGATTATCTCTATATTATCTACACGACGAACCTCTTGATCCGTTCCCACGACAACCGTAATCGTCAGGGATCTTGACGCAATTGGTCATGGGGCACGAGTGGTTTGCAACCGTGTCACCTATATCTTCTACATCGATTGTCACACGGAAGATGAGTTGGTGACTATGCTGCTTCATCATGAGACGGTCCGATATGGCAAATGTAGAGCTGGTCGCATCCATTATAATAACCAACCCCATACATACATACATTCATACATATACAGCAGTTTTTTTAGAGCATTTAATGACATGGGTTTTACCTGTCAAAATCGATGTTTACCCTGCTAAATTCATTGTAAAGTGCACCACATTACTGTACCACACCATTACCCAATTTGCCCTCTACTATCAATTTGGGAGCTTACTGCGAGCATCGTTTAGTAAGCAAGAAAACTGTTCAAACCAAGCTCAGACAGGCCACTCGAAAGCTGTTGGAAGTTATTTGTTCACCCACGTACGTCTTTTTCCTTCTCGTTTTGTGTCTTTACCACTTTTTCACATTGTAAAAATTAATTATGAACAATAACGTTTTAGATTCGCAAAGTGGGTGACTCTGGTCCCTCTTCAGCCAGTCCCCCTCGCTTTCATCTAGTCTCAGTCCATTAAGTAACTAGAAAAAAGGTGCGTACCGGTGCTATATGAGACCTGATGAGACTATATTGATCCGTGCTGTACTCTTTGCTGTGCCCTTCTTTTTTTCTTGTGCCTTTTGCTGTAGATGGCCAAGCGGAAGTTTGTGTCGTCGAAGAAAAATGCACCGAGTCGCACCATTTCTAGCAAAGAGGCGGCGTTGCATTGTCGAACTGGTAGCCGAGTTGGTGTCGAGTCTCAATCCAGTAATTCTGTAGCCTCATCTGATGTGGAATCATCCACACCGCTGTCGTCGGAATACGAGCAAGAAGATGATGATGATTTGAACGTTAGTCAAAGCGTCACGCCGCAGCCAATGGCGGTAGAGGTGATGCCGGCTACTGTAGGAAGAGGAAAGCAGCTTCGATTCCCGACTGCTCTCTCACGGGGTAAGGTACTTCCAGCTGAAGGAGGTGTCGCATCTGATGGTGACCACGACTCGGATGATGAAAGTTTGTTATCAGTTGCGGACAGCGACGATGACAATCAAGACCGAGGGGAGACTGCAATGGAGATTGAGGAGGAACCTACTGTCGCAACGCCTCCTATACATATTGAATCTTTGTCAATGACTAATGATGTGAAGAGTTTTAACAAGGACGCACCAACTTACCCGATTAAAGCGGTTCGGGCGCGGAAGCGACATCGTCCAGACTCGGAGTACTACAAGCAAATGTCAACGTACGTACGAGACTGCTTGCTTAGTGTACGACACGGAAGTAATAGTGATACACTAGTAGACGCATTTAAAGATGACTCATCGTCGCGGCACGATGAGTTTCGACGGAGACTTACCGCAGGAGAAGTAGAACGCGTGACATGGAAGGAACCTCCTTCTGTGGAATCGGGTGGTACTTTATCCCATGATGCTTCCTCCAGTAAAACAACTAAGTCAAGCAAGTCCAGCAAGTCAAGCAAAATGAGCAAGTCAAGCAGGTTAAGCGAGCAAAGTAATTCCAGCAAGCCGAGCAAAGCCAGCAGCAAAAGCAAGACGCTTGCATCGGACTCAAGAGATGCCTTCACAGATAAGTCGATTCCTCTTTTGTCAAATGGGTCCGCCAATCATCTTACACCACCGACACAACCTACAGCTCCAGTTGCACCAAGTGCACCGGCAATGTGTGAAATTTGTAAAAAGAAGCTGAGTGGTGAAACATCAAAAGAGGACGAGGAGAAGCAGGAGCGGTCACTGAAAATGGAAAAGGATGTAAAGGCAGAAGAGGTGAAGCAGCCACTTATAGAGGTGAAGCAGCCACTCGAAGAGGTGAAGCTGCCACTCGAAGAGGTGAAGCTGCCACTCGAAGAGGTGAAGAAGGAACCTTTATCACAAGCTCTTACCCCTTTCGTTGGACATTTCACAATCACATTCTCACCCGGAAGTGATGCACAAAATTTGCGACTTGAGTCGGCGAAACTTATGAACGAGGCACGAAAACTAAAGCACGAGGGAAACCGCCGTGGATCAAGCGAACGTGGCAGTGGAGGACATGTCACTCAGGGCAAATACTATTTGCGCTCAGGTGCCAAGTTTTTCGAGTATGCACTTAAACTGCAGGAAGTTAAGATGGCGTACCAGGAAAAGGGTGATGTTCAACACGCGCGCACGTTCGGTGAAAACTGCGTCACGACGCTTTCACAAACGTCTTCGCTAATTGAGAGCACCATCCGCGCTTTTCAAAGTGCTGGCAGCATGCGGCTAGCTGCATTAGGCTGCAAGATGGCCGCCGTAGTACACCTGACCGTTTACCGGTTGCAGCACCGCAAGTTGCAGTCATTTTACTCGGAGTTGTTTACACCTGGACGTTCACCTGAGTCACGGGAGAACGGTCTTACTCCACCGATCGACCCAACTTGCAACCTGAACGGCAATAGCAGTAAAGATGCGGCAATGTGCAAGCATCTGCTGAAGGAGATGGAGCATACGTTGCGCGGTTTTGAAATGTGGCGGCGCTACGAGTCCTACAAGGTGAGCGTGCTACCGCGGGTGACAAATCCCGTGATCATCGACCCAGCTGTGTTCTTTGAGGACTTTGAAGCAGAGTTTAATCTGTCTTAGTGACTTGCTGACATTTTTTTCAGCACCATGAAGTGTAGCATATTAGTGACACAGGAATGATACCCGGACTTTTGCAGCGCAATGGTCCCCGTCGAACACGAGAGAGAAATAGCAGCAGTATACACAAAACAATGATGTTTATTGATGCTTGACTGCCATCACGCAAAGAGGAAAAATTACGTTTCCTTAGTGAACTCACTTTTGGATACGACAACGTTGTCGCCCTTAAGCTCATAGAGGAAGGCAACAACCTTAGGCCCCTGCAACGCCATAAGCATGAAGCTCGGTACTACGTCACTGGACAAGCTGCTGAACGCACCCGTGATAGATCCAGGATTTACAAACCACTTGCCCTGTTCCGTCCGAATATGCGATCTACAATCAACGGAACAAGTGACAAAACTATTAGTGCTGCCCAAGCATTCTCTCGATAGCGTTGCGACACTCACATATGAGTGTGACCAGTAATGAGAATGTCTACATTCATCTGAAAAACGTTGTAAAACAAGTACACGATTCAGCATCAAGAAGCTCATCAAAAGTACATATGAAACACGTACCTTTCGCTGTAAAGCTGCAAGACTATGCTGGTCGCCCCATGGAACAATCTGATGTCCATGACAAAGGCCGATCCGAAACTGACCGATCGTAATGACCTTTGTATCTGGATAAACTCCTTCCTGCAAGACACAGTCATTAGTCCAAACAGCCTCATAAAATCCATAGCTAAGCCCCAGTTCTTTCATACTTGATCGCAGTCTCCTGCTACCACATGAACATTGGGCGCTAGATTCCGCAGCTCCTCAAATTGCTCCTTTGTCACCAAATTTCCCGTGCACAAAACGTGCTGCATTTTATTCGGCACCTATTCCATACAACAACAACATTGTTGATCGTAGAGAAAACCTTGAATCACTGACGTACGATATCGTACCAGCATTTTTTGAAACTTTTCTGAAACCTCGGAAGCTCGATTTGGAATGTGACTATCCCCCGCCACTAATACTAACTAGAACAGTAATCATATAGACATCAATTTTGTATATTTCGTAGCTTAGTATTAGCTTCCATACAGATGCACAAACGAAATCAACCAACCTCGCCAAAACCAGACGCCATCCCCTTTACTAGAACGATAAAGAGATAAATCCCCCGTAAGAGATAAATATCACTAATAAGAGACGTTACGTACTTTAGGTCAGTCCGAAAACGTCCGTCTTATTTTTTGTTTCTAAAAAAACGTACCACTGTCATTTAGAAATATATATTTCGAACCATAGGTAACAATAGGTAGACTCGAAGATGCTCATTCTTCATCTTCTCTTTTCCCCTTCTTTCGTCTACGACCATGAGGATCTCTCGCAAACAAGTAAGTTTTGTAATGCTTGTGTTACAAAACACAGCGTTATCGATCGTATCCAAGTATTCGCGTGCCACGACTGGACCCAAGTACCGACCAGGTTTTGTAGTGTTACTAGTGGAGATACTTAAATTCGTCCTGTGCTGTCTTGTGCTTCTTAAGTTTAAGCATGGAAACGTGAAGGCATCCATTCGTACATTGCAAATTGAAGTATTTGCGGACAAAAAAGGACTCTCAAAAATGATAGTGCTTGCCTTCCTCTACGCGCTGCAAAATATGTTTGCACTTGTGGCTTACGATTACGTGGATGTAGCCACGTACCAAATTGTTTACCAGCTCAAGATCATTACTACCGCCATGTTTATGAGTGTGATATTGCATCGTCATTTTAGTATCGTCCAGTGGTATGCCATGCTGGCACTTATGGCTGGTGTAGCTATCTGTTCCTACTCGAGGCTACCGAGCGGATCGAATCACACGGTTGAAGCAAGCAGCAGTAAGAGATTCGTTGGTATTTGCATTATGATTGGACTGGCAATCAATTCGGGACTTGCAGCAGCCTATTTTGAACGCGTCATGAAGGCGCACAAGCCTGTCACGACTCAACAGACGTTGGATCCGCTTTGGACACGAAACTTGCAGTTGTCTGCCGTCTCAGTGGGTGTCGCTGCTTTGGATCTCGTGCGCAATATGGGCGAAGTGTGGACGCATGGGCTTTTCTACGGCTTCCACCCGGCAGTCTTTGCAGTCATCTTCCTCCAGGCTGTCGGTGGACTTACAATCGCCGCTGTCGTGCGCTATTCGGACAACATTGTCAAGAACTTTGGCACGTCCTTCTCGCTTATCTTCTCGTGCGTCATCTCCAACTACATGTTTAACCAGACAGCCACGCTCTCCTTCTATTTCGGAGTACTGATGGTGGTAAGCTCAGTCTTCGTATACGGTGACAGCAGGTTTGCAATCAAACCCGTCGCCAAGAAGCAATGTCAATCCACATCAGAGGACTACGCGCAAGAAGTTGCCATCGACACGAAGAGTTCGCAGATAATGCACGCAGGTGGCCGGCATTTTGTCGGTGAAAACGTTTAACGCATTGTGCTTTTAGTTAGAAGAGCTTTTACTCATAGACATCTGCCTACTATACTTGTATCCCCTCATGAGGTCAATAATTACACAGAAGACACAATGCCTCGACCTTTTTCTGCTAATGATCGCCCTCCTTCGGTATCATTGCACGCGCTTTCGCAAGCCGTTCCGCCAAGCGTGAATCCTTGGTAGGCTGTACGGGTACTCCGTTGGGACCAAAGATGTTTCCGCTTATAACACGTGCGCAGCGGCCGCAAAATTCAATAATGGCGTTCGCCATCTCGTGGGGACAATCTTCCTGTATCGCATGACCTGATGAATACATCAGTCTCATCTCGAATTTGCCCATCATTTGGCCGCGCATGAGCTCCGTGTCTAGGCGATCAGATCCTAACGCGTTGGTACAACAACATTAGCAGACACACTTCTTTGTCGTCGAAAACATCAACACATTCTCACCTGCCAACACCAACACCTTTGCTTCCTTCAGCGATAAAAACTGCTTCGAGAGGCCAACAAACCAGTCTATAGATAGCACAAGAGGTAAACAAACACGCTCTACAACCGATAACCGAACTAGACTACCTACCTTTCCAGTACTGCGCACTGCTAGCCAGGTCCGTCTTCCACACCACCGAGCCATCTTCGAGCTGCTTCAGCTGGGACGGCAAAGATATTTTGACAGCTTCCGGATTATAAACGGTACCGCTATGCAGCGCCCAGTGGATGGCATCTTCGTATGAGTGGAAATGAGACGGACGCCTTTCGAGGATGGCGCCCATGTGCTTTAGCGATGCCATGGCTGTGCCCTCCACCACATCAATCACCATGACACCCACAAGGGACGGTACTTTGCCCGTTGCAGCAACACGAACTCCAAGTGCACCCCCTAAACTACAAACAACATCAAGTAAATCGTGTCTACTGAAGAAACACTGACGTGAGAGGCATTTTTTCTCACCTATGACCAACGAGAATGGTCTGTGGGATCTCTGACTCAGCATCTCCATCGACCTTTGTAACCATTGGAGGAGGAACAATATGGTCCAGCATGACCAATGTATCTTGAACCAGTGTATCCATAGACAGATCGTCGTCGGCACTTGTGTTCGTCTGGCCGTGACCTCGCAAATCGAAAGCATGGACCGTACACGTCTCCTTCAGCATCGTCTAGTGAGACAATATAGTATCAGTCTCATCTTCTCATATTGAATCGAATCCTTTATTACTTGAGTTTGTATACCGTCACAAGACACCACGTCATAGAGGTACAACCTCCACCATGCAGTAGTATCACGTGTGGACCTTGAGAACCTGCATGATACATTCGAAATGTCTTCAATTTACGAGAAACCCCCCGACCAAAACAGACCAAAATATCGTCAAGACGTAAAAGAACTATATTTTTATATAGAAACAAGTAACGTACGTCGCCATTCGATAGTGCGACGTCTTCCTTTGAGTCGAAATACTTGATCCAGACGTCATCGTACCTTGAATTTGTCATTTTATGTCTCGAAATGATCGATCTTCTTTAAAAACGTATAAATGCATTTTCATGTTAGAACGTATAAACGTGTTTATTCTTTTTTTACTTAACCTTTTCTTTCTTGTTACAGCACTCTATTCCATATGATTCCAACTCTAAAATTTTAGGAAGGTCTGCATGGAAAACGACCCGCCTCTATAAAAAATACCGCGTAGCTCTATTCGTAGTCATAAAATAGTGTTTATACTGCGGTGCCTTGAGTTAATACGCATCTGATAAAAAATACTTATGACTCATGCACCACCTGGCATAATTTGTGGGAGAGGAGGAGGAATCTCAGTCGATCGTCAACTACCTCCATCTCTATGCAGCTCGTAACACAACGAGAACAGAACGACGTCGAGTAATAATAGCTTTTCATGGCTACTCAGGAGACTTTTCATCCAAAACTAATCAAGTTATCGAGCGACTTGGGATCTGTCGTGACCGATGGATACGGAACCTTTGACGTGTCTATGATTGACGTCGAGTCCGAACACGACGACGACGTTGAACAATGTCAGCCCTCCTTCTACGAACGTCTGGACTCGATGTGCTCCAAAGAGTGTCTGTTGATCTGGTTGGTCCTGTCTGTGCCGTTCAAACTCCTGACGTACAAGACACTGCTGTTTCATACCGCTAATTTCATCTTCTCCGTCGTTGCCATCATCTGCGTCTTCACGCTTTCAATGGGGAAAGTATTGCAGTCCCTTGTAGCTGCATGGGGTACCAAGTTTCGACGTATCGAATTATGGACGTTGCAGCATTTGTTGCAATTGGACTGCGCACTTTACAACTTTATCTCACCACGTGATGAGCATCTAATGGTCTACAGTCCATCGATCCATATGCAACAGGCAGAAGGACTCTATGGAATGTATGCACAGCTCTATTTTGGTGGCGTGAAGCTGCTAGCAACGGGTATTCCTGGTGCATTTGCAGTGCTCATGTTCATCTGGTCATTGCAAAACGTCATTGTCATGGCTCTGCGGAATGAACCTGAAGCAAGTGCTACCACTGGTCACTTGCTGAGTATTTACTACAACCTCGACATGATGATGGTTGTAGCAGTTGTAGCCATCTACGCCTCTGTCATCCTGCTGTATGTGTTTGCCTTTATCTCGCAACAGCTCACGATTTTCTTTTGCTCACAGTATTTACTGTATGGTACTGGACTATACTAAGCAGTAGTCGTAATATAAATTCTCCCAAAATAAAGCTCTTCTTTTTTCCGCAACTTTACGGGCTGGTGCAACAATGTGTATCGGTCCACAATATTTTACCATCCGTTTTACATTTGAAGTAACAAACACAATATTAGGATCGCACACACCCAACGTCTGGTCCAAAACAAGGATGGAGAGCGGACGCATGGACCTTACGCTCATCGGTGAGCGGGCGCTACACCACTGGACCGAATCCGGACGTCTTAACGTGTAAGTGTCTCATCACCGTAGCTCTGGGTCGAGATTTGACGCTTTCTTTTGGTCTGTAGATTGGCGCATTTGACACGCTCTTTGAACGACTTCACCGGCCACAAGGCGGATTCCGGTGGGATAATGTTACTTAACAGTTACTTTACAGCACCACGTACTAATTCCGTTTGTTTCTAGCCTCTGATTTACCTCGATTACTGTATGAGCTCGTATGGATCGTATTACACGCTAAATTGACCAAGCAAGAAGTGCTGGGACTGTTGAAAGATGCAGAATTGGTACAAATATAGTGACGTTAATATTTTTGATGGTAATCTAGTGTCTAAACAAATGAATGCTGTTTCTTTTAGACGAAATATCCAACGGCGTGCGATCTACTGACGGATTTGTTGTGGGTCATTGGCAACGAGGTGGAGACCAATGAACGTGGTCATGAACGCCACAAGTCACGAGAGTGGCGCAATTTGTGTGCATTCGTGAAGAATATTGGGGAGGAAAAGCTTTTGACACTATTGAGTCTCAAGGCGACGCTCGAGTTTGACCTGCTACATGATGCAGAGCTTGCACCTGAGCCCCAGCTGATGACGAAAAAGATGGTGCGCATCAATACCAAGACATTGTACACACAGACCAAGTACAATTTGCTGCGGGAGGAGACTGAGGGTTTCTCCAAGGTTCTGTGTCTGCTGCACACTGGAGTGACCACGAGCCAACTTGAGGCGACAAAGACCGACTTGATGGCTCTTATTGGTTTCTTTGACTTGGACGCAAACCGTGTCTTGGACTTGGTACTAGACGTGTACGAGATGCACCCAAGGAACGACTGCTTTGCACAGCTTCTTGAGATTTTCAAGCGCGACAGCTTGCCTCACATTATAGGTTTCAAGTTTCAGTTTTACAAGCGTGATCCACCTGCTATAGAAGGAGTCACGACGCCACGTTCACTTTATCGTCTAGCTGCGACGCTGTTGAAAAAGGGTCTGCTTGAATTGGATGCTCTCCTGCCACACTTGTCGCCGTCTCGTGGTGACATTGTGAAAGCGTCTGTAGAACATGAAAAAGAGCTGATTGAGAAAGCGGGATCATTCGGCAAGATCAGCCTTGCCGGCAAGAAAGATCCAGTGAAGGTCGACGGCGAGGACGAAGCTGCAGCTGCTGCTGCCGAGAAACGCAAGCAGGATGCCGAACACAACCAGGTGTACGGAGTGATTATTGGGCTTTTAGAGGTTGGCGCACGGGAACGTGCCTTTGAAATGATTTCGTGGTTTCAAAAGAGAGGTGTGAATCCTCTTACGTTTACACCTCTAACCACAGAGCTTTCTGCTGTTGTGAATGTGATGATTGAGGATGTCTATGCACCGCTTTCACCTCGCAGTCTCGAGCTTGTAAGTGGCAAGTGTGATGGATCGACGAATCTTACGGAGAAACGATTGCCCCACACGAGCACGAGCAGCCATTATGTTCGTCGTGTGGCTACGTTAGAGGAATGTGTGTCCGAAGCTTTTCCTATCTTGGAGATGATCGGCCCTCAATTGTTCCACGACGAGTTCCTTTTCACACAGCTGCTGCGTATCGCTGGCAAGTTAGTCGACAATCACTCCAAGAAGTCGAGCACTTCTGTTGAAAAGGACGAAAAGGATGGTGGGCTTTTCGATAAGGTAAAGTCATTATTGGTTGGCACATTCCTTCCTGCCATGTCTCTGCAAGCATGCAACCCGAGCACAGCATTTTTGGTGTGGGATTTGATTAAGACGTTGCCGTGTGATGAGCGTTACAGAATTTACCTGCATTGGTTTGAGGCGTACGATAAGTATCCGGAACTACGTCTCAAGGAAGCACAGGTAGTGCAGAGCACGCGTGGAATCATGCGACGGCTCACAGCGGACCGGGCAAAGCTGTCAGCACGCGGCCTGACTCATGTGTCACACTCGAACCCGCTCATTGTATTTCGCACGATGCTGCGGCAGATTCAGTCGTATGATAACTTGATTCAGCCCGTGGTGGAGTCATTCAAGTTCGTTACACCATTGGGGATGGATGTGCTGTCGTTTGTTCTCGTAAGCGAATTATCAAGACCACAGAAGTCCATGAAGTTAGACGGAACCCATGTATCGCTTTGGTTGACGTCGCTTGCAAATTTTTCGGGCAGCTTTTATCGCAAATATCCTAACGTGGAACTAGCAGGCCTCCTCCAGTATCTCATCAAGCGTCTTGAGAACTGGGCATCAGTAGACCTTATCGTATTGAGTGAGCTGCTGACGAAGATGGGATCATGCTTGAGCCTGGAGGATATTTCGGCGAGTCAGCTTGAAGCCCAGGCAGGTGGACCACATCTTTGGTATGAGCCGACGGACCCAAAGTTTCAAAACCGTCGTGCCATTCCAAAACTGCGCGATGCTTTGATCAAGCATAATTTGGCCCTACCGCTATCGGTGCTGATTTGCCAGATGCGCAGCCGTATTGAGTATCATGAAGACAGAAACATGCCACATCTCAAGCTGCTTGGACGGGTGTTCGATACTTGCCAGCTCACGCTCACCCAGCTTATGCAGTTTCTTGGTGGTGTTGTTGACCCATTGGTGTACCGAAAAATGCTTCCTTCCATTACGACGCTAGTCCGTGAGTATAATGTACCACCGGAATTGGCAATGTCACTCTGTCGTCCGGCGATGCGTAGCGATGATCCAGTATTGCAAACTGTGCCGCGTGGTGTGCACGCTACCGGCGGTACCAACACAACTAATAATGGGGTCAGCACCGATGGATCTGTACATAGCGGTACATCAGACAAGGATAAAAGTTGGTATATGTACAACCCCACTTTCCTGGAGGACATCAAGAATGCACTGCGCATCGATGATGGTTCCGGTGATAAGGTTAAAGGGCCCTTCACGGGATTGACACCGGAAGTATACGCAACGTTCTGGGGGTTAAAGCTGTACGATATCCATATTCCATTCCAGCAGTACGAATCCGAGATTTTGCGTCTGCGGAACTCCGTCACTTCTGGTGCAAACGCATCGCTTAGTGCAAGTGAGCGGAAAAAGCTGAAAGAGAAAACAGCGCAGATGATTGATGTGCTTACGACGGAACAAAAAGACCAAGTGGCTCATCGAAAACGAGTGTATGAGCGACTGGAGAACATGAAAGGGAAGTTTTTCGAATACGAACCGAATGATCGCCAAACTGCAATTGATGAGCTTCTACAGAAGTGTGTGATCCCACGCTCGCTCATATCACCTGAAGACGCGATGTTTGTTGCCAAATTCATGGAGCTACTACATACTTTCTCAACGCCACAACTGAGTAGTCTGCAGTACTTTCACAAGGTGAGTATGAAGGTATCAGCGATAGTGCTATGTGCAACGGAGCGCGAGGCGAGTAACTTTGGCATTTACATGAAAGAGACTCTAGGGCTTATTTTGCGCTGGTACCAGAACGGTGCAACGTACGATGATGAAGCGATCCACGGAAAGATCGGCATGAGCCTAGATCTGACTGACGACAAGAAACGTCTTGCTCACCGCCAGTTTAAGTCGGCGTATGCTCGTTGGCACCAGCAGTTAGAGCTCGTATACACGACGGCGCTTTCAAGTGGCGAGTACATGCCAATCCGCAACACGCTGGTGGTACTGACAAAGCTGATTGATGTATTCCCGGCGGGCCGCGGAACAGCTGAAGTGATTTTGGGTATCGTGGAAAAGTTGACGAATGAGGACCGGGAAGATGTCAAGATTATGGCCAAACGATACTTTGCTCTGCTAACCAAGCGCAAGGCATCGCTTATTAATGACAGGCTACTGCGTACTCGCAATGCTCCAACCAAGCCGCCGTCTGCTGCGTCATCTAGCATCGATGAAAAGCATGTGCCAGCTGAAGAGGACAAGAAAAGCATCATCGATGATGGCAACCACAATGAAGGCACACGTGACACCTCAAATAAACCAGCGCTAAGCTGCGCAGCGAGTCAAGAACTTGAAAGCGGTGAAATTGTGGTGGGAAAGAGCAGCAACAACAGCGACATCTCCCCTTTGGTTAAGGAGCGAAGTCCGGAGCGTGGACCAGGTGGAGATCATAATCGTAATAGCCGTGGTGGAGGTGGTTCAGCAGACTCTAGTCATGACCGTCGCAATCGTGCAGAACGCGAAGAAGTTACGTCCCGCCAAAACATCTCGACGGATATTCCTCGTGAACTTGGCGTGGATGAAAGATGCGGTCAGCGCGAACGTGAGTTGTCTCCTACGACTGCGGGTCGCGGTAGCTCAGCAAATAGCCAAACAAAGAACGAGCCGCACGAACGCAGTGGATTGGCATCCCTTAAACGCGAGAGGTCACCAGCACCGCTGCGTAGTCGATCAGGAGATCGTGCCGAAGACCGTGGTAATAATAGCGATAGCCATCGGTCTTCACGCGAACGCGAGCGTGGGCGCGAACGTGGACAACATAACCGTGGTGGACGAGGTGAAGGCAACCGTCGAGAACTAGGTGATAGCCGCAGTGGCAGCTGTGATCGTCATGAACGCAACTTGCGAAACCGTGATTTGATTTACGGCCACGAAGAGAACGAGATGACACGGAAATCTGAGGCCTCTCAACTTGGTCCTACACGGAATAAAGAGCCTGCCAAGCAGGCTTTGTCGCCAAAGTCTGACCGTACTTCCGTGTCTGCTAAACTGAGCTGGGGAACGAGGGCCGAGCGCGATTCCGTGAAAGCTGAGCCTTCTCCTCTCCAAGATCGCAAGAAAGCGCGGCCTGTTGAGCAGTCGGAGGCTGCGTTGCGTCGTCAACTTACCGCCGATAAGGAGGCAAAGGCGAAAGAGCAGCAATTTGCTGAGCGCACGAGGCCGATAGTGCGTGATCGCATGAGGCCTCCGCTTTCGGCATCAGTGACAGGATTTTCGGCGGGCGGGGTTTCACCGACAGGTGCTGGAACGCCAACTGGTGGGGCACGTAAGATCGTGTCACTGGTGTCTTCGTCACGCAAGCGTGAGCGCGAGCGCGAGTCTATAGCTGATGGTGAGGCGCCCACAGACTTACATGAAGGGAAGCGGCGTCGTGATGGTGGCGGCAGCATTGGCAACTGGATCGAGCCTAAGCGTGTAAATGACGACAGGCGTAAGCTTCGAAGAAATAAAGGTGGAGGCATTGATGGCAACAACGGAAACCAGCAGCAACTGCAGCGTGACTCAATGTAAGCGAATCCCTATTACCGCGATGCTTTTTTTGCAAGAGACGAATGCTAATTTTCTATCCGACTGATGGTGTACAGGCGTGGACGCCAGGACCGTGGTGTCCGCAATGTCAATGGAAACTTTGACAGACGCGGGGGTCATGATGACCGCCGTGGAAATGTTGGTAACGTCAACCGTCGGCGTGATCGCAATGACAACCGCACAAGTCGCCGGTAGACTGAGACTGTAGATATTGTGTCCAGCACGACTTGAAATGAACCTTTTGCAAGCGATAACGGAGGCCAGCAAGTATTCACTCCCCGTATTTTCCATCGTAGTAGCAACGTGGATTGATTACAGGTAGATACGGTATAAGACGAAACAAGGTCTTCAAGCAGATTATACTCGGCGACATTGAGAATCCAGTGATTGTATCACAATCGTATCGGAGATCATCATTATCAAGTCTCAACATGGCGTTACGTCGCCTCGCACTCGTGTTCCCGGGACAGGGCAGCCAGCGTGTCGGCATGGGGAAGGATTTGCTCGCGGACTGGCCACGTATCGTTGGTGACGTACTGGAGGAGACCAGCGAGGCCACGGGGCTTAACCTGCGACGCAGGATGATGGAAGGTCCAGCCGATCAACTCACGCCCACTCATGTGGCTCAGCCAGCTCTGCTGTCAATGTCCGTAGCGGTGCTGCGAGTTTTGCAACACGAAATGGAGTTGCCGCCCGTGTACTTTGCTTTAGGTCATTCACTGGGTGAATACTCGGCGCTGGTGGCGGCCGAAGCTATTGAATTTGCTGATGCTGTACGCCTTGTACATTTTCGCGGCTTGGCCATGCAACGAGCTGTAGCTCCTGGTGTAGGGGCTATGGCTGCTCTGATAGACGTGAAGCCTGAAGATGCTGAAGTGTTGTGTCAAGAGGCTGCAAGTAGTACTGGAAGCGTTTGTCAAGTGGCCAACTACAACTCGAGCAAGCAAACGGTGATCAGTGGCGATGCACTGGCTGTCGATGCTGCTATTAGCTACGCTAAAGCCACCAAGAAAGCACGACGAGCGGTGCTGCTGAATGTGAGTGCTCCTTTTCATTGTGCACTCATGGAACCAGCAAAACTGGAACTGCATGAACAGCTCCAGCAGTTGATCCAGACTAACAAGCTGCACGAGCCAAAGGTGCCAGTCGTGTGGAACATCGAGGCAGAGGCGACTACCAAAACAGTGGAGGAGATTGCACAGGTACTGGAGAAGCAGCTCGTGCACGCTGTTCGCTGGAGTGACAGTGTCGACTACTGCGTAGACAAAGGAGTTGATCACTTTTTAGAGTTGGGGGTCGGTGGTGTATTAAGCGGACTCATCCGACAACAAACAAGTAAAAGCGACGTGCTGTCAACAAGTTGCGGCACAACGGACGAGATCAAGACGTTTGTGAAAAACCAGCAGCACCAGCACCAGCACCAGCAGCAGTAAAAGCTGAAGAGTGAGAGAGAGAGTGTACGGTCAATCAGGGGCCAATAACAGTGTTCATCTCTCTTTGTAGCTCGCCAAATCTCGTCATGACTTGCTCATCCACTAGCAGACGTCGACACATTTTATTAATTACGTCCCTTTGCGAATCGCAAGCGCTTCCTCTCTATCAAATTCAAGAATTAGTCACGTGTGTGTCATTATCAATAGACTTTTTTTCAGCTATTTGTTCTCTCATGTACCTGGCAAATACCTCCGAGTCTGTCTCGGGGACGTTTGTAAGTCCTAAAAAGAGCAAAATGGGACCACCGAGCATCCCCATATAAGCGGAATACTCCCAGCCTTTCCGTTCGAATTGGTGTGTCCCCTATCGGTATATACAGACAAAACCTCAATAACTGACTTGATCATTATGCCCAAGAAACTACGTACATTTTTTGTCATCATTGCAGTCTCTGGCATATGGATATGCGGCTTCACATGACTGGCAAAGCTGCGTACGCTCAGTAGATAAACATGACGGAAGACGGACGACTGCATCGGTAGTTACTCAAGTCGCTTCTAAGCCGTACGATCCGAGGGACAGTTTAATCAGCTTATTTGATTGGATGAAAAGAAAGGAGAACTATTGGGACACTTCCCACGGGACAATGACATTCAGGATGAGCAGCTACTTTAAGCTTCCATCCTTAAAAGATTGAGCCACATTTAGTAAAACAAATGGCTACATTATCTCTTTAGGCAAAACCTACTTGGCATTAATCGCTTCACGTCCTTCATAAGAGATCACACTTTTCTTAACTCCATCAAACACTTTGACCACGTATAGTCCAGTCCCCCATTGCTCTCACGCAGGACGTCATGATCCTGTCTCTTGATAGAAAAATGATGGAACAAACGTCGCTTCCAACAACAGCATAGTCTCTTTGTCTACTTTCTTCAAAATTGATGGTTCCTGAGTGCTACCTCTGGTCAACTATCACCACTGAAGTCACGAGTGCACGTAGCAGTCACTTTACAATTTCCAGTCGACTACACGACCTCACCAACTCAATTATGAAGCTTTCACTGGGACTCGGTGCTTTTTCATTCACGGTCTTGTCATCTGATGCTCATCCCACTTTTGTGGCTCGTGTCCCGAATGGCAACCAAGTGGCTGGTGTTGCTGCATTGGGCCACGTAAACACTGTCGGTGGTGGTGCAACGAATGCATTTGGTGAAAGTTTCAAAGCCGCTGGCTATGAATGGACTCGAGAGCTTTGCGAGGCTGATTCGGACCGTGATGGTGCTTCAAATGGAGAAGAACTTGGTGATCCGTGCTGTACCTGGACTGCTGGAGCTGGTTTTGACAGTGCTTCTCCATCTACAACGCAGTCGTCTCTGACCCATCCAGGTGTTCCGAACAGCTTTACCGAGTCTCAACTGGCTTTAATGACGTGCAATGGAGGAGAAGCTACTGTCAATGATATTGTATCAAGTGACACGGCTGCATCGACATCGTCTGCATCTGCTTCTGGATCTCAATCATCAGACTTTGGAGATACTAGCAAAAGTGGGTCTTTGGACGACATGGTCGCCCTTGAAGATCAATCTCGTGCCACTTCTAGCCCAACACCTGAGAAAACGTCACCAACTTCAGAAACTTCGGATGCTAATCAACTCAAGACCTTTGTCTACTGCTTTAGTATCGTCGTCTTCGTTCTAGTTACATGTTGAAGTGCATTGTACCCCGTAGGTAACCCCTAGTTACATGTTGAAGTGCATTGTACCCCGTAGGTAACCCCTAGTTACATGTTGAAATGCATCGTACCCCGAATGTAACCGGACAATGTAACTTTTTTTCAAACAAAAGCGTAGCCATTCATATGAAAAAGCTCAACGTCTCGACTGCGAATCTCTTTTCTCGTGTGCTCCATGATACTACTGAGCACAAGACATCCAATGAATCAGTATCCTCTCCATCTATTGGTGGCTTTCTCGTATGTCTAGGTGTTCCAATCGCCACAGAATTTGGCATTGACTACGAGGTGTTTCGTACTGGTTTAAAATTCCAAGGGGTTAAATTTCTGCCATTAGGAATTCATTTTGTGCTCTTTCGGTCTCGGGAACAAGAACACGGTATTAGACAAGGATTTTTTATCAATATCGAGCGTCATTTACAAGTTGTGGTACGTGAGTGGAGCATGGAGAAGGAAGAACTGGGACCACCACGACCAGGACTTGATATGGAAACTCTCGAGCGTACGACTAGAGCAACGGATACAAGCTAGATGGCATTTATATTGATTTTACTAACTTACATCTATATGATGGTGGTTGATGTTATTGTAGATGCAGTGCTGTCGTTCCAACTTGATAGTGGGTTGGGACCGTACCCGAAGCAGCATTTGAAAACGTGGCAACGTCTCTCCAGCTTCATTTCTGCTTCAGTACTACAGGTTAAACACTCTGGAATACTACGCATACTTGCTGCTTTTTGATATTTATGTTTTGGGATTTTACAGCAATGTGGCGTGGAATTTGGTGCCATCATTCTTCCAGGCGATGCAGTTGAGGACGCATCGATCTCGTCCAAAGTCCAGGCTGGAATTGTTCCGTTCTTCCCAGATCTACCGCGGACGGTACAATTTACTTCACTGCAAAAGACAAGAACTGATCTATCGGGTGCAGCAAGGACGGCCTATCACTTTGATCGAAGGTACAGACTGAATGGGTGCCATCTATATTCTTGAAGCTTGCTGCATCCCGTCTGGGTGGTTTTTTAGTCTCACTGGTATGTGAATTCTATTGTGCAGTGAAAGACTAGAAGAGTTAATTGAGACGCAGTTTGGTGGCGACTGGAAGCGACTCATCGGCGAACTTCAACTGTCGCTCCTGGTTTTTCTGCAGTTGTCGTCTCTTGCAGCGCTAGAGCAGTGGAAACAGGTAAAACTTTGTCTTTATCTGGTGCTTTGTAGACAGGTTTAACTAGTTGTTTTGTGTGCTGATATATAGTTCATTGCACTCTTGTGTTCCTGCGAACGAACACTCGCTTCCCATGTGCCGCTATTTCTTGCGTTCATCAAACTCTTAATTACGCAATTGAAACAGGTATGTTGAAAGCTGCCCACCACTACACCCTCCTTGCATTCATCATTTTGTGCTACATGTCACTAGATCCCTGAGGACTTTTTCCAAGATGAGACGACTAGTGAAAACTTTCTAAGTCCGTGTCTCTTGTCGCTACTCGAGTTGATTGAAGATACTGAAGCTCCACCACAGGTAAACAATTGTATTTGAAATGCAATGGTCAAGAGCAAAGGATGATTTACTTTTTGTTTGTCTGTGTGTCACGTATTTGCATTGAAAATGACAGTTCCATCCACAAGCTTTTCAATTGCGACAGCTTCTTGTCAGTCGTTTTCATTGGGATTTCAACGCAGTATGGAAGATGGATGAGTTTGCACCTGTTGTGGTGTCTAAAGAAGAGGTAAAGTTCATTACTACTGTCAATTACTACTGTCTATTACTACTTGTCTATTACTACTGTCTATTACTACTATGGTATTGTTGTATATTATAGTATTGTACTGAATTAAGTTATTTCGTATGCTGCTGTTTTTACGTAGCTTTCCAGTGCTGCATTTGTACGTACTAACGAATCGTCTTCATCTCTTCAACGACAACCTGTTTTATCTCCTACGCAGGAGCGACATCGTCTGCAAGAAGAGGAAGAGCGTGCCAATGAAGCAATCGCCGCTGCTTTTTTGGGTAAATAATAAGGACCTTTTTTGGGTAAATAATAAGTACTTTTTTTGAGTCGAAAAACCTCGCGGTCCCAAAACATCAATACAAACCTCAAGTTTCGTATAAAAACCTGTCGTTACATTTGATCCGTCGTTGGTTGGTATCTATTTTAAAAGTAGCCCATTTTTTTCAAGCTCATAATAAAGTCCCCTCTCGCGTTGCGACAAGGGGAGAGCTTTAGGGATCATTTGGCTGCGTTCACTTGATGGAAACATGAAGTCGCAGCATTCTAATTCTACTTCCAATCGAGGAGGTTATGGTTCTACCAATGGAGCCCCATATCCACGTGGAAATCCCCACCATTTTGGTACTACTACTACTACATATCGATGTATCGATACCCATTTTCTCATTAGGAATAAAACCCATATAAAAAACCCAGTCACTGATTCTCTTTTTTTGATACCCATTTATTAGAATACCGACCAAAAAACGGACAACAGCACGAAATACCTTCCCAAATGACCCATTCTGGAACGGATGGAATGGACGCTAATGCCCCCGTCTTTAAACAAGGCGGAGGTGCTTTTCATATGCAACATGTGGGTTTTTTTAATCTTTTTTTTGTGGAAGACCTCTGGATAGGAATATTTTTAGTAATTCTTGACCTTTTTGATGTGATTTGTGCTATTCTAGACATCACGACCTTATAATGGACCGATGGGTTATTCATCTGCTTATCCCATTAGTGGTCAACCAGGTATCCCACGAGGTCCTCCTGGCCATAATCATCATCATCCGTCAAGGATGCGTGGACCTCCACGAGGAGCCATGCAACAACAACAACAATATATACCTCGAGGAGGTGATATGAATCCAGGAGCCCAAGGATATTATCCACCACAGATGCAGATGCAGATGCCTCCACCTTATATGATGGGGCCAGGTCAACATTATATGGGAGGCCCTCCTATGTACACTATGCCACCATTGCAAGACATGGGGATGGGCATGGGCGGTATACCTATGCCTATGCCGATCCCACAGCCACAGCACCAACCGCCACCGAAGCGAGAGCTTAAGATATTGGATATCATTAACCCCAAGACAGGAAAAGCCATTGAACTTGGACGGAACTCGTCTTCGGCACGATCCAGTGATGATAGTACGACAACTGCGGCTGCAAGCACGAGCACTACAGCGCAGAGTACCCCACAAAAGAAGGAGCCGACACCTGTTAAGAAACTTCCTGCTGCGGAGACCTCTCAGGTTGTTGCGAAGCAGAATGGAGCAGTGGAATCTGTCACAGTTTCGCCGAAATCTCCAAAAGAGAAGATTGCTACACCAATAGTAGCAGACTCTGCAAAGGAATCGACGCCGGCTCTAGATATTGCTGCCACGGGGAAGACGGAGACGTCAGCTGACAAGGCTGCAGCTACGACTGTTACAAAGACGGTCGATAAAAACTTGGAGACTAGCAAAAGTGGATCTTCTACTCCCACGACGACCAATACAACCGCTACTACGATCAATACTTCGTCGCCGAAGCCGACGACACAAACTTCCATGGAGCAAAGCGAGAAAATCTCATCAGCTGGTAAGCAGTCGGACAGGGTATCTTCGGAAAAGAAATCGCGTGATCACGATGTTGCTTCTCCAGCGCTGCAGCAGGAAGCACCAGTTGTGGAGAAGGAAGACAAGGTGCAAGCTGACGTCCACGCAATTGAGAAAAAAACGGATGTGAGCGTTACCCTTGGAAGGAAGTCGGGTGGCAAGTTAACATACACGCTAGAACTTCTGATGAGGTACTACTTTCGTGCACAAACGAATTTGCTACTGATATTGTTCGCATCGTCTCTAACATGTGCGTTGTTTATGATGTAGCTTTTCTGAGCAATACAAAAACCTTCCGGATGCTGTAACAAATTTGGATGCCACATGGCCGTCAATGGAGATTACTCGCGAGGTTGCCATGCCACGAAGTAGTTCCCGTGGAGGACGCGGTGGAACTGGTTGGGAACGTGGTGACAAGCAGTCTGGTGGAATTGGACGTCAAGGACCTCGTAGTGGGTCGGGCGGTGGCCAGTGGGCACGATCGCAGGACCTACCGAAGCGAAGTGGTCGTGGAGAGCGCGGAGAGCGTGGGGAGCGTGGCGGACGTGGTGGGCGTGGCGGCCGTGGGGGCTCCCCGGACCCACCTCTTTTGGATGGACCTGTTAAGCCTCTGACGCGGTCAGAGAACCGGTGGATTCCTACCAAAAACGTTTCAACTTTGGAAGTGACGAAGAAAAATGTGAATGGTATCTTGAACAAAATGACTCGCGAGAAATTTGAACGTCTGTCTAGGCAGTTGACTAGCATCAACATGGAAAGTCTTGAGATGCTGCAAGCCGTTATCAAAATCATTTTCGACAAGGCGGTTGGTGAGCCGCATTTTTGTGATATGTACGCAGATTTATGCGTGCATCTTCAGATGAATTGGAAGGTGTGGTCGTTCTTGAAAATTGTGCAAAATGACGACGATAAAATGTTTTACTGGACGGCGATGTCCGAATCGGACTCGGAAGTTGTTGGACCGTTCGACAAGGTTAATGATGTATTGGAGTCGGCCAGCAGTAATGAGTTTGAGCCTGTTCCTGCTCCTTCGAACTTGAAGCTGAGCGAAGCTCGTGTCAGGGACCACAAGTTTATCAAGGTGTGGGTGCAAGAAGATTCGGCCAAGCCTCAGTACTACTGGTCGGGCCAAGACTTGGACGACTTGGGAGACGATCAGGTGTTGAACGGTCCATATGAAAACCATGAGACCGCAAGTCAAGTTGCTATCAAGACATACTCATTCAAGCGCATTTTGTTAAATGCTTGCCAAGAGGAGTTCGAGAAAGATAACATATATGAAGAACTGGAAGAGAAATTCAAGAAGGACAAGAAAGACGGTAAGATCACGCCACAGATGGAGGCTAATTACGAGGAAAAACGATTGATCATGAAGTTGCGCATGCTTGGTAACATTCGCTTTATTGGTGAGCTATATCGAAAGGGGATACTTCAGGAGCGCATCATGCATGGATGCATTATGAAGCTGATGGATGTTCGTTTGAATGATGACAGCGTGCTGGTGTGTGTACACCCTGACAATCCTCCCGATGAGGAGAGCATTGAGTCGCTGGCAAAACTACTGACTACGATGGGAAAAGACCTGGATAAGCACGGTGCGGAAGGTTTTATGCCATTGTACTTTCACTACATGGAAAACAAAATGGTAAAGGACAAACGCCTATCGTCCCGTATCACCTTTATGATCAAAGATGTCATCGAGTTGCGTCAGCATAGATGGGAACCGCGGCGCAAGGAGTTGAAGCAAAAGACATTGACTGAAATTCGAAAGGAGGCGGAACGAGAAGCACGTGCCCCTCCAAGCAGCGTGCCAAGTGGAGGTGGTCGCGAACGAGGAGATCGCGAACGAGGAGATCGCGATCATTTTCGGTCGGACCGTCGACCTAACTCGTCCCGCGATGGCTTTAACAGCAACAATAACAATCGTTCCACCATGGCACCTGTATATCAACACTCGCAGTCAATGAGCAGTCGTGGCAACAGCAACAAGCAGATGCCGCTTCCGCGTGGTATCGGAGCGCGTGATGATTCGGTGAAGACTGGACCGTCCGGAAGACCCGCTGACTTTGGAGCTCGGCAGAGTGGACGTGGCGGCCCTAGTGGTGCACCAGCGAGCTTTCCTACCAGCCGTCGTGGACCAGCTGTTGGTGCGAAGAAGCCCGAATCGCCTGCTCGCTCGAGGGTGATTCCTCCGCTTGACGATGAGTCCCACGACAAGATTGGCAAGAAAGCCAAGTCGATCGCGGAGGAGTACGTCTCTATTGTTGATCTAAAAGAGGCCGAAGCCTGTCTTGTGGAGGCCCAGAAGGAACACAAGAACCACGAGGACGTAAATGGTGTCTTTGCTTTTGCGGTTTTGAAGGAGGCCATCGATGCAAAGGCAGGAGTGCGTGAAAAGATGGTTGAGATGCTTGAAAAACTGAGCCTGGAGATGAAGAGCCTTTCGTTTGTCGGTATCCGCTACGCTATCGTTAAGACGCTTGAGCTGTGTGGCGATCTTTGGTGCGACGTACCGAAGCTTCACGAACACATGGCTGATTTTGTAGTACGTTTTCTGAAGGATTCGTCGCTCACCGGGGTGTCGCTGGATTGGGTTCTGGGCAAATGCCTTCAGTCAGTGGATAAGGATGCTATGGAGGAATTAATCGCTGGAGGATTCCTGGCTGCTATGCTGGGTGCAATACTGAAGCTGTTGAAGACAGACGATGTGGAGAAGGCAAAGAAAGAGATTCGCGCGACGAATATTACGGTATTGAGTGTCTTGCCATCACACAAGCAGTCTCTCGAGGGGATGCAGGAGTGGATAAAGAAGTATGATCTTGAGGACGTGTTTTTGCTGGAGCCTGCTTTTGATGTTGTGGACCGTGTACGCAAGGCCTCTTCAATCCGTGAGGTTGTTGCGTTTGTTGAGACCAGCATTCCTGATGCAATTCGCAATGATCCATTGTTTGCGACGTACACGTGCTTGTTTATTCTGAACCTGTCACAGGAGGGCGAGCTGCCGTCATCTGATTGGTGCCTGCTTCTGACAGGCTTCTGTGGCAGTCCTGTCACCCAAGTTCGGCTCGTCTCGGCCATTTTCCAGACGCGAAATGACAACGGTGCGACTTTCCTGTAGTGTTCTTGCGTGTGGATGCATTTTGATGACTGGTTCTTCTCTTTTTTTCTCTTGTAGACGAAGTGAAAAAACTGCTCAAACATTTGGTGAAGGAGAATGCAGTCCCCCTTGCACTCAACAAGTGGCTCGAGCTGCAGAACGACAATAGTGTGAGTAGGAAGCGCGTGCTGGAGGAGCTAGGCGAATTCGTAGAGACATTGGCTCGGACGAAGTGATCATCTACCGACGGGACATTTACTTTACTACGGAGCAGAGGTGGCGCTCATCTGCACTTTTGTGGGTGATACCTACTGCAGACTGGGTAGCATACAGAAATGAAAGTAAAAGGACGAAAGTGCTAGTTGTAGTTGTATGGCTGAAGAGTGAGTGAGCTACGCAGTCAATGACTAGAACTTACATAATGGTGACGACAACAACAACACTCAATGGTGGTTCTAATTTTTACGGAGATAATGGCTACACTCGATGATTCTATTTTTTCCTTATTTTGGGTCATCAACTTCAAGTTACCCATAATAAACACCCACACTAACAAGTATCAAACGGAGCGAAACCTTTCAAAATACATGTACAAAATAAAATAAGATCTTACGAGGAGCTCCGATCATGACAACCATCAACAAAGTGACGGTACATCTCACTGCCATTCAAGAGCGTCTGACTTCGTTGGAGCGCTATGTAGACGATCTTGAGAGAGTAAAGCGCGTAAAAAAGCATCTTGAGCGTGAGAAACTGACCAGTGCCGTACTTAAGACGACACCCAGCGACTATTATTCATGGAGTTTGGACCAAAGAGCGTAGGGCTGCTGCTGTTATTGCAATATTTGCAATACAATTAATCCTAAATGTTATGAGAAATATTAGGAAACTATCTAGGCTGTGCGATTCCGCACCTATGCAAGAGTATTATCATGGAAAATGTCGCATATCTCGACAATAATGTCGAGGATTCGCTAAATAGTCGGTGAGTTTTGGGTGCAACTAATCATAATCAGGAGTAACTATAGACTAATTTTACTGTGTTTCTTGTAGCTATTACTGTGTGGTGGTGCAGTACAATTCCAAGCTCGATGCAGAACAATTGCGACGCTTTGTGCGTAACAATATACCGGAACCGGACCGTCCGTCGAAGAAGAAATTCAATTTTCAGCACGCCTCAAGTGAGGTAAGATGATGATTGCTGGGATTCAAAGAGTTGCTGTTGATATTTCTTATGGTGTGATGTTGATGAGCAGATGTCGGAGAAATTAACGGGTTTTGGACACAATGGAGTGTCTACGTTTGGCATGAAGACACCCATCCCGGTATGAAGAAGAGGTATGTCATTATTGACTCCTGACTTATCTAACAGTATGATATGTCTAGGTGATTATAGCGGGGAATATTGCTGCTCTGAAATCGTCGTTTCTATGGCTTGGTGGAGGTGCAGAGCATGTAAAGCTGCGTATCAGTGTGCAGGATATGGTGAGGGTCTTGGGAGCACGTGTAGCTGACGGCATTACGACGCTCCGAACCGACTTGAACAACAACTGATTGGAACGGTGGAAGACTGTAATGAATGCTGAATGGACAAAAGACGAGGAGAATCGACCGTTCATCGATGTACGTGGCTGCAATATGCTACTGCAGATGCAATTCAACTGATATGATATGAATTCGTCAGCACAAATATTATAGTAATACTTTTGATAGTACTACAAATTAAAATAGTATTAAAAGTATTACTACAAGCATTGTAATTTACATTGCGGCTCAGATCCTGTTATTTTTTGTGAAAATAGCACTTTTCACCTTACCGGTATCAGCTACCAAGCAAACCGGTTACTGACTTTTGTAACCCATGCGTAACTCTGGATTTTATCTATCACTTTCTGATAAAGAAATAATCCGTCTCATTATGGCAGGTTCGATGGACTTGGAGGCGCGTTTACGAGCTCTCCGGTCTAGTAAACGACCTCTAGCTCCGTCTCCAGCTCTGTATTCAACCCCAGTCTCAGCTTGTACATTTCCTGCTTCTATTTCTAAAACTAGTCCCGTCCAGAAACAAATGTCCGTCACTAATGCTGGAAGAGATGGTTATCCGTCAATACATTCAACTTTCTCGGTAGTTCCACCCGTGAATGGTATTAATTGCGATTTGTCGAAGAATGATGCGTGTTTTGAATCGATTGCGACGTTTGTAGCACCTCGAAGAGCTTCAGAATTAGCTCCAGCACATGAAGAAGTCTTGCAACTGACAACAGCTCAATTACTAGGTCCTGAGTATGAAAAAGCCGTGGAAGTGGCACAATTTGCTATTGACAAAGAGCGGAGACAGATGCCACATACGGCAATTGACGCTTATATTCAAGCAGGACAGATGCTCATTGCAATTGGGAGACGACAAGCTGCACCACATTTACAGGATATTGTAAAGACAAAAGCTCTTGCATTATTGCAACGAGCTGAAGGACTTTCAGAGTGGACAAATGAAGTACTAGCAAAGGATTCAAGTCAACAGGCACTGGCAGTAGCCTATCACCAGTCGCAGCAAAATCGCCACAAGTCATTGACAGAGAAACAGGAGCTCGTGTCCAAGATGCAGCAAGATAATCGTAATATGAAGGAGAGACTGAATCAATTGGCACTGCTGACTAAGATTCGAGGTCGTATGGTAAAAGTTGTGAGGACTCGACGGGCACGGAAAGCAGCGGAGAAGGAGGAGGTAGAAGCTGCAGTTCAAGCAAGTACTAGGAGTAATCGTGGAGGGTTCAATGACGTGACTGGAGAGGTCAATGAATATCTGTACAGTGATGGAGAAGGAGAAGACAGTTATGGGAAGCTGAATAATGTCACGGGGTCTAGCTCTGATGAAGATGAGGAGCCAAGGAATTCTTATCAGCACTACCGAACCCATCCTGCCTCAGCAACTGGAGATTCACCGCGGGAAGCACAGAAGATCGGGCTTATCAATGAGTTGCATGAACGCATTGGACTACCACAGATTGACCAGTTCCGCAAGTTTGAGCCTTTGACAAATGATCCAAGAACAGATGAGAAGCAGGAGCAGCTGCAGTCGGAATTGGAAGTGGCGAAACAAGAAGCAGACAAGCTACGAGCTGCAGTACAGGAGATGGAGCGATGCTTACAACTTGCTGCGCAGCATGCCAAGCAGCGTTCGATCAAATTGGAGCAACAAAAAACACAAGAATTTGCCGAGGTACAGAACGAGCTAGATCGTGTGCGAGAGGAACTCGAGATGGAACTGCGACGGTCCACTTCTTCTCTACACAGTATCTCTTCAAGCTGTTCGAGCAGGAGATCATCCGTGGCCTCCGATCCTGGCGGCAGAGCGATCAAACACACTGGAAAGCTGGGCCATGTTGGGTCATCACTTGTCAACGTTTTTCGTGGACACAATGAACGATCTGATGGCGTTGATAATGTCCAGTGTCCTTCACCTTCACATGATTCCCGACATCATACGTCAACAAGACAGGAACATAACTCCACAGCACAGTCTTACGACATGGACGAGGAGGAAATGGAAGAAGATGTTGATGGTGGCGTATGGCTATAATCCATGGAGTCAAGAATGGCTACTTTTACGCACCACGGAGTGAGTGATGATCCTTCCATGAAAGAATGATTGTCGTTGACAATGTTGGGCTTCCTCGTCTCGTACTTAATCGAATGCATCGACCTATCTCGCTTCTAATTTGAATAATCCCCTTATTATTAAACTCGATACAAACATGTTGTCACCTGTGACTCCATCCGATGAGCTTTTCCAGCCAAATACAAGCATTGATATGCAATACATTCTCTCCTCCGACTCTTTTAATAGTCGAAACCACAAGAAAAAGACCAAACGACCCAAGGCCGATGGTTTTCGCTCGTGTTCTTTGTTACCGGAATATTTCACTCGTGTGCTTGATTACCGTCAAATGGACTTGGATGCGACATTTTATCAAATGGTGACACTCTGTGTCCAACCTGCAAAAGTCTACAAAAGTGCCTATTACCGGAAACAGACCAAGAATCGCTGGGCCAGAGACGATCCAGCCTTTGTAGTCATTCAGTTGATGTTTTTGTTCATGGCTACATTTGCCTGGGCTCTTGCGTTTCGTGTGGACAACATGACGCGTTATTTCTCATTACTATTGCATGCAATTGTAATTGAATGGCTCAGTTTTGGTCTTTTGATCTCAACGTGTTGGTGGTGGATTACGAATCATTCGTTACGGCAGAGAAACAAGTAAGTGCTGATGTTTTTTGTAGCAGTCATTTGAAAAAGGATTGTGTTGTGGATTTGTTATGATGATGTAATATGGTTTTTTTATAATGGTGATAACAGTCATGGAATGGGGGATGCTCTCTATGTGGAACAACGAGTCGAGTGGCAATTTGCTTTTGATATTCATTGCAATTCCTTTTTCATTTTGTTTCTGTTTCTCTATGTGATTCAGGTAAAGCGTGGGGTATTTTTGTAGTTACAGAGATGTCAAGTTTAGTAACATGCTGACTTTTTGTGATTGTTTTTGTGCTAGTTTTTGCTTGCACCAATGCTGACATCCGATTCGTTCGTGATGCTGCTAGTTGGAAACCTCTTGTACTCGTTGGGTTGGGGATTCTACACGTACATTACATTTTTGGGCTATATGGGTGTGTTTCTGTCTATTGTATTGAATTTATTGGTAAAGTGGTTGTTGATACTGACTTATTGTACTGTGATGGTGTGTGTCGTTTAGCGCTGCCTTTTCTTCACCGAACGGAGCAATTGCTGCTGCCGCTCGTCGTAATCCTTGCACTCTTTCTTTCCACGTTGGTGTTGCAGGCTGTTTTTGGTGTGCAGATTAACTTTGCGCACATATCGACGCATTATTATTATGCTCCGTAGTGGCTCGGTCCAGTGGCGTTGATGCAATTTATTGCATCAAAGCATTCAGTGAGCAGTTATTGTCCTGGATTTTTGCAAGTGTTCTTGATCAAGTGTTTCTCGTTACGAGCAGTTCAAGGTAACGCAGTAGCAGATATTCTTGAGTGTCTATTACGTAATAAGTAGCTGCACACGAGCTTTTCTCTTAATCTCTTTTCCTCCTATTGATATTGAGCTCCAGGTTACTGGAAAAGCATTGAAACGAACACGGCCACTGCTGTCAGTAACAGGGCACTGTCGAGGCCTACGGCTGCCGACTCGCCCGGTTCATCGACGCTGCTTTTTGCGGACAGTGATCCATCCGCGGCATCGACGTCAAGGGACGAGTCGGTCACCAACCATTTCGCGAGAAAGTCGCCCAGAAGTATTTCTCCGGGACTACGGGTAGCGTTATGGTAGTAGTCATTTACTGTAAGAAAAACGTGCTGAGTGCTGTTCACGTAGAACGTTGAGACCTCGTCGCTGACATCCTTGTACACGTCGATGATAGCGGTCATGTTCTGCAGTAAGCGAAACGACATTGTTAGATCGCAGCCCTCTACAATGAACGCAGTCATGCAAGGAAGTAACGTACCGAGTAGAAGTCCTCGCCACTAATGAGGTTGGTAAACGGGTAGCCAAGAATGCCCTCTAACACCACTTCGTAGAAGTAACGCTGAGTTTTATCGTACATACTGTTCAAGAACAGCCACTGGGCGGCTGGCACGTCTTCGATCATAAAAGACATCATCTCCGCCACAGTCAGCTCGTTGTCATCCCCACATTGATCCCAGAGCTCAGGCGTCATCTTCAAGTCCAGCTCGCATGTGCCGTAGTATGAAATGAGTTTACCAGCACTGTAGTGGCTGGGCAGGACACCAACATAGCTGTCGGCAAGTACGGAGTAGCGGATCTCGTTTTCTTCGACTTGCCAGACGTCAGCGACTAAAGCACTAAGAGCCTGGGCAGCCAGAGCTCCAGCACTTGAGCCACTAATAATAATCTCGTCTGGATTCGGGTAGTTTTCCACCGCCCAGTCCAGCACAGCTTTTGTATTTCTAAAACCAACCTGATGTAGAGTCATGTTATGACCCTGACATTCAGGCTTGTTGAGCAGAGCGTATAGTGGGCTATCAGGGATCGTCGTCACGTGGTCACCTAGATGCAGGTCCCCGGTACAGTACGGCAAGTGTACAATATTATAGTCATTAAAAAGGTTCTCCTCGTTGGAACGATTAAGAATCCCAGTGCTTGAGGGTTGAGCATTTGGGCCAAATGTCTCGTACATACATTGAAGCCCAAAGGCACATGTCAAGTCATCAATGCAGGCACCACCATCTTGAAAATACAGCATGAGTTTGGATTTACTTGGAGCTGGAAAGACTTGAAAAAAGTATGTCGAATTCGTTGTAAAATTGACATTTGCATTGAAAAAGTCGTCGTAGGCACACCGAGTGGCACCCCCTGGATAAATGACGGTACTCCTATCAAGCTTTGAAGGAATGAGATGGTCCACATGGCACGAATTCGAGTCACTCATGACACAAATTGCATCACGTTTCCGAATTTGAGCGTATGTAGAGGCTATGAAGAGTATTAGGAATGTACATTTCCACATATTGGCAATTGATATGCGATGCAAAGGGTATAATGGAAAATGAAAAAGAGAATAGACCATTAGTGGTGGGATGGGATTGTCCCGGTCATGCTTTTCAAGATATACATGTTTGTTATCCGTATGAAGGAAGCTTTTATACGGATGTGGGGATGAAAGTGGTTAAAACAAAGGTTTCGTGCCTCTAATTCGCTGTCTAAAAGTGATATGATCCGTGACGGAGATGTAATCTGATCGATGTCCCCGTTTTTTTGTATACTCCTAAAAAGCCTAGGAATTCACTGAATAAGCTATTAAACGAGCCATTAAAGTTAGGTCGTTTTTTTAGAGATACAAGCCTACTGTCTCACTTAATACTGCCAAATAATTCCGGTTCCGACGACGACCACAGCATAACACTAAATCGGTTTATAGAGAGACTGTATTAACAAATAACTTGTCTTAATGGATAAAAATCTTTGGTATCACTTTAGGCAAGTTTTTTATAGACGAGAAACTGAGCATCATTTCGGAACTTTCTTCTAATTACTGTGCACCTTGCAAAGTGTATTTTCTATAGAAAATTCTGATCGGTGCTAAAGACCAAATGACTTGAGGACAAAGCTTGCAAGAGTCCACCAGTTCCTACTCTGAAACAAGTGACGTCAAGTATTGTATGCAATTGATATAACTTTTTTTAAAAGAAGGCAAAACTTACCATTGACACTTGAACACATTTTCGTAAACATTATTGAATGTCGGTATCGTTGGGATTTGCACGGTCGAAGCCGAAGAGCTCCAAGCCGTCATTTGACCTTTACCTCATTCTTGTTGTTAAAGCACTTGGGTTGTAGAAAGCAAAATGCAAAGTGAATATATTTAGGTCCTTAGTTCACAAACTCTGTTGCTACTCTAAGCCTACTGGATTCTTCGACTACACGTTTCTAATCGCTATATCGCGCATTACTCATGGGATAGCCGCACATGAGTAATCTACTCTACACACATGACTCATCAGATAGTCACTCATGAGTAATCCACGCTAGTGGTATTACTCATGGGATAGGCGCACATCTAACTAATCAGACCGTACATTCTTGTGGTTGCCGTTTGCATGCCGAGTCGCTTCTTTTACAACACTCCCACTCGACTCGGTAGCGACACCGACAGTGATGCCGAGTTTAGTACGGAGGATGGTGAACTGTGGCGCTGCGATTGCCTTGGTCATGATGTCAGCGAGCATATCTTGCGTTGGACAGTACTGTAGCACGACTTGATTCTTTTCGACCATTTCTCGCACGAAGTGGTAGCGAATGTCGATGTGCTTAGTGCGTTTGTGGAACTCTGGGTTCTTGGCCAACGCAATAGCACCTTGATTGTCTTCATAGATAGCTAGAGCGTCATCACCTGCTTCTTCACCGAGCTCACGCATGAACGTCTTGAGCCACGTCGCTTCTTGGGTCGCCTCCGACAGTGCCATGTACTCTGCTTCGGTAGACGAGAGCGCCACGCTGCGCTGTTTCTTGCTACGCCAGCTGATGCAGTCGTTGTTAAGCACAAATACGTAGCCGCTGGTACTTCGTCTAGTATCAGTATCTCCAGCCCAGTCGGCATCGGAATAGCCAAGCAACTTGCCATTGCCAGCGCCAATAAAACGAATACCAAGTGTAGGAGTCGATTGCAGGTACCGTAGCACGCGCTTGAGTGCTTGCCAGTGTGTCGGACACGGGTCAGCAGCAAACTGGCTGAGCACTCCCACTGAAGCTGCGAGGTCTGGACGCGTGCCTACCATGAGGTACATCAAGGCTCCGACGGCACTTCGGTATGGCACTCCTTGCATGGTGTAGTTGTGCTTGCATCCATCTTTACACATACGCTTAGTCAACTTCAGTCCGGGGTCTTGCGGTGTCGTAACAGGCTTAGAGTCTTGCATACCGAACTTGGTCAGAATCGATCGCAAGAACTTAGTCTGTTTCATCGATACATCGCCTGACTTGTCATCTCGCTCGACTTCTATTCCAAGGCAGTACTAAAGCTCACCGAGATCGGACATCTCGAATCGCTCGCTCAATGCACGTTTGGTGGCTGCGAGGATGTCCATGTTGTTGCACGCAAGGATGAGGTCGTCGACGTATATGACAACAAACATCATGACCTTGTCGTCACGCTTGGCGTAGACACAGTGATCCATCTCGCACTTGGTGAAGCCAATATTGCGCATGAACTCATCAATAGTCTGGTTCCACATTCGAGGGGATTTCTTGAGTCCGTACAACGCACGCTTGAGCTTGCACACATGGTGAGGATGATTGGCATCAACGAATCCGTCAGGCTGCTTCATGTAGATCTCTTCTTCAAGCATACCGTTGAGAAACGCCGTTTTGACGTCCATCTGGTGAGTACGAGGTTGTGCTGCGCGGCGAGGCTCACAATGATCCGGATCGACGCGAACTTGGCCACTGGTGCGAGCGTCTCCTCGAAGTCCACACCGTACTTTTGCAAAAATCCTTTTGCCACGAGGCGCGCTTTGTATCGCTCGATGAGTCCATCAACAGTCTCCTTCACCTTGAACACCCACTTGCTGCTGATCGCCTTGCGATCACTTGGTAACGGCACGAGTTCCCACGTGTTGTTCTTGCACAATGACTGAAACTCTGATTCGCACGCTTCTCGCCACTGTCTTGCGTCGCTGGATTCCATAGCCGATGAGAATGTCATCGGCGCTTCTCCCACTGAATCCACGACGTTAGCACAGTCTTCTTCATTTTCTTCGTCTTCTTCTTCATCAATAGATGCGAGAAGCGCCGACATGGCTTCGAGTGGTGACGCAGTACCTTGCACAGACGATGTGTGTACACCACTTGTACTAGCCCCGCGTCCATAGCGTTTTTCCATTGGCGGCTCTGACAAAGCTTCTAGTGACTGTGTGCGTACATGTCTTTTCGACCCCGGTAGAAACTCGGCTGTCTGATGCTGCGGATACTGCGGTTGATGACTTGAACGCTGCATTTGTTGCCATTGTGGCCGCTCATGGATCGATGCTGATTCGGGCATATGCACATCCATGTCTTCATTGGCAACCCCGTTGTCACGACCGTTGAAGCCTTCATCAGTGTTATGATACTCGATAGGGTCGATGCCACTTTGTTGCATGCACTTCCCGCTGTCGAACATGTCTTCCATGAATTGGGCGTCGCGACTCACTAGAATGCGACTGCTTGATATCTCTTCAAACCGGTACGCCTTTTCGTGGTCTGAGTAGCCCAAGAAGCGACACAACGTCGATCGCGCATCAAGCTTCGAACTCTTCTCTTTAGGCACATGCACATATGCGTGACATCCAAAGACTTTCAGGTTTTTCAACAACGGCTTCGTCTTCGTCCATACCTCGTGCGGGGACTTTTCATGGCCAATTGCTTGCGTCGGACTTCGATTGCGTAGGAACGCTGCCGTTGACACTGCTTCACCCCAGTAGCGCTTGCTTAGTCCCGCATGCTCAATCATGCATCTAGCACTCTCGACTAGAGTCCTGTTCATTCGCTTCGCCACTCCGTTGAGGTGTGGGGTGTACGGCGGTGTAAATTGCTGTATGATGCCTTTGTTGCGACAGAACGCGGCGAACTTGTTGGAAACATATTCTCCACCGTTATCGCTGCGGAGCATCTTGATGCGACGACCGGTCTGAGTCTCGGCAAACTTGGTGAGCTGCATGAATCTGTCTAACACTTCAGACTTGCTGTGAATTAGGTACACAGTACAAAACCGCGACTTGTCATCGATGAACGTCACAAAATAGCGCTTGTTGGAAAATGTCGAAGTCTGCATTGGTCCATATACATCGGAAAGCACGACGTCAAGCAGGTCCTTGGCTGGTTTACGTGTAGTTGACTGAAAAATCACTCGTGTCTGCTTTCCGAGCGCGCATCCGTTGCAAAGCTCCCACTTGCCCACAGATGTAATGTCGATGCCGACACCGAGGTTCTGCTTCACGATCGCGTCGAGTCCACCATGGCCAATGTGACCAAGACGCAGATGCCACAAGTATTACTTGCTCATCTGAGGCTTGTTGTATTCACTTGCGATGCTCGCGCTCTCGACTTGCACAGGTGTCATGCATAGTCTAAAGAGACCTTTGCCGGCACGCTCGCCGATCTTCCACTTCTGGTTCTTGAAATTTGCATAACAGGTGCTCGTATCAAACGTCACTGCCGCGACATCCTTGGTAAATCGGCCAACTGAGAACAGATTGCGTGAAAGCTTTGGAATGTGCCACACATTCGTAAGCACACCCTTCTTGGCACCACTTGGTGTCTTCATCATCATCACTACGTTGCCGGTCCCAATCGCCTGCACGACCCCGTCGTCTGCGAGATGAACGTTAACTGGATCGATGGTCTTGTAGTTTGTCATAAACCGCTTTGAGAATGACATGTGCTGTGTCACACCAGAGTCTATGAGCCATGCTGGATTCTTGACGCTGTCGTCGTCGTTGCTCTCCAGTCCAGCTGCAAACAGGAAATCGTCCAATTTTTCATCTTGATCGTGCGCCACATTCGCACGCTGCGGACGCTGCCGGTCCGCGTTGTCATGGATCCGTGAGGTACACTCCGCGATCCAATGACCCATCTTACCGCAGTAGTTGCACGCGCCAGTCTTCTTGAATGGCCGTCCACTACGCTTCTTCTCACCTGTCATGAACGCTTGACCTGCAGCGACCCCGTCACTGCCTTGCTCCTTGCGCTTCATGTCTTCATGTAGCAGCCTGGATGTCACCAGTTCCCACGATAGCGAGTCGGCCCTTGACTCCAAAGCAGTAATGAGAAATGCAAACGACTCACTTAAGCTTCCAAGAAGCGTGATCACCAGGTCGTCTTCGCTGACCGGAGCACCCACCGCGTCGAGTTGTTCCGCCAGTGTCTTTATCTTGTTGATGTGCGAAAGCACATCATCGCCTTCCTCCATCTTGGCCGTGAAGAAACGGCGACGAAGAAAGAGTTTGTTGGCTAAGCTCTTCTTCTCAAAGTGGCCTTCCAGCCGCGACCATGCATCGTACGCTCCACTTGCCGACCGGACCAGGGGCAGCTGCGAGTCCTCCATCGCAAGACAGATTATCGCGAGCGCCTTCCTTGACTTGCGCTTGAACGTTGACTGATCCAGCGTAGTGGCAAGGTGTTCCAGCTTGATCTCCCCGCTTGTCACTTCCCAAAGGTCCCGCTCCTCCAGCACCATCTGCATTTTGAACTTCCAAGTGTGGAAGTTCGAACCATCAAACTTGTTGATGCGAGCGTTGGTGGCGGTGGCAGCGTCCATGTTGAAGGCGAAGTCGGCGTCGGGGGCAGAGTCAGCAGAGCTTGGGCTCATAACCTGTTGTTAAAGCACTTGGGTTGTAGAAAGCAAAATGCAAAGTGAATATATTTAGGTCCTTAGTTCACAAACTCTGTTGCTACTCTAAGCCTACTGGATTCTTCGACTACACGTTTCTAATCGCTATATCGCGCATTACTCATGGGATAGCCGCCCATGAGTAATCTACTCTACACACATGACTCATCAGATAGTCACTCATGAGTAATCCACGCTAGTGGTATTACTCATGGGATAGGCGCACACCTAACTAATCAGACCGTACATTCTTGTGGTTGCCGTTTGCATGCCGAGTCGCTTCTTTTACAACAATTCTGACATCAATTTCAACATGCACCGAGCAGTTTCAATATACAGAAAAACTTGCCTAGTGGTACCTACTACCTTAACGGATCCCTTGTACATAATGGATACATAATTTCTACAGTAGCACCCGCCTCAAGTAACCCTGATTCCATAACAATTAATATACAATTTAGCTGATAGATACCTACACATTATAACAATAGCGTCAATTCAATCTTGACTAAGATAATATTTAGTTTCACAGTTACACTAAAGTAGTGTACGCCCCACCACCGCCGCCCAACCATTTCTAAATTAAGTTTCTAAATTTCTCATTTCAAAAAGGAAAAGGAGGAAGCCTCCATTAATTTTTGTAGCATGTCTGATGCGACGTTAAGCAACATTTTCTGGGGCCACAGTGCCGGCGTTCTCGTTCTTTCAGCGTCAGGTTTATTATGGCGTAGTCGTGCAACGGAAGGTCAAAAAAAATTGCTAAAAGATGACATTGTGACGTTGTTATGGACACCTGTTGGTCCCAAGTCGCATCATTTAAAAGTCTATCAAAAAGGTGGTAAATACGTGCGTTTTACGGGTCTAAAGGCACAGGACGTGGTCCAATTAAAGAGTCATGTTGAGAGCTACTTTGATCGGGAATTGGAACAGGAAAAAGTCGCGACTGATGGTGGAAATTGGGGCGATATGAAATTTGAAGGGCCTAATTTGAATTTCCGAGCAACAAATGCCAGTGTTATGGAGCTCCCTCTGGAACAAATTTCACAGTGTGCATTGCCTGGTAAACATGAAGTGGAATTGCAGTTTCATGAGGATGATACAGTTGCTGGAGACGAGGAAACGCTCGTGGAAATGAGGCTCTATTTGCCTCCAGGGGATGTCGATGACGAGGTTGTAACGGCCGAAGATTTCCGACAACAAGTACTGAAAGAAGCTAATATACGGAGTGTTATGGGCAAGAGTATTGTGGATTTAGACGAGTCAATTGGCACGTTTCTCACACCTCGTGGTCGCTATGGTGTGGAGATTTATGGCTCCTTTTTACGAATGCATGGCAAGACATTTGACTACAAGATCATGTACTCGAACATTAATCGGTGTTTTTTACTGGAATTGCCGAATGGTATTAATACGGCCTTTGTCATTAGTCTTGAAGAACCGATTCGACAGGGAAAACAGGGATATCCACATTTGGTACTGCAGTTGAGCAAGAATGATGTCCATATTGATGTCAACATGTCGAGTGAAGAGATTAAAAAGTACAATGGAAACATTCATGAACGGATGTCTGGTGCACTGCCTCAGATTGTTGCGACGCTGTTCAAGTTTGTTATCGGCAAGAAGGTTTACACGTCGGGAAAGTTCAAGACGCACAGCGGTGATCGTGCCGTTAAATGTGCCGTCAAGGCGCAGAGTGGTGTACTATTTCCACTGGAAAAGTCCTTCATGTTTATTCACAAGCCTACAACCTTCATCCGCTACGAGGAGATTGACTACATTGAGTTCCAGCGTTACGCTGGACAGAGTGGATCTTCAGCGAGCCGAAACTTTGACTTGCTTGTGAGCTGCAAGTCTGTGGGTGGAGAAGCTGCACGTGAGTACGTTTTCTCGGCTATCGATCGACGTGAGTTTCCAGAGCTGAGTCAATTCCTGACGTCCAAGAAGCTACACATTCGCAACCTCAAGGAGTCGCACGGTGCGAGCGTGCCGGTAGGCTCGAAGAAACGCGACATTAACGAGTATTTAGAGGAGTTGGGTCCCGAGGAGGGTGAGATTGAAGACGACGAGGACGAGGAGGACTCGGACTTTGGCCCTGGCGATGCCTCTGGTAGTGAGTCAAGCGACTTTAGCGACGAGGGCGAGCTCAGTGGGAAGGATTCGGACGGAGAGGATGCAGCGGCGGGAGATGCGTCCTTGAAAAAGGACAAGAAGAAGAAGAAGAAGAAGAAGCTGCACAAGAAACACAAGCCTAATGCGGAAGAGTAAAGCTGACACGAAGGAGCAATAATAGCTGAAGGTCAGGTTCGATTCGCTTGCAAGACGTTCATATATGACCAATGTTTGTGTAGCCATCTTGATGTTGGTTTTGTCCGTGCATTTTTCTATATTCTTCACCCCCGAAGAATGGTAACGGATCGTCGTCGAATTCTCCGACGGCCACGACGAGAATTGGGACTCGAGGCTTTAGAAAAGCAGCAGCACTTGGCACAACAAATTGCAAGTGTTGTCGCACTTTCATTGCAACAAAATCAACGTGAATATGTCCATGGACGACTATCTACGGATGGTAAACAGGGGGGGTTGGCTTTAACACTCCGTCTGGCTGAGCAGAACGTGTCCGACATGACGACGTATATTCGACAGCAAGAGGCAAAGAATGCTACAATTGTGACAAGTCGAGATCAAGTAGAGAACGTGGTAAGAGATGGTGTCAATGTATGTGGCATTTGCTTGGAAGGGGACGTGACCAACGGGGAGAACATGAAGGAGGAAGACAAAACAGAGGTGTTGTCTTGTGGTCACATCTTTCATGTTTGCTGCATTGAACAGTGGCTGCAATATCGACGTGTATGTCCTATGGATAGACAACCAGTGGACTGAATTTCAATGGTGGGGTCTGTAAAGCTCATCATGTGGTTATCTCGTTAGCTGTAACATGCAGCGTGCTAACAAGACAAGACTAGGAAAAGAGGAGGGTAACGAACGACAAGGGAAGCCATTGGAAGCGTGTCCGAAGACACAAATGCTCATCTCAATCACATGTCCGCCTTGAAGCAATCTCCATAAACATTGATCGTCATCTCCTTCATCTTTCATACTCGACGCAACTTGCCACGACAAGATGTCACCAAGAAAGTAAAGTACGTGACGCTGTCTTCATGCTACGCATTAGCAATGATCTTGGTGGCAACCAGACCACCGTCGCTGCCGCTTTCCATCGATACTGCGTATCACGTTTCCAGCAATCGAAATGGAATGCGACGGCTGCTCTCATGAAAGCCAAAGCATCTGTATGATATAGCACGCGCTTACATTACTACACTAATCAGTCGCCACGAGCACCAGCCGCAAATGGAAAAAAGCAAAATGCTCGTACCATGTCGACAGCCGCGAGGAAGGCATACACACCGCCAGTAGAATAATAGCCTTGCGTCTGCTGGCGAGGAACACGTTAACTGCGTATCCAGCCTCCTGGCTTCACAAGCTTGGCACCATTTTGGGCCAGTGGAGCCATCTTTAATCTTCTGTCTACCTCACGTTGACAGCTTGTTCTTCTTATCAGCCGCCAACGGCGTATCCTGCTGCAAGTTCTCCAGCCGACGTTTTCGTTCGTTGGCAAGATGGGATGACTCCTCACCAGCAACCGCAGCCAGTGCACTCAGCTGCAATGTTGAGCCAGTGGATGAAAGGCCCGTTGACTCAGATGATGCTACCAAAGACAAAATGTCCTCGATCGACGAATTACGCGGAAATCCCGACTTAAATCCACCCAGCGAGCTCAACTTATCGTATGAGGCGCTCGAAGAGAGTGCGCTTAGGTTTGAGAATGACGGGAAGCTGCTGAGGTGGTCGCTCGAGCCAAAACGAGAGAGCATGTCCAAGCTTGGCACTCGCGCCATCTTGTCGCTTGAAGGCACCCTCGGAATACGTTGCTCGCCACCGCCCCCCGCATGGAGTTTATCCATAGACGGGATACGCGGTAGTTTGTCCAGCGAAGCAACACGAGGAATCTTATCAACAGAAGGCACCCGAGGCATTTTGTCCATAGATGGTACGCGCGGAAATATACCTGACGAGCTACGCGGCATTTTGTTCAGGGGCTTGGGAATCTGAATCTGGTTCCCCGAGCCAGATGAAGTTGAAGCATTGTGGCTGGGGCTGAGGCGTTTAGTGGTCCCAGTTACGGTACTGCTGCTACTGCAGTTTGAATTTGACTGTGCATTGAGATCGCCTTCTCGCTGCGGCTCCTCTTTCATACCATTATCACCAAGCCGCCTCCGGGTGCCTCCAAATAATGTGTTTTCCTTGCCCTGCTGCTTTTTGCTGTCATCTGGATTTTCCATCACATCTCGTGTGTTCTGGGCTGCCGGTGCCGTTACTGCCCCAGACGGACTATTCAAACCACGATCCTGCAACAAATTGGATAGCTGTTCTAGCGATTGGATGCGCGGAAAATAAGCATGAAGACCCTCGCTAGTAGACATCGGCTTTGACTGAGTATCAAATCCGCTGCTGGTCATTGTACTCTGACTGTCCGTTGACACATACAAGCCATTAGAATTCATTCCAACAAATCCTGACGACGTCGCGTGCTGGAAGTTTTCAATGCTCGCCACGCGCGGAAACAGACACGAGAAACTGTCAATCGACGACACACGGGGGAACGAGTCGCTGGAGTTACCGTCCATGGCAGACTTATTGTCCTGGACCTGACCTTGGCCCTGGGTTTGTGCGCCAGCAATGCCAAGCATCGATACATTGCTGTGATCGCCATTAAATAGGTGAGAGGGAACGTTATTGGTCTGTTGTGGAGGATGCAAAGGCGGCTGAACAGGCATGCCGCCTCCACGACTCGGAGTACCGTATCCTCCACTCGGCTGCTGAACAGGAACTGGTCGAGGTTCCTGCTTTGTCATCGACCGAACGGAAGCAGGAGAGTATCCTCCATGTTGTTGCTGTGAATGAGAGTGTGGCGACATGACTGCAGATGAATTTCCTGACGTTGTGGCGTATCCCATTGACCTGACAGCTGCAAAGCGATTTTTATCTCGTGAGAGCTCCGACTCGAGTCGTTTTTCACGTCTTCGTTGATTGTATTGTTCTCGTTCCAAGTACGTCTTTTCCAGCTCTGCTAGATCCTTCCGGATATTTTCAATATCATCCTTTGCCACTTCATCGTCTCGTCGACGAAAGATAATTTTACCAATACACTGATCGCCCGTATACTTTTTCGAGATCCGCATCGGATCACAGTTTAATAATTTCGACAAGAATGTTCGCAATGTCGTGCCTTCTGACAATGGTAAATTCCCCTTTTTAAATTCTTCAATCAATCGATCACAATAAGCACTTTCTTCAGCTGTCCATTTGCCTTTCCTCATCACAGTTGGTGGATTATTCACTGGTTGTGTATTTGTATCGGTAGTACCAGGAGTTGTAGCCGTCGACGAGGTCGTTCCAAGTGTATGATCCATCACGTAAGCTTTTGTGTCTACCGGGTAGTCAGTAGTTTCAGCGGAACCTCCACCATGTTGTAGCTGCGTAACATATTCTTGTTGTGATGGCATGAGATAACGTGGTGTTTGTATAGGTGTCCAACAGGTAGGACAGACTTTGTCCTTGGTAAGAGTCCGTTCAATACAACTGGCATGAAATGGATGATGACATGGTTCCAATAGGACATTGACATGGGGATTATAACACATGAGACATGAATCCACAGGAGAAGATGGTGGTGGGAGGTAGGAAGTGTTGCTGTTGGTGGTGGCACGAGTTCCAGGTAAAGAGACATCATTGGTTGATGTATTGTATGGAGACAGATAGCCTCCTCCAGTCATAGAGGTATTGGAATCAGGTCTTGAATGATGAAGGGGATCTCCTGTTCCCATATTAAACGATAAGATCGACTGTTTCTTTATTCTTAATGAAAGAGAAGAAGAGAAGAAGAGAGAGAGGACGTGTTATTTATTAGTCGTCGACGTCGATGGAGGGGAGATTATTGCTCGTAATTGGGCCTTTGTGACGTACTTTTGATGCTGGTCGACCGATACCTTTTAGAGAGAGAAAAGAATGGGAAAAGACGACGGAGAAGAGAGAGATTTTTTTTTAATTTAGGGGGTCTGGGAGAGGGGGAAAAGAGGTAATTCGTAGGGGGAAGAGAGGATTATTCCGAGGTTTTAGTGCGTAATATATAAAAGGGGATCGGATTTCCCCTGTCTGTATCTTCTTTTTGATGGTACAGAGCTAAGACGGTGACTTCTTTCTGAAGTAACAACTGATTAAACTTCAGTTATTAATCAGCAAGACGAAGGATGGTTTCGTATCAGCCAAGTACCATTGTATTTGTTTGCTTGCTTAATCTCTTGCCTTTATGCAAATTTGTAGTGGACAAGTTAGAAAAAACTGTAATGATTCTTTGATTGCTGTTACCTCGTCGCTCTACGCTGAACAGCAATGAAATGTCTACGTGACGAAAACCCCAGCTGGATAGCAAGAGATTGGTAGTACAGACCCAGGCAGGCTGCAGGAGACAGCGGAGCAATTGAAAGTTTCCACACTCATTTCACGTCTGCAAGTTCAGGTTGAACTGACGCACAATGTGGTGGAAAGAGTGGTCATATCTCATGCACAACAGCGGCAAAATACTGACTCAAGTAGTGCTGTCCTATGATCAGGAAAACAAGCTTGACATTATGGAAGGACAAGTCATGCTACAACTATTGCTTCTCGATGGTTGCGTATCCAGCTAGCTACTTCCCCATCTGTGGGCTCGACAGCTGTTGCTGAGTTATTATAACACTGGACTGTATATCGTGACGTGGTGGTTCTAATTTTATGTGATGGTGCTCCATTGGATGGAGGGAGTTTTCCTAGATTCAACCACGAATAAAGAGGTTGCTCCTTCTTTGTCTATTACACCTTATCCTTAAAACCATCTATTCGGCGTCTAATTCACTCCTCTTGAGATTAATTCGTCGTCCAAAACAGTGTCGACTTTTTTCGTGCAGATGGTTTTCCCGCTGGATCAGATCAACATGCCCTTTCATTTAAATGAGTCCAGTTCCTCCAAAAATGATATTTTTTTGCTTCCTTCAATCTTTTTTCGCAATGAGTCAGCATTACTTCAGTTATGTACATGTACATGTTGAACTTCAACATCAATACGTGTCACAACCCCTTGGCGCCGAAAACAATACAGTATCCTGTGTAGCCATCTTTCCACTTCAACTCTACCATCACTCTCGACTTAAACTTCAACGTCAAGCTTTAAGTCCACAATAAAACAATCAACTGTGTCATTGACTGTATCGTGCATATTCCCTGGCAGCTTAGTGAGTCATATTTGTACCCATTGTGATCAATTGATGCATTGAAAAAGCGACTTGACGTTCTTAACGCTGTCATCCTTTTATCGTGTTGACTTTATATACTTGATTGGGATCGGTCAATCCACAGAGTCTAATGGGGAACCCTCGGCCTCTTCAATCGAAGACAAGGTAAAGAGAGAAATCGACATGAGTCCTGTGACTCTCCTTCGTTCCCGGCTTGCTCTTCAAAGCGAAACGCATCACTCGATCCTACAAGCCCCGGACTTTCATTCAGCACGGGGCGATATCACTGCTAACGTTTCTTCAGCGCACTGTCACGGGGCGACCCTGGCAAAAAACTTTCTTGCTAGATTTCTTAACCTCCATGGAGCGTGGCGCTGGCGGATTTGGCTTGGCTGGATTCACAGTTTCGATTGTAGCCGCCGCCGGCTCGATCGTAATAACGGCCTTGGCAACAGTTACCACCGGCTTGACTTTGGCGCTCATTGCCTCACGATCAGTGGTGTTTAAACCTGTCGAGACCTCCTGCAACAAGGATAGCGCAGCTGCGCTAGATCGACGACGGATGCCGCCGTTGAAGACAGCACGGCGCGGCAGAAGGATACCATACTGAGGCACTTCCACGTGATTCTCAGGTTCTTCCACAGCCGACCTAGGCTTTACAGGCGTTCTCGTGTTCACCGTTGCCTTCTTGAACACCGGAGTGGATGTAGGTCTAGATGCAGGAGTCTGCTCAGGGTCAAACAGCACCGCTAGCGGAGCCCTCGGCTTCACAGGCTTCAACGACTCCGGCTGGAAGAGCACCACGCCAGGGCCTTTGGATCTCACTGCAGGCAGTTTCGTACGAGGCGGTGCTGCCTTGTATTGCACACGGATTGAAGGCTGTGACCTAGTTGATGGTACCTTGGCCGATGGCGCCACAGTCTTCGGTTTATTAATTGCTGCATGCACGAGAGGCATGGGCTTGGTAGGTGGTGCAGGAGCTGGAGTCTTTGGCTTGGCTGGCACATAATGAGATGGAGGCGCCGGTGGCAAAGCTTTTGGCTTTTCTGGTGGAGGAGGTGGTCGGGACTGTGGCTTGACCGGGGTCTTTTGTAATTTCTTGCGAACTGAACTATCCTTGCCACTTTTCGTGTCTGCGTCCGGCACAGGCTTGCGTCCATAGGCACCTTTCGCCATCGGAGCTCGTCTACGCTTCTCTGATCCGATGTCAACAAGAGAGCTGCGTGTGTCCAAGTCTGAATTACGCTGACCTGACCATAAATCTGACGGATGAGCATCACGAGATGCACGGGAGTCAAGTGAAGCTCTGGACGGAGTCACAAGTCGCTTGCACAAGCACGTATCGGAACATCCATGCTGCTGGTGAAGAGGTTTCGCACTCTTGCGAAGACTGCTGTAATGCTCGTGCTGGAGCAGCAGGTTGATCGTCTTGCCCTTGCCTTCCTTAGTCCTTGCGTACTTGTCAGTGTCGAAGTGCAGTCGTTTGACAGGTCCCGTGTGTACTATAATGTTGACACCCAGCAGTCTCGATGCAGCGAGAAGCTCCGATTGGCCTCCCGACGCACCTGCTTCACGAAGTCGCGAGCAGTACTCAATGATTCCCCCTTGTCCACCCAGAAGCGGTTCGAAGAAGGCGCGTTCCAGGTCAATAAAGTCCACCAGACGTCGACGCAGCTCTAAGTGGCGTCGTTCGTGTCCGTAGAGCTGGTCACTTAAAGCTCGAAAGAGGCAGTTGCCATCCTTGCGTATCGGGGTCACTTTCCACCCGAGACGGAAGTATTGGCGCTTGTATTGCTCGTCGCTAATCCAGTTAGCATCTCGGGACGTGACACTGCTGTCAACGACAAAGGAGCTGTCATAGGTGACTCGAAAGGCATGGGCCTCATTAGTACTGGCGAATTGGCGGTGTGCTTGCATTGTTGCTACAAGGCGCTGACTATTGGAGCGGGTCCTGGTTATACCGCGATGGCGGTTGCGCGCGTGATTCCGAAGCCAAGCGAGCGACATTTCGTTGCTGACGTTGGTACAGATCCACGCGCAAGGTGTCACTTTTACAACTGCTCGACACAAACTCGATTGCAGACGAGCGTGGTAGTCGGAGAATGACCCCAAAGGGGCAATTGCGAGAGAGTGCTGGGGAAAAGACAGCCGACGGTGGACCAACTGCAAAAAAGGCCATGTATCAGTAACACATAGGAGCTCCTTTTGAGGCAAAACAATTCAATTCAGACGGCTGATAGATGATACTACACGACTTTAAATGACGTCAGGGGGGGAGAGACTATCGCTAGATGTTTCACTGGTGGAGTTAGTTTCATGACTTGGTGCATTCTGAGCTCAACTAGAAGAATGACAGAATGAAACTGGCCACCGATATTATATGTCGAGTCGTTATTGCACAGCGATAAGCAATACCTTTGTTGACAACTATTGTACCTTCTTGAGCGTAGTGGTAAAATCACGTCGTCTCAAGACAATCCATTGAACTAGGACCAGAGGTCTTACCGTTTTATCGAGACAGACAGTAATGGTAAGCTAAGCGATGCAGCAGTAGTAACTGTTTACGGATGCGGTGGAGCTTGACACTTTGGTGACAGGCAGGTGAAGCTACTCATGTGAACTTTACAATTGCAAGTTTCCAATCGATCGGTCGATCGGCTGTCGTCGGGTATCGATAGAAACGAGGGCATCTTTATCGTATTCTGCCGCAACATGACGGTGGTCGACCTTGGCATACAAAGGATTGCCACAACATCACGCCCTGGATTTGTTCTGAAGGACACTGTCAGGGAGTCGAGGATATCCATGGTAGAGATACCGTTAGCGAAGCACGACGTTGATACATAGAAGTGTAGTTCGTTGCAACTACTATGTATCAACGTTATGATTTCTCGCCAAACGCAACATCGTTAAGAATACTCGACGTAAGCTCCATTCTTTAGAACCTTGTCTGATACATGTAGGAGAGCCATAAACAAGTAGATCCGACGACGGAGAGGACTTTCTCCGTACATGGTACACAGGTTTTTGCTCTTTCGGTCTCGTAGCTTGCATAGCTTTATCGATACTCGCAAACTTCATGCTTCTTCTGACTTGATTGGCATTGTTGTCGTGATAATGGTCCTTCTTACCTTAAGAGTTGCATTGCTGCATTACACGTGTATTATTTCAAAGTGTCTGATGGGAATGAGCAGTGTCGATAGAGTCGAACTGTCACCACCTCCTTTCAATTGACGACTCAAAATCCATCGCGTCGACACCTCGCTTCCGTATTCTTAGCGAGATAGAGGTAGACGAGTTGATTTAACCTTTAGCGGTAGCAGGATGTCTGGTAGATCCTGAGCCCTGATTAGCAATGCCAATTCCTCGTTCGAGTCCGGTGGTTGTACGGGGCGTATCACCTGCACTCGGGTTTGTCTTGCGATGGCACGTTGCCATAGCATCAGACGGATTTCTTGTATTTTGTGGTAATTCGTCGGCAGCTCGAAGTTGTCGTTTCCACACGACGGCGTATGCGACCACCTCGTCTGAGTGGTATCTGGTGAGCTGTTCCTGGACCACCTTGGATAGTCCTGGCGCGCGTCTGCTTGCAATGGTTACAAGAAAGCACTGGAAGCCGTCCAAACTCCCATCGTTCTCCTGTTCAGTGGCAGATGAGTCTTGGCTGCTCTGCTAATGCGACCACTGACATTTTGCCGCAAAATGCTGGAATGAGCCTTTCAATCGGCTCCACTGGACTTCGGCTACGCACATGTATTCTATGAAAACCGGCGTGATCTCATTGAAGAACGTCTTGCTCAAGTAAAGGATGGATGGACAATGGAAGAGCTGTTGGCAGCATTTGTGACACGATGGGATTACGAGTTTAGAAAAAGTGTCTCGCTTTGTGCACTGGCCAAGCAACGATGTTGCTTCATTGAAGTTCTACTTCATTGAAGTTCTACTTGCTGACACTTGCAGTAATAAGACAACGAAAGCTGGCCAGTCTATTGCGTTACATGGCTACGTCAAAAGAGTTCCACCAGGCTCAGAATGGTCTGCCTGACCTAAGGGTTGACTTGTCGAAACCAAAGAATGATTCTTCACCGCTAGATCGGTCTATGGTAAAAACTAGAGAGAAAAAAGATAGTGCATGTACATGTATTACGGTCTTGATAGGTCAGGCAGCCAAACATACATTAACAGAACAAGCTTCGGGCGATAAAGGCAGGAGGCATGGACTACCTACTTTTAAATACGGTTTTCGCCTCTAATACAGCTTCCTGATAAGGTTACACCCTGCTCTAACGCTATTACAAGGTAAACCGATATTACCGGTATCATTCGCGTCAATGTGACCCACATAAAACCGCTAGTATTCCCAATTCAGATCCAAGAGCGGTTTTCGTTTTTAAGAGCCATTGATCCCGCCATCGTCTCCACCATGAGCAATAAGTCACGAGCGAGTTCTGCCAAGGAGCGTAGCGTCTTCGGTATGTCTCATTTGATCGTATACTGTACACCATCGTCTTCCTCTTTATTTCAGCTACATTTTGCACTGTTTTTAGCATTCCAACTCCTCATGTAGCCATCGCTAACTTGAATTTCATCTGTTCCTTTCGTTAATTTGTCAATATTTTGTCAAAATTTACAGTTGGAAACATTCCATACGATGTAACCGAAGAAATGCTAAAGGAAATATTCTCGGAGGCAGGGTCTGTCGTGAATTTTCGGTACGAAATTTTGTGAAAAATGACGTTAGAAAGGGACAGTAACCGTGAGTTGTACCGGTATTTTTTCCAATACCTTTGTAGCCTTGTAACCGACCGAGAGACGGGCAAACCCAAAGGTTACGGTTTTTGTGAATATGCCGACGGAGCAACAGCTTTAAGTGCTATGCGGAATCTCAATGGTTATGAGATAAATGGTCGAAATCTTCGTGTCGATTTTGCAGACGGTGGTGATAAATCTGGAGGTGGAGATCGGAAACGTCATGAGAATGGAAGTCAAAACAATCGTACTGGAGGAGCTACTAATGGTAATTTTAGAAGCGTGACAGCTGATGGAGGACCTCCGACGATGGTGACTGGAGAAATGGCAATTCATGCAATTGAGTCGGCTATTGCACGACTTGGACCAGTTAAATTGTATGACATGTTGGTGCAGCTCAAGGAACTTGCGAGACAGAAACCAGAAGTGACAAAGAGTATTTTGATGGCAAATCCAGCCCTTACACATGCAATTGTGCAAAGTTTCAAGACACTACAGATCTCAATTCCATCGTCAACCGAGACACAAGCAGTGCTACTGGCCCCGCCTCCTACGATGCACCAACCACAACCGATGACAGGAAGGATAATGCCACCTCCATTATGTCCACCAATGGGTGGATCGATGGGACCAGGTCCCGGGATTCTAGGGACGGCTCCACCAGGTGTCCAACAGACAATGATGGCTCCTCATCCTTCTCCGCCAGCACCGGCCAAGTCTGGTGGTACCCGATGGAGTGCACGACCCGGACCCTTGGCTACTCAGTCGACGAGTGCTGCCATGGCTAGTAGGCCTGCCATTGGTGGTGTCTCTGCTTCTAGCCCCAAGCACGCTCAGCCTCAACCAGGTTTAATGCCTACCCCAACTGGACCTCCACAGTCAAGTGGACCTCCCAGCAGTAACTTGGCACATGCAGGTCGCGACCCTCGACGACCAGGAAGAGACCCGCGTTTGGCTAAGAGACCATGTCCCGCTGACGAAGGAATGATGCCGACGACGGGGGACCAGGACGCTTCGAAACGTGCCAAGCTCAGTGGTGCCGATGGCGACACCGGACAATTTGACGCTATCGCCGAACTCGCTCGTGACATGACCCCGCAAAAATTGGACATGCTGCCACCAAATGAGCGGCAGATGTTGTTGGCATTCATGCAACAGAATAATATTCCGTTTTAAGCAATGGTGAAGAGTGTCAATGATGGTATTCTGACGTCTTGTGGCTAAATGTGACTACGCCAAGTAGCATTGTTGTGTGCTGACGTCCACAGCATCTTTTCTAAAGACGTAGGAAAATGTGTCTGAGCCTTCTAAACTTGTACCGCAGCAAAACCTAAACGACATGATGGATGAAACAAAAATGTAAAGCTCTTTTATCATCTAGAAGTAAAGCAGCAAGCCGTAACCTTCCACTGCGTTGGCGTAGCTTACCAACTAACTACCTATCAAGTCATTTACCGCCGACTTTTGTTGCGTTGATTGGTACGCTGGGTCTTGCCAGCACGTTTACCACCCTTCGGTGTAGCCAGTGTCTTTGCCTTGAGTTTTGCCTTGTTCTTCCGTTCACCTGGAAAGCCCGACAAATCGTTCGTACTCTCCTTTGAATTGCTTTTTGCATGACGTCGTTTGCCACCAAAGCCAAACTTGGCATCCTTAGCTTCCCGAGCTCTGTTGACACGAGGTTTCTTACTACCAGTATCACGTGCTCCATCCACATGTTTCCGCTTTCCAGCCACGATCGAATCCAATTCTCCATCATCATCATCATCATTATTATTCTTGAGACTCCCTCGTTTATCATTTCCTTTGCGTTTCTTCCATTGTTTCACTGCTTCAAGTGTGTCCTTCTTCTGCTGATTCCGTTCCTTGATTTTTTCAGCTTGTACTTCTTTTGCCACTTTCCGATGAGCTTGTGACTTTTTACGTTCTTCCACGGCCGTAATCTTCTTTTGTTCATAAATGAGTTTATCTTTTACTTTCGCCATATGGACGTCATTCTTGAGCATTTCTGCAAAATAATCATCTGGACGTTTGTAAGCGACCTTGTCTTTCTTTAACTGATCCTTTGCAAGACGAACCATTGCCAGTGTATTGTTATAAAAAGCCACTTCTCGTTTCAAATCATCATGAACATTTGTCAGCTCGAGAGGAACGGCACAAGTCTCCAGCGTCTCTACCCATGGCAATTCCTTCATGTCCCAGTCCTTGACTACAAGTAAAAGAGCTTCTGAATTGTAAATGCAATTGGTTCGACGTGTCACGTCGTCTTGGGCGTCCGCTACGAGACGACGTTCCATTTCAGCTTCAAGCACTGCCTCTGCCTCTTCTTCATCGCTCTCGACATCGTTATTTTTCACAGCGGAGCTCAGTACTGGTGTCTCAAGGACCTCATCCTCAGCCGCGTCCTCAGCGCGTATTAACGTGCTCACGGCACGACTTTTACGTGCTCCACGACCCATTGACGACTGATTAAATGACTGGACGATAGAATTGGTTGGCGTAGACGGCGATGTCACTATAGAGAGGTATGGTTTGTAGTGACGTTGGGAGGGCGGTGGCTGTGGCCATTTTGATCGTCAGACGGAAATGATTGCACCATTTACAAAGGATCAGATGGTCAAGGGTTGGACTGAAATGATTGTTCCTTTATACGAAATACATGGTAGCGACTGTCAACGTTCTCGTTCTCAAAACTGTTTCTTCTTCTTTTTCTTCTTTTTCTTCTTTTTCTTCTTCTTTTTTCTTCTTCTTCTTCTTTCTTCAACGCATGTTATCAATTCTCAGCCACTTCGTATCATAATAACAATTTACAAACCACGTCTCGGGTGTATATCCATGTCTTGTGACCAACTATTATCTTGCAAAAAAATTAGTCTCTTGTCCTTTGTTTCGACAAAAACTTGCTCTGCCATCTCGTACCAGCGAGAAAAAATACTTGTAGTAAGGAATGCACTGCAAAGAAATGCATCCCACGTCGTCGATAGAGATTCACTTGGTACTTTGGTCAACCTTTGAACAATGCAGTCTCAAAATCCTTCACCCTGCTTGCATTTCCGAGCACGATCGAGAGATATTGCGAAACTCCCGACGTTTTCGTTGCCCACCTGCATACTTCCGCGGACCACCACCTCGCCACTTCCCGTTGCGGTTGTAGCTGTTATTGTAGTAAGGTGGTCGGAAAGAAGGTGTATTGCAGCGAGAAAACCCCATCTTTTCCAAGTCATCAGTGTACTTTGTACGCTCCAGAGCGGCATGGCTACGACCTGAACGAAAAACAAATTCCGGCAGCTCTTTCCAGCTCACCACCTTGGCATCAGCCGCCATATCGGGCTGCTTGTCCTCCATCTGCTGCAAATCTGTCGCCAAGAAAAACCGAATCGTCTGCTCTAACGTTTTCTTCACCTCCGGGTCATCTTTCGGCTGAACAGTTTGATGTCGGCGGTAGTGGAACTCAATGCCAATAAACATACACGAACCAGGTCTCTGATGTTCGGCGTCGCATACGTGGGCGAAATATTGAGGGTACGCATGTACTCGCGAAACTGGCGAGATGTGGTAAAGGCTGTCAACAAGCTTCCGAATTCGCGATTGAACAAACATTCCCCACTTGTGCATTGCACGTTCAGAGGCCGCCTCGAAGTTAAACACCATGTAGGAGCTGTACCGGATAAAGAAATTGGACGTCTGGAACAGCTTGTCCCATACACCTGCTTCATACACACCCGGAATAGCCTCAGATTCACCTCGAATCGAGTGAACTGCATTGAGCGGCTGATCGAAGGAAGGCATTGACGTGGCCATACATACTACCGCTGCTTTCAAGTCAGCTTCTGAGCTCTCGGGTGAAAGAGAAGCCGCAGAAAATGGCTTGGAGATACCCACGGCAATCTCAGCCAAGTACCGCGCACGCCACAATTCCTCATACATTACAGAGAACGTAGATTGCGAGACTTGGACGGACGAGTTCATATGCGGATACGCCGGCGTGATAATCGGCATGATATGCGATCGATCAAACACATTCTCACGGGGATCCCACATATCAAATCCAAGTCCTGCATCGTAGATCATGTTTAGCATAACAGGTTGTGGCCATTGCCACTCTGACAGTACTTGGAAGAAACGCACAAATATCTTTGCGGGCTCTGCGTTCGGATACAGTTGACACACAAATGCAACCAGGATAGCCCAGCTAATTCCACCCAAGTATCCCAGTTTGGCCGAGTAGATTCCACGACACCGCGCCCATGCGCGCACGGCTCGTAGCACTATTCGGTAATGGCGACGTCTTGGCACTAAACACAACAACATGGAGCTGACACGCGGGGCGTTTAGAGCCTTCATCGAGGTTTCATTCACGCCAACTAGCATGTGGTCCGAATCAATATTCTGGTTCGACTCCACACTTGATACAGGTAGTCGCGCAAAGAGCAAATCCATCCGTACCCCCAAGAAAGACAATGAAATTAGTGGCACATACGCATTAGGCACAGGTGCAAGGTGAGAGACTCCAGGCGTCCTTTCCAGTAGATGACAGAACGACCCAAAAAAGTCGTCGTGGGTCACATGCCATGGCGTCACACACACAGCATCAATGTCGGAATTGGGGTCATCCAAACCTAGACGATATGAACCCGCAAGAAATAGAGATCCCTTTGTCAACGTGATATGCTCTTCACTCAGCTCGCGCTTGCGCCCGACCACTTTCACCCACTTTGTAAGCAGATCTGACATCTTCTTGAGCACATGTAATTTGTGTATGCGAGCTTCAGGCAAGTCAGTGGGTGATATGCTATTCACATAATCTGCAAACGACTGCAACGCATTTGGATCCATTGTCGGCTGCATCGGGCTCTCCATGACACCGCCGACTGCTGGCACTAGATGACACTTGTGGTACAATACATCCCGGGCGTCGTCAAGATACCCTTCGCAGATATTTGTAAGCAGATTCTGCTGCAACTGCGTAGATATTACGCCTTGTTGAGCTGCATGCTGCACGGACCATGATAGAGCATTTGACTCTTCGTACTCTCGGTTCGCCACAAACTCTAGCGACAAGTTGTTTATCCGATCTAGCAGCATGTACGCTTCTGCATCCTCTTCTTCACATTTCGATAACATACTCAGCAACTCGTCGTCTTCTTGGCACGCCTCCATCTCGTTCAAGTCACAGCGGCGGTGTGAGCCAAAGTGCGACAGCGGACTGTGGTGAGGACTCGGACACGAAGAATCGGCAGTAGATTCACTGTTGGTATCGTCGCAATCCAAAAAGTCATCGTCACTCTCCAATCCTTTACGCGTCTGGTGTCTACTACTTGTGGAACACCCAACTGCCAGATCCCTTTCATGAGAACAAACAAGTCCTTCGCCTCTACAAAACAAGGTCCTTGACGGAGATGAGATAGACACAATGGGACTACGCAGCTGAGAGGCGCTAGATATAAGACACCGAATGTCTTCCTTCTTCTCCGTCTTCTTCGACACATGACCTCTTTCATCCACTTTATCAGGGCTGCTGTCACCTGACGTAATAGAAAGTGTTTCACGAGTATCTGACTCAAATGTAGGCCCACCCAACGTCAAAGAATCTTGACACCCAAGCGGTCGCTCCTCCGACACTGCACAAAGTCGAGAGCTGCCACTTTTTCCATTCAACTGATCGTCTTTTTCCAGCAACAAACTCGTTTCAAAAGAGCTCGACATTGTCCGAGCTGCTCGTTTCCGTCCTTCCAAGCTCTCGGTCGTATGACACACCAATTCTTCACGCTTACACATTTGTTCCAATGGTGTCACCTTTTTCACCGTCTCCAAGTTTCCACGAGATGCAGGTGTCCGTCGACTTGGAATTGTCCACGGATTGTTTTCTCCTTTTGGCTCGTCATGGTTTCGTTTCTGAGGTGATTTCAACGCCTCGCAACGTTTTGTAAAGCTCGAACTCTCTACAATCTTGTCAATGCTACGCGACCGAATCGTCCGTGGTCCTTTTGTCCGCGTCTTCTTTTCTTTCTTACTGCTTTGATTGTTGACAACCATAGACAACTTGTTCTTGGTACGTCTTGATGTCGATGGTGGTCGTACTACCACGTCTTTAAACGAAAAGACACGCTGCTTTTGCACGTCGATTAAGTCCTCCTGAATCGGCATCACTCTGTTGCAAAGAAAAAGACAAAGGAACGCTTTCTTTCTATCAATTCGTGCTTGAAAGGTTTAGACTGAGAAGGAAGGAGAGAAGAAGAAGAAGAAGAAGAAGAAGAAGAAGAAGAAGAAGAAGAAGAGAAGGAGGAGAAGGAAGCGTTTTCTTCTCCTTTTTTTGACTGTGACGATTGGAAGTGACAATGCCACTTGGTACAAAGAGAGAGAGGGGAAGATAAACAGACGAACGGCGGGAAAGAAGAGTGATAAAAACTGCGGTGAACCGATCGAGAGGATGTAAAGGAACTACTGGTGAAGCACCTTTGCAACGAAAAAGGTCAGGTAGGAGGACCCCCCCCCCCCTACGAATTTGAGACAATCGTATACTTAAATCAAGTGAAAATTACGAGAGACTTGCGGGTCATGATGGATGGACCAAGTAAGTACTTTTAGATCAGTCGATGAGACCGGCCGAACCCCGGTCTATCAAGTCTTCTCGTTTCACTTGATGGGAATAAATAATGGAGACGTGCTGGATATTCACAGTGTGGAAGGTACAATGTAACGTGATGAGTAATTGTCATCTACTCTTTTCAAGTAGAATGCAAGTGATCTTTGACCATCGTAAATGCTGCTTGTTTTGTACAAGACCATTGGAACGGATGATATCATTATGTTTATTCAAGACTTGAATGCATTGACGTAGGCTTAGAGGAATATGGAGGAGTCTTGTATGCGACGACTTTGTAGCTGTAGAATGGTCAGGGTGGTAGAATACTACCTCATTTGTAAATTTGAGTTCTGGAATTATAAAGCGTAGATGTGATTGATGATGTTGGAATAGACTAGTTTGGTAGTATACTACTAAAGCCATTCTTCGTCAACTTTTATAAGAACAGCGGTCACATTGTGATGAATGAATTTACACATGTGACCGTTGAGTGTATACAAACTTGATTGTATACGAACTTAGTGAATTGGTCAAAATATGTCTTTCATTTTACTATTTTATATTCAAACGCAGTACTATCTGCAAATTACATTTATATGCTATACAGAGGAGGGGTGGCACGTCATACAAGTCCGTGAATCCACGATTAATTATTTCATTTCAGTACATTTTACAAGCGACTGTTTTACAAACGAATAACTATAAGCTTACCTACCACCGCATGGCTCAAAAGTTGCTAAATGCTTTGCAATTGAAGCGACCATGGGGAACCATCATGGCTACACCGTCGCAATCTTGCATTGCTCAATACGTATCGCATCATACAGCAACGACAGTTCAATTCAATTAGTCGCAAAATCCGCACAAATGAGCGACTCGTATGTACGACGAAGAGACATTTGAGTGATGCTTTTTTTCGAACACAATCGTTAAAATGTAGGCCAATTCTGTGCAGGGTTTGCCCCGTGTCCGTTCCGACGATCTGCTTCTCCGAAATGATGTGACCACGTACTACGGTTCAATACGACGAGCAAATTAAAGCTTTCCTAGAGAACTCTTGTTAAACTTGACATAACATTGTTGCAGCATACTCCTTTGAAATTGGCTCTAGTGAACGCGTCGCACATTTCGACATGTTCAGTTGGGTCAGCTGGTGATGAACTGCGGTTCTTTGAATCCTCCTCGCCTACAAACCCTGCTCTGCGTGTTACTTGTACGTATTGCACATGCTATTATCAATTACTTACGGTTGAACTTGCACGGCAAATTTCTAGATTCACAACGGTGGTATATTCTATCTGTTCAAGCAATTGCTTGTGTGACACTGTACTGGCTTGATCATGCTGCTTGGTGTGTTATGGGGATGCTTTTTCAAAACAATTTGCACAACAGTTGGGGCCGGTACCAGCTTTTTCTTCAAGTGCGGAGCAGTAATCTTCAACCGTACCACATGACAAAGACATTGGCATTTTTTTTCAGCGAGTCACACTATTGATGGCGGCTGGCTTGAACTTATCGAGAAAGATATGCTCCCTCAGTATGTATGACCTGCTTGTATCAGGCTCAGATCAGGTATCCTGGAATCAAAATAGAGCACAGAGTTCGCATCTGCAACATCAGAAGCGTTAGCATCAGTTACACCGTTTTGATAGACGATATTGCTGGAATTTTTACTGGCTCAGCCAAGCCGGTGTGCAAGTCAAGCTCAACATGTTGCAAAAAGGACAAGGTTTCATCAGGAAAAGCATAAGCTACGCTCAACTTCAAGCACAGAGCGAGTCCTCCATGTTGAGCCTTCATGTTGGGCCTTTGATCTCAAGCTTTTGAGGGCCAAGATGTCTCTATCAGTTCACAATTCAATTTGCATCGTCCAAGCAACTTCTCAACCGGTTGATCTTTGCTTTTTCGCTACCAACCATGCAGATATTCCCGAGTATCGTGGCCTTTGGTGCTTTCGTTGCCACTCTTGCCTTCAGTCCTCAGCCGGCTACTGCCCTGAATATCGTGCCGGCTAGGCCCGGGTCGAAGCTGTTTGATCAGTTCCGCCCGATTTTTCACTTCATGGCACGCAAGAATTGGATGAATGACCCGTGTGGTGCGTATTACGATGAGGTCACGAACCTGTACCACATGTTCTACCAGTCAAACCCGTCCTCGACGATCTGGGGAAATATGACCTGGGGTCACGCTGTCTCGAAGGATCAGGTTTTCTGGGAAGACTACCCAGATGCACTGCTCCCGAAGGAGAACAAGTGGGACCACAAAGGTGTGTTTTCGGGCTACACAATGAAGAATGCTATTGCCAATAAAACAACGATATTCTACACTTCTGTCACTGCTATTGGCATTGCCTGGAAGAAACCATACTTGAACGGTGAGCATGTCATGTATGCCACCACCGACGATAACGGTAAGACCTGGCAGAAGGACACGAAGCCTCTAATTAAATACCCACCGCCGGATCTCAGTGTGACTGGCTGGCGCGATCCGTCCCCGTTCCACTCAAAGTCGCTGGACGCACATTTCGGATACGACGCCTCGAAAGGCAGTAACTACCTTATCATTGCCGGTGGTGTCCGAGATGAAGGTCCGCGTCTCTTCCTGTATCATGCGGTAGACTACGTGAACTGGGAGTACAAGGGGTTCCTATTTGCCCCAGAGAAAAACACGACATTCTCTCGCTACAGTGAAAGCTACGGCTATAACTTTGAGATGCCTGTCTACCTTGAAATAAAGGACGAGGACGGTTATTCCCACAATGTGTTACTGTTCGCTGCTGAGAGTGAACCGGATCGATACGTCATGTGGGCGTTTGGATCGTTCTCCGGTCATGGCAAAGGTGCCAAGATGGACATGGGAGCAAGTCGGTTTATTCCTAACACAGTGGGCATAGTGGACCGCAGCGAATGGTACGCCGGTAACATGTACACGAACAAGGATGGTAAAAATGTTCTTGTTGGCTGGCTCACTGAGGACAACAACTTTAAGAAGGGACAGCCTCAAGGCTGGGACGGTATCCTTTCGTTGCAGCGTGAAGTGACTGTTGCTATCGTTCGTGACATCTACGATGTGGAAAACCGTCTCGTAGGCTTAGGCGACACGATCGTGTTCAACTGGGAAGACGTCGAGTGCAGCAATGGCATGATCAAGCAGAAAAAAACCATCAAAACGCTTGGTATGAAACCACTGAGCGACCTACAGCTCCTACGCAACAATGATGCGCTCGAACATATTACGAGAATGTCGATCAACCATGGCTCGCGTGTGTTGAGCTCAACGGGTACTTCGTTTGAACTGATTGCTGAGGTCTCTAATTTTGAGCGTGGTAGCAAGGTTGGTTTCGAGGTTCGTCGCAGCTCGGATGGTGACGAGGTGACGACCATCATGTATGATGACAAACAGAAGAAGGTGATCATTAACCGCTCGAGAAGTTCAAGTGCGACCTGTGCCGTGTTCGCGGACTATAAGATGAAACCTGCCTCGGAGTCGGTTTGGGGCCACTTTTACCTGTACGACCTCTTTACGGGTTCAAAGAACGACGTGTGTGAAACTGCTCGTGAGAAGCTGCGTTTTCACGTATTTGTGGACGTGTCCAGTGTCGAGGTGTTTGTAAACGACCGCTTTTCCCTGTCAGCTCGAATCTATCCGTGTGCTAGCAAGACGAAATCGGATGGCATCGCATTGAAGGCTACGGGTAAAGCCAAGTTTGAGAATGTGCGTGTCTGGACGAACCCGAAACCCGCTTGGTCCGACCCGCGTAAGGCAAAGCAATTTTAGGTAGTAATTATGCTTTTATTTTGTTCGTCAACTACAGGTAACACGTTTCATAAAGCGACATTCTCAATAACTTACTTGTATTACATCGACAAAGAGTGACCATTATGTGCGGGTGAAGCTTGTTTTCTCGATAGGTACGACTTTTGTCACAATTTCGAAAGAAGGAGGCATTCCTCAAGCAAACATCTATCTCAGTTGGTGTGGACGGACATAATTAAAAAGAAGTGAGGATTTGTAGTCGCACTTATTGCGTACTTCTCATTCGTACTTATACGATACAATACAGTCCTCTGCATGTTTTACTTACAGTGGTGCTCCTTCTACGTACGATTTAAAAGTACGTGTTAGGTATGTCCGCATGGTCACATACTAACATCAAGTGAATCAGCGTAATGTCGACTCCCAAGGCGCGCAAGTTCGTCAAAGTGGGTGGCAATGTAGGTATGCTCACGGGACGCCGTAACCGCCAAGAGACAATGTTATCTATCCGTAAATCCAAGAAGGAAGATGCTTATGCTACACGCCGTAACCTCAAAGCAAATCATCCATCGGCAGCCGCACAGACCGCAAGTCGCAAGGAACTTTTACTCAATTTGGCCTCTCGATCTCAGGCTTTACTATTAGGTACGTCTGCTACTACTATTGAATGCATTAAGTAATATACTAGATATAATAACACTATTGTTTGTTACTGTACTACTGCTATTGCTACAGGCATCCAACGTCCAGACGCGCTGACGAGACAAAAGTCTGTGCGTGCCTTTGTATACTTGCTGTCGAGTGGCGTACCGCCGCTCTTTGACGAGAACGACTCACAACATGAAGGTCTATGGTGCACCATCTTGGCTGCGTTGCCTTCTTTTGTGGCTATTTTGAACGAGAACTTGTCGGACGTCATTGCAGTGCAGCTGCATTCGGACGCGGCCTTTGCGCTACGATTCATTTCATCTATGGACAAGGCTAATGCTGTGATTGCATCGGGTGCAGTCCCGAAGCTTGTACAACTGTTTCAGTCTGGTATCTCAGAGCTGCAGATTCAGGCTGCTTGGTGTCTAGGCAACATTGCGTCCGCGTCTGCTGAATGCTGCGAGGAGATCGTGAAATTGTGTCCACCTAGTATGGTGCTGCCTCATATTCGGATGGCTACACCGGCTCTTCGTCGCGCGGCAGTGTGGTTGTTGCGCAGTCTTGTAGAGTTTCCAGATGTGATGGATAAGAGTGGCGTGATGGTACCAAACACGAAGCGAGAGATGATGGAGGTGTTGTCGAGTATTATCTTGCAACTATCGAATGAAAAAGTAAGTAACTTTGTCTCAGCGAATGGTCAAGATGGCGACGCGATCAAGTTTAAAAAGACAGCGGCCATTGCCCCGTGGCGAATCTTTGAGGTACGTTCACTTTACTATTCTTGGCTCGTTAAAAGCTAACAATAATACTGAATATAGCCTGACCATGTCCCTTTTGAGGTAGATTAACACGGGCAAGCCTGCTCCAAACGATATTGCTGTCGTCCGGTTTGTGCGCGAAGTGGATGCTGCGACCGTGGAGGTCATGGATGTTGACGTGAACTTCGAGACTGGCGAGAACATGGTATTTCAAGCGAAGAAGGCAGGCATGCGCCCGCTGCAGGTCATGGATGATGCAATTGGTGAAGACGAAGACGAGGACGAAGAAACCGATCTTTTGGATGAGCAAGTACTCACGTTGTGTGATAGCTGCTGGGCACTTGTCGAAATGACATTGCACGATACCGACGTTGTTGGTGGTATTGTTAATGCAGGTTTGTGTCCCCGACTTGTTGAGCTTCTGTACATTTCTCAAAGCAGTATCATCCTCGCGCCGGTGCTGCGACTACTGGGCAACATTGTGTCCGCGGAAATCTCGTTTTCTCAGGCCGTGATTGATGCTAAGCTGCTAGAAGTGATACCGAGCGTGATGACCACAACCAGTCGAGCGGTGCGCGAAGAAGCGTGCTGGATGTTGTCGAATATTGCTGGTGGACAAGAAGAGCAGGTAGTTGCAATGATGAATGCTCCTGGAGTAATTGCTGGGTTAGTGGAGCAGATGTCGTGGGCAGAATATGGTGTGAAGCGCGAGGCTACGTGGGCCATTTGCAACATCATTGTGAGAGCAAACATCGAGTTCGTTAAGGAAGTGGTGCGTATGGGCGTGCTGCATTCGTTCTGCCCACTTCTTGACGAGTGGGAAGACCCGATGGTGGAGTTGGTCATCTTGGAGGCGATCGAGAGCTTGTTACAGAAGGATCTACAGGAAGGCCGCATAGCAGTCGAGGAAAGCGGGTGTCTGGCAAAGATAGAGGAGCTGTCGTACGACCAGAACGACGATGTTAGCAGCATGGCGTCGCAGTTGATAGACACATGGTTTGATAGCGAGGTCGATGAGACCGACTCAATGCTAGCGCCGGCCGTGGTGCGGTCAGAGCAGACCGGCGAGAAGCTCAACTTCCAACCGGTGCAAGGTGACGTCCAATTCAACTTTAACCAGAGTTAATTGGTAAGGAAGTGTTTGACTCGCACGGGATCTGAGTCAACGTCAATTGTGGAGAAAGCAGTCACCGTCGTTGCTGATGTGGTCTCAGTGTGTACCTCTGTGATTCATCAGAGTCTCTTGGCTGATAATATCGTTCGTGTGCATATAGGGCACAAAGTTCAACCTTCATGACCGACCTATCGACATACCGTTACAAATTTTACGGTTACCGGTACAGTACAGTACAAGTTCGAAAAAAGGAGCCGACAACAAGATTTGAGAGGTGGCCCTTTCTCATGAGACTGCAATTTATCTGCATTCAAAATCACCAGAAAATAGAATAAATTTCAGAACACCTTCTCGTGAGGTATTCGAAAGTACCTTTTTCGTACATACTATGGATCAATATTATTCAATTTTAGAATAAATGTAATATCACAGGCAAACTTTTTCTAATTAGATTGAACTTAAGTATCCGTACTGTACTCCTACGACAACTTCAACAACGGAAATGAAAGAATGCAGGTCAAACCGTCCCCCCCCACTTCCGCATTTGTGATCACTTTCAAATTTGCCGCATTGAAGTCAGTCATTCCCAAGTCTTTTTCTTTCTTTCCAATCTCGTTTCATTCCCGCGCTGTTTTCGCCCTTGAATGGCCGATCCCCCAGACTTGTATAACCAAATCTCATGTGTAGACTCGAGTAAATTCACACAAACAACATTGCTGCAAGACGCAGCCGAGGAGACACGGGTTTCCCTTTCTTTGTCTTACGCTAGAGTGCGCACTCCTAGAGCTAACGCTACGAATGACAAGAAGAAGAATCAATTACGAACTGATAAGCAGCCCGTCGCCTTCGACGCTACAGTCAGCGAGCGCTCGCGTGCATCGCATCGCAATCGGTTCTTGAGTGACGCGGAGCGTCTCGTAGCTACAGATCCACTAAAAACTCAGGAATCTTTTGCTCAAGTCGATTACCAAGAGGATCATTGGGTCTGGCACGATAAGCCAGTAGCTACTATCCTCCAGCACCTCAACGTGGACGCCAAATACGGCCTTGACACTGAGATTGCCCGTCAACGGCTGGACCAAAATGGCTCCAACTCTCTTGATGCAGAGAAGAAATCTTCTGTCTATATTATTTTCCTGTTGCAGTTCACGAACGTGATCATTGGTCTGCTGATGACTGCAGCCGTGGCTTCGATTGCTTTGCAAGAGTACGTTGAAGGTCTCGCTATCATTGCTATTGTGACGCTAAATGCAATCGTTGCGACGGTCCAAGAGCATAATGCCAGTAACGCTCTTGAGGCGTTACAAAAGATGACGTCGCCGCAGTGTGTGGTGCTACGCGATGGCGGCCGACAAGTGCAGATTCCAAGCGAGCAACTTGTCACTGGTGACATTGTCGTGTTGACTACGGGTGACATTGTACCGGCTGATATTCGCCTCATTCAGAGCTCAGACTTGAAGGTCAATGAAATGATTTTGACTGGAGAATCTGAGGATGTGCTGAAGAAGTACGATGCCGATAAAAGCCGCAGCGAGAAGCTGACGGCAGACAATATGGTGTTTGCTTCAACTTCAGTTGCTACTGGAAACGCTACTGGTGTTGTCGTCGAGACAGGCATGGCCACACGTGTTGGATCCATTGCAATGCTACTGGAGGGAGGAGGCAATGGCGCTGATGGCGCTAAACACTCCAACTGCTGGCACAGATTTGACAAATATTACCCAAAGATGACTCCCCTGCAGCAAAGTCTCCACAACCTCGGTGTATTCATGGGAACCGCTGTGCTGGGCATCTGTGTGGTCGTCTTCATTGTAGGAATGGTACGTGACAACACAGACCCGAAGAATCCTGATCGTGCTGTCTGGCTTAACGTGGTGATGATTGCGGTATCGCTAGCTGTCAGTGCTGTGCCGGAGGGTTTGCCTATGGTAGTTACTATTTGCTTGTCTACTGGTACGGCCGACATGGTGAAGAAGAACGTCCTTGTTCGCAAACTTGCTGCGGTTGAATCACTTGGTGCCAGCTCTGTCATTTGCACTGACAAGACAGGCACTCTGACCGAAGGAAAAATGACGGCCGTGAAAATGTGGAGTGACTCGGTCGTGTATGATATCACCGGCACGGGCTTCAACCCTTCGGGTGACATTTTTCGCGATGGTGTAAGCCAGACCAAGGAGCCATCGGTGTCAATCCCAGTGCACACGACATTACTTTCAGCGGTATTATGCAGCAACACGAGCTTACAGCAAGAGGAGAGCGACACTGGTGCTTCAATCTGGGTTCCAATGGGCAACTCGTCTGAAGCCCCGCTCGTTGTTGCAGCTGCTAAAGCAGGTGTCTGGCGCGAGAAGGCTATGAAGATGTACCCTCGACTGATGGAGGTGCCCTTCTCGTCTACGAGAAAGATGATGATCACTGTCAACGAGCTACCTGCTGGAGAGCCACGTTTGGGCTTGTTGAAATTGCCAGCCAAGACTATGATGATTGCGAATGTGAAGGGAGCCCCAAATTATATCGTCAAAAACTGTGTTCAGGTGCTACGTCAAGACGGATCTGTGACGACCATGCACGAATGTGATCGTGATAACATCTTAGAGGCTGTGGACGCGCTGTCTTCTCAAGCACTCCGTGTCCTTGCTGTCGCTATCCGCCCACTGGACAAGATGCCCTTTTTGAGTGACGAAGATGTGGAGACGAAGTTTCAGGCTCTTTGTGAACCTCTTATCTTTGTCGGTCTTGTTGCCTCTATTGATCCTCCTCGAGCGGGGGTCAAGGAAGCTATTCAAACTGCTCGCCAAGCATCCATTCGAACTGTAATGATCACTGGAGACTATTTAAAGACAGCAGTGGCTATTGCTCATGATATTAACTTACTACCAGTAGGTGTTGACGCCGAAGTGCAAGCTGTGGATTGCGGTGTGTTACGCCTGCGTCAAAACCTTTATCTGCCCGATGCAGAGCTGGATGAAATCACCAGTCAAGTGTCAGTGTTTGCACGCGCTAAACCTGAAGACAAAATTGAAATCGTCAAGTCTTTACAGCGTCAAGGTCATGTGGCAGCGATGACTGGTGATGGTGTCAACGACGCGCCCGCGTTGAAGGAAGCCGACATTGGTGTGGCAATGGGAATTGCTGGTACAGCTGTCGCCAAGGGCGCTTCGGATATGATCCTAACGGACGATAACTTCTGTAGCATTGTTTCCGCCGTCGAAAAAGGCCGCGAAATCTATGGCAACATCCAACGCTTCGTGTGTTTCCTACTGTCGACCAACTTTGGTGAAATCGCTCTCATCTTTACAGCTATCGCCGCAGGCATGCCTAATCCTCTGGAACCTTTGCAAATTTTGGTGCTCAACCTGTTTGCTGACGGTATGGCCGCCGTCGCTCTCAGCCTTGAGAAGGGTGATGGTACTGTGATGTCGCAGCGCCCACGTCCCCGTTCAGAGCGCATCATTTTTGGCCGTCTCTGGATTATTGTGCTATCGAATGCGTTGTTGATTGCAACTGGCGCACTGATAGTATTTACGTGCGGCCTCTACTGGAATTTTGAAAATGTTTTATTCGATGATATCATCGCCGGCATTGATACTGACAAGGGTGAAGAGGCTTACAGAAACGTGGTATGCTCTCGCTGGATGGGTCTGGGTAATCCGCGTCAAATATACAGTAATTGCGGAGCACGCAATCTCAACGGTACTTACATCTTTGCTGAGAATATCCGTTCTCTGGACTACTATGAGAGTAACGAGTTGCTATGTTACGGCGGAAACTACGAGTGCGTGTCTGAGGGCATCTCGCGATCGCAGACGATGGCATTCGTCTACATCACGACCATGGAAATGCTTCGCGCCTACACAGCACGCAGCTTTACGAAGTCAGTTTTCAAGGACATGTTCAGCAACAAGTGGATGCAGATGGCTGCGGTGGGCTCTCTGGCGCTGACTCTGTCGGTCACAAACATCCCCATCATCAACGATGATATCTTTGGCTTCAAATACATTGAATGGTACGAGTGGATGTTCTCGATGGTGTTTGCCCTGGTCATGGTGGCTTTTGGTGAAACACTAAAGGGTGCCTACCGTTGTCGTGACCGCACAAAGCTCAACAACGTCACGGAAGAGAGCTACTCGGATATGGTTGTTGAAGTCCGAACCTTGCGAAACCACATCGAGCACCTCGAAAGCAAATGGGAATCCGAGACGAACCAGATCCGCATTCGCGTGGGCGACGATCTTAGTTTACTTTCTCCCAATGCCCATTCAACTCTCATGTCGTCGATGTCTGGCTCGAGTGAAGAGGAGTCGATGCCGGCCAAGTAAGCTGTTGCTTCAACATGCGTGCTTCCTTCGTCTTGATTCGACGAAGGTGGTCGCAAAACATATAGCAGGTAGTGCTTAGGTTCAAGCTAATGGAGCCTCTATTGGACGAAAAAATACGTGTATACAGTTGCCGTACAGATTTGTTGGGACGACATGCAACACGATGCAGAAAGAGAAACGGACATGTGCTCGCTACGGAGGTGGTTTGTTGTCTGCCAAAGTAATGGCACTGGCCCAGTCACATGACGATAGTACCTGGATCAGGAATACTGGTCGAAATGGCTTTATGCGGCAGAATAAGGCCGCCGTTAATGAACTTCTCGTCCTTTACCTGCACATCTTCTCCGACAACGGTAGTTCCTTCAATCCGGCACTGAAAGCAAAGCAAGCACACAAGATGATGCATAAGCGCCTTTTAAGATAAGTTCACTACGATAAAAACACGCACCCATCGGCCGATTGTTGAGCCCCATCCGATAATGCTTGAATGGATCCACGAGTTCGCGCGCACCGTTACACCACGAAGTAGCGTCGTCCGGCTGAGTCGAACACCTACCGAAATACAAGATGTAAATCGACAACACATCAGCAATAGTCGTTGAACATGCCAGCATCTAACAACTGTTTCCTCGCACCATCTTCAATAACACATCCGGGACCAATGACAACATTGGGACCAATCAGACATCCGTCGCCGACCATCGCAGTGGGGTCCACCATCACGTTGCCAATAAACTTGGAGCCTATTGACAGTGTATCCGGTTTCGTGCGCTCCACGAAATCCAAATGCAGACACATGCCCGACAAAAAATCCTTTGGCTGGCCAATATCCATCCAATAGCCAGGTAACACCATCGAGAACAAATTTCCTTCTGCTGCCATCTGTGGAAAAATCTCCTTCTCAATAGACGTTGGACGCAGCTGAATACGGTCCAGCACTTCACGATTGAAGATATAGATACCTGCATTAATCTTGTTGCCCACGTATTCACGTGGCTTTTCCACAAAGCGCTGGATCTGTCCGTCAGCGTTGGAAATCACCACTCCATATTTGGATGGCTCATCCACTCGGGTGACCAAGAGGGTGCCCTCTGCTCCATGGGCCTTGTGAAAATCCAGAAAGTCTTGCAGTCGATACTCGCAAATGACGTCACTGTTGAACACGAAGAACGGATCACCATCATTCAGTAGATCTCGTGCCAAAGCCAATGGCCCGGCAGTACCCAATGGCTCTGTCTCATGCGAACATGTGATTTTAATTTGGTACTGTTATAAGTTAATAACATAAGTCAATACAACACACTGTCAATAATCAAATGTACTGCCATGTGTCAAAAAGGAGCCCCGGATGCAATCCTGCATCACCACAAGCTCCGAACCTTCTTTTCCATAGACTCCAGTGCTGCCAGCATCACTTGAGGTTGATAATTGACTGCCAAAATTACTTCCGTGACCCCGACCTGTATTTTTGACAAGTAGATACCATTATTGACAACCAAACTGTCAAAAATGATGTTTACTAGCAAATTTTGACCGCTACGCACCGCTACAAGCGCCTCAATCTGATGCACGACAATGGACTTGTTGCAGAACTCGACAAGAGGCTTGGGACATGACAGTGTGAGCGGTCGTAGTCGCGTACCGAAGCCGCCCACGAGGATCAGTGCTTTCATTCTGTTGTGCAGTCTTTTTGGTACGTGGCAACTTGACTTGACATTGGTATGGGGACAGATCGTCACATTTTGGTGTGAATCACATTCATTTGTGTGACCCACGTCATATATGAAAAAGCACAACTTCAACATGTAAAAGCAGTAAGTATTTGACATTATTGCATAAATAGTAGCACTAAACTGGATGTTCTATATATTTTTAGAGGTTATCATTTAAGTCAGGTATAAAATAATCGTTCAAATATCAGCTTGAAGCAACCCTATTGTGAATATTGTGTTATTTTTTGGATTTTAATGTTAAACAATTGAATTAAATTACGGGATGGCTCTACTTAACAAGAGGAAGGAGGTGCTGCGTCTGTATCGCCAGATCCTGCTCGTCTCACGTATGTTTCCACACTGCAACGATCAAGGTCAGCTCTGGTCGTCGGTGCTGCAGAAGAATGCGCGCATGGAGATCGAACAGAACCGCTACGAGACGGTAAAATGTCAACTAATTTTCTGAAAAAAGACAATATAAACCCTAATGTAATATTTGAATACTAATATAACATTAGGACGGCGAAACGATCTCCAAGCGCATTCTCTTTGGGTGGAAATGTCTGCAAGAAGTCCAAGAAAAGGTGTGATTTCATATTGTTCGAGTGTCTTATTGTCATTTTTGTTTCTATTGTCATTTTGTTTTGTGAAAATTGTTGCAGATGATGGAAAAGCAGCAAGAACTGTCAAGTCATGGCGTTGATCCGGATACATAAAAGACAAGCTCATTTGATTACGACATGTGCAGACAAAAACGAGTCAAGTCAACAATGTCCACACTGGACAATGTCGTCTTGTTCACGACATTTTCAATTTTTTTTAGCCGTATCTGCATGAGCCTTTCAAGGATGATGATTAGTTTATTAGTGAACTTGTGGCCTAGAACGATCCAAGTCAGCAATGGACTTGATCCAGCGGTTGATTTGGCGTGGCTTTCGTAGAGCTCTTGATGCTGTGCCCTATGATGTCGTCGTGTTACTTCTTAGACGTAAGGAGCTGCAAGTTCGGTACTTTGAGGTCTACTTGGTCTAACTGGCCGTCAGGACGTGGGATGACAGACTTACATGAGGGAAGCAGGATGAAGTTTTGCACACTGGCTGGAATTTCTTTTGAAAACGGCACGTGAAGATGTGAGAACAGCGTTGCATCCCTACTCGACCGTTGCCTTTCTTAGACAGGACCTGCTGGGTAAGAGACGCTACACACTAAGAGGGTTGTTCCTGCTAGAAAGTCGGAAAGGTCTAGCTGAAGCAACTTCTGGAAATGATGACAATCTTCTTGGGCAGTCGTAGCTCTTCATGACTTACTGGATAAGTTTTGGATCCTCACGCTTTTGGCAGTGGATGACACGCTGCATGGTCTCTACTTGATATGTAACATGGGCATCTAAATCGATGAATACAGTTGTCAAACACGTCACGCAACATATAGCAGACTCACACATTTGCTTTTGAAAATACGGAGATAGGATACGCAAGACGTTGAATGTGCTGCTCCGTCTAGCAGTGGTGCACCAGAGCCACATCGTTTCTTCTGACGATATCTGCACCGTCGCTATTTCAGCGTCGACTGCAGCTTCCGAGCGGAGCGACTTGCGGCTTTTGCGACTTTGCGCATCTGACGCTTCTCTTTCTTGCTCAGCGTCATCTTAGCTACATCATTTCCCGTTCTTGCTGCTATCTGTAGCTGTTCACCGAGACTACTTGCCAGTTGATCAATTTGATCAACCTCGGCGTCTGCTGGATCTATAGACGACTTTGGAACGACACGCTGCTCATCGCTTGCCACAGGAGTAGCCTGCGTTTGCCACCGCTACAAGCATGCAGACAAGGCCAGCACAAACGTCTAGTACTCGTGTAACAATAGCGAGAAAATTCTATCGCAAGTTGCACACCACACCTTGGCAAACTCCTCGGACCGAAAGCCATTGCAGTCAAGCTCGATTGAAACGGGTAAACTATCAGGCTCCACGGGGTCCGTTATTGCTCGTACGCTGTCGTAGTGGTCCTCACCGTGGTAGGCGACGTGTATTACCCGCGTAGGCTTGAGTTGGTCGCATTCGATGACCATTATTCGAGCACTCGGTTGGTTCTGATGAACAATGATGTACACTTGAAAGAGTCGAGCAGCAGCGTATAGCTCCTGATTGCCACCCCACGTGCCATTGTCTCGCATCCGATCACAATACTATTTTTCCAAACAATCACAACTTCAGCATCTTTTTTTTCTTACAAAAAAAAAATGGTATACAAAGCACCTTTTCAAACTTTTCCTCGTCTTCCATGAACGGCTCAAAGTCGTTGCGATGTTGTTCCAAGTAGTTCACAATTTTCTAGATACCAAGAAACCAAAAAGCACACAAGAACAAGTGAGAAAAATTGATACGAATTACGTCAAGAACTTGAAACTTTTTCTCTCTCTCACCTCGCGAACTTGTTGATATTGTTGTTGATCACCAAAAAGCTGGTCACTTAATGCTCTGCAGCAGCAAGAACCTATAGTTTATAAGCTTCTCAACCTGCAAATATTCATTTACTGACTGACAAGTTACCGGAAAAGACAATTGCCGTCACCCTTTACTTCCTGCAAGAATAGAAAAATAGAAAAAAAGGGTTATAGAGGTTCTTTTTATCAAGAACAAAAGATTCTTACATGTAATTTACACCCAATGTCAGCCAATTGTTTCCTCATGAGCTTAAGAACGTCGTCATTTACAACATAAGACAAGTTCTTCTTGTTCTTCTTGTTCTTTTGAGTCTGATTCTGATTCGTGCTTGTAGCAATAGTGAAAATAAGTTTCTAGTAATATAAAAAAACAGTATTAGATGGAACATCGTCACATATATATATTTATTATTGAAACAGCTACGTACTGGGGCCTTCTTGACCAATTTCCTGACCGCTTTACGTCCCATTTTCACCTAATTTGATCCAATTCCACCACTAAATGTCTATTATAAAAAGGCTCCAAAAAGTACACATTATTTTTCTGAGTCTTATTATAAAAATCTGATCCGATCGTTTTTCATCCAATCACTAGTCGTTATTATCCGCAACCAGTCAAATTTATAATAGTTCTTGTCAGTGAGAAATAAAAATGGTCGAGACCCGCCGGACGTCGCGTCGTCTTCAAGCGAAGGCAGAGGCGGAGGCCGCCAAAATGAGCTCAGATCCGTCTCCAATGAATTCTCCGTCTGGACGTTCTAGTGTCTGTAATTTGTGTCGTTCACCATCACCACAGAAGAATCAGGAACCGAAACAAGAAGAAGAAAAGAAGAACGAGACGAACGAGAAGGAAAAGAACGAAAAGGAAAAGAACGAAGAGGACGAGAACGAGAAGGACGAGAAGGAAAAGAACGAGAAGGATGAGGAGGACGAGAAGGAAAAGGAGAAGGACGCGAAGGACGAGAACGAAAAGAACGAGAAGGACGGGAACGATATGGACGAGAACGATATGGACGAGAACGAGAAGGACGGGGAGAACGAGAAGGACGAGAAACAGACGGAAACGATACAGTTGGTGGAGGTCATGGAATCAGAACCTGATACTGAGACGGAACCCAATCAAGAGACAATGACTGCTGAAGAAGAAGAAGAAGAAGAAGAAGAAAGAAGAAGAAGAAGATGTGGATCAATATGTACGTGTATTGCGTGCATTGTATGGCTCTATAATGCCTTGTACTGAATCCATCTTTATTATCGCAGGCTCTCCTCGCTGCATCGGGGTTGAATCTATCGACAAAGACCAATAAGCCTTCATCATCTTCTCCCTTGACGTCCATAAAGACTTGTACCTCTGCAAAGTCGTCGACGGCGGCATTTTTCAAGCGACGACTGGTGCCCAATCAGCTCGACAGTGGCGCGTCGCAGTACCAGGAATTCTTCAACTTTGACGGCTCGAAACGATCGACGGCGGCCGTGCTTCGTGCTGATGCCCGAGCGTTGGAGGAGGCCAAAGTGATTGCAGCTGGTCAGAAGGCTGTTGCCCACTCGGAGCGACAACGTGCCGAGTCTCTACACAAAAAGTCAGCGGGGCGTCGCTGGTTCAACTTTGAGTCAGAGGAGATGACAACTGATGCACGTCGTGATTTCGCTCTACTGCGGATGCGAAACTATCTGGACCCAAAGAAATTCTACAAGAGCTCGGACCATTCGCGTGCACTGCCCAAACATTTCCAGATGGGCGTCGTTATTGAAGGTGCTCACGAGTTTCACTCGGCCCGCCTTACAAAGAAACAGCGCCGCAAAACATTCACGGACGAGATTATGGCGGATGAGGCTGTGGTGCAATACACTCACCGCGTGGCTAGCAACATCCAAGCAGCGCGCAGTAACCAAGGCCGAAAGAAGAGACGGCGTAACTAGAGTCGATCGGACCATGTCACAACCTGTCCAAGCAATATAGAGTTGTATTCCTTTTTTCAAGAAAAAGCATCAGTAGGGGGATGCAGCGAGGTCACGAAGTTGGTGGAGAAACCGTAACGATGTCTGAAAAGGTCAAACATCATGCCGTTAGACGGCGTTTTTACTTGAAATATCCATGCACGATTCTGTCAATCAAAAGTTGTCTCTAGTCAAGCATGATCCCATTCATAACTTGGAATGAGAAGAGCAGAACCTCTTGACGCGTCACGTGGAACAAGTAGCGACTTGTGGTTGTCATTTCAACATCTATGGAGAATGAGACTTTTCATTTCCGGAATCGCAACCTGTACTTCGCTACAACAAAGAATTGGATTGACAGAGTGGATGATAAAATTACGAGTCTATGGCCACGTACTAAAGCGTATTTGGTCAGACCCTGAGCGACGACGTTTAATTCTTCGACTCGTTAGTGGTGGTGCAACTAGTGCTTTGGTCGTGGCAATTCTTCAAGTGGTTTTCAAAGGATTGTGCGGCACTCCATGGGAAGCGGTGCGCTTGTTAGGAAGTTTGATTACTGTCGTAAGCTCGACTATCTTCAGGTTCATGGCACGAAGGTGCAAGCCCAAGTTTAAGAATTGGACGCTTCACTTTGAGATTTTATGTGCTGTCATCCGAGAATGCGTCCGAAGTCCCCGTGGTGAACGAATGGTGATGGATGTCAAGTATGCACGTGCAATCCGATCGCAAAGTGCTGTTTTTGGTACAGTCTTTGGGTGGCTTGCTTGTCGCCAGCACGGACGGCGTATTGAAGCTGTGCATACGAATGGCATGGAACATATTTGGCTCCGACCTGCAAAAAGTCCTCAGACATTGACGGCCAAACGCTTGGTGGTCCTCTTTGTTCACGGTGGTGGATGCACCATCATGAGCCCGAGACTCTACATCACGTTCGGAGCAACGCTCGCCGTTGCGATTGAGAAGGAGCTCTGTCGACAGCTTGGTACACAAGCCCCCGTGCAAATCGACGTTTTTCTGGCAAACTATCGCAAGGCACCTGAACACTGCTTCCCGATACCTCCTGAAGACGTCGTCACTGCATACAAATATCTGCTTCACACAGAGGGCATTCCTCCGGAACAAATTATCCTTGCGGGTGACAGTGGTGGTGGTGGACTTGTGATGTCCACACTGCTGAGAATGCGAGACGCGAGCAAAGAGCACTTACCTCTAGCTGCTATTGTAATTTGCCCTACTGTGGATTTGTCGGAGATTGAAACACACGGCGATCCAGAGGTTTCGTCAGCCCATTGTCTACTAGCGCCAGCGATGTGTGCTGCTGGACGATTGGGCTATCATACGACGGCAGCTGACCCAACAACATGGTTGGACGCTTCGTCCGTTCACTGTGATCTACGTGGACTTCCACCGGTTTTCGTGCAGACTGCAAGCCTCGACTATGTTTATCAACACTCGATACGACTTGCTCAGAAAGCAGTGGATGACGGCGTGACGGACTGGGAACTCGACGTCCATGAGAACTTGCCGCACGATTTTGTAATTTTTCCGTCCTACGTGCTCCCGTATGCACAGGTCGGTGTGCAAAGGTTGGCAAATTTTGCTGCAAAGTACTTTGCCAAGTCTTTGAGTACTGGTCTTCCTGTGTCCACGACCAATGTTTTCACGATGAATATGGCGTAGGTTATTTCTACAGTTGGTAATGAAGAGGATGAAGGTGAAGAGTTCAATGGCCAGGCCCCAGTCAGTTCGGCCTTGACATGCACCTTAGTCTTGGCAGTCTCAGGCTCAAGTTGACAGACCAATTCTTTCTTGATAAAGATGCAAAGGACGTCTTGAGACGCTTTGGTACCTTGCGTATGGATAAATGGTGACTAACGAATCTGACTGTGTGCTTTGGATTAGCGTGATGCTGAGAACGACGCGCACAAGAAGCATAGGAGCACATGGACTCAATACTCGAGCAAGAAATCTTAGATGCTTTACGGCACATTAGAGAGTCGAGACTGATCAGTATCGCCTACATCTCGGCACGGCGTTTTTCAGCAGCGGCCACCACCTTGGCGAGACTCTGCTCGAATGGCGGGTAGCACACGCCCTCTTCCGTAATAATGCCGGTCAGGTATCGATTCGGAGTGATATCAAACGCCGGATTGAAGACCGGACAGCCTTCGGGTGCGATCCGCACGCCCTGGATGCACGTCACTTCATTAGCGTTGCGTTCCTCTATCGGGATGCTCCTTCCTTCAAGAAAGTTGAGGTCGATCGTACTGCTTGGCACGCACGCATACACTGGCACCTTGTTCTCTTTAGCGACCACAGCCAGTTTGTACGTGCCGATTTTGTTTACCACGTCGCCGTTCGCCGCGACGCGATCAGCACCAAATAGCACAACGTCTACTTTGCCAGCCAGCATGAGATACCCTGCAGCGTTGTCGGCAATGAGGTGCATTGGTACACCTTCGCGCATGAGCTCCCAAGCCGAGAGTCGAGCGCCCTGCAGACGCGGTCGCGTCTCATCCACCCACACGTGGACGTTCTTGCCCTGGGCATGGCACTCGTAGATGACGCCAATAGCCGTGCCGATATCGACTGTCGCCAATGCACCAGTGTTGCAATGGTGCAGGATGTTGCTCCCCGGTGACACAAGCTCTGCTCCGAATTGACTTAGTCTCTTGTTAATGGCCACGTCTTCTTCCGCCAATGCCTGTGCTATTGTCAATGTGTATGTAACCAGCTCGACAACACTCGTCTGCTCCTGCACCTTTACTCGAAGCTCCTTCACCACCCGATCCGTTGCTAATAGAATCACATCAACGACATCCAGTCGTTAGTAGTATCTATCACATGTCATAGCAGATCGATATACCTGAACGTGGACGTACCCCACGTTAAATTGACCGCTGTAGGTCGCGCTGCATCAATTGTAGCCTTCGCTTGCTCCAAAGCTTTGAGAAACTCTACCGGTGTGCTATTTTCAGTAGCATGGAAGTTCTTGGCTCCAAGAGCGAGGCCGAAAGCTCCGGCTGCACCAATGGCTGGCGCTCCACGCACGACCATGTCTGTAATGGCACGCGTGACATCGTGCACCGTATTGCAGCACATCAATACTAACTCCGTTGGCAGCTTGCGTTGATCAATAAGCTGCAGTCCACCATTTGTCCAGAGCACGGAACGCATGCGTTCGTTTGTCATCGTGTCGATAGCTTGTCAAATGGACTTGGCTGGTAACAGGTGATCTTGTGATTAGCAAACCAGTCAATCGGGACAAGGCAAAGCGCTGTAGATCACTTGGAAGCATATGCAGGAGGGTGCTAGAACGTCAAGAGGGACAAGATGAACAATGTCGACAAGAGCACGGAACGAGTTGATGGTGATTGCTGTGTACCCGGAACGCACACGACCTGCTACCAACGCAACGTTATCTACCAGTGCATTGGCACCAGACGTCCGTGATGAATGCAGTAGTGGCAGCGCTTGTCACTTCCGTCTTTTAGGTCGCTTTGTAAGGGTAGACTTTGCAGTGCTTTCCTTCTTCTTTCGCTTGGCATATTTTTCCGGTTCTTCTACGTGCAGCACGCTAGCGTCAAGACCGATCTCGTCGTTCAGAACTTGCAGCCAGAGAAGTTGCTTGACACTGAGTCGATCTCGAGGTCCTTTTACTTCCACCAACTTCAGGCGTGCAACATAGTTGCCATTTTGTACAAGCTGGAGAACATTGTCCACCGGTAACGCATCCAGCTTCTCTTCTGATAACATTCCATTCTCTTCTAGCAACGCAGTACTCGAGTGGGCTTTCTCGTTCATGTTCAGCTCTTCACCCATGCCGCAAAACGAGTGAACGTTCAGACAGTCGTGGCAGTCAATTGGCCATTGTGAAGATAGCGGTGAAGAATCATCCTCTGGTCTGGACAACTCAATCCTTAGAAGGAGAAGGTCAGGCAGACCATTCTGAGCCTGGTGGAACTCTTTTGACGTAGCCATGTAGCGCAATAGGCTCGTCAGCTCGGATCGTCCTATCACTGCAAGTGTCAGCAAGTGGAACTTCAATGAAGCAACATCGTCGCTTGGCCAGTGCACAAACCGAGACACTTTTCCAAACTCGGAATCCCATCGTGTCACAAATGCTACCAACAGCTCTTCCATTGTCCATTCATCCTTCACTTGAGCAAGACGTTTTTCAATGAGATCACGCCGGTTTTCATAGAATACATGTGCGTAGCCGAAGTCCAGTGGAGCCGATTGAAAAGGTGTCTGGAAGACGTCCGGAATACAAGCGTACAGCACGTCCCACATCAAGATACCAAACAGATTTCTAAATATGCTGCCTTCTGAATGCACCCCGTACCATCCGCCAGTCTTCACCATTGCATTCGATGCTACATTAACAGGGTGGTGATCCCGGTAATATTGCAGCCCAAGCTGTTCAACCGTGCATGGTTCGTCGTCGTAACCTACAAACCGTGATTTTTCTCCCGTTTGCCGATTTAGTGGACGACCAACAATGCGGTCCTGGTGGTATTCGAAGGAAGGTTGTGTCTCAGGTGGCACCGTCTTCTCTTCGTCTTCGTCGTCGTCGTTGGCACCCATGTTTGTAGAAATGAGGCTCGTTCCAGCATTTTGCAGCAACATGTCAGCAGTCGACAATGACTCGACTCGATACTTTTCTTCATCCTTTTCTCGACGTTGCAATCGATGCAAACGCCTTTCAAGTGCAATTCGATCGGCCAGTAGCACATGCGGATCCTCCAACGCATTCAAACACGTGTCTCTCGCTTGGTCTGCACACTTCAAGTGCTCCAAGTTCAAAGCTAGGCGATCCCACCAATACCCGCGCTTTCGCTCAAGATACGGCGCGGCTAGCAATTCATTTAGCAGCAACGTGGCAATTTGGTATCTGCGCATCTTCTCGTACAACCCCACTGCAGTGTGCAAGACACGAACCAAGTGATAGCCGGCGTTGCATTTGTAAAAGTAGATGGGAACACCCGAGGTGCTGTACGCAGCAGCCTTCATCCACTTCAAAAATGTCTGCAGGCACTCTCTGCTAGCCAACACCAGATCATCAAGTGACTCCATCTTTCCAATCTCGGTGTAAAATTGTTCCCAGCTGCGCATTTGCCAATTCACAGTCGCTTTGTCTTCCACTTTCCCTACTGGTGTCGTGTTGGCCTCGACCATGACACACTCATCCTCGGTTTCAGTCGTTTCTTCACCTTTACAAACAACCATACAAAGTCTCTGAAAAGCAAGAAAAATTGGCGGTCCATCCGATCGCATCCATTTAAGCTCAAGATCCGGTTCCAGGTATTCCTTTTCAGGTGTTACAATTTGAATGCACTGCTCAACAACGCTCATGATGCGATGCAGCTGATACGCCACTTCATAGCTCACGTACGCTTCCGACGATGGAAATATGCAATGAGAATGAACCCTTGGCATCGAACTGTCATCGACATTTGCACACTTGGTCCATTTGTATTCTGGATACGCAACTTTTTTAAAAAACACCATCAAACCCGGCCACTGTATCGGTTCCTGCCGCAGCTTGTGCGTTGCCAAGGCAAGTAATTGACTTCCATCTTCCAATGGCGGTGGCATCATTGACGTTGCATTGAATGGTAATGTAGACACAAAGTAAAAGAGTCGATGCATTCTCAGTATCAAATCTCGAGTTCCAGGCGTCATACGGAGTACCATCACATCCGAACTCTTTTTTTCAGCTAGAGGATAGGACTCAAGCCAAATTTCTTGCATCAACTGTGCCACTGGAATCCTCGAACCATTCATACGTCTCTGTGTCTTGGCTACTTTTTGAATGGCAGCCATGAGGTTTGTTTTGGCAACGTGTTTCTTACTGCCCGTCATTTTCATGTACAAACGTGCTAATTCGGATGCTGTCGCACAACGTGCAATAGCATCTAGTACTGTATCCAACTGGTCAAGTTGTTGCTTCGAATGGACATTGTCAGCAAATGTAGCCATCTTGAATGACGCAGGCGTCGTCACTGGAAATTTCTGCAAAACGCCCGCGTCAATCATGACGTTTAGAACGTTCTGCAGCTGTTGATGCGGTACCAGCTGTTTCTTGGATACCAGCTGTTTCTGTGGTACCAGCTGTTTTTGTTTCTTGTATTGTTGTGGTAGCTCTTTCCTCTTTATTTTAATATCCTCTGGCAATTGAAAGTATCGAAAGAGTGACGTTGTCTTGTACCATGGCCCTTGACGCTGTAATAATCGTGCATATACTTGTTGTTCAATTGGTTTAAAGGTTGTAATGAATTGTGATGCAAGGTGTAACTCGTCCGATGAGAAAAGATTTGAAAAGTCTTTTCGTTTCAACAAGATAAAAGACAATACAAGGACAAGGTGATGTGCATACGCATCTTCGACATTTGCCGCGTCCATCCGTCACAAGTACATCATCGTGCTGTTGGACAAGATGGATACAGTCACTCTTTCGAAACAATGACATTCACGTCCCATACACCAACTCCTCCAACAGACTCTCTCCCTCGCAATAATGACACTCTCCTCCCCCCTTTCAAAAAGACTGGACATTCTAAAGAATCGATTAGAGAGGTACGTGTCCGATGGCGTCGAATTTCGCTCCATTAAAGGACATCAGTGACGTCTCGACGACGTTAAACTCTACAAAACCACGACGTACCAGTGGTGGGAATGGAAATTTAACCAATTATCAACGTAAAATCATTTGTGAATTCTATCGCAAAAGTGGTGGGGTCATGTCCCAAAAAGATTTGGCCCAATGGACAAAACATGAATTTCAATTGAAAAAAACCCCGGCCCAATCGACAATTTCGGGCATTCTTCGACGTCAACATGAATTTATCAATATGAGTTCATTGGAATTGGGGATTAAAAAACGTCGTGTCGTGCAACATCCTCAACTTGATAGTGCGCTTGCAAATTGGGTCATTCAAATGGCAGGACGAGGACAGACGGTACAAGGGGATTTAACCAAGGAAAAAGCCAAGGAATTTGCAAAAATGCTCAATATTCCAGCCACAGAACAGCCGGAATTTTCCAATGGATGGCTCCATTCTTTTCAATTACGTCATAATTTCAGTTTTCGGAAATTTAATGCTGATCATCATCAACATCAACAACAAGTGGCTCTTGTGGGCGATGTTGAGACTGGAAATTTGACCTTTTGTGGTCGACGAGCACTTGGAATGAACAATAAAGTCCTGTATTGGACTAATATGGAGACATTACTAAATGAAACAGACAAGTATGAACCCAAGGATGTGTTTGCCGTTGAAGAAACACCAGTGTTGTATACAATGCCACCTGTACAAAATGCAGTGGATGAAGGACGTATACGCTGTAAAAAGCGTTTTGTCGTGTCTCTCGCGGCAAATGCAGATGGATCGGAAAAGCTTCAGCCATTGTTTGTGTCACACTATGAACATCCAAAGTGTTTTCGAAAGAAAACGGCTGAACAGCATGGATTGCACTATTTTAGCAACAATAAGGCGTGGATGACGGGTGTCATCTTTTCGCGCTGGTTGCAGCGATTGGATTTTGCCATGGCGAACCAAAAGCGTCGTATCTTGCTGTTTATTAATGACATGCCATCGCATGTGGTCGCACACCTCGATCTTACAAATGTCGTGGTCTTTATCTTGACTCCTGCTGTGATGCAGATGCTCAACCCCATTACCTCTCGCGTCGTAACCACCTTTAAAAAGCGTTACCGTCGGTACCATTTGCGTCATGCAATTGATAAGGCAGAATCAAAGAGTGCCATGTTTGATGTGGATGTTCTCCAAGCAATGAAGTGGGCTATTACCAGCTGGGAAGAGGTCACGACGGAGACTATCAAGCGCGCTTGGATTCCCACACAACTTGTGCGCAATCGCGTCGAAATGAACGATCACGATCTTTTGCAGGAAGAAGAAGAAGTCTTATTGGACACGGAGCTAGAGCACTTGATGCTCTTTTTGCGTCTCGGGGACCCCATTCCTATAATGGAGTACCTGAACGACGAGACGATGTCTGATTATCCGGTGCACGAAGACAAATTCGACGTGGTGTCAAGCGTGCGCGAAGTTCCAGAAGACGAAGTGGATGAATCCGCGGAGGAATGCCCAGGACGCACTCTGTCGTTGCAGGAGAAGCTGAAGGCGTTTCGTGATGTGCTGCACGTCCTTAAGGACCGAAGTGATGCTGATGACAGTGCTTTAAATGCGATTCGACGAGTACAGGATGCGATTCGAATGGAGGGCCAAAAAGAGGCATTGGGAGCTTTGGGGAGCCACGGTGTAGAGACAAAGAACGTTTTCGACCTGGACACGTCTGGTGACGGCGTCAACGCTTCTGCGATGGCGTCGCTGGAAGGTGACAGCCAGCAACACATGGATGCGTCTTCGCTATTGGACTCGTCGGAGAACTCTGCTCTTTCTGCGGCCTCCGCCTCGCTCGCTGAAGGGGCAGGTGACCACGCAAGTGCAATGATGGATGGAGCTGTTGATGGTGAAAATCGCCAGCACGTCAACGATAGTTTCCAGGCGATCATTTAGCTGTGTTTTTTTTGAGCGGAAGTAGCTGAGCTAACGATGGCTTTATCATGGGTAAGCCAGGACAAATGCAAACGTTATTTTGTGCCCGAGTGTTTACAACACTGTAGTGATTAATGTGTGAGGTCTGTCGGATTTCGTTGTCGTGCTGCTTGCTTAGATAGAACCATTGGATCTCAAGCGCCGAGTGACCTGTCTCCTCCACCCGTTCTCGACCGTCTCACATCTCGAATCGGTATCAAGGGACGGACTTTGCTCTTTATCATGCAGCAAGACGTCGTTGTGCTTTACTACAAATACGTACGCATTTGCGAGACACAAGTCGAATTGAAAGCCTTTGCCGAGGCCCATGAACTCTTGTGCTTGTCCTTTGGTCTCACTGGTCGCGTGCGACTTGCATGTGAAGGTATCAACGGTACGTTGGGGGGCTCAAATGCCAATGTACAGAGATACATCCAAGCCATGCAACAGCAGCCTCAATTCACTGACGTGGATTGGAAAACCAGTCGGTCGGACGTCAAACCGTTCCCGGATCTACAAGTGCGCGTCGTGAAGGAGATCGTGGCGCTAGAATTGCCGGACGACGCTTATGACTTGACACGACGAGGCCAACACTTGACGCCCGAGCAGTTTCGAGCCGAGCAACTCAATGCCGACCCTGAGTCCATTGCACTCATCGATGTGCGTAACACGTATGAGTTCCAAGTCGGCCACTTTGCAGGGGCATTGAATCCAAAGACTCGTCGGTTTGGGCAGTTCCCACAATGGGTGCAACATGAACTGCCTCTGCTGAAACAGAAGAACAAGGTGCTCATGTATTGCACAGGTGGCATCCGTTGCGAGAAGGCCTCGGCTTATCTTAAGCATCTCGGTCTACCAAATGTCTATCAACTGGAAGGAGGCATCCATCGCTACCTTGAACGGTTTCCGGATGGAGGTGGTCTCTTCCAAGGCAAGAACTTTGTCTTCGACCAGCGAGTGACCATGGCGTCCGAAGACCAGTCAGTCACTGGTCAATGTGAGCGTTGCCACGTGCCGCACGACACGCTATCGGGAATCCGGTGCGCTTACTGTCGCATGCACGTACTCGTGTGCGAATCGTGTCGTGCAGACGCCAAAGCTCGAGGAGAGACCGAGGACGACGTGTTCTGCGACGAACACTTGTCTTTGGTCTCTGGGTCGTTGGAAGAGCTGAGAACACGATTGAAGTCGCTTCAACACTCGCTGTCGAAGGAGCAAGGCCATGGCAAGAAGGGTCGTCGTCGTTCACTACACAAGCAACTGAACGCTGTCGAGTCTCGGATACAGCGCCTTGCAGAGTCCTAAATGACAGTCTAGACCTGGAAGTGTGCTAACCATGGTAACTTGACTACGTACTAAGTTTCTTGCTGCCAACTTCTTCTTCTTGTCGTTCTAGGACATACAAGTTGCATAGAGAAAGAGATTTCGTACGCAACGTATGACAACGTAAGTGTCGCCTATGACTCTTATGAATCCGTAACACGACTGAAAGGTGGATGTAGCCATCTCCATGTCCATTCATTCCGCTACAGCAGTACATGCAGCAATCAAGAGAATGAGCTCTCTGGAATTATGCAACCCCAAACAGGAAGCTCAATGGCGTCAGCAGCGAGCCAAACTATACGAAGAGCTCTATGAAGGTGGCAAAGCAGCGCTTGATCGAGCGAGTGTTCGTAAAACAAGGTATGTCCTGCTTGGTTCTTCCGTTCTTCGATTCAATTGATTAGTTGTGATTCCTTGAACGTCATGCCTTCATCCAGACAGCACTTCATAGCTGGTGCAACGCTCGAGTCCAAGCCGTACGAGTTTCTCACTGAGAACGACGGTGTTGCTCTCATTTGTGCACCAATTCCACAGAAAATGGCGGAGCGCTGTCACGCCATTGGCACGCAGCTGACAGACTTGCTACCACGTGAGCTTGAAACCAACAACGCCGTGGCTTGCGTCACACGTCGTGATCTCATGCACGTCACTCTCTTTCATACGTCACATCCTGGCGATATGGCACCAGACGCAAGACTACGGTTCCCTCAGGACGTGGCACAGCTCCAAGACATGTGCATGCACGTGGTACCGTTCGAAATGACTCCTGTCCAGGTCCTCATGGCCTCTTCAGGTGCTATTATCATGCTCTTTCAATGCTTGTCTACGACTACAAAGCTTCATGACGACGTTGTCAACGCTCATGCCGAGTTTTCAGTGGACGTGATCCGCCGCATGGCGAAAGAAACGTTTTCATACACGCCCAAGACGGACACGCAAGTGATCATTCACTCGACGCTAGGACGTGTGTTGTCGCCGGATGTGAGTGAGGAGACCCTGGAGTGTCTTCGAGCCAAGTGTGACGAGATCACGGCCGAATGCATGGCCGAGCCTCAATCGGCATTGTTCGACAAGCTCTGGTTTGTAGAGGAGACCCATCACTTGTCACCGCAAGGTCCCAAGACTGAGGTCCCATTGTGTGGTGGTGGGTATAAGGCGTAAGGACATATCTACTCTTGTCAAAGGCTTCTACTTAATGACAATATATGCAGTGCAACATGTTCCTAATTGAAGAGCTAGTCACCCATGAACGACCGACATACTAGCGAAATGGGTTCATCCATATAAGCAGAGGAATATTTTACAGACCGACTATGCGAATAGATTGAGTGTTACCTTACCTCGGTCAAGATAATGATGGTTGTCCACAAACCGACCGACCACCGAAAAAAAAACTGACTGGGACGAGCACTGGAAGGTCGAGAAGTAGGCGAAGCAGAGACACCAAGACGATATACGAGCAGATATTTGATGTATCCAATGGATGCGATTGCAATTGCATTACCGATTATAAACTGTTGGTCACGACCTATCGACAACAGTCAACAAAAGTCAAGACGCTCTTGCTCAACTTGGTGCCATCCCGTGGTCAGCTATAAACTACTAAAACACTTTGCTAGATGAGTGTCAATTGTACGTCTCTCTATGCAATCTGGTGCTGAGTATTGCCATTGCCATTGCTGGTGCTGGCGTCGTGCCGCAACCTGGGCCACTACAGCTGCGAGGTCTTTCAGCTGTGCAGACGCATTCACCACTTGTGCTTCCATGCGCCTCATTGACTTCTTGAGTCCATCGAGATCGGCGCGACGCCGCCGCTTGACGGCCACCAACGTCTCTTCTTCTTCTTCTTCTTCTTCTTCATCTATCAACTCTTCCAAACTATTATCATCACTCTCGTCGCCCGAGCTCTCACCCGACGTGGTGCAGCAGCTCTCAGTGGTATTTTCTTCGTCCTGCTGCTTTTCAAAGTGTGCGAACGTTGCGCTACGTCGCCGCTTGTGGCTGAACCCGCGCAGTTGCGTAAGAGACGGAACATTGGACGACGGAATTGTACTCGATTGAATGTTCATGGAACTGCTGTGCATTGTTCCAATTCAAGGTGATGAAAGATGATTCACTTGAGAACTAAGACGAATAATGGAAAATGGAGAGAACATTTCGAAGTTTTACAAGCCGAAATAAAAAAACTGCGCCGGGATGATGGTCGGTCGGTTAGACCGTTCCAAATCATTTGAAAATACTATACTTGCTGATCCTACTGGCAGTCGGTCGGTCGGTGAAAGGTGTCTCCCGGCTTTTAGCAGCATAGATGGGTGGCGAATATAGCCGAACAGCCTTGCAATAACGACCGCGTATAGAGCTCGCCTGTCCGAGACGGTCGTCTTCCCAGTGCAAAATCACTTGCCTTTTGTAACCCCTTGCCGGCCGGTCGGATTGCATCGGCACATCTCCGGTCGGTCGGTATGAAGGAAATTGTATGCGAAATGACGTTTTTGCAGTCGAATTCGATGTGCTTCAGAATGGCGGCAACGCCGTCAACTTGGCGAAACCTTAGTTTAAGTATTGTGATACCGACTCCAACTTGCCTTTGGCCAAACTTCATGCTGTTGCACAGCGCGTTCGGTGCGAGGGTTGTGTCAATAACTTCTTATGATCGGTTGGTAATGACTGACAAGTAATCACGAACCGACTCGACATGTGCAATGGAAACGTTCATTGGTGCTCCGGTAGCATAAAGATAAGACCCACACACTCGGATCATTAAAGAAGTTCTTCGCCTTTTGCTTGCTAGATACATTGCTCTTTAACCTGATTCTATGAGATCAGGAGAGGCAAGCAAGCTTTGCACTATCGATCAGTGCCATTCAAAGAAGTTTGGTGACGATTGTAGAAGAACTAGAGCTGGTATTCGCTTCAAATTTTTACCATTCGGTTGCCAAACTAGTTTATATTAGTACACATATAGACAGACACGAAAGAGATAAACAGCAAGTGGCTGGGGCATGAAGTAAAGTTGTACGAACAGGTTAAACGATGTCCGAATAGACTCAGGCATCATTTCAGAACCTCGCCGAAGTCTAAAACTCAAGACCCCTAATACCCTTGAGATCTGATTCTTCATAACATAGAGCTGAGACAGGCAAGTATCCGACAGATGGTTGTCAAACCGACCATTGGATTCCTTCCTTAAAGTACCGGTATCCTACCGGTAAAGCAACAGCTAAAAGGCCACACAGCAACACATGATGATACAGTGCGTAGAATTTATTCGGCAATAGTATCCTCATCCATATTAAGTAAGAATGAGGAGGCAAGCTTGCACCACTGAGGATTGTAAGCACTCTTATTATGACGAAAAAGAAGTCGGTATGTAAAACTTTGTACTGTAAAGCGTCACCGCCTCTCCGAGTGAAAATAAAGAAGACAAGCACGCATGTGAGGTTCACACTGCTTTCAAACGGGACTGCAGTAGTTTAATTTACATGGTTACAGTAAAGGCCAGCCTTCCTCGCGATCATGGTCCAATCGTCCTTCATGAACATCCTCATTTTCTGTTGAGGTTAGTCACTGTTTATACATGGTCATGCCGTGCTTGGGCTATCTCCGAGTGCACCCGATCACCACGCATACGTTCACGACATGCGACTGCTTGATGAATTTTATCATGGCCATTTATTGCGCTATCAATGGCCAACATTAGTCATGACTGGCAGCATTGTCGACTGTTTCGATCCGGCAGCTTTTTTGTTGCCAACAAGTGGACTTCACTTACAGGTAGTCAAATTCTGTCAGCCATACTGCTCGCTGTCCACAAGCGCCATGCTAGAAAAAGCCACCCATTAGTCATGGTATTATCCACCACAAACCCGACGTCAATGTAATTCTATCGACTTAGTTTGCGTCATAGTTTCATCCAGGAAAAAAATGATTGCCGGAGCAAGCTGCGTGGCATTGCTGGCACCGACCAGTCAAAGTGACAGATGTCGAAGTATGACGACCATACTGGCCACCGTTTTCTGTAGCATGCAGCTTTCCCTACCGTCGAACAATAGTGTCCCGTGTTCGACTTTTGCACATGTTGCGTGATTCTATAGCGTTAACGTCGTAGCAGCCTTTGTCTTTCGTACTCTTGTCTACATTGCAGCGGCTGTAGGGACTCAATCCAAACGCCGAATCCGAGAACAAGGCCTGTCTTCCTCTCACCAGCTTGTCAGAGATTCTTTTTTTAGAATAGACGAGGACGACGAATTTTTATCGGTCACGTGCAGAATAAGAAGACAAAAAAATGCAAATGGAGACTTGCGTGGCCATCAATCGGTAACTGTATTGTTCGATAGGGAGAATGGTGCACACTAAAATGATATAACTCTATACTCCGAGGCTTTGAGTGAGCAAGATTTTTGTCATGCTCTCCCTACGTCTACTCTACAATAGTCGCGACAGACCGGCGTGCTCTGGAATGAAGCAAGCTGTTCTTCGTGACTTATGACTGATTTTTGTAGCAATGAACGATTCTCAAGATTCTGTACACGTCCTGTTGCTTTAAGGAGGCATACAGGGAAAGGCTGGGACTGTTGCTACTAACATTGTTATAAGCGTCACAGAGCTCTTTGAATTCGGGCTTCAACCTGCTCCGCGCAACATTACACTCCACCCTGTCTCTTGTTCACTAGTGGCATAGTTTGTTCTGTCTCTGTCCTCTCATCGAGATGGTGCTGCGTTAGACTGCAACACGGTAGGCTTGGGCGTGCGGAGCCCACACTGTAGACCTTGGAGATGTTCTGCTCTGTATGGAATCTTCACTTGGTTCCTGCTAGCTATTGCGAGTGCGAAACACTCGGGAAAAAGAGCACCTGATCTGGGACTCAAAAAGCCATTTCAGATTTTACTTTTGCAGTGATGATCGTAAGCTTCGTCCATCACCTTTAATGAAGCACAAAGGTCTGAACGTTTCAGCGTCACTTGTAGACGAAAAGCCTAAACAGCACGATCGCTCTGTATCATGACGCGTCAACGAGATTGACCCATCCTAGCTCATCGAAAACTCAACCTACTAAGCTACCTGCTTACGCTTTCTTCCAATGCTTCCTATACAGTTTATCGAACGAACGCCTTTTGGTAGGAGAAACGATAGATGATGATGGTATGCATGTTTGTAGGAATACATAAAAGAGTTGAACTCTGTCGCAAGGCCTCTGTAGCGTGCTCACGAACGACAAGCTCACTTTCCGCCAAGAGAGCATTAAAACCCCCAGTAGCAACGAAACAACACTCAAAGCTTTATGACCGTTGCATTGTAAAATCCTTTCGCCGGTCTATCCCCCACCCCAAATGGGCGTAAAAATGAATAGTGTACCTATTCTGTCCCATTTCTGCTCTTTTTGACATGTTATTGTACCAGACAACGACCGTATTTTCTGTAAAACAATGTAGTTGCATCATCTATGAAACGACTGTCTTTTTTGCCTTACAAACTGGCGCAAATGCTTCTATAATTTGTGATACATTCACGCTCGACCAAGTTTTGTAACGTCAATTTTAGGTACAACATTTGGCTGACCACTGCCCATTTCTTCGAAAATGGACCTTTCCCGTCTCTTGTCCGGTTTGAGTGATAGACGTGTGCAACAACTGGCCAGATACTAAATATAAATAGTTCGCCGGCTATACAAATTACGTCCAGCCCCCCCTCCCCTTGCGACTTGCGCTGGCGCTCAGTTTCCGACTCGAGCGTTGGACAGCGCGAGTGACTTGACACGAAGAGGAACAAACCGAACGAATTAAAGAAATTAACCACAAGATTTAACATTTTGCTGGAGACAAGCAGGTCGTTTTCGAGCAAGTGTCCAAATTGCAACTTGTCACAGGTTCTATTTTCGTCCACTGAGTGGATCCACTCGTCCGCTCATGGTCTACGGGTCTCTCTATCGTTCCAGGCAGCAAAAGGCGTCGTCCACTGCTTCGCGTCCTAGTGATACACCGAGTGGGGATTCTCACACGTCACAGGAAGTATCAAATTGTAGCAGCGATCGCTTGAATGCGAATGCTAGTGGCAATACGGACAGTGTCACTTCCAATGCCTATCTCCACTTCACTGAGCAGCAACAGGATGCACTCTTACTGGATGCACGTGGCAATGCTGCTGCTTTACTAGTGGACGCCGTTGCGGACGCGGAAAAGTGGCAATTTGTCACGACACGTGGTCCACTCAATGTCTACGAGCTTCGTGCTGATTCAATGCACCGCGTGTCCAGCATGATGCCCGCCGATCCATTGCAATTGTCTCAAAATATGCACACAATGTTGGCTACAACGCGGGTCCGTGCAACATTGGACGATTTCATGCGTCTCATGGCGTCTCCTAAGCGAGATACGTTCCAGAACGTCCAAGCGGCGTTGTTTGAAGAGCGTGTGCAATTGGCCGACGTGTTTACGAGCTTTGGCGTTCTTCCAAGCGGTCGAAACGACCGGAGTTCATCCACTTCGTCGACTAGTTCGAGTTCGCACTCGCAGAGTGGAGTCGAGACGGAGCAATACGCCATCAAGTACGTGTCTATCAAGGGCCGAACGGCACGGAACAATTCCGGTGCTACATTAAACGCTAGTTCAGCATCTACTTCACTCAAGTTTGGAGGCAAGAATCGACATCGCGAACGACAAGCGGCGAGACTACACCGTGGAAAAGGACGCAAGGGTGCGGACAGTGCACAGGAGCAAGGACTGACGCTTTGTGTCGCCGAGTACGCTACGATTCGTCGAGCGTACATTCGTGGTCCGATGGCACACAATCAGGCACAAGACTTTGAAGACCAGCGAATCGGGATCATCTCACAGCACTCGATTGAAGATCCAGGAGTCACACGCTACTGTAAACCCATCGTGACGTCTACAGCGACGAGATCGAAGGTGTCATCATCGCAACAGGCCAATTTCGCCTTGACTGCAAGAGCGTTGATACAATTCTCAGGATTTGTTGTGTACCCTGTGGCATCATCGGTTGCAGGCGAGAATGTACTGGAAGTTCTTATCAAATTCAGCTGTTACGACGCCAATGGAGTCACAGCTACACGACGACAGAACATGCTGGCGTACTTGACTGCTTTCCAGCAGCTGGACACAGTGTTGCTTGTCATGCGTCTACGAGAGTCTCCCTACTTAACGTCGGAAAACTGGGTCAAGGCTCGGAAGATTTGCTGTGTGTGTCAGGGTAAGTTCTCTATGTCACGCAGGAAACACCACTGTCGTCTGTGTGGTGACGTCGCTTGTTCCAAGTGCTCTGAGGTGCACCAAATTAAACTTGGAAAGGCTGGTAAGTGTCCTTTCCGCATCTGCTACAACTGCGAACCCGGAACGGATGATAACCAAAGGTTGAGCAAAGGACGGATGAACCTTCAGGCCCAGGGTGTAGCTCAACCGCCCAGGAATCCAGGGGACAGCATCACTTCTCTGCGTCGTCGGCTTGGTAGCGGTAGTGCACCACCACGCAGCCCTGAGGATGACGAGGAGTACAGTCGTCCACCATCGACGAATTCAAGCAGTGGCGACAGCTCGGACATGTATGACTCGCAGGGTCTACTATCATCCCATGCGTCAACGACCGCAGATCGGACATTGGGGTCGAACATGTCTGGAAGTACGGTGAGCAGCTTCAACAGTAGCCATGGCCTGGGAGCATTTGGCAAGAGCAGCAGCTCCAAGACGTTGAGCATCAGCAGCCTTGGTGGTAGCTTTTACAAACCGAGCAATGCAAGCAACGCCACAACGGCAAGCAGCTCTCGCGGAAGCCGCTTCGATTACGAGAGCGAAAATGACATTGAAGGAAATGATATTGATGGTAAAGACGACGATAGCGACACTGACAGAGTGGTGGAAAGGACTCGGGTTTCCCAAGAAGTGGAGAAGGAATCTGAAGTCGACTCGAGCTTGGATGCCGACTCGATTGAGGCGATTGAAGTGGCATCCGTGTGTTCGTCATCACCGTCATCACCTAGCAGCATTGTGATGCAGAGCGATCAGTTTTACAAGCGATTCTCGGAGCTATCACTGATGGACTTCCATGACTCAGAGTTTGATCTGTCCCTTAAGGGCGGACTTCCCGGTGCTGGTGCTGGGCGCTTTACAAATAAGTCTGAACTGGACGTTTTCGACTTTGATGATTCAGAGGCTGACGTGGATTCGGGCCGAGAAGACCTTGACGGTATCGGTGAGGAAGAGAACGAAGACGGAGAGAAGGATGAAGAGGATATCTGTGACTTTGACCTTCAAGAGCTGGACGAGGCCGACGAGGATGATGGAATGGAGTTTCACGACTCAAATGTCGGAATCGACTTTAAGTTACAGGATCTTAACTTACAGGAGTACCAGGGCCTTGACGAACTCGAAGAGGGTGACGAAGAGTACGATGAGGAGGTATTGGAGGAGATCCACACGAATATGGTGCTGAGTAGATCACATGTGGGGTCACCTTTAGACGAACAGCGCGCTGCTCGTCTCGCCGAGTACGGCATTATGGACTCGGGCAAGGAGCACATTTATGACCTTGTAGCAAAGCAAGCGGCTCAGCACACAAACTGCTCGCTGGCCACGATTAGTTTCGTGGATGCCCGACGGGAATTCATCAAATCCAGCTTTGGTCTAGCGCGTGAGCTATGCGAGGTGCCTCTCTCTCACTCGCTTACAGCGGAGATTATGCGACGCTTTCCTACTCGTAAGGGTCCTGTCGTTAAGCGCACGAGCATTGACGAAGAAGTTGAGGATAGTGGAGAGGTCGTGACGGTGCTGGACGCGAAGCAAGATGACATTCTGTCTACTAATTTTATCGTCACTGAGGCGCCAAACCTACGGTTTATCATGGGCGTGCCGTTCCGAGCGAGTGACGGTGTTGTGCTTGGTGCGCTCATTGTAGCAGATACCCAGTCCCGCACCTCCGTGTCATCGCGACAGCGATCGCTGCTGGAAAACCTTGCCGAGCAGGTGAGTGCGTTGCTCGAAGATCTGTGGACACGGAACCAGGAGCGCACGAAGGTAAATAGCTCGCAGTCTGGCCACCAGATTCACGACAAACTTGCCGACCTGCTCTCACAATCGTACACTACCGGTTTGCAGATGCAGCAGAATGAGCTAAAGATTCAGGAGCAGTCATCGTCGTCGGTGACTTCGTTCACACACCAGCTCCAGTACGCCAACGACTTTCACCATATGCAAAGCGTCGAGTTATAAGGCAGTTCAACGATCGGTTAACGGCAGATCCGTACAACACACCCACGTGACGAGATGAGAGTCTAGGTGATTGCAACCCTGACATTGACTTTAGAGCGTCAAGGAGAATAGTGAGCGGTGAATGAAGAGGAGGGGAGAGGGGGAGAGCTGCAACTCGAGACTTGCTATTATTATATGCAAACACCAGGACACTTTGCTGCAACAGAATGAATACAGCACCTAATTATTGTGGCCGTGTCATGATGCATCGAGTGTGCAACCATTTACTATCGCTACCTCATTTGTAAATAGTTTGCTATGTGTTAATGCTGCTGATAGCTTTAAGTTGCGCTTGTCTTGTACATTAGACTTTCATAAGCAGTCAATCTCGTCATTCTATTTTATTCACATGAGCTCGTACATATGGAATTGATCAGCTTCATGTTGTCTAAAACATTGACAAATTTATCCGTCATTTCATAGCTAGATACTGTAGAAATATTTGCTGGGGCTGTGGCGATCATTATGTCAGATAAGATTCATTGTAGCTTTGCTACAAAAATACTTTTTTTAACAGTAGCATTTCAGAATGTTAGAGCTGCCCATTCGAAATTGTACTTGATTTCGAGGACACATCGACAGTCAGAAAGGGCGTATATCACTTTTGAGTTTTATAAATCATACGGCGTTTTATGTCTAATAAAAAAAGGTGGCTCTATACACTGTCTTGGCTCTATACTCTGCAGAAAAAGCCGTTTGCACTAGCACGTATTTATTTACAAAAACTATTTTGTATATATTTTTATGAAGATTAAAAGAATAGTCTACAGTATGCACTGACGTAAATTTATGACATTTAGACCACGTAATTTTCTAAATTTAAAAAACGCGTTTTATTGGCATGTGTAAGTTAATACAGTATTGGATTTCCCTAGACACAAAATAAGATATATAATCATATTTCTAAACTTCCAAACCGTATTTGCTTTTGTAACCTCGTAGCCAATTGTGCGGCTTGAGTCCAACGTTACAAAAAGATTGTAACGCGATCAAATGGCCAAGCCAATATTACTGCTGGCCAAGCAAACACCATACTGTACAGTAGAACCAGTAACACAATGATAAAAGCAGCTAGAAATGTACAAGTCCCGAGAAATCAGTAGAAAATCCTCTACTGTCTAATTGGCTCGCAAGAGATTGCAGTCCTCACTACAGACAAATATCACCATAAAGTTGTCTCCGGTCTTAGACACTCCATTTGATTTTACAGCTTCTTGCCGACAACAATTGTTTAATCTTCTCCTCTCCTCCGCCCTACACAAGTCGAACTTCACAATGTCCTTATTGACAACGACAAAAGTAATGTATCCCTATTGAGCAAAAGTCATCGTCGTCTTTTTCCGCCGGAATAGTGGGAAGCAAGAAACAATCAAAGCAGAAGTGAAAACACACGTACCAATTGCATCCAGATTGTCCATGCTACGCTGTATTCCTCTTGTCTGCCCAGCAAATCGTTTCGAATGAACGATCTTTGTCTACGTCCTCCTTACGTTTCTCAACACGGCACATCTATTCATCGTTGTTCTTCGAAGAGGCATCGCCGTACATTTCGCGAAGCTTTTGCAGGCGTTCCTCAGTCTCGCGGGATTTCTGTGGAGACGACGAGTTACTACGGGGGTCACCCTTAGACATTCCTGGCTGAACTACAACCACTTCGCCTCGTTTTGCTGGGCTGCGTGAGCGCTTCCTAGTCGTCCAGCGATCCAGCTTCAGGGATAGTGAGCCCTTATAGCTAGCTGGTCGCGATGCGTAATCACGCCCAACAGCCTCAGCCTTGCGCCGTTCTCGCTCTCGCACTTGCTGTAGCAAGTCCCCTGTAATATCACTAGCGCTGTATAAGCATACCAGACATCATCAGTTAGTGAAAAGAAAAAAACTCGTATCATGGCGCAACGCAAAAAAAGCCACAAGTACGCACCCAGTCTTGCTTTGTAAGTAGCTGGTAGTGCGACTACGGCTGCGATTGCGACGGCGATCCCTAGAAGTGGATCGCGACCTGCTCTGGGATCGAAGGCGTGTGCGCGACCTTGAGCTATCACGACGACTACCACGGCGCCGGTCGCTGTCTCGACTGTCACGATCTCGACTTTGGTTTCGGCGATGGTATCCATCTCGGCCTCTGTCACGCCCTCGCGAACGCGAACGAGACCGCCCGACTGATCGAGAACGAGAGAGTGAGCGTCCACGGCGTTGTTTGCTCTTGCTAAATTCAATATCGCCAAGGCTAACTTTTTCCGTATTTCCATAGGCTGGGAACGAGACCTGGCAAGATAACATCGAGATCCCGTTAGCTAATGCATCCTGGTATATACTACCTCATCAAACTTACCCAGAACTGATTGCCTTCATCCACCGAATCGATTACCGCATCATACATCTACGAGCATGTTGTATACAAAGTCAGAACATAGTATACCACTTCCATCATTTTGACGCAGATCAAAGGTTACCGCAGGTTCGTTTTCTTCGTCAGCATACATTGCGCGAATTTTTGTCCCAGGCAGCAGACGATCAACGATCGCCAGGTTTTCTTTAGCGCGTTCCTTTTTACGGGAAAACAATAAAAGCTACCATACACACATCCATAAACGCCTGGTCAAAATAATTACAATACTACCAATTCACGACAAAACTGCAGAACGCAACCCCCACCAAACAACGAGGCACGCCCCAGTCCAAAACCCCGCTGTGCTCCATTCATGCACGTACACCTCAATGAACTCACCTTGACTTTGATCCCATCCTCGATTTTCTTCGGGATACGCGGCAGAATCGTGCCAAAATAATTGTTCTCTTCCAGCAGTTTAACAAGCCACTCTCCAATTGTTCTACAGCAGCATCAACATAAACAAAGCACAAGTCAGCACACCACCTGACAACTGCTTGCTGCAGTGCAAATGAAGCCACAATCTAGCAGCAGCAGTCACTCTTACCACCCGACGGTACACAAAACTCCCAACTCACGTTTTTAAGCTCGGGTTTGCTGATGCATTAAACTCTTCCAAATCTTCCAGGTATGGCTCAAACCACGTCCAGAGTTCTTCGGGGTCGCATGTGAACCGAAGGTATAAAAAGCCAATCACACGAATGTATGGAGAGTCCTGTCAGTCACCACATATGATTGTCAAAAGCCTCATACTCAAGCAACATTCCATCTATTACGTCTCATATTCCATCTCACCGTATGCCGTAGCAATCCCTGCATTTGCTTGATCGTAAGACGCATGAGAAAGAATTTATGCAGTAGACAAAAGCAGCTCGATGGAAGACGTGCCGTGCCTGGAGACCATGGCTCTGACATTGCAGCCACATTTACACACAATTCATACACAAATTAGGAATCGAGATAAAATCCCATAGAGGCCAAATATTAACTACTGTACCGGCATGGTCTACTCGATAGTAAATCTCGTCCACGACTTCATGATAGGTTCGAAACTTGTAGAGTTCATGAAAGTAAGCAGACTGTAGGATGTTCTGATGCAGCAGCGTATTTAGATTGTACGTCGTATCGTTCCCATAGCTGTAGTAGTAGTAGTTTTGTAATACCAAAAACATACAAAAATAGTAGTATGAATAGTACTATTAGTATTAGTACTATTATATATTTAATCCCTTATCACGAAGCATAAAAAAGACAAGAGGATGAAACTACTACGTACATGGCGAGCTCATCCTGTTTAACACGGCGCTCCGTCTCTTCGGGTGGATGATCTTGTACGTTCTGTCCACGTAGAGACTTTTGTAGCGCATGCCGAGTCAGCGCCGAGCGAGACATGAGAGATGTGACTGTGTGGGAAAAGTGGTGTGACCCACACATGAACGGTTAGAAATACTTAGAAACGTGCGATTAGGCTCAGAATTTGGTTCCATGTATTTTACATTAGGTGCACCAGAGACGTAGAATATTAAGAGTCGTGTACGTACAAATTAGGGGCCAAGAATGTAGTCATAATTATCGCGTACTGTCTCTAATAATTTAGCTGAGGGATAGAGGGACGGATTATGGGCCTTAATTGGTTGTGGCCTTCAATAACGGGTATGTCTGCTTCCTTCGCAGACAATAAATTGAACAGTACCGAGAGTCCCCACTTGAGTCAAAACTTAGCAGCTCTTCAGTGCAGCCAACCACATGGACGCATCAGCGTCATGGTCAGCGTACACAAACATCTCCTTGTTGTTACCCAGACGAATACAAATTCCATTGGCATGACCGCTCCATTGTACAGCTGTTAGCACCTCGACTGGCTTGTATGCTTCTTGTACGTTCGAGTTGCGGGGCGTTTGGTTGCGTCGGACCGTGAGGTGACCATCTGTGAGCGTCATGAAACGCTTTCTCCAGCCGGGCAGTAGCCCACCCCGCATGTACAAGTAGCCTTGCATATCATAACCCTGTCCGTCTTCTTCGTCGTCACTACTGAGCACACTCATGCCTGTTGTAAAGCATGAATTACCTTCTTCCTGGCATGACCGTTGGCTCGGCAAGTCGCTGATCGTCGTCTTACGCATAGCCATCCGTCCCATCATCTCCTCTCGTAGTTGTGGCGCCTCCTTCAGCACTTTAATCCACTGCGCACGAGATTCCTGATCTCCTGCTTGCACATAGAGCACACGTCCACTGGAGCTGGTTATTTTAAGCCCAAAACTCGTCAAGTCTGACATTTCCACCTTGGCGACTCGCAGTCCTCCCTTCACAGGCAAGTCGAGACATTGGGTCCCTCCTCCCAAGGCACCCGATGCAATGACGCAGCACTGCGAATAATACGTCAATGCGACGCCGTTGAGCAAGAAAAAGCGCTTTTTCCACGTCTTGAATGATTGACCACGTTTCCAGAGCCAGCCGTAAAACACGGCGCCTTGGAGGTCCTGCGTCTGGATGTTCATCATAGTGAGACGGTCGGTAAGAGAGTTGGACCCTGCCAACGACGAGGATGACGACTGTGTTTGTGACAGCGGGGAATGCATCATTTTGCTTTTGCTGCTCCGAAAACTGAAGCGTTGGCTGCTGCACATACTCGGGCGGTTTTCAGGAGTCGCAAGGGATACATTATCACCCAAGATAGGTAACTCGGAAGTGTTGCATTCAGTGAGCGTATTGCTGCTGTTGCTGTTGCTGCGGTCTACCATGCGATAGACGAGACTCACAAACTCATCGATAGGATTGCTCGGTGAAGTCCGAAGCGATCGAGTAGACAAAGTGCTTACTAGTACTTTGGAAATGGCACCCTAAGTGAGAACTGCTGAATGAAAATAAAAAGACGTCATGAATAGCGGCCGTTCTGAACTGCTGAGAGCGAGTTTGCACTTGGTCTCAGTATAGAAGAGTATAGTACTAGGTTGATTTTTTCCGCGAAAAAAGCGGACAAAATGACACTTGGCTTACTGTCAAACGTAAAATTAAAGCTGCTTTGAGGTGACGTAGCGATCAAGTCGAGACTAGATAGACGATTCGTCTCATCCAAAGCTCTCACTATCATCTTTTAATCGTCATTGTTGCCTCGCATCATAGCAGTAACAACCGCTCGTTTGGTTTTCTTCGACAACACTGCAGTTACTCATGTTCAGCACCTGAATTTTTACCGACGACATTGAACGCTGCGCTTTGGTGACCATAGTTAAGCGGCTCTCTAGAGTCAAGAAAGAGGGCACAGGACGTGGATCGGCGACACTTTGTATTCCCGCTCGTTAGTTGTCACGCCTACGTCCCGATCTTGGAACCAACTGCCGGTTCCCATGACATTTGTCACCGAGAGCAGCCAACAAATAACGATACTCGGCAGTTCTTCATGGATGACTTCATCTCGTTACTAACTAGAATGAAACCTATCGACGCAGATCGTTATATTGCTTTCGACATAGCACATCCTTGAACTTCAGCAAGTAACGTTACAAGCGGCACCCGTTGATTCTTTCTTTATTGCCATCGCTATGCTGTCGGAGATTTGCAGAGACTAAGGTTCGGCGTAAAAAGGTTCAGCTTAGTCGACGGAGGGGCTTCTGTAAGCGTGCTGGAAGTTTTGCTGAAGCACACTTTTACATGTACCCTTTAAACAGCAGATAAGTCACCAAATGTTATTCGTACACCCACCAGCAAAGCTACAGCAAATTATAACATGACTAGATTGCTATCGTCGACATCATGACGACGAACTACGAGTAGATCTGCGCTAGAAGTGCCTCCTCATATATGAGCACACAATCCAGCGGTAGTAATGCGTGCGCACTCGATGAAAGTAACGCTCTAACTTTTGAACAGAGATTTAGCTACGTTTTACTACAGCAGGACGTTTTCGAAATACTAGAGGCTTTGCAGCATGTTAAAGAGAAAGAAGTACATGGTAGCGCATTCTTTTCTGCCACCACCCGAACACGGTGATTCTCTAGCCCATGCTTTTTCTAAAAGTAGGGGCTCCTAACTACGGTGTCGACCACGCGCACAGGCGGCCGTCCCCATTTTGGGCAATTGTAGCGTTTTCTCGTTGCTTACATTGTGGAGGGGTTGCGGAAGTGCTTACCGGCGTATGTGGCGTTGCTGCCGAGAGCTTCCTCGATACGCAGCAGCTGGTTGTACTTGGCTAGACGCTCCGAGCGGCACGGGGCGCCCGTTTTGATCTGGCCGGTGGCTAGACCAACGGCCAGATCGGCAATGTACGAATCCTCAGTCTCGCCACTGCGGTGCGACGTCATGACACCCCAACCGTTCTTCTGCGCGAGTGCCACAGCGTCCACGCTCTCGGTGACGCTACCGATCTGGTTCACCTTGAGCAGTAGCGCGTTGCAAGCCTTCTTGTCCAGGGCGGTAGCAATGCGCTTAGGATTGGTACACAGCAAGTCGTCACCCACGACCTGAACCTTCTCGCCAATGGCGTTAGTGAAGGACGAGTAGTGCAACCAGTCGTCTTGGTCGAAAGGGTCCTCGATGCTGACAATCGGGAACTCCTTAGCTAGGTCCTGATACAGCTGTCCCAGTTCTTCACCCGACAACAGTTCCGTGGACCCCTCTGTCTTGAAATCCAGATCATACTTGCCGTCCTTCGTCAAAAACTCGGACGATGCGACGTCCATGCCAATGCCAATCTTGCCGTCATAGCCAGCACGGTTAATGGCAGTCATCAGGAGCTCTACACCCTCACGGTTGCTCTGAATGTTGGGGGCAAAGCCACCTTCGTCACCAACATTGGTAGCGTCCTGGCCGTATTTCTTCTTGATGACACTCTTAAGTTCATGATACACCTCGCAGCCCATGACCATAGCCTCGGAGAAGCTCTCAGCACCCGTAGGCAGCAGCATAAACTCCTGGAATGCTAGCTTATTGCCAGCGTGCGAGCCGCCGTTAATCACATTGAAGCTGGGCACAGGCAGTACCAACTTCTTGTTGCCGATCAGGTCTGCAAAATGTTGGTAAAGTGGGACACCCTTCGCAGAAGCACCGGCCTTGGCCACAGCGAGTGACACACCTAGAATGGCATTGGCACCCAGCTTTCCCTTGTTCTCCGTGCCGTCGAGCTCGCGCATAAGGTCGTCAATGTCACGCTGCTTGGTCGGGTCGGCACCGACGAGCTTGGGAGCCAGCACATTCTTGACATTCTGCACGGCTTGCTGGACACCCTTACCAGCATATCGCTTGCCACCGTCACGCAGCTCTACGGCTTCGTGAATACCCGTGGAAGCGCCCGATGGCACCGACGCACGGAAGATCTCGGAGCTACCAGACAGTGTCAGGTCCACCTCGACCGTGGGGTTACCGCGGCTGTCAATGATCTCACGTGCATGGATGGATTGGATGGTGCTGGCGTTACGAGCAGCACCAACGACCGTCGAGGTTGCACGACGCAGAGGAGCGGAAGCACGTGAAAGCATTGAGGACGAAGGAATGATACGTGTCTAGCTTGGAGCAAATGGTAAAATGAATGACGAGTGGAGCTCCTCGCTTTTACGAGACAGAATTAATATGTTGCGACTGTGTGTGGATGACATCATATCGAGTTTGAAAAGCATTGTTAGGTAGGTTTGTATTGCAGTATGTCAAGCCAAACATTTGATATCATTCATATACAGAAGAAATGCATTCCGACGCAACATGAATTACAGGGTAGCATTGCTTGCTCGGAACGACGTACGAGTTTTCTTCGGCAAATGTGAAGATAGGATGGTGACGTCGGGGTCTACTAGAGGTGGATATTATGTAGGACTGGATTTGAAGCTCATCAGATGGTTTTCGTCACGTGGAATACTCATTCAGCGGCCGCGTATCCATCATCCATCGATATACTAGTAGCCCAACTATGATCGGCAATGTCAAATAGCCGCAAGAAGAAAGCTTTTGGTATCACTTGTAGCCGAAAATTTGTCACTGTCATTAGTCGATGAGACAGATCGTGGACACGTCGATCTGTCCATGAAGAAATTGGATACGTGTATCAATGTCTAGCTAGCTGGAATTGCGCTGGTGAAACCATCGCTCGTTATGACGTGAAGGAAGGATTGGTAGTTTAATGATAGCATTCAATAATGCAGCCACACGGAATGCAAAGCTCACAGCTATCACCTACTATCTTGGTGAGGCGCTTGTACATGTATGCTTTTCATTGTGAGATCTACCATTCTTATTATTAACAACTTCAAAAAAGATAAAGTAGTTGCTCAGACGTCCACAACAATGACCAACGACATGGACTGGTACGTTAATGCAACCAAGCTTATCAAAGAAGCCAAAGAAGTCACAAACTTACGAGTTTGTGGTATCTGTAGTACGGAATCCTGCACAATGAGCAAGGCTCTATGCTGATGTTGTATGCAAAGTTACATCATTAATCTCCATCTAGTTTTGTCGTTGCTGACGATGTCTGTATAGTGGAGCATTTTCTTATCAGCACAAGACCAAAGCGCCCCACAATTTGAATTTCAAAACTTGTTGGGTGATGGATGCACTTTCCGACTGGTGACGGCGTTTTCAGCAGCAATGTCAACGTCTGCAAAAGCGCAGTTCCTAGAAGCTGAGTGCTGACGAAGAGGCTTCAGCACACACACGGCAAAAAATGTGCTGGCGAGGTTGCTCAAGCAAGACAGCCACTGAAGATGGCTACGAATGGATTTACAACTACTTAAATAGCTGTGACGAGGACTTGCTAGAGTTCGAGCTAGATGTGGATGGCCAGCACTTTTTCGACAACATGGAGTTACATCCAACAAGCACACCCCAGCCAAACGAGCACAATGAAACACCACTCCAATTGACGCCATTTGTGTTAAGTGTGATTTCGGAACTTCCCTCGCAGCCGGCATCACACCCAGAGTCGGTATCGTATTGTGCTCTATTGGAAGAAGCTCAGTCGACAGCCAAAACGACGGATAGTCTCGCAACTCAACGTGAGGATCAAGCGGCACGGCACGCAGTGACTACTCCTCGCAAAGGCCGTACACGCGGTCTAAAATATCGTCATGACAAGACAGCAACAACATTGCACTCTGAAGCTCGTATCGACAACTGCATGAGACCAACGACTCGTTCAAGCTCGCGAAAGAAGTTCAACCGCCGCCTTTTCTACTAGCATCTACAGCAGTAGTGAGAGTGATGCCTAAATTCCATGAATTGTGCCGTAGTACCTGTAAGTGCGAGTGACTTATATTCTAGACGACGTACAGCAAAGTACAGAGACATTCGAGCAATAACGCAGACAAACGCTAGTCAAACGTGTGCGAGACCGACACTTGATACTTGTGAATTTACAATGACCCCCTCAATTGATTGTAACAACCTGCTTTTGCTACAGTAGCATGAAAACTCCTTTCTAAACCTCGGTAGCAGACTGACTAAAGCTGGTCACTGTCTTTCATCGACTACAGCTTCTAAAACGCTGAACTATCGAAACAACGAAACATAACCAACGCCAGCTTACAAACAGACAACCAACCTAGAGTCATCATCAGTATCAGCATCAAGTCCCACTGTCGTGTACATGTATTGCGCTTAACGTCATGCAAACTGCGACTTGCATTCGTCTTTCCACTCATATGTAAGCAATCTAAGCCACTACATCTATTATTTAGACATGAACCATCCATGCATGAGGGCGAGAACGAGACGCTAGGTTTCACGAATGAAATTAAGGCCACTCTCATGACATGTTCCTCTAGGGCATAGAATCGACTAGATAGCGATCATGATGCTACTGTGCGCAGCTCAAGTCGGTGCTTTGTCCCACTTGACGAACGCAGTTAACCATGGACCAGCGGTGCCAGCATTTCATACACTGTCAATCAAGTTGTCGTCTATCATTCTTCGACAACTTCCATGTAATTCCTCCCTTCCAGGAAGAGATATCTACTATGAGTATTCTGGAAAGTAGTCTCCGCAACACCACGACAGCCGAGATCATGAGTAATCGATAGCGTGAAAGTTCTAACATCTACCTGAATGGAAGCGCAACCAACGATAACAGGTACGTAGCGTTGCTCAGGAGGTGCCCCACTTCAGTCAGCTGATCTGTCATGTCGTCGCTTTGACGTGCCTGCTCACAATCGGAGGGAAAGCACCAACGCCTCTTGCGATCGTGATCTTCATCCACTCACTTTTCAATTCGTTTCTGTCTGCACAAGTCTTAATCTCCATGAAGCACGTCCGACAGCACGTCCACAAGTTTGCAAGCGGCCGCGCTTCCGGCTACGGAGCCGCCTACACGCTGCCTGTATTCGTGACGGTAGCGGCCATCTCGCTGTGGGTAAACGCGATCCACTTGCAATGGCTCGGACTCGCACACGTCGTGCTGCTAACTAAATTGGTGCTGCTGCTAGCGGTGCACGAACTGCTCCGACCCTTTTGCCTCTCGTTCAGAGGTGTCTGTATCTTAGCGGCTCATGTTGGTTCAGCAGCCAATGTTGCCGTGCTGCAGTTTGTCAGGCGAGGACTGCATCCAAAATTCTTGGAGTGGACACTCTGGTACGAGTGGTTCCAAGCCATCGCGTTCACTGCCGGTCAACGGAACGGCGGTCACATCCTTAAAATGCCCAACGCAGTGGCATTCCGACGCAACTTCGAGCTCATTGGACGGCTGCTGGGGACATGGGCGTGCTTGCGTCACGGCAACAAACTCGAGAGCTTCCGATATAACGGGCTCGAGCATCTATGGCTGCGTTCTAAATCCAACAACAAGAAGATGGAGAGCAAGAGACGGATCGTGATACTGTATTACCATGGCGGAGGCTACGCTCTCTTCAGCCCACGCTTCTACGTGGAGTTCGCGAATCGCCTGCTGACTCAAGTCCAGAGCCAGCTTCGAGCTGTTTGTCAGGATTCCAACGACTCCATGGACGTGCAGATTTTGCTCGCTAACTACCGAAAGCTACCCGAGGTTTGCTTTCCTACGCCTCTGGATGACGCTATGGTCATGTTTGACTACCTTGTCAAGCACGAGAAGGTCTCACCACGGAACATCATTATGGCTGGCGACAGTGCTGGCGGTGGCTTAGTGCTCGCTACGCTACTGAGACTACGTCGAATGAGGCGTGACATGCCTCTCGCGGCATTGTGCAGCTGCCCGTACGCAGACTTGTCATCCGACGTGGCCGTGTCGGAGCACTGCTACATCTCCAAGTCCATGCTGGATGCCATCCGAGACTTGTGTGTCCAGGAGACTCCGTGGTCTTCGTGGCGTGAAGGCGCCATGCTGCAGACAGATCTGCATGGACTGCCCCCGCTGTTCATCCAGACGGCAGAGTTCGACATCTTGCATCAGCAATCACTGCAGCTCGCCAAGAACGCCAAATCCGGTAGCGTGCACGTGGAATTGGACGTCCATAAGCACATGCCTCACGTGTTCACTCTCTTCCCTCACTTCATCATGCCACAGTCGTCCGTCGGTATCAAGAGGCTCGCTGCTTTCGTCTCGCGGCAGGTGACAGCTTATCGATTTCCTGTACAACTTCCAATGGCAGCTCCAGCATTCTGATGCGAATGTTGAGAACAGTATTTAATGTAACGGAGCTAGGAGTAATCCTGCTGAGTACGTCACCTTCGGCCACTGCCAATGACTTTCCGTACGCACAAACTAGTCCTCCGACCTACCGATTAACCAATAATTCCATACACACGGCATTTAAGGCTGAGATGAACTAAGTTTCGCTAAGAACGATCAACGCAGTCGTAGTGATATCATCTAGGAGTTCTGTGGCAAAGTAATGTAACAGACGAATGCAAGTCGCAGTAGATACAGAAGCGCAATACATGTACATGTTTGTCATGCTTACTGATGAATTCAATCTAGCTTGTATGTGCTGCATTGGAAGCGTGCAGTGGGTGACAAGCAGTATACATGCTTTTGGTCATCCAATGGTTAGTCCAGTGACTTATCGAAACAAGCAGCACAAGCGCGGCACTTCGGCTAAATTTGATACAACTCTTCTCATGGGATCGCTTAGACTGTCCTTAATAGCTCAACCGAGCCTAGGGCAACGATGAGCCGCTTTTTATAAGCGAGACAGACCTACTAACGTGATAACAGAATTCCTTATGTTAAAAACGCTTAGTCTTAAGAATGCTAGATGGAGCAATGTATGGTAGACTTGGATATGACGGCCTTAACTGCGTCTGGCGCCATATCATCAGAGGACTCGATACATTGAACGATAATATGCGGACGATGTGGCTGAGCCAGTAACTTTCGCCTTTAGTGTAAGGTATCCGATCGGCTATACGTTCGTCGAACTCCATGTATTTGCAGTAGTACAAGGAGATCGATGAACGTAGAGCGTGAGGAAGCACGTCATACGCGTACGCACCGTATCAACAAAGGAATTTTGTTGAGGATTGTTTTTCTTAGAATTAGACGACAAGTTGACCTACTACGGCATGATCAAGTGATAGACATCGATGTTGTGACTTTTGCAAACGTTGATCGTCGAACACAGCGAACGAAAGGGTGGTTCAATCTCAAAAGCTTGGCTTACAATCGCTGCACGACCCCCGACCCGTTTACTAGTCGGAGAAGTGATATTTGTATCCAAACGTCCGATCATCCGGGACGCACAACATGTTTGTGTATATCGCAATGCTTGTCATGCTTAGTAGCTAAGGGTGCCCAACTGTCAAAAACCGTCCATGATTCGCACAAGATTTTTAACATGTTTGCTACACAGATGCAGGAGTAAGAATCTCTAACACTTTTGAAAGAAGAGAGAGTTTTCGTAAGTAGCACAGGCGCGAAGCGAAGTTCATGGCATGTCTTAGCACTGATTAAGAACTCGTGAGCATATGTATTGTTCCTTCCAGCACCCCAACATTGCCGCGAAGTTCACATTTTTTCTTTCATGGTTGGTTGGATCGCTCCGAAAGGAACATGAAAGGGCTCTAATCGACAATTTTGACCCTTACCAGTGCTTGGGGTGTAACAGGGTATCTAGTTACACGTAAACATTAAATAATATATTTAACTAGGGTGCTCACCCGTCGTACCGACGGATAGAGGCGCAATTTATACGCTGACAGTATATTGGCCCATCACTTGTCTTAGGATATCCGGTTGATTCAGGTAAAGTAATAAGTATTCAAGTCGATGTGCATGAAGATTAATGTATACCCGTCGTTTCACCGGGTACACATTGACGAATTTCGGGAACGCGTTAATATACATTCATTTATTGTTAGATGGTGCATGTGCTGTGGTGAATACATGAATGATTGCATCATGGCTCCATCAACCCTTCTCTGTTAGGGTATAGCCCGTCGTTCCGACGTATAGGTGCGCAAAGTCTACGCTGATATATTATTGACCCATCATTGTATCTTAGAATATCCGATTGACTAAGGTAGATTGATGAGTATGATACAATACATATGGGTCAATTCACTGATTGTAACTGAATACTTTTCACCTATTGACAATGCTTGCTTTTGCCATTTTATTGAATTATTTAAGCACTGAGCCCATGTTATTTATACAAAGTTACAGTATTTACCCAATACCTGTCGTTTTGAAGGTTAACGTGTACCCGTCGTTGCATTGGACATTGTGAGTGAAGTCTACTTCTTAATATTCGTACTTATCGTTTTACATAACAGTATTTGGTTCCTCATGTACATCAATAAGTATGATACATTACATATGGGTCATTTCACTTATTGTTTTTAGCTAATTTTGCATTCATAATGACATGACGCTTGATTTTCTCCAAATTTTTGGGTAAACATCAATCTGCGTACTGAACAATTGTACATATTGCTACATCAAACACAGCATGTGTTTCATATTATATGAAAAAAATGCTGTGTTTGATGTACAATATGTACTGATGATGATGTGTACCCATAAATCCGTACTGCAAATTTGCTAAAAGCAAGCGTTGTAATTAGGTTGAATGCACAATCCAAAATCAGCCAATGCAAATTAGCCAAAAATGTAAAAATAGCCAATCCGAATGCCGGAAAAGGAGCACTACGGACAGACAGACGGACACAATTCTTTTTATTATATAGAAGATGTAAGGTCTAAAAGTATCCATGATTACTTTTGACCTATCACTTGGGTACGATACACAAGTGTGATCGACCCTCGTGAATGCGATATCCATTTATGGATTCACATGGGAAGGGATGACGCTAGTTGAAGCTAGGCATCGCGACGTCTCAGAAGGACGTCATTCGCAATCTTAAATCTATATTTAAGTTCATGCGACAGGATACGCTTCTAAAGAGTCGCGTATCCGATCTATATACATATATAGCCAATCAGTAGCTAAGTCTATATTTAGTTATAATTCATTAAATATAGCTCAGTCTTGAATTTGCTAAATCGAATGCACCGCGCACGAGAAGCTCTAAAAGCTTCTGCGTGACGCCGGTGACTTCTTGTTTTAGAAGTTCGTTGCACTCTCGCTTAAGCGAGAGGCAATTGGTGGTACGACTGCTTAAGCAGTCGACCAACCGCATAACCACCCTCGCACGCGAAGGTAAGACGGTCTAACCGCTTCCTCGCTTGTGCTGAAGGTGTGTGCTAGTAGCACGAGGCAACTTCGTAGAAGTGCCCGTCTAAACTTGGTAGCACTAGTAGTCCTTCGCACGACCCGTCTCTCTGAGCGTGCGTGTGGTTAAAATGGTCCTTAATATGGGCTGGAATGACTTCTCTCACCTCTCCCAACATCATAGGGAGTTGGCAGAGCATATGGCGCAGAGACTTGGTGAACAAGCCCTGGTCAACCTCTTGCATTGTCCTCCTGAGCAACATGTTGCTCAGTTGGAGCAATTCGAGGCGTTTGTGCTCGGAAAGCGTAGAAACGTGTCCAAGGTAAACAGCCAAGCCACCGCTGAGTCCATCAATAAGACTCAGGATGAGCTTAGGCATGAGCAGGCACGGAATGAGGCGCTCAACAGAACTGTTGAGACGCTCTCTGCCCGGCCTACTCAACCGAGGCCCATTCGGATGGACCCTCCGAAGTTCGATGGAACTAGCCCTCACACGAGTGCTCACTGGCTATTAGCAGTTGAAGCAATGTGGTATGGCGCAGCTCAGCGAAGACGACACCAGAATGGTGTCGTATGCCATGTCCAACTTGCGTGGCAAAGCGTCAGAGTGGGCATACTCTTCGCTGATGGCAAATCATGATGCATTTCCATCATGGACGATCTTTAAGTCAAAGATTCGTGCTATGTACCAGCCTCTTAACAACGAAGTATTGCTTATGGCGCGCTTCTTTGGAGCACTACAGGCGAAACGCTCTCTGCAAGAATTTGTGCAGGAGATGCGTTCGCTGTCGGCGTCCATTAATGTTGGTCCGATACCGGAGCGTATCAAGGTGGCCACGTTCATGAATGGAACTACGGCATGGACCATCATGTCAGGCCCTTTTTAGAAAGGTGCCAATACGATGGAAGAGGCAATTGACATTGCCATGGTTGAGGAGCAATCCTACAAAAGTGCCTCGGCTATAAAGCCGTCGGCCAAGAAGTCGAATGCCACTCCAGTAGAGTTAGGCAATGCAGATGTGATCTGCTACAAGTGCGGCAAGCGAGGCCATATGTGTAATGAGGCAACCTATTACATAAGTAGTTATAGGGATAATACATAATTACATAAGTAAGCATAGGACAGTATCGATTAGCGGATACTGCGCGTCATTTTTACTATTGGTTTATTATTGAGGTGCCAGACCCAATAATTAACCAATAATATATTGACTTCCATATTGAGTGGTTCCCATGAGCTAGGGAACATATTCGCACTTAATGTGAATTAAAACTAAACAAAAATAACACAGTTATAGTTACGAGTTAATTAAGAGCGCTTCCTGAACGCCCTTTTAGTGTAAGACGGTAACGGCCCTTAGCCAGTTACATAAAGACTAAGCTCCCACGTCTAGAGTGGATAAAGTCACCCTCCTGTTGTAGCGACGAGCCAGTCTCGAGCAGGGTCTCGAGAAGCAAAAGAGGACGCGAGAAAGGAGCACGCCGATCGCCGAGACGATGCCATTTACGTCAAAAAGATATTGCAGATGATTCCGTAGTGAACGTATGTGCGCTTAAATATGTGGAGGGGTATTCACACTGTGGCCGCAACATCGAGGAAGTGAGCCTAACGTGCACTGCTGCAGATATCACATCTCTGCCAGACCTTGCATGAAAAGACTTCCTTCATGAACTCAAGGCCGGCGACATCGAGCAAGTGTGCATTGTTTCAGCCACCGAAGCAGCCAGTGAAGAAGTTCTGGAGGCTCGCCCGAAGAGCGCCAAGCCTAAATCAGCGCACGAAGAACGCTTCGCGGCACAGTCTTGGGATGCTCTTCGTGCTCCAGGCAACCCTGTATACAATATCGCCCGTGAGTACGCCGATATTTTCCCGTAGAAAATTCCAGCTGAGCTTCCGGCGGATCGTGGTGTGCGGCACGAGATAGATCTCGTACCAGGATCGAAATACTGCGTGACACGGCAGTGGCCGGTACCGCGCGACCAAGTTATCGCCATTGATGAATTTTTCGAGGGTCGCCGCAAGGCTGGCCATGTCCGCGAGAGTATCTCGCCACATTCGAGTCCGACTTTCTGTGTGAAGAAAGCCACCGGCGGTTGGCGCATTGTGCACGCCTTCAACAAGCTGAATGACGCCACGATCCCGGCTTGAACGCCTATTCCTCGAAAAGACATGGTATCGAATACCATGTCCGGGAGCGAGATCTACAGCGCCATAGATCTGACAGACGGTTTCTATCAGATCCTCATGAGGGACAGTGACATTCCGTTCACTGCGGTCAGCACCCCAAGCGGAATGCTTTGGGAGTGGTTAGTCATGCCACAAGGTGTTAAAAACCTCCAGCTACGTTCAATCGGATGGTGACATAAGTACTTCGCCCACTTCGCGACTTTGCGCCGAGCTACTTTGACGATATTTTTGTTCACAGCCGCGCTGAGCAAGAGCTCAGTGCTACGGAGGTACACCTTCGACACTTGAAGCAGGTGTTTCAACTTATGCGCGAGAATAAATTGTATGCGAATTTGAAGAAATGTGTCTTCTGCGCTCCCGAGATGCCTGTAATCGGTTGCTACGTCAGCAAGGAAGGTGTCCGCGCTGATCCTGAGAAGATCTCATCGATCTGTTCCTGGCCAACGCCCAGGAACCAAATTAAATTACGTCAATGACTCGGTCTGGCGAATTACTTGCATAAGTATACAAAGAACTATGCGGAGCTAATTCAGCCATTATCGCCTTTGCTCAAGAAAGATGCAGTATGGTTATGGACGACAGAACATCAATCTGCTTTCGACTACGTAAAGAAGAGCTTGTCCGAGGCACCGGTGCTGATGTTACCTGATGACTCTAAACCATTCCACGTCGTATGCGACGCGAGAAATTTTGCTATAGGATGTGCCCTCATGCAATTTGATGACGAGGGTCGAGAGCGCGTCGTGAGTTTTCAATCACGACAGATTAAACCTGCCGAGAAAAATTATCCGGTACACGACAAGGAACTTTTGGCTATGCGTTACGCGCAATCAAGTTTAGAGTATATTTGCTCGGCGAAAAGATGTTTTTTTATCTACACAGATCACGCATCATTGCGTACCGCCGTCAAGAGTCCTCACTTGTCCCAGCGTATGACACGGTGGTTGTCATTTTTTGCCGAGAATAATTTTGTGGTGCATTACAAGCCTGGCAAGAATAACATTCTCGCTGACGCGCTTTCTCGTCGTCCCGATTACGATCCTCGGCGCGATATGGGTCATCAAACGGAGTATGTTGATGACGACGAAGATATCTGTGCGTGTTGTATTGAACTGGGGCTTAATGCGATGATTTCAACCCCCGTGCTGCCGATCCGAACTCAGATCGCTGAATCCTACGCGATGATTCCTTCTATGCAGGAATCATCAACTATCTCAGGGACCCGAGCGAAAAATTACTCGCGAAGTTGACGAAACCAACACGCGACAACATCAAGCGTTACGCGCTTGACGGTCCGTTGCTGACGTACACGATGGACGTCTTTGATTCCCCGCGTGTCGTCATCCCTGCTGATGACGACCTTCGAGCCCGATTGGTTCAAAAATTTCACGACAGCCCAGCTGACGGACACCTGGGTCGCGAAAAGACGTTTGCGGCTATTTATCGCGTATTTTTCTGGCCGCGAATGTATAAGTACACCCAGAAATGGGTGCGCTCCTGTGAAACCTGTCAGCGTGTGAAGCCCGCGCCGTCTTCACAAGCCCCATTGCGTCCGCTTCCGATTGCTACGGAAGCCTGCGCTCGGTCAGCATGGATTTTATCTTTGGGCTTCCACCGGATGAACAGAACCGCACGGGCGTATTGGTTCTAGTGGATCGATTCAGCAAAATGGTGCATTTTGCTCCGGTCTTCGCCAACATTACGGCTGAGACGACAGCGAAGATCTTCATTGATCTTATCTTCAGGCATCACGGCTTGCCAGAATCTATTGTTTCGGACCGTGACCCGCGTTCACTTCGGCTTTCTGGGCCGAATTATTCCAGCTATTAGGCACGCGGTTGCTTATGTCTACGGCGGCCCATCCAGAGACGGATGGGCAATTGGAGCCTGTGAACAGAGTGATCGAAGATGTCTTGCGCAGTTATGCAGCATCGTTCTCGTCATGGAGTTCATTTCTTCCACTTGCAGAGGTTGCAATCAACAATGCTGTCCATGCGTCGACCGGGTTGACGCCCTTTTTCGTTTATAACGCGAGGCATCCTCGCGTTCCGGTGCTGCTTGCTCTCTCAGTTTCAGAACACCCTGTCTCCAAGATTGATGGGGTAGTATCTACGGATGGAATTGCGCCGGAACTATTGGTGATTGATTACGATGCGCATAAGGTTGCTGCCGATGCACCTAATACTGGCGATTTTTTGTCCAACGGCATATCGACTCCTGACGCGATGTATTCCATCGCGTCTCCCGTTGCTAATGTTGCCCCAAAAGAAAATACGTCGTCTGTAAGTTCGGCTGCAGTAACCGAATTTTTCCTATTACGACAAGAAATCACGCGTTTCGTGCGTGATGCATTACAAGAGGCAGTCGATAAGCAATAGGAGAATGCAGACAGAAGAGGTCGAAAAGATATGTTGATATTTCGAGAAGGTGACAGAGTATTGTTATCAACAAGTGGATTACCGAACACCTCAGTGACGAATTTGGGCGCTAATAAGTTAGCGCCAAGATATATTGGCCCATTTCGGGTTGTTAAGATTCATGGTGACGCTTACACGCTAGACATACCTACATCTATGCGTTTGCACCCGACGTTTTACGTCGGGCGCCTTAAGGCTTACCTACCGGCGAATCTCCCTTCGCTCTTCTGTGCCGGCTTAAAATCCGGCATCCCTTGACGACGACGCTGACGCTGACGACGACTTTGTCCAAGTTCTGCCCGAACGCGTGCAGACTCGATCTGCTGGGGTCCTCCGAACGCAGTCGTCTCAAGTTGACGTATACGTTCACCCAGTACCCGCTCCTCACGTCGAGTCCGCTCAGCAGCCTCAGTCGCATCATACGCACGATCTTGAGCTCTTTCAGCCATCTCGCGAGCATCAAGTAGGGCATTCTTCGACTCCTCGGCTTCAGCGCGAAGTAGGCGCAGCTCATCATTCGACTGTACAGGCGCCCGATTACGAGAATCGGCGCTCATCGCCAGAGGTCTTCCGTCGTGATGTTCCTCCTCCCTTAGTTAATGCATCGGGTGCGCGACGCTGGATTGTCGACCGAATTGTCGATCACGAGGATCACAAGCCCCAGAAAGGCTTCTCTCATAACGGGCAATCCGTGGACGAATATGATCGGGCATGCCTCGCGCACACAACAAGTCGTCCCATTCCTCCCGGACCGGTCGCGATCTGCCCACGTTGCACGTTGGACATCCCTCACGAATGTGAACGTAACAAAGGTGATACCCTTCACAAGTCATACGACAGATGCGCCGGCGCAGGTCGCCAATAGCGTGTCTATCACGCGTTCCCTAGAGACCGTCTAATCAGGACGCGAAAGACGTTCCTTCACGTCGACTCGCGTTCCAGCGTCTATGACGGCACACCAAAAACTCTGCAACGTATCGTCGGTATATGCGTTGTTCGTCGCCTTGCCTCTCACTGTACGGTATCGCGTGAAAAGGTCCTTGATGGCCTCCAGTGACTCGGGCCGACAGCACCTTCAAGACCATACAAGCGCACGGTTTCAAGTCCCCATACATGACCTGCGGCGCCTGCTCTACGGATTGTGGCTTGGTGTTCCCAGTTCTGGTTGTCAGAGACATGTTTCGTGGACGCCTAGGGTCCATGCTGCTCAGTTAGGTCTAACTGAGCAGTTTCGGAGTTACGCCGTTGGTCTAGAAGAAACTTTCTGCGATTCGCGCTTAAAGAGGGGGTGATGTAATGGTGCAACCTATTACATAAGTAGTTATAGGGATAATACATAATTACATAAGTAGGCATAGGGCAGTATCCGATTAGCGGATACTGAGCGTCATTTTATTATTGGTTTATTATTGGGGTGCCAGACCCGATAATTAACCTATAATATATTGACTTCCATATTGAGTGGTTCCCATGAGCTAAGGAACATATTCGCACTTAATGTGAATTAAAACTAAACATAAATAACACAGTTATAGTTACGAGTTAATTAAGAGCGCTTCCTAAACGCCCTTTTAGTGTAAGACGGTAACGGGTCCTTAGCCCGTTACAATATGATGGCTCGCTGTTGTGCCAAACTTGCTGCTGGTGCTAAGGTATTTAGCAAGAAGGCTCCCTTCCCGAAGGGAGGTGAAAAGAATCGGCGTGCACGACGCACGGGTTCAGCACCTGCATAAGATGGGTCGGGGAATGTGGGAACAAAGTAGGGGCGGGATGCCCTACTGTCGCGGACTCTGAAGCCACCCCTAATGAACTCATCCTAAGCATATCTTGGTTGGCTAAACACCAACCATGGATAGACTGGCGTACACGCACAGTCGCTAACTTCACGCAAGACACCGGAAAGGATGTTCTCCCTGCTAGAGGCTTATGCGACTGATGCTGTATCCAACACAGTCGATGGTGCGATGACGGTATGTCAATCGGCACCAGGTATTACTCAGCTCGTTGAGCCTGGAGTAATTGGAAGTGTTCTGACAGGAAGTCAGGTGACAAAAATTTCTACCCATTTCGAAAAGACTGGTGTAGTGAATGGGTCGATGACAGGTAGTCATGCGTCCAATAGTCCTGCACAGAGCCGAGAGCCTGTGGCAGTTGATAGTGGGCTGACAGGAAGTTAAGCGCCACGAGAACAGGCACATAGCCACGAGCCTGGTGCGGTTGGAAGGAGTGCGTTGGCTATAACTACAACGACACCTTCTTCCAGGTCAAAGGTCGTGGTGACTCGAACAACGAGCACCAGACATATGAAGACGATCAAGGGCACGTCGAAACGAGTGACCCTTGGATCATTCTCGGTCCAAGAGGACGGACCTACGAACGAGTTGTTAGAGGTCGTCGAAGACAAGATGCCGAAGAAATCCTGAGTTAAGGTGCTTCAACCTGTCTTGGCATCTGCCGAGAGATAGTAAATTTCTCGGAGATGACGTGGGATCTGTTCCTGTTCGAACTTGACCGTGTTGGGGATTGGCTGGGGGTTCGATCGCGCAGAAATTCTCACGCGATCGAGAGTTACTTGAGGTACTCTATAATCCGCTCTGATCTCTTTTAAGATTGCCTTGTCCAAATTGTAGATATCCGATCCACTTGATACACTCGACCTTCTGACCACTTGAGCCGTCTCGCGATCTTGTGCCTTGTCTTTTACGTGATACTGCGTCCAATCGCAGGCGAGGTTTGTTTGTGAGAGGTCTTGTAATCCCTGTCCAAATAATCTAGGAATATTACTTGTAGGTATTGGTGGCAGAAGCTCTTGATCATCGGGGGGGGGGGGCCAAATTATCCCACCCGGAAGAGAAGTCTGCGTGCGTAGTTAGAAGTAAAAGAAACTCTGTTTAAATGTTAACCAATCACATACCAAAACCTATGATCTTGCCTATCTCTGGCCCAGGATTTACTGCCGCGTGTCGCCTTCTTATAAATGAATCAGGTCTCGTTATGTGGTCCACTTCAAATACCGTAGTGATCTCGTCGATCCGGATTTGTCGATCCGAATTTTTCCAACCGTCGATCAGATGACTGGTTGCCCTTTGCGATCCACTTTCTGGATCAAGGTTACGGATCGATCTGTAACTGGTCATCCACTTTCCGGATCGAGGTTACGATCCGATCCTCGTCTGATTCGTCGATTTGATCCTCCTATATCGCGACTGTAGTGTGTGGTCTACACCCAATACTCATTATGTAGAATAATGACAAGTAAAGTTACTTGGATTGCATTTGCAAGACGGGTTTCATTGTTTCGATCCATATTTTTCTGTGTTCTTGACACCGTTACTTCCTCTTCCAACCATCTCGCATGTCTTATTGGCCAATCTGAGCGTGGGATTGTGGATCGACGATTTTTCTTTGATCGGTCCCTTTCAATTCTCCGATCGCTTTACCACAGATTTTGACCGTGAGAATATACCGTTATTATTTATTTCATGACTGCGAGTCGCGACCAACTTTAGATGTAACCCTACCATTCGGAAGCACTAAACCACACGATCAATATCCACGACGATGATGGTAAGGCACACAACGCCAAATCCAAGCTGCAAAAGCAGTGGTGAGTGATCGACTCTAATTTGCGTGATCGCCATAGTGAAGATTACGATCTAAATTGCGGATCGCAAGTGTGGCTTTATCTAAAATGTGTAAAGGAGGGATTTGCTCAAAAATTAGCCCGTATGTGGCACGTACTATTTCGTGTGGTCGATAAATGTGTCGACCACGCTGTGCGATGGAGATCGCAGGTACGCCATATAGGCTATTCTTGGTGGTACATGTTTCTAAGCTGAAGTAGTTCCCTGCGAATTTGTTAAACGTGAATGGGACTGATCGAGTCGGTTTTGGTAAAGCACTATTGCCGGAAGACAACTGGGAAGGTGATCTAGAGGATGGTGAATTCAAAGTGTATATAATCGTAGATGTACTATCGGTTCAAAAGACCCGTTAAGCCGAGTACATCGTCAATTCTTTGTACATTGGAAGTGTTACAGTGATCCGTCATTAATAGATGAGGCAAATTTAAATTGTTGGAAGAATTCGAGCGCAATATAGTTAATCGAAATCGTTTTAAGGTGACGCTTGAGTAAAAACTTGTTACTAATAGCGATCGGCTGCTAGGAGTATAATATAGTTACACATGAAAGGGGAATGGCCTCCGAAGTTAGAAGAGCAAGTCCGGAATCTCTTGCTGATGACTTGCGAGAATCCCTAATTTGTTCCGCCAGTCATCTGCCAGTAAGTTTATACCTTTCAACTGGCAACGCGAGGCGTTATAATTCTGGTAAGCAAGCCTCACGAAAGAACTCGCCAACTTTTGTCCAGCATAAGGCTCTTTTTTCCAGGTGACCACCGCGAATTCTTGGGCGCGCAATGCTCCGTGTATCACACTGTAATAGAGCAACCTATTACATAAGTACTTATAGCAATAATGTTAGAAATAGGTATTCATGCGTAATGGTTGAAGTAACGGCTGACAACTTAGCAAGATGTAGGGCGATTAGTTCAGCGATTGTTTGAACGTGATCGATGGATGGGCGATTGAGTGGCCAAGAGCGTAAATGGCTGATTGAGTGGACCGAAGTGATGTAGAGCAAACACAACCAGTCCATCATAGTAGCAAGAATAACACAACAAACAATGTCAAAACCTTTTTATCACAGCGCCACCGAATTCCTCTTTACAGTTAGTAACACCGCTAGCAAACAGGTTATGGGCCCATAGACAGAGGCAACCGATGATACCAATACGGCACAGGCCCCGCCGACAACCAGTCACGAAAGGGATGCGTCAAAGCCTGCCGTGGTCATCCCTCCGCACGCTCACGCAAGGAGCGCGGAGGCCGACGCGATGAGAAGGTTCTTGAAATGCTGAGTGGAATGGACGAGCGCATGAAGAAGATAGAGCTCGTCCCAGGCCAGGATGGACCAAGAAAAACGTATGCGTGGCGCTGCCAAAAGCGTAAAGTTCAGCTTGATGCTTGGCTCAGACTTTGCGGGCAAGCTACATCGTGACGCGCTAGGCTGGTCAGACTTGCGAGGCCACCAAGTTCCCCGTCCGGGTACGGATCATATCATGGCTCCCAGGCCAAGGCAACAGCAACAGCAGCTTGCGCCGCAGCGCGCACAGCCACTTTTACAGACGCATCCTCCATTGCCACCGTACCAGCCGATGCCACAGCATCAAGCGCCGCCGGCTGAATCGATGCAAGCTCCTTCGCCAACCCAGTATCGTACGCTCGACGCAAGGCAGCGTAAGCTTGCGATCCGAAATTTCGACGGGATTGAGATGTACGTCGGACTTGGGTCCGGTTTTTTCGACCTTTTGGCGACAAGTAGACATGGCACAAGAGTCGTGTGAATTTTTGTGGACTTAAGACTGATGTCCTTGGCCAGTACTTGTACGGTACAGCGAAACGCTATTTTAGCACACAGGTCGACACATGGTGGGCGATGATACCGACTTTATAATACGTAATGCAGCGTATGCTTGGCAAATTCAAGACGAGTTCAGGCGATGAAACTTTTCATGATGGAGAAGGATGTCAAGCGGTCCTCGCCAGAGCACTGCCTCTACCTTGTGTTGCAGCCATGGCGGAGCCGAGCAGGCAGGTGCTCGATAACATCGTGCGGTATGCATCGACCGAGCTATCAACGATTCTGATGGCGAAGTACGAGACGCATCGTGTCGACTATCGAGTGCACGCCGAAGAGCTCGCACATTTCGCGCAGGCAATCGAGATGGAAGTCCGACCTAAAAGGATCTTTTGGAAAAGAGGTCGTCGCGCACGTGGATGATTTTACGTCGCGCAAGGAGACGCACACCTGGAAAGACAGGACACGATAAAGTCGACTATCGCAGCAAGAAGACTGGCGATACGAACAGCGGCCGTCGCGGCAAGAGCGCGGCAACATTGTGCTCGCAATTGGCTAAGGCGCCAGCAAAACGGGTTCGTGTCGTACCTTACATTGACGCTTAGCGAAAACAGCGACGAATAAGGCTTCGAGACAGTGGTTCCAGCCGCCACCTAGTTAACAACGCGTCTCTTCTACAGGATGTGCGAGATTGTAAGCCCGAGTGCCACCTGGCAGACGGTGAGGTAATTAATCTGTCACGCGTCGGTAGCGTACTGTGATGGCGAAGGGGCATGAGCAAGATATGACGTTTACTGAGGCTTACCTCGCGCCAGAGCTCTGTCTGGGAGTGAGGAAGTACATAGAAGTTGTCGAAGAATGATAGACGACAACTTGATTGACAATGTATAGAAGGTTGGCACCGTTCGTTTCGGACAACGCCAACTTGAGCTGCGCACAGTAGCATCATGATTGCAACCTAACGTGGTGTTGCGGAGACTACTTTCCAGAATGCTCATGGTCGGTATCACTGTCTGGGAGGGAGGAAGTACATAGAAGTTGTCGAAGAATGATAGACGACAACTTGATTGACAGTGTACAGAAGGTTGGCACCGTTCGTTTCGGACAACGCCAACTTGAGCTGCGCACAGTAGCATCATGATTGCAACCTAACGTGGTGTTGCGGAGACTACTTTCCAGAATGCTCATGGTCGGTATCACTGTCTGGGAGGGAGGAAGTACATAGAAGTTGTCGAAGAATGATAGACGACAACTTGATTGACAGTGTACAGAAGGTTGGCACCGTTCGTTTCGGACAACGCCAACTTGAGCTGCGCACAGTAGCATCATGATTGCAACCTAGCGGATTCTATGCCCTGGATGATAATGTTAAGAGATTGGGCTTGTTCTACTCTAATTTCTTCCGTGCAACCTAGCGTCTCGTTCGTACTCTCATGCTATTGTTTGTACATGTCTTAATAATATGTGTAGTGGCTCAGATCCCTTACATAAGAGTGAAAAGAGGATGACACGAATGCAAATTGCAGTTTGCACGACCTTAAGCGTAATACATATACACGATACGACAGTGGGACCTATTATACTGATGAATTTGATGACCCTAGTGTGGCTGTCTGTTTGTAAGCTGACGTGACATCACCATTCGGAATATCGCTATACAGATGTTAATTGACACGTGAGTAATTCTATGAAGCTACATCGGGCAGTCCATGCTTTAGCAAATCTGAGCTACGACTGGCCAGCAAAGTCTAACGCCATAAAATGTAACAATATAGTCGTTAAATTCCCAACAAGGAGTCTTAAAAATCAGCTCTCTCATTTCAAATAGCGAAGTTCTGACCAACGCAAGTTCATCATTTCAACTTTTTCTTAGAGATCCCTAGCCAACGAAATACTACACATGCGTCTGTATTCATCGCTTCTCGGAGCTACTATCGTTCTCTTCGACTATGTCAACACGTCGTCGGCAAGGCCGGATTCGACAATCGTGACTGCAATCACGCCTGAGCACCACAACCAGAAGTTTTTACGAGATGGAAAAAATACGAACGAAAAAGAGAGGGACCTCCTACCTACCGTCGAGACGCTCACTAAATTTGCCAGCACGTCGGCGTCATATCTCGAAGAGAACAGGCTTTATTGGAAATTGTTGACAAATAGAGAATCTGTGGAGAAATCCTTCAATTCGTTCAAGCTTTACAAAGAACAGCTACGCACCTTACACTTTAATGCGTGGGTCAGGTATGCGGTAAAGGTATCCGCATCCGTTTCAGATGTAATTATTGAAAAGGTGCAGCAAACTTACGGTCCCGGTGGCCTTGCGAAAGTGCTTGAGGCTTTCATAACGGCCAAAGGCACAAAAGATGTAGTGCATCGTTTGGAAACTAAGCTAATTGATTCTTGGAAGGCGAAGAATATACTAATGGAAGAAGCCCTCAGTCACTTGCGGCTTGACAAGTCAACTGACCCCCTTCTTCGCGAAAAACTGCTCAATACGTGGGTCAAGTATGGAAACACCAAAGAGGGCGGGATTGAAGAGATGGTGGAGGCAATCGATAGCTGCAGCTACGAGATGCGTGTGGCAATTCTTGAGGGCGTGAGAAAGATTGAAGGCACTGATGGTGTGGTCAGTTCTGCTTTAAGTCATTTGATGACTTATTTGGAAGAGCGGAAAGTAGATGCGAATCTCGTCTTCAAGTCGCTCAAGCTTGACCGGCGTGATACCAAACAACCACGCACTTTACACTTTGACGCATGGGTCAAGTATGTGGCAGAAAAGGTACCCAGCTCTTTCTCGAAGTCCTTGAGAAAGAAGGTGTGGAATCTTTACGGTGATGAAGGCCGTGTAAAGATGCTTGGGGCTTTCATAACGGCCAAAGGTGCAGACGGTGTAATACATCATTTGGAAACTGAGCTAATTGGCTCTTGGAAGGCGAAGAATATACCAATGGAAGAAGCCCTCAGTCACTTGCGGCTTGACAAGTCAACTGACCCCCTTCTTCGCGAAAAACTGCTCAATACGTGGGTCAAGTATGGAAACACCAAAGAGGGCGGGATTGAAGAGATGGTGGAGGCGATAGATACCTGCGACGACGTGATGCGTGTGGCAATTCTTGAAGGTTTGAGAAAGATTGAAGGCACTGATGGCGTGGTCAATTCTGCTTTAAGTCCTTGATGACAGAGCGGAAAGTAGATGCGAATCTCGTTTTCAAGTTGCTCAAGCTTGACCGGCGTGATACCAAACAACCACGCACCTTAGACTTTGACGCGTGGGTCAAGTATGCGGGAAAATCACCCACACTCCTTTCGAAGTCAACATTGAAGTCGGTCTTCAAGATTCACGGTGATATAGGCATATTAGAGCTAGCTAAAGCTTATTCCCATCGCGACGAAGACTTTGGCAATCTGCTGAATTTTTCATAGTAAATAGAAGCAAAAAGAAAATGTATGATGGAAGTCATCGCACTCTCTAGGGTGTGACCATACATTTCCATCCTGCCTAGCAAACACTGCGTGAACGTGTTTTACGTTAGTTTTAGGCATAAAGTGAGTCTCGTTGGACTATGGAGCACGGCACTGAATGTTCTTTTGAATTTCATGTATAAGCCCCGGAGTCGGAGCAGTTTGTACTTACTCGATCGTCTGTGACCCTATTGTTGTCGTTATATTCATGTGCAGGTTTACTATGTCTTAAGACCAGCATTGAAACCGTTACAGATGCAAAAGAGAAAGCCATCGCGATAAACGCGATGCGACTGCAGCGATAAGGTTGTAGCAGTGCCACGCGAGGCGAGGCTGCAGTAGCTGATGTAAATCATTTTGTTCGATGCGGCAAGTCAAAATGACACCCATAAGCAGCATGAACAGAAGTGCGCCTTTATTACCCTGCTCGGCTCTCGGTTAATGGATCTAATTATTTCGACGGCTACGATGTGCCGCAGCGTGTATCAACAGGGCGATGTAATCATGAGCAAGATCGGATGGGAGACGTCGTTCGCATCTCTTTAGTAGATATCTTACAACGCACTGCTAGCTTTGGTATGCATATGCATCGTAGAAGGTCAGAAGACTACTCAATTTGTCTGACGTTACGCTTTACTCGTAAGCAAGGAAAGACAACGACGGCGAGTGAATCGGTAATTTCAATATGTTTTAGGGAAAAGCGCTAATCATCCCCCACTTTCTTACTTATGAGGTTTATAGCTCCTTTATAAGCTTTAAGTTTCTTTTATGAGGTTAGCATTCTGACCAATCAGATTTTGATATATTGGGGGGTTTCTACGTCATTCACTATACAGCCTCATACGACACTAAGTAAGCCGATTCTTTTAACACTGATATCAATCAAATCAATGGAGAAGCGCACGGCCAGCAACGATGCGGTCACGAATCCATCCAGCAAGCGATCAGCCATTGACCACAATGACCAAGGCCACAATGACCAAGCAGCAGTCGACGACGAGCTTTCCAGTATCAATGATTTGCTTCAAGATGAAGAGACATCACAAAAACGTAATTTATGTTTATTTTCCATATTTACAACACGTAATTTAAAAAAATTTATGGAGTTTTGTGTTTTTTTAGAAACTTGGCAAATTGGGAAACGGGTGAAACGGCTGCTGGAAAGTCATGAAAATTTACCCATTTCTAAACAGCTGGATGCTTATTTCCTGTGGGGTACGGCATTGACTCGTCTTGCGTCATTAAATGAGGATCCGACGTTGGCAGATGCTGCGGCGGACAAGTTCGAGCAGATGATGCAGTTGAGCAACGGTGGAGCAGATGAAGACGTTGTGGATGCAGCTTTGGGTCCTGTGGGTTTCTCGCTCTGGGGCTCGTCGCTGCTAATTGTAGCGACGGAGACGCAGAGTCGAGAAGTTCTAGATCGAGCATTGGCCAAATTCCAGCGAGCAGTGAAAGTGGACGGGGGAACAACGTTTGAGACGAGATTTCAATTTGCAAAGGCACTAAAGGAAGGAGGAGATTTGGTGACATTTTTGGAACAAGAGGAAGACAAAAAATGTGTGAAGAAGAGTAGCTACTACAAAAGAGCTTTGCAAATATGTAGGAGGCTGGAAGAAATTTATCAGGTGGAGTCGCAGAAACAAGAAGAGCATGTGGAGGAGAGTGAAGACGACGACAAGGTAACAGTGCAAGACTTTGCCGAAGCAAAGTTGCTTGAAGCGGTGCTTCAAGGTCTGCTTGAAGACTCGAGCAGTGTTGATGATTTCCATCGCACTATCGCACTCTATCAAGAAGCTAGTGGTGAGTCTGTCGAATGTTAGACCACGTGTGGCATTACCTAACATGCCTGTTTGTGATTTATAGCACTCAATCGTGGTAGTGCTGAGGCGCTAACAGAGATGACCAACTATTTAGCTGCAAGATGCTTGAAGCGGGCTACTTTAGGCGCAAAGTTCATAGTTCACGAGTGGACCAAGCTGTTTGACAACCTGGAAGCGGAGTACAAAAGTTTGCTGCTCGACGCTGGTTTTGATTTGCAAGAGTGTCACAACATCTGCCACCGTAAGGATACCCACAATCAGGAAGGGCTGGACGAGGAGGAGGTTGAAGAGCAAGTGCCTCATTTGCTCAATACGCTCGGGAAAGGACTAGCCGCGTTTGTGCGGTCCTTTCCACATCTAGTAGACGGCGCTGGTCAACAGAAGAAGAAACAAAAGCGAAAGCGCCATGAGGTGAGTGGAAACGCACGCTTTACGCATGCCGTTGAAATACTTCGCTCTGCTCATCACTTTCACGACAAGCTCGGCAGTTATTACCTGGCTTGCTTGTATGCATCACCGGCGTTTGAAGACGAAGTGGTAAGCTTGGTTCGTAACGTAATCATCCTAAAAATCGCTTCTAATCTTTATGATCTGTTTGTAGCAATGTCGTACTTGGCTTGAAACTGCGGACAGCTACGGTGCTCTAGAGGATGAATTTGACGTACAAGAGTTTACAACAATGCACGACAAGGCGTGGTTCAAGCGTTTGGCACAGCCACAAGTGCAAATAGATGAAATTGATGGTTAACATTAAAGTTATACTTTGTCAAAAACCAAATGCACTGGTCTACTCTAATTTAACGTCGTCCTTATCTTATCGCTGACGTCAACTCGCTAACTACGTTTGTGTTTCTTTATTTTGTGACTCTTTTTGTGGCGGTGACTGTGTTTTCTGGAAGACGACGATTTCTTGTGTTTATGATGAGACTCGTCACTGGTGTCGTCGCTATTGTCTTCACTCGAGTCCGAGTCGTCTCGGTCAGCTCTGCGTCTTTTCCTATCAGAGGTCGACACGTCTTTTCGTCTCTGTTTCTTCTTCTTTGTGTCCTTGTTTCGATCCCCGTCTGACTCTTCGCCGTAAATGGCGGCCAGCGCCTGCGGGTTCAAGCCGCTGCCCGTGACGTTCACACTGTTGCGTTTGGAGCGCATTTTGTTGCTTTTACGCAGCGATTTGTCCCTCAACGCGTCCAATTTCTTGCGAAACTCCTTCGTGTGCTGTCTGGACTGATCTTTCTCGGCTTGGGCCTGGAGCTTTTGTAGCTTGGAACCCACAAGTTGATCGTACATCTTCTGGAACGTCGACTCGGCGCTCTTGCACTCTACCAGCGACCGTCCGTGATCTTGGCTCTTGTGGCGCTTGCACGTTCCCGTGTAGCACTGCGGGCACGTCGACATGGATGAATAGAGTGCTTTATCGAACAGCCGGTCTATAAATGGGTATTTAGAAAAAGCGACGCAAAAAAACGTGTTCACGTTTAGAAATACTGATTCAAAAATTGAGAAAAGAACAATCAATCAAGGTAGTTTGTAAAAATCTAACGGACTTAACATGAAAATATAGATTTTGTTGCGTGCTCTTTTAAAATACCGGTAATTCGTAACTGGGGTTAGACCCACAGTGTGAGGTTACTCATATTGTCACGGGATACGCTAATTCGTGTGAGCATCATAAAGCTAAGTAGCACGTATCGACATCATCATTGCCGACCATGAGGAGGTACTGCACAAGTTTAGCTACCTACTTAAGATCGAGTGCCTATTATAGACGGGAGTTCGTGATCACTTGGTGGTAGGTCTCGCTCGTGAGCGGCTCATAGTTGTCTTTGACTCGGTTGAAAACCCAAAGACGGTCCAACACGATCGATGGATCCATGCCCTCCTTTCGCAACTTGGCCTTTTCCTGCTTCATCGTCCCCGTGACTGACATGGTTTCCAGCTTGCGGAGGAACAGCGGCATGGCATAAGTCGGCAGCTGCTGCTTGACAAATTCCGCAAACTTTTTCATGTCAAATGATTTCTCATCAAAAACCATGGCAGCCATGCACGCACGGCCATCACTACCCGGGACCTCAACACCGTAAATGCAAATCTCGCTGAGCCCGGGGAACTTGGAGACAGCCTCTGCAACTTCATTTGTAGCTACGTTTTCTCCCTTCCACCGGAACGTATCTCCTACGCGATCCAAGAAGTGCCAGCAGTGTCTTTCGTCTTCCTTAAACAAGTCGCCCGTTCGAAAATACATGTCACCCTTCTTGAACACATCCGTTAGTACCTTTTTGCACGACTCTTCTGCGTTTTTATAGTAGCCCTTAAATTCTCGCACGGAATCCTTCGTGCTCACCTTTACAATCAGTTCACCCGGTTCGTTGATCGCACAGTGCTGGAGAAACCCTTTTTCCGACCGGATGTAGTCGTCCTTTTCGACATCATACTTAACAATTGCGAAACCAGCGATTGCGTTACTGATAAAGCCACGACGACCGAGATGTCCCTGGTCGGCTTTCGTCGTGCAAGCGTTTAACATGCCCATCGGTCCCTCCGTCGAGCCATAAAATTCATACACTGATGGAATACCGAAGCGTTCTTGAAACGGCGCCCACACATCAGGACGCAATCCGTTTCCAAAAGCTGCCCGTATGCGGTTCTCCTTGTCGTTCGCCTTCACGGGCGCATTAAGCAAGTATCGGCACATCTCGCCGATATATTGAATGACGGTGCAATCGTACGCACGAACTTCATCCCAAAACTTGGTTGTCGAGAAACGACGCGAAATGCACAGAGTAGCACCGGAAAAAATCATCATCCCAACCGCCAAGTTGCCACCTGATGTATGGTAGAGTGGCAGCGCACAGTATAGTCTGTCGTACATGGACAAATGCATGGTGTACTTGAAGGCCAGCGAGCGCAGAATGATGCTAAAGTGGCTTACTCGTGCAGCCTTTGGCAGTCCTGTCGTCCCACTTGTGTAGATCAGCAACGCAATGTCCGATGTCGTGATCTTGGCGTCCTTGCGGAGCAACTGCGACGGCCGCTCCAACTTCATCTTCTTCAGCTCGGGATCCAGCGAAGACGCTTGAGGCAGATACGCAGCCGCCGCCTGTGCCGTCAACTCCCCTACACAAAAAGGATAAAAAAATAACACAACGTCATCAGCAACAGTGGCCACGAAGCTGTCGAAGAAGCTGGAGCAGCTCAACCATTGCCATAGATGAGGAAGCTGATATGAGCCAATTTATCTGCCACTTTCTCGAGTTTCCCAGCCAGTTCTTCACCCACAATCATCCACTTGGTGTCTGCGATCATGGTGCAATGAATAAGTCCGTCTGGCTGGAGGTGCGTGTTAAGTAGAGCCGTGACGACCCCAATCTTCGTCAGACCGAGCCACACAATGACAAACTCGGGTCGATTTTCCATCAGCAACGCCACTGTTTGACCAGCTTGTAGACCCCGTTGCAAGCCCCAATGAGCCACGCGATTAGCTGCCTCGTCCACTTGCTGAAAGCTCAGAACACGTCGACCAAATTGCATGCAGGACTTGTGTGGCCACTTGTCTACGCTTTGTTCGAATAAATCCGGTAGCAGCATGTCATGAGATGCATGACGTTTAGCTTCTAATAGTGCTAGTGCCTGTATACTCAAATGATACATGTCCGACGAGATGAGCAGTTTTTGATCCACGTAATAACCAAGAGCAGCAGTGCCAGCTACGGCAATAAACTTGGACGGTACGTCGAAGGGCAATAGCTTGACCATGGTTGGTATGTTACTGATCGTATCAGAGACGTTGGTCCATGTGTTGGCTACGGATGGCAGCAGATCAGCCATATGAATGAGGAGCTACTACGGATTGACTTGATTAAAGTAGAAAATTGAAACGATACGATAGCAACACTAATGGGGGTATTGCTGTAGACTAACGTTTGTCAATGGACGATCTGTAGTACAATGATTCGTAACTCGACCACATTGAAACAACTCTAAAGCTCTTTCGTCAGTATGCGCAGTAACAAAGTATTTTGTGCATATATAGAGGAAGGGGGAGATTCTGAACAAAGTCGCTGATCGACGTATATGACGACGGTCAACCTCTACTAACCACTGCAAATAAAGACAAGTCTGCGCCGGCAATGGCAGCTCAAGCTCCAGTTAGCTAGCTAGCCACCCTCACAGCTTACGCCTCGTTCAGGATCGTCGTCTTGACAATGCGGCTCGTCACCACATACGGGTCCATGTTAGACGCCGGGCGACGGTCTTCGAAGTAGCCCTTGCCCTCAGCCTCCGCCACACGTGGAATACGAACCGACGCACCACGGTTGGCAACACCGTACGAAAACGTGTCCATACTGGCCGTCTCATGACGTCCCGTAAGACGACGTTCATTGCCCGTGCCATAAGCTGCAATATGTTCCTTGTGCTTGAGCTTCATCTTCTCAATGGCTTCAATAATTTGAGCCATTCCACCGTCTTCACGCATGGCCTTTGTCGAGTAATTCGTGTGGCAACCCGCACCGTTCCAGTCACCGGGAATGGGCTTGGGGTCCCACGACACATTCACCCCAAAGTCTTCACACACACGCAATAGAATGTAACGAGACATCCACAAATGGTCCCCTGAATCAATGCCCGTGCATGGACCGACTTGATACTCCCATTGTCCCGGCATCACTTCGGCATTAATGCCAGAAATGTTAATACCAGCGTACAATGATGCACGGTAATGGGCGTCCACAATCACGCGGCCAAAAACCGAGTGGGCACCGGCACCGCAATAATACGGACCCTGAGGACCAGGGAAGCCCCCCTTAGGCCAGCCATAGGGCGTGACACCATCCTTTTCAAAGAGAGTGTACTCTTGTTCAATACCAAACCATGGCACTTCTGCTTCTGCGGCCGTCATGACACGTGCCGCATCAGCACGTGTGTTGTTGGCAATGGGCGTGAGATCAGGCTTAAGACAGTCACAGAGCACGAGAATGTGCTTGCCACGACGGAATGGGTCCTTAAATATAGCCACAGGACGTAACAATACTTCCGAGTCTTCACCAGGTGCTTGACCAGTACTAGAACCATCAAAGTTCCAAATAGGCAAATCAGCTACAGACTTGACTTCATTCGTCAACGTCTTGGTCTTGCAACGTAAATCTTGGCCTGACCCACCGATCCAGACGTATTCGGCAAGAATGACATTGCCTGTGTCAAGATTCATGTATTGGTCATAGACAGCACGGTCGAGTTGGCTCATGATATGGAGAAAACGAAGAAGAGGGTTTAGAACTTGGTTGTGTTCGTGCAAAATGGGCAATGACAAGGGGGGGGGGGTTTGAGATCGAAGCTTGTCACTGGATGACAAGGTGGGAGGGGCAACACTTTCAATTTTATACAGAAATCAAGTAGATTTGAAAGAATAGTCCGAGTTTATTGAAAGGGTCTGCTCTCCTCGATATCCTGAGAATTAATATGCATGACAAGGTCTCCTTGACGTTTAGTTCGAATCTCTATTGAGCGATTGACTATTCACCGACGTCTACAACAGGCTCGATGAATCTGAGTCAATGAAAAACAAGTTTTACTTGCAATATCTATATGGAATCGATACAATTATGAATGAGGTAGCAGAGTCACACTACACGCATTATGATCAGCATGACTACACGATATTCTGTATGCTTGTATCAGAACTCCATCAGTCTTTTCCTTGCTAGCTCGAGACGTCAGGCTTCATGGTATCCAGCCCCGGGGTGCAGACAGGGCGCTGAGTTTGCGAAAAGTATCGAGTACCACTCCGATCATATCCGATGAGCTGGTGACGCACCTAATTGGTCCGATCAAGTTACCAACGCGCAGAGCGTGTAACGTTCTAATTGGTGGGATTCAGATCGAGCAAACCAACCAATTGTAAAGTTACACGCTCTGCGCGTTGCCAGTATCTCTTCGACAAGGTGGCATTGATTGGACGGCTCAAGTGTCGACTGAAATCCAACGACATGTCGGAACTTTGCGAAATAAACTCGGATTTTTCTGATAGAATTGGTTTGAACGGTGTTAAGCCTTCTGAATCCAATCCGCTCTTCTTTCAAGCGTTGCTTGTAGCTTCCGCCTATGATGCAATCAAAAAAAAACTTGCTTATGTGTAGGAACGTGTTTGAAAAACCAGGTAGTGCCTTCCTTACTCGAACACACATGAGACGCGGATAGTGCCGGCCTTGACTGCATCGGGTGGTATGGTCGCCATATCTTCAGTTGACTCGATAGATTGAAACGATAGTGAGCGTGACGATGTAGCTGAGCCAGAAACTTCCACCTTTAGTGTAAGGTATCCGACCGACTTATTGAACTGGTCCTTCAGTACCACCTCTTCCGTCGTAGCGGGTGCGTTGATCCTCGCGTCGATATCCAGTGTTGCCGATCCAAGTCTCGCGTCCACAATCATACTCTTGTCCTTTAGAGAAACAACCAGTTTTGAGTCGGCACCGCCACGCTGAAGCTCCTTCGCTGTCAATGAGAACGTGAAACTTTCTCCCCATGACGCATGGCCTACCTGCTCCTTCTTCTCGTTCTTCACAAACGACATTTTCGTAGTATTCGTGCGGTTGGCTTTTTTACCAACGTGCACTGAGATGTATGGGGAAATGTTGGGTGTGCTGCTTCCTACGTTGCCCAGCCCAAGCATGCCACTACCAGTCGAACTAGTGACGACCATGTCTCTCAACGATACAACAGTAACGAATACCTGGAGCTTCTCGCCACTCAATGACGCTGCATGGCTCGCCTTCTTCGAGCTGTTTTTCTTCAGCATGACTAGTGGATAATCCTTTTCCACGATCGCATGGCTCATGTTCTTCTGAGTGTTTCCGGGCTTCACCTGCGTGTGAACCCATTCAGCAAGATCCGACGAGTACTCGGGCGGCTTAAAATCGTCTTGGAGCTGCGCCATGCTCAAAATGCACTTGCCAATTGTCTTGGCCACGGTGCCGCCAAACGAGTCCTTGACCACAAATTGCACCTCATTCTCCTTGCCCGTTAACGCTAGCTGCGTCTTCTCTTGCCACGCTGGGTTTACGGTGTTGTAGATTACCGCAGTCTTCATCACATCTACACCGTCCACTCGCACAACACATAGCGGGTCACATGACTTGTCCGAGTCCAGCCCATTAGCACCCAGTATCTCCAGGTTCAGAAGGGTTGGTTTGTAATGGGTTTCGTCGAACTCCGCGATCAACTTGCCATTTTGAACAAGTTTCGGCTTTCGGCGGCGGCCGCCAAACGGGGAGCGATCAACGACCGTAGACCGGACACCCAATGCAAGATTGTGAGATGTCGACGTTAGACCCTTGAGCAGGACAACGCCAGGACCGGCAATGCCTTGCACCGTGCCCTGCACCAGTCCAGTCACACCGCCTTTCATAGCGCCCTCGACAGGCTTCGTGAATATACCAGTGAAGCCGCGGCCAAGGTCTTTCGCAAACTTGACGCCAACATTGTCCGAAGAAGACGAATCATCACCACCGGATGTATCGCCTTTGTTGTCGTCCGAAAACTCACCCACAAACTTATCGAGTGAGCCTGTGATCTTTGCAACCGAAGACGCGCCTGATTTTACGATAGTCTTGCCCAAAACCTTCACGCCCTCACCTCGAGTTTGAGCACCACCAGTTAGTTCACCCTTTGTGATCTTCAGAAATTCCACAACACCAGAACCCAAATCTTCCACAAGCCCAATCGGATTGCCAATGATATCTGCACTCCCAACAAGTCGATACGCCTGCATGATGCCCTGCTGGACATAGTTCGCGACTAGCTGATTCTGTAGTCGCTGCTTCGTCGAGAGACAGCGCACGATCACAATTTCGCTGAAGTTAAACGTTGGCGAACCACTTAGGTTTGATCCGACAAGGCCAACGATCTGGCTTAGAAATCCGAAGACCACCGAGTGGCCACCACCAGTAGACGATACAATGTCTTTGCGCGTGATTGAGTACTCTATATCAATTGACAACGACGAAATACGCAAGACATCGAAGTACACCAAATCTGTCTCGATGCCACCATCGTTTGTCACCAACATTACAGGCATCGGTGGTGCGCGACGTTGAAGCGTTTTCTCCAGCGTTCGCCTTGAGCGGTGAGTCATAGTTGCATCAGACACCAAATAAGGTTCAAGAAGTTTTACAAGGTTCACGAAATAATCGATATCCACCTTTACCGCCAGGTCACCTAAGCTGAACTCAAACAGCTTGTACGTTCCCAAACGGGCTTCGAGGTCAGCATCAAGAACTAACTTTAAGAACGGCTGTGGCTCTTTGCCGACCGACTTATCACTGTAACCTGCGTTAACAGGATTCATAATCACCGGAAACTTGGCAGTCGCCAGCATGTTGTCCGCTTGGCAATGTAGCACTGAAAACGTCCATTCTAGCGACGAAGGGGCCTTTTGCACCTTAATAACATCTACTGACGCGAAAAATACTTCTTGCGGGAAACCATCTAGCAAGGAAAAGCCAAAGCCCTCGAATGCAATATCGAAAGAAGATACGTAGAGCATTCGCCGGTGCTGGAGATCGTCCTCTTCCTCCAAGTCCTTGTTTACCAGGAGACTAAGCTCCAGTTCCTTCTCAGCAATCTTAACCACACGCGTGCTCTCGTCAACGACGACTTGTACAGTCAACTCCACGGCGTGCTTTTTCTCGCCATCGCGAGATACCCACATGGTAATGGGGTCCAAGTAGCCAACATAGTCGATGTCATATTTTTTCGTCTGTGCCTTAGGAGCGTCTACATGTGAAAGACGGAGCTCGACGTGGCGGTCCTTCGACAAAGGATTAAACCAGGCGAAAGCATGCCACGCGCCGGGTTTAATCGTAGCAGCCGTTTGCTTTTGCCCCCTGCTGAAAATAGATGACTCGCCCAATTGAGCGTAATCTACTGTAAACGGAGTGTAATTCTCAATCCGGTACGGTGGTGCGCAAGACACATCCGTCAGAACTACATAGACGTACATGTCCACCACTTGCACACTCGCTTGGCAAATAAGATGACGCTGGCGCACAGATGAATAGACTTGTAGGTAGACATCTCCGGCTGTGTTGATCGGAATGGCAAACGACCAGTTTTTCTTGTCGGTGTCGGTGCCCCATTCTTCCGAGAATGAAAACGACACGTAGCGCTGACTTTGTACCCCAGACTCGCCCTTCTTCAAGGACCCGAAATGATACAGTGGTGTAGTCTGACCGTCCTCCAGCGCCATATGCAGCTGCTTCACATCATTTACACTTCGCTTGTGAAACATATCGTCTACTTTCTGCGGATCATGATCGTGAGAGGCAAAGCTCTGAATGTACAGCTTTTGGTTCAAGCGGTTTTGAACGAAATATCGGGGGCTCAATGTAAGCGAGATACCTGGCTCAAAAAGACCGTAAAGACCTTCCATTTTCAAGCTAAAAACGCTTGGACCACACACGATCTCACCCATAGTGTTAATGGCTGTCGTGTTAATCGGTTCCGACCACTGCGCGTTCTTTATTGCATGCTCCGAGATTGCTGAAGCCTTAAACGCTGTATCCGGCATATTGCCGAGCGCTTCCCATGCCTTTGGGCGGCGGTTGAGATTTGCAAGCGGTTTCAAGCTCAGACGATCATGTGGCAGCGATGTCATGATAGGGTAATTGAACGGTGCACACACACTCACGGCCTTAAATGAGCTCCGCTTTGCGCCAGACTCAGTAGACGCGTAGTCAAATGCAATCGATGTATTGTCCACGATCCAGTAAGGGCTCGAAAAGCGTACGAGCCGAGGGTAACTAGGAAGTGTTATTCGGTCGATGTTGAACTTGAGACCAATGTCGACTTCGACACTTTCTTGCAGTGTCGTAAACTGCTCGAGTCCCTTATGGATCATCATCAGCAGCGGTTTCGACCATGCCGATGCCACATCTTTGCCTGTGCTTTGCTTTTGGGCAACCAATCGAATAGACAGATATCCCGGGTACCCTCCAGAAACACCGGACACTTCAGTATCGTGACCTGATTCCACCATGCCACTGAATACACCATCGGATGGCTCAGGTGTAGTCTCGCACCGTAAAAGTGTATCTACCTTGGCGAAAGCAGTCTTCATGTCCCTCGATGAACTCGACTTGTACTCGACAAATCGATATTCCATCGCATAGGGCAGAGAATTGCGCACCACAAACGGAGGAAGCAACGCTACTTCCCATTCAAAATGCGAACGTAAGTACCAACGACGCACGATCACATTCGAGGTTAGGCGCTTTATCATCTTTGTGCAAGTTTCCTCGGTTTGGCCAAACACGATAGTCCCGCCTCGGCGCTGCTTCATTTTCGCTTCTTTTTCAGCTTCGTGGTCATCGAGCTCTTTGATTGCCGTAGTGGATGTTACCACGTCATTGTTCAGTACAGTCTTCACAATCCAGTGTTCGTAACCTTCAGGACGCGCGTAAAACTCCGTAATTCCCATTAACAGCGAGAGCGGCAACGAAATCCGCTCATTAGGCCGCAACTTAATGACGGGAGATTCCACCGCCACTCTGTCTTCATTTCCTAGGCTCAAGTACTTTACCTCGTAGCACTCCGAGCTGTGGTTGCAGAAGTACGTGTTCGATCTAAGAACAATAAGTTGGTGTCGTGGGTTTTCCAATCGTGAAAACACGGTGACAAAGAGAGTAGATGACACGGCTTCTGCCGTACTCACACCAACGCTTACATTGCCAAAGGATGGCAACTTCACCGAATTCTTGCTAGTACCCCACTGATCAATTTCAAGTGAGTCTAGTGTAGCCTCACCATCTTTCAAAGCTCCATTTGCAATGTGAGCACGATTATGCGCTTCGATCGTGATTGTCTCGTGGCTGCCGTTCAGTTTCAAAAAGACCTTGCATCCAGTAAAGTTCTGCACAAGGCAATCGGTTTCTTTCTGCTTTTTTGCGGCCAAAGAAAGTTGGTAGCTATCCAGATGCTTCTGCAGACCATTCTGCTGGGCCTCTCCGTCAAGGGCGTCCATCAGAGCACGATAGGTCTTCAGGACACTTGGAGTTACATTTATTTGGAATCGCTTGGCTGCCTCTATCAAAACAGAAAAACCGTTCTCGCCAGCACCCGAAGACAGGCCGGCAACCACTTCCCATGGCTCGACAATATTTTCCATGTCGTTAGCATATTCGCTATGGCAAGACGACGACATCTTGAAGCCAAACAACAACGTCCAGTCGGCGTTACTAGACGTAGCCAAGCTGACCCAATCTACGGGGCCGATTTCGTCGATTTCTTTGCCAGTCAACTCCATCGACATTTTTACATCCTTGATGACAAAATTGCCACGGCAGAAGCGAGCAGGCAGATCCGCATCTGTAAGAACAAATCGCAGGTTCCCCAGTTTGACATCTGTTCTTAACTGCAGCTCCTTTTTCACCAGATTTGTGTTCTGCGTAAGCTTGCTCACTAAATTTTCTGCTTCCTCAAAAGCTGCACTGAAAATACCTTCACGTTTTTTCATCGCAATAATTTTTGCTGCACTCTGGTACTCGCTGATGCCTCCACAGCGCGTGAACGGCTGCAATAGCCACTCATATAAATCACGGTCCGAGCAATTGTCTTCTATCGTAGGCAATACCAATGCATCCCAGATCAGATTCGCGGCGTCATAGTTCTTTAGTAGACGCACCAACTTTTTCTGTAGATCCAGCGGGTCTTGATCGCCAACCGAGCGGTTCTTAACGCGAGCTTCGCTCTCAAATAGTTCCCAGAATCGCCCCTCGAACGCAGGACGTTTGATCCACTCGGCGAGTTGCTCGGAGAACGTTATCTTTGTCTCGCACAACTTGTTAAGAACTTCGAACGAATGGTATTCATTTCCTCGCAGGTTGAGGAAGCCGCTAAGAGCATTGCTGCCGTTTCCTGACGTCGAAACAGAAACTTCAGTAGCTTCGTCTGACAACAGATCATCGCGCAAGAATGCTCGCAGCTCTTGAAACTCTAGAAAGCCGTTGCCATCCCGGTCAATCTCCTTGAAGAGCTCACGAACGAAGTACTCCAATTCACTTTCTAGCAACGAGTCACCAACCTTGACCCGGCGCAGTAAGAGAAGAAGCTCTCCAAGCTCAATACGGCCGTTTCCGTTTTCATCAATTTCGTCGAAAAGTCGGTGCAAGCGATCGAGGACTGTATCAACTTCCGCCTGGCGCCGAATTTCTTCTTGCTTTATACGACTTTCGAGGCGAAGTTGGGCTTGGTCAGGCGTTGTGGTCTGCATGTTACCGAGAGCCTCGCCACAGGACGCCAACAGAGACAAACTGAGGTCCGACCCAGCAACCAAGATATCTGGCATGTGCATCATTACACTCTGGTGGCAAATCAAGGAGTCCGTGGTGTCTTGTTCTAGTACGAGCTGAATCGCGATACTTGTTGGAGCCAAAATGGTTTCCACATCCTTAGCACCATCAACGTATTGCGCACCAATACTGACGCTTTGAACGTTAAACTCCATCACTTCCTTCACTTTTGAGCTTTCGAGATGAATACTCAACGTGGCTGGCATATCCACGCGGCAATCTACTACGTAATTGCTTTGCCAAGTCTCCACATTAATATCCGTGAATAGTGACTTTGAATAAGAGTGAGTGGGCAGCAGGACAACGTGACAGTCGTTTACGTTTACGTTGAGGTTTAGCAGCATACCACCAAGCAAGCTAAACGGAGACATCGATACCTCTTTTCTCACCGTTTCCATCTCGCTTTTAGCAACCTGCACCGGGGTAGGCGATGACTCGGAGTGAACAACTGGAATCAAAGGTGGCCGCGCTGTTGACAGTACTTGAGTAGCCTTTGTGCTCAGTCGATCTACGTACAGCAGAAAACGCTCCAGTGCATTCACTGAGAGCACCAACTTCACGTTGTTCACAGCAGCACGCACATTTTGCTTACCACTTTCAAATTGGCTTACATTGGCTGTGAGCATCTGTGGCGGTGTCATTGCGTCAGTCTCTGCAGCTACCTTGCTGAAGTCCGCAAACATTAGCTTTACTGTCGGAGAAACAGGATTCAAAGCCGACGACCCAACGTTAACCGTGAATGTTGTCTGGCCCAATACCATATCCACGTCTAGCTTTTGCTTCTCATCGCCTTCTGCAATTGTGAATGAGCGCGCATTGACGCCGAAGCCGACCACCACCAACTCAGAAATCTGATGGCCCCGTTCAACAAACGCAATACTCATGTTGTCCCAACGTAATGTGATCTGCAACGCTCTAAACATAACGTTGCTCGTCTTGGCAGCATTTTTTTGCACAATTGCAATGTAATCTGCTAGAGAAAGCTCATCTTGATCAGGACGATAATACTTGGCCAATCCAGTGGATCGACTGCGCAGCTCAAGAATTTTGTTTAGCGACATGACAGCTTCCAGTGCGCGAAGCTTGTCATTGCGCTCCTTTTTATCTTGAGCCGACAGTGAACTGTTGCCATCCACTTGGTCGTAATTATCCACGTAAAATGTTTCGTCCTCTTTTGAGATCGGCTTTCGGACAGTCTCATCGTGGGCTAACGCACGCACCGACTGCACCAGAACCTGGTGATCCATGTATGGAACAAACAGATCGCGCAGCACGCCAACCGTCAGCTCACGCGTAACTGTAATGTTGCTGATCGACGACGACACCAATTCTACTTGTGCCACACGGTTCTTCACCGGAATAGGAGCAATGTCCTCCACGATGCCCAGCAATCGTGGCATGGGCGGCACATGGAGCTTAAGGTCGATACTCTGGAAAGACAGCAGTGGCATTTCACCTGGACGGAATCCTTTCTTATCTTTCAGCAAGTCTTCCCTTTGCTCCGGCATAGACTTGTCATCGTCATCGTTCACAGTAGCAGCACAAATGTTCACACCCTTAATGTTCATAGCGTGTTCCACCAGGATCTCCTCCGACGTCAACACAAGTTGTAAAGGTTCCTCTGCACTGTCATGCAATACATCCGACAGCAAGTCATACGACTTCATAACAAAGATCACACGTGTTGGCTTCAAGGCCTCGGGAATGGAGCTCGTCGTGGCTACGTCTGCGTCTTCATCGTCCATTTCCTCAGCCTCACCATCGTGGCCATCAACAGCAGTAGCTCCTGGTGTCAGCCCCGTAATAGCAATTCTCACATTCCTCACATGGACGTCCACCTGGGCCGCAATCTGCTGTAATACACGATCTTTAAAGGCAAAAGCTTTCGGCGATGTGACTCCAAGAGTACGCGCCGTTTGCTCCTTCTCCTGTTTCTCTCTTAGGTTCGTTTTGGTGCGTATTTCAACGAGTTGAGTAATCCAATTGGTCGCTTCATTGACCTTCATAGCCACTGCGTCTTGCAAGTCAAACACGCCTTCTACGTTAGGATCGATCATCTGGCTATCCACAGTCACGCCTTCTACCTTGATTACCACCTTCCACGTCGTCGCCAGATAGATCACCATCTTCTCAATGCTCACGTGCTTGAGCTCAACCGGAGCAAGTCCTTGTTTAGCAAAGGCCAACGTCTTGAGAAATTCATTCTGCAGTGTCACAAAGAAGAGCGAGATAGTAATGCCACGCAGCATCTCCAAAGCTGCTCCAGTACCGCGTCGTCCACGCACTTCAAAAGAGCCAAAGGAATACTCAATCTGAATACTGTCAGTCAAATAGGCGGCTGTAAACTTGTGTACGAGCCCTGTGAGCAACGGGAAGACTGTGATACGCGCCAGGAAAGGCACGACGCACAGCGACAGAGACACGCACACGGAGAGAAGCGCCATTGCCATCATCCCCGACATAGTGAGCAAGCGATCCAACAGAGTGAGCAGCAGTTTGAACTGATTTGTAGTACAATCCAAAAGGGACCAACACTCTTGGATCTGCCTTGGAGGTGGCTTATTTCGAAATGAGAGCCATGAAACCGTTATGGATCCGCGTTGAAGTTTTTTGACATGAAGTTTGTATGCGATAAATTGATTCCTTTGATATCGAATATGCATTTAAGGAGGTACCTGATTTATATCAATGACCCAACATCATGATGATACCGCCACTACCTCACAAGTTACTTACACTGGCGTTTATTGTACGCAATGGCTGTGCAACCCATGGAGGAAAGAAAGTGCTATTGGGTTTAAAGAAAAGAGGCTTTGGTATAGGCAAATGGAACGGCTTTGGGGGCAAAGTGGAATCTACGGACGCGAGTATTGCGGCTGCGGCAGTGAGGGAAGTAGAAGAGGAAGCTTATGTACACGTGAATGTTGAAGATTTAGAGTCACGTGGTGTGCTATTGTTCTCGTTTGAAGAAGGAAAAGAAATCATGGTATGGGATGAGATGGATGGTAGGATTGGTTTATGAGAAACTCATTCGTGCTGTGCAGGAGGTGCATGTGTTCTTAACTCAAAAATTCTCGGGCGAGCCATTGGAGAGCGACGAGATGATGCCGCAATGGTACGATGTCCAACAGTTACCGTTTAAAAGTATGTGGGCAGACGACCGCATCTGGCTGCCACATGTGCTGAGTGGTAAGAGCGTGCAAGGACATTTCCACTTTGCAGCAGACGAAGATACTCTTCTAGATTACGAACTCAAGATTTCGCCTTCGACGGAGAAGCACAAGTAAACTTCTACTAGCCTATAGATGGACGGATACATGAAAGCGCTATGTATATGATGCAGCGTTTCAATGGGATCGATCAGAGAATTGTAGTCATTGTGTATATCATTGAATATCTCCACAAAAAGTGTTTCATCACTTCGATCTATAATGAAAAGACTAACTGTATTGTGCATAAGTTGTATGGATTGCAATGATAGCAGACATGTCACCACTCTTAAGACCATTGTGCTTACTGACTCCTTGGAAGAGATAAACACGGCGGTGAGTTAGAATGGCATTGCTCTAGCAAGTGAAAAAAATTGGACTTCTCTACTGTCAAAGAAAAGAACAGAGTGTATCTTGCAGAATACGGGACAAACAAACTTATATGTTTTCAGACATGTACGACCACTGCATCAAGACCTGATCGGAAAGTACCGGAACAAGCGACGCAGCAGTACAGACGACTTCTGGACAGCGGATATGCACTATCCACAGTCTTTGCATTGCCAACCTCGCTATGTGCTTCATACTATACCCACTCACACACGTAAGAGAGTACAAGCGGGCTGTTGGATAAGCACACGTTATGCAATAAACTCATACGCTTCTCTAAAGTAACGGCGAAGGTGGTGTTACGTTGTGGTCGACTTTGGAACTGAGATAGTAAGATACAGAAGTGTCCAACATGTTTCATTCAGAATGACTGGTGCAGACTCGACGTTGATGGATGTTGACTGAATGTCAGATTGTGTGTGTCACACGCAATACCCCACCCGCCTTCAAGTGACAACCCCTTCCTAAACCTGAAACCAAACAGATTTCGTTACAGTGTGGGAATGACGAGCAGTTAAAAGCTCTACATCTACGAGTTTCTGGCATCGATCGGTCCAAGAAAAACGGCAGTACAATCACGCAAAACAAGTAAAACAGGCGACTACGTAAGCAGAAGAAAATTGCAGCCAGATGGCTACTACTAGCTTCAATATATGCCCGAGTATTCGCACACGCTTCGACTCGCCCCCCAATGAAACGAACGGCTTGCATCGAGTGTCGCCATCATCCACCGACCGATCGTCATTAAAGTCTTGGCCCAATCTGCCGAGTCTTTCGAGCAGTCAACACTTGCTCGAGAGTCAGTTAGAGTACGACAACAATGAGGTGCAGACTAGGAAGCAAAGCAGGAACAAGACACGCACTATCAACCACATCACACTCGGCTTTATCGCTTACTTTGCAGTGGCAGCAGGACCTTTTGGCGTTGAAGATGCAGTGCGCGCTGCAGGAGCTTACCCAGTTCTGTTGGCAGTGGTAGTGCTACCATTTACATGGGGTTTGCCACAAGCTTTAATGGTGAGTAAGAGTCATTGGATTGTGTAGATTTTGAGATGGTGTCTGTTGACTGATGCGTTGCTGTGATGACATAGACTGCAGAGCTCAGCACAATGATTGACGAAAATGGAGGCTACATTCTGTGGGTGCGACGCGGACTGGGCCAATACGCTGGCTGGGTGAATGCCTTTAACTGCATTGCTAGCAATATCTGCGACTTGCCAACGTACCCCGTGTTATTCTGCAGCTACGTGGAAGCGTTTCTAGCGTCTGGTTATGGCTACACACTGTCGGGTACAGAGCAATGGATGGTGAAATGTGTGGCACTGTTGCTTGTATTCGCTTCAAATGCTGTCGGTATGCGTGCAGTTGCAATGACCTCAGTGCTCATGTCAATTTTTGTGCTTGCGCCCTTCATCTTGGAGCCTCTGTCCGTCGAGACGTTTAACCTCGCGACATGGGGTAGCGTTGCACCGAAAATCGAGTGGTCGCTGTTCCTCTCCACGATTTTGTGGAACTATCAAGGTAGACTATATGGACTTGTAGAGGTACGGGTGCTTGCTTATGACTAAAACCTATGATTTTTTCGATTTAGGTTGGGATTCCCTTGGGTGCGTTGCTGGTGAAGTTAAGGACGGCGGCAGGACTTACCCGATCGCCATTATGATTGCGATGATTCTGATTACCATCAACTACGCCTTCCCAGGTTCGTTTATCTCGGTTGATCTGATTTTAGAAATGAGAACTCATATCCCTGTTGTTATTCACCCTGTGCAGTCGGTGTAGGGATAATGGTGCAGCCTGATATCTCGCAGTGGCATGCAGGTTCTCTCGAGACCATTGCTATGACAACCGCACCATGGCTTGGTGTTTGGGTTGGTGTAGCTGCGGTCGTTGCGACATTAGGAGAGTTCAACGTTGTGATGGCTTGCAGCTCGCGTGCGTTATGGGCAACAGCAGACTACAAGATGTTGCCCTCGTTTCTCGCCATCGAGTGGGAGCGCTTCGGGACGCCGATCGCTGCAGTCATTTTCCAAACGTTGACTACAGGTGTGCTCATGAACTTTTCATTCGAGATTCTGGTGGTGCTCGACACGTTTTTCAACAAGTACGTTATCACTGTCTCACTTTCTATGTCATGACTTGCAATGTATTGACAAATAGTTGTTGCGATTGTAGTTTGACTCTGCTGCTAGAGTTCTTTGCGTTCTTACGCCTCAAATACGTGGAAAAAGACGCAGAGCGTCCATTTGTGGTACCATTTGGTAACACCGGTGCGTGGGCCATTACGCTGCCCAAGATCATGGTGCTTTCAGGCGTACTGATTGCTCAGAAGCGTAGTGTGTGGATGATTTGCGGTCTATTCAATGTGGTCGTATCTAGCACGTATATAGTTTGGCGTCGCTTCCAACCAGCACCTCATACCACATGTGTGTCTTCTAACACTACCGCTTACGGTTCAGGTCAGTTGTCTTAGCACCACCGTATCAGCAATTTTTAAATGACCCGTGGGTCTAAACAAACCCATCAGCTAGAAAAAAGGCTAAATATATGAAAATTATCGCAAATCTTCCGACAATGAAAATCAGATCTTCATTCGATATTTTACCGTGTAACCCTCAAGTCTCCGCGATTGATTCGTCCATGGCTATGAATGAAAACTCCCCACTGCTCGAAAGCCACACGAATGGCCAATCAAGTAGTCGTCCTCCTCTTCGACGTGCATTGTACGTCATCATCCCCATGGCGCTCGTTGCCGTTGTCACCATATATGTCCTTACCGGTGGTGACAAAACTGATAAAGCTCCGGCTGCATCGAGTCACGCACCAACGAACGTCGCCACAGACGCTGAGCTACTGACTATGCGGCCGCCTTATATGGAGAAATTGCATCCGATCTCACCCAAGCTCGTGCATCGAAAGGACTTTAGTCAAGCACTGCCGACGAATGCTTTCTGGTCCAATCTGTTGGTAGCTGATGGTCACGGCCTTAATGCTGGTGCTGGTGAGGTCACTTTAAGTCCCTATACGGTCCGTAGTCTACCTAAAAGACTAGAAATCTCGTACGGAGACTCTCGTCGTGTAGCTACAATGAACGCTATCACAGAATACTTTAACGTGGACGCAAGTTTCACAGCCTATAGTCGTCAAGTTCAAAAGGACAATAGTGTCTTGTTGGGAGAAGGCAATAGCACGTCCAGAAATGTTGTGAGCTTTGATGTCCTGTCAGTGCTACTGCAGTACTACTACGAGGAAGACAACAAGTGGATGAAGGTGCCTTTGGTACGTGGCTCGCCTTACGTTACGGTAGAGTATCAGAACGTCCTCCCTGTGCTCGAGTTCAACGCTAGTGTGCTGACTGTCAATGGCAAAATAGTGGATCAGAAAATGGACCCATTGGCTTCTCGAAAGCAATTACAGACATGGACCAGTAACCGCTTTGAACTTGACTTGGAGTTGTACAGTACTGGTGAGAGTGCACACGGGACAGGCAAGGCCCAGCAAAAATGGATCCTGTACTTTGACAAGGTCCGCACGTTGCAGCTACAGTTTGCCAATGAGACGGATTATCGCCCTTACAACTTGCTTGGCGAGTTGATGACCCCCACTAACATTCGACTGGTAGACACGGACTTCTACACGGGTGCAGCGCGGCTTGCTATTGTCCCGCAGGGAGCGTCACAGGCTGTAATCGACGCGCTTGACCAGGCTGCTGGCATTTATCCAGTGGGTTCCTCGATCAAGATGGATGTAAACAACGCCAACGCGTCGTTTTCGTTCTGCTGGGAAACAAAGCGGTTTCCCGATCTAGGCGAGTCGGGTCTGAATTCGACGTCAACCCCTGAGCTACTGATGGTAGCAAACCCACATCATGTGGCGACGATAAAGACCGATGGGGACGCCACCCGGGTGCTGGGCCAATTTGGGCATCGCACGCTCAAGTCAAACATGACAGCAGTGCTTGGTAGCTGCTGGGAGATGCAGGAGACATTACCGAAGGTCTCGTTCCAAGAAGAAAATGCCCAGATTCAGTCTCAGTATGTGGAAGCGATCAAGGTTGCTCTGCTCAACGACTCGAGTTACACCCCAGAGGCAGACGACCCTTACTACTTTGGAAAGGAAGCAGGTCGTCAAGCTCGTTTGGTTCTGATCGCTGACCAGCTTGGCGAAAAGAAGCTCCGTGATGAAATTCTTGACAAGCTCGAAGAGTGGGTGACTCCATGGATGCTTGGCCAGAACAGTGACCACTTCGTGTACGATCGCATTTGGGGTGGCCTGTGTTCGTTAAACGGACTCAAGGGTGTGTTCTGGATGACGGACTTTGGTAACGGCTGGTATAACGATCACGTACGTGTTAACGGCGCGCAAAAAGCTACGGAGGAAGCTAATTTAGGTGACTAAAGCTGTGTTTTCGTATTTGTGTACACAGCACTTTCACTACGGCTACTTCTTGTACGCCGCCGGTGTGATTGGCAAGTTTCGTCCGGATTTCGTGAAGACGCACAAGGCTGCTGTCATGTCGATTGTGCGTGATATTGCTAGTCCCGACCAGAGCGAGTAAGTTGTTGTTGCTGCTGTTTTTGAGAGATTCATTATGATCGATTGACATCATATTTTACCATGTATTGCAGCACCTTCTTCCCGTTCACCCGTCACTTTTCTTGGTTCGACAGTCACTCATTTGCCAGCGGTATCTACACTCTAGATGGTGGCAAGTCTCAAGAGAGTGTCAGTGAAGCCATTAACGCCTATTATGGCGTGTACCTGGTGGGCAAGTCGTTCCAGGTTCCAGAGGTGGAGCACATTGGTCATCTTTTACTTGCCTTGGAAATCCGCGGCGCGCAGACGTACTGGCAGATGCCATCTACCTCTGACATTTACGAGCCTATTTACGCGGCTAACAAGATGACGGGTCAAGTCGCTGCCACGAAAGTGTCTTATACGACGTGGTTTGGTCCACAAGTGGAGCACATGCACCTGATTAACATGATCCCCTTCACGCCGATCACGGGTAAATTCTTAAAGCCTGCTTATGTCCAGGAGGAGTATCCTATTTTGCAGCAGCAGGCGTTTGACCGAGCGCAAGACCCGATTGATGATCGTTGGAAGGGCTACGCGTATCTGGATCTAGCCATCATCAACCCGACGGATGCGTGGACGAAGGTCCAGAGCATCGATTTCTTTGACGACGGTAGCTCTCGAACGAACTCGTTGTACTGGATCGCCACACGCCCGACAAATTGATAAGTTACCCAAAGTCTCTTGGAAACTCTTTGAAAGAGTTGGGCAGGTTTGCAAAGCAACTAAGTATAACATGGCAGGCATTTGACGGAACCCACTGATTCAGATCCCATTACACCACACCTCACTCATATGAAACTTGTCTTTCGGACGTTCTGTTGGCGCAAGTAGCTCCTCTCGTAACGACTTTGAATCGTTAGGAGCGATTCCATCATCATTAATACTTCTCTCAACCCAGCTAAATAGGGTATAGCTAGCTCCATATTACCGGTGACCGGTCTTGTAGAACCGCCAATTTGTTCGACTCTGAGAACACACTTGCTTAGGCGAATGACATCGATAACGCAGGCAACCCTGAGAAAGCTAGCGCGTTTCAGGTTGGTAGAATACCCAGGCTTTTTCATCAAAAAAACAATGAGGTGCATCGATCTCAACCCCTGCTAATGGTTTATTGATACTTCCTTCATCCTTTGTCTTGCTTGAGTGCGAGGTGTACCAGCTGAAAGACCCTGCTTCGCGTAGATGGCAACACATTGGGGCATCTGACCTATGCGTGTGGCACTGGAAAGATTATACGCTCCGAAAACTTCCATCGTCAGCTGGACATGCATGCATAGCAAACGCGTAGGAACCCCGAGAGCGCTAAAGAAGCCCGAAAGCTAAAGCTCGTCAAAGACACGGGGACGCTTTCAAAAAAATGAGCGCGGCGGGAGATGGTTGCATGAAGCAGGTCAGGCTCACTGCATTTCGTGCTGTACATCTAAAATTGTTCGCCGCTTACCAACTATGTGATAGCAGTGTAAGTGCTTGATACTGCTTGAAAAATGCGTTAGTACCAGGATGTCGTTTAAGGGGCTCGAGTAAAAAGATAGGGAGTGATCTGTAGTCGTCAATGGAGCAAGAGGGATGCTACATGTAGTCAGGATGCGTTTGATACTGTTGAGTTTGTTGTACAGTAAGTTTGACGAAATCTCGTCGCGTGAGCTTTGATCATTCAATTGGTTTCGTGATCGGAGCCATGTTTGGGCGTGCGAGTCTACTCCGATAATTGTCTAGTGGAAACAGGCTTGAACTTCTCCGACCTGCACCACGTATGCGCCGGAGCCTAGGCGTTAACCTTGTAAGGTCTGAGCTGAACTTGTCCACCTGGTAGCCGGTATCCAGCATTGTATGAGTTTCTGCGCATGCTGCTGCTGCACGAGCATCACGGTACAGCCGTCGTAACCACCGCCCGTCATACGCGCACCAAACACGCCGTCATAGCCACGAAACCTTTTCTTTAACTGTATGAACCCACCAGCTCTTGGTTTTTCTTTCGGGTCATCTTCGTCACCCTGTCGCCCGGATGTCACTTCGCATTTGTCTTCATCCTAAACAACAGTCATGGCCGAAGCTAACAACGTTGACATTGTGGAGCAGGCTATAACAGTCTTCTATTCCACTTTCAAACAGTACGCAAATGTGCCACGCAAGGTTCTGACCATTGCGGTGGCCCCCGGACGCGTGAATCTGATCGGTGACCACACGGACTACAATGACGGTTTCGTGTGTCCGCTAGCGCTGGACAAGACGACTGTAGTGGTGGGCATCCGATCGCCCGCAGAGATTGCGTCAACCACTAAGGTCGCGTCTACCAACTTTTTCGGCCAGGTATTAGAGTTCTCGACTGACAGCACGGAGAAGCTGGCTAAAACAAAGCCATCATGGGGCAATTACCTTGAGGGTGTGACGGCCGAGTATCTGAAGTACCTCGGTCGTACGGAGCCTTTGGGCGTGCACGCGGCCATTGCGAGCGCAGTACCGATTGGCAGCGGACTGAGCAGCTCTGCGGCACTAGAGGTGGGCTTCGCCACATTTCTAGAGAGTCTGTTTGAGCTTAAGAGCGTGTCGGCCATTCAGAAAGCGCTGCTGTGCCAAGCTGCCGAGCACGAGTACTGCAACGTACCGTGTGGTATCATGGACCAGTTCATCTCTTCGTGCGGTAAAAAAGACTGTGCACTACTGATCGACTGCCGTACCAAGGAGCAGACGACCGTGGCGTTTGAGGATCCGGACATCGTCATTGTGGTGAGCAACTCAAACGTCAAGCACGAGATGAACGGTGGTGAGTACAAGGAGCGTGTGATGCAATGCAAGATGGCCGTCAAGGCGTTGCAAACCCATGGATATCCACACATGACGCATCTGCGTGACGTGACGGTACTCGATCTAGACTCGATGCATGAGGTGCTGGGTAACGAGGTGGTGTACCGACGAGCTCGTCACGTGATCACGGAGAACGAGCGTACAGTGGCCGCTGTGGAACACATTTGCGCACGTGAGTACACCGAGGTAGGCAAGCTCATGTTCGAAAGCCACAAGTCTCTGCGCGACGACTACGAGGTGAGCACACCCGAGCTGGATTACCTGGTCGAGACGGCTCGTGGTTGTGTCGGCGTGTATGGTGCGCGTATGACGGGCGGCGGTTTCGGCGGCTCCATCGTAGTGCTCGTGCAGCAGCAGCATGCGCAGAAGCTCATGCAAGTGCTCGACACCGGCTATCCGGTGGACAAGTTCGGTTCCGATCTACCAAGGCCTGCGAGTTTCTTAACGCGCATAGGTGACGGTGCATACGTGATGCAGGTTGGCAAGACCATGCCCGGGTCTTCCGATTAAGCAAATTGTCAAAGAAGATAATGCTGTGAGTTATGTGTAGGTCAAAGGGAAGTAGTGAGCATGAAGGTATTGATAGGACATAGTATGAAAATGGTAGCTGTCGTGTCACCAAGACGCTGAGCAAATTGGTGCGCCCAATACGTATGACATGACAGCTCCAAGCCAAGTCGTTAATCATATTGTGTATTAGTAGCTAAAATTCTGCTGAGCTGCCTCAAGAATAGTGTCTTGTCTCGGCTATCGATACGAGCAAGCAGTGATTGGATACTGATGAATCGATAAAGACATCATCCGAGTAGCTGCTTAACACCTCGGCGGCTCTAGGACGAATGTCGTCCATGTCAATAATCATTTACATACAGGTTGTGACGAAGTACAAGATGTCGTGTCCCTGATTCTAGGTGGGACACCGAACAGTTAGTCGTATGATGCTGGAACGCATCGTTACAGTTGACAGTTGAGGTATACCTGTTGGTATCTACTGTAGTCTAGTCTAACAGAGGGGGTTGTCACCTACGAGGTTTTTCCCTTTTCAATCCCAAAGTTGCTCAGTGGGAAGCAAGTGTTCCGTGTTCTCTATTCCCTACTCTGTATTCCTGTATTACAGGACCAACGACACTCACCTGCGCAGTGATAAGTGTGACAGGTTATGAGCCCAAGTCTTCTTGCACTGTCCAAGTAACATATTGACCCAATGTCTGGAGTAAGTGAGATGTCGTCAAACGATACAGCCACTAGTGATGTGTTGACAAGCGTGAGTAATGGTGCGACCGCTGTGAGTACTGTGACGTCTGGTATTGCACCTAGTGGGTTGAGTGGGGAGTTTACCACCGCAACCGCGCCACCGGCTATCCCATTACCTGGGTCAGGATTTCCAGCGGGAAGGCCTAATGCGGGTGGTTCATTACCTGGAGCTGGTGGGATACTTGCCCTCCTGTATTACAGGACCAACGACACTCACCTGCGCAGTGATAAGTGTGACAGGTTATGAGCCCAAGTCTTCTTGCACTGTCCAAGTAACATATTGACCCAATGTCTGGAGTAAGTGAGATGTCGTCAAACGATACAGCCACTAGTGATGTGTTGACAAGCGTGAGTAATGGTGCGACCGCTGTGAGTACTGTGACGTCTGGTATTGCACCTAGTGGGTTGAGTGGGGAGTTTACCACCGCAACCGCGCCACCGGCTATCCCATTACCTGGGTCAGGATTTCCAGCGGCAAGGCCTAATGCGGGTGGTTCATTACCTGGAGCTGGTGGGATACTTGCCCCTATGCCTGAAGTGCATCAAGTACCTGACGGTGGATTTGGCATGAAGCTAGACAACAAACCGCCGATCATGCATGGGAGTTTTGATCTGTATGCGGTTGAGCTGGAAACGTTCTTACGCCGCATTCATGTGTGGGGTGTAATTGACAATGAGTCGGTTGTACGAGCTTCGACAACAATTACACAGTTTGCGTTGATGGATAATGTTGCTCGTGGTGCTATACTGCATGGTATTCCAACAGCCGATGCTGAGCTTGTCTGTCACGAGGCAAGCGCTCACGCGATGTGGTCGCGCTTTGTCGATAAGCAAACCAAGAGAGAGTATGCGAAAAAAAATTACATCTTTGCACGACAACTACTGTATGCAAACAAGTATACGCATGACAGAAATATGAATGATTGGCTACGTGAGATGGAACTTCAGCGGAATGAGCTGCAACATTACCAAAAAGTACTCTCTGATGAAGAGTTCGCCGAGATTATTTTGAGCAATGTGTTGCAGACACATCGTGAGGTTGTTAGGCAATTTTCTAAGCATTACGACCCTGGGATTCAGCGTTTGGCTCCGTCGTCGGCACAAGTGATGAATGCTCTTCGAGCAGAATCGGAGTTGGATGCCCGAAGTAACGAAACCCAACTACCCAATATTTGTGCTGCTCAAACTGCGAAGGAACCAGACAAACGGCTACAAAGACACTATCAGCAACCCTGGAAAGAGAAGCGACGAGGGCGAAGTCAATATAAGGCCCATGGCAGCAACCATTACCAGAAGTCGGGTGGTGGTAGTGGCAAGGCTTTAACAGGAAAGAAGTATTATGGAGACAATCGTGAATGCTGGAACTGTCATGTAAAGGGCCATATCCAGCGAGATTGCACACGACCGAAGTACGCCATAGATGAGTCCAAGTCGCAACTCCCGGAGCGTAAACGCTGGGAAAATAGAAAGCAGAGTAAAGGCCAGTGTGGGCAACTTTGGGATTGAGGAGGGAAAAACCTCGTAGGTGACAACCCCCTCTGTTAGACTAGACTACAGTAGATACCAACAGGTATACCTCAACTGTCAACTTTGTAACGATGCGTCCCAGCATCATACGACTAACTGTTCGTTGTCCCACCTAGAATCAGGGACACGACATCTTGTACTTCGTCACACTCCCACTTCGTTGTTTCTGATGTCTTGTGGTGTGGTAGTCGTAGGCACTGGTACAATATTCAACATATGCCGTAACTTCTTAAATTGCGTCGGGCCAAGAGGCTTGGTGAAGATGTCTGCCACCATGTCTTCTGATGGGCAGTATACCAAAGCAAACTCGTCGTTCTCCACATAATCTCTTATCTTGTGGTACTTGAGATCTACACTCTTCACTTGTAGTCCCCTGTGTTTGCTTCGATCACTTTTATAGCCGCTTGATTATCTTCATATAGAATAGTTCTTTTGCGCCTCACTCCAAGCTCTTTACACATATTGTGCGTCCACATTATCATAGTGCTGCATTCAGCCGCAGCCACAAATTCGGAACAGCATGTATCATCTGTAATCAATCTTTGTTTATGGCTTGTATATACGTAAGTACAACCCTCCATTTGTAGTACATATCCAGTCACAGAGCGTCGATCATCTCTTTCATTTCCCAAATCAGCATCAGCATATGCCACAATCTGCACGTCGATTGTAGGTCTTGATGCGTTTACATACACATCCTTCGGTACTCTTGTCTTGTTAGACAACGTCCAAAGTAGTCCGTAGTCAGATGATCCTCTCAAATAACGGAGCACTCTTTTTACCAAGACATAGTGCTCTCTCGTATAGCAATTCAGAAATTTGCCCAACGTTCGCACTGCGTTGGCAATATCTGGACGCGTGCATTGGACTAAATATTGTAACGATCCCACAATTTGGCGATAATCCATATCTGGATCTGGGTCTACACACACTGGTTCCACATCCGGGTTTCCTGGCATCGGAAAGTTGCCTTGCACTTGTGGTGTAGGAACAGGCTTACACTTTGTCATTTTAAACCGTGTTAAAATCTTCTCCATGTAGCCGTGTTGGGTAATCGACATCCGACACCCTAGCATGTATGATATCTCCATTCCAAGCAAATGCTTTACAGGACCCAAGTCCTTAATTTTAAACTTGCTTCGCAGCTGTACTAAAACCATCTCAATGTCGGATTCCGTTCCCACAATTAAGAGATCATCCACATATACGGTAATGTAGACTTTGTTCTCTCCCACTGTTCGCACATATACACCTGCATCCATTTTCGTACGTCGAAACCCGCACTTCCTTAAATACTCATCCAGCATTTTGTACCAGATACGAGGTGCTTGACGTAATCCATATAGACTTTGTAACAGCTGGCAAACGCGACCAGAACCATCATTAAAGTAATCGGGCTGTTCCATATAGATATCTACATCATCGAGAGGCCCATTCAAAAATGCTGTCACAAAATCAATTTGGCGACAAGGCAGGCCCAAGAACAGAGCGAGAAGCAAAACAAATTTCACGGACTCAGCCTTCGCTACTGGAGCGTAGGTCTCCCAAAAGTTGACACCAAACTCTTGCTGGCATCCCTTAATCGTAACTCGCGTGCGATACCGGCACACGTCGCCTTGCGCATTTCGTTTGCGCACAAATATCCACTTATTCTTTAGAATCTTTACCCCCGAAGGCCGATCCACTAGCTCCCATACGTGATTACGCATCAATTCGCCATACTCAGTCTCAAGAGCTTTTATCCATTGCTTTGCATCAGGGGCACTCAAAGCTTCGGTAACTGACATGGGCTCAAGCAGTTCATTCACTGCTTGAATGACTAGGGCTGCAGAAATATTCAGTTCATAATCCGATAGACGTACATTTTGTCGTCGTACTCGGGTAGACCGCCGAAAAGCCGCCTCAGGGTCATTTCCAGCTTTCATTTCACCGGGTCTAACAATAACAGGTCTTTTTTCTTCTGCTTCTTCTTCCTCAAAAGGTGTGGGAGTCTGTCCCATATCACTCATGCCCAGGTAATCATCGTCAGCACTGAGAGCTGGCAGGCAAGTCGAAGGCACAGAGCCTCGGCGGTTAGACCGATCTCCAGTGTTACGACAAGGGGCAGGCATACTGCGGTTAGACAAGTCCATGCCACCTTCTCTGCCGCCTTCTCCTCCATCAGTGACGATGCGATACCAATTGGGACTGTATCCAGCTAGACCACGATAACGATACGACCCCATCTCATCCTGTGCTGGACTTGCCGTTCGCTCACGACACGACCCCATCGCAGCCTCTGCTGGACTTGCCGTTCGATCACGACACGACCCCATCTCAGCCTCTGCTGGACTTGCCGCTCGTGAACGTGACGACCGAGCATTAGCCCTTGCTAATCTCGTCGGATTCTCGCTCAACAATACGCTTCCAGGCCCCCCAGCCCATGCTGGCACGCCAACGTTTGGAGCATCATCTACTGATACTAAGCCACCACGACTGTTACAGTCATGACGACAACACCTCTTCTTACGATGTCCTATGTTACTTGGCGATCCCAAAGCCAATGCTCGGTCGTCACGTCCACGAGCGGCAAGTCCAGCAGAGGCTGAGATGGGGTCGTGTCGTGATCGAACGGCAAGTCCAGCAGAGGCTGAGATGGGGTCGTGTCGTGAGCGAACGGCAAGTCCAGCACAGGCTGAGATGGGGTCGTATCGTTATCGTGGTCTAGCTGGATACAGTCCCAATTGGTATCGCATCGTCACTGATGGAGGAGAAGGCGGCAGAGAAGGTGGCATGGACTTGTCTAACCGCAGTATGCCTGCCCCTTGTCGTAACACTGGAGATCGGTCTAACCGCCGAGGCTCTGTGCCTTCGACTTGCCTGCCAGCTCTCAGTGCTGACGATGATTACCTGGGCATGAGTGATATGGGACAGACTCCCACACCTTTTGAGGAAGAAGAAGAAGCAGAAGAAAAAAGACCTGTTATTGTTAGACCCGGTGAACAGAAGAGAAGTTGCCATGCTGTCGCGTCAAGCGGATGAAACGATCAATGCTGTTAAGAACGATACAAGTGATATGACCATTGAATGGGTCCTTGATTCAGCAAGTGATTGTCATGTATGCACGAAGAAGGAGATTCTGATGAATTTGCGATTCAATGATGGACCGATGGTGTTTGACTGGGAAGGCAAAGCGTCCCAATTTACAGAACAGATTGGGGAAGTGGAACGCAGAGTAAGGAATGAGACTCCCCCTCATGCTATGAATTCCCTTTCTTTATCGAGCGTCCTTTGCACACCGACTGGAACAACAAATTTGTTGAGCTTGGATAGGCTGGAACAAGATGGATGGGACTTTTTCAAGTTCAAGCAACAGCAATGCGCTTGGCTGAAAAAAGGTGATTTGCTACTGCAATTAGTAAAAAGACATGGTCGTTATCGCCTCATATCCTTCACTGTCCCGGTGAGCCAAGTGAAGTCCCTTTCACATGCTAATGAGCGAGTTTTCGCGTTATGGCATACCCGCCTTGGTCACATAAATTATGGGGCCTTGCAGCGGATGATAAGAAACAATACAGTGCATGGTTTGGCTATGACTGGGAACGTTCGTACCCCGAGAAACCGATGCTGGACATGTATTCAATCACGTATGCAGCGAATGTCATACAAAAACTTAGTAACTACACGGTCGACAGTACCATATCAGAAGCTAATGTCTGATATGTGCTACATTGGTGTGGGTACGTATGACGGGTATAAACACTTCCAGCTCATTCAAGATGAGGCAACACGTTACGTATGGGGTTTTTTACGCAAAGAAAAACGAGAGGCTGCTACAGTCGTAATTTCTCATTTGGCATGGCTTATGGCACAAGGCCATCACATTCAAGTGTTTTCCACTGACCAAGGAAGGGAACTTGTGAACCGACAATTGAAACAGTTCCTTCGCCAACACGGAGTGGACTTTTTGTGGACTAATGCATATAGCCCAGAGGAGAATGGCTTAGTTGAACGGATGAACGGCATCGTGATGTCCCGTGTACGCAGTTTGCTTACAACGGTGGACATGCCGGATCTGTTATGGGGCGATGCATTTACATTTGCGTTGGAGATATTAAATATCATACCCAGTGAAGCTTTGGATGGTGACACACCATATACTCGACGTTTTGGAAGACGTCCTGATTTATCAAATGTCCGGATATGGGGTTGTGTAGTGTTCGTATTTACACAGAAGATTTTACGGAAAACTAAATTAGAAAATCCCGGTAAACCGGCGATCTTTCTTGGCTACGCGAAGAATTCGATCGGTTATCGTATTTTGGATGCGCGTTCGGGAACTATTCAAGAGTTGCGCACTGTACAGTTTGTGGAGGCTTGGACAATTGACCGGGCATATATCGACAGGCTGCTCTGAAATTGGTATTGTAATGGCAAGTTTACCCTATCTACCACGATCCCGTATGTTCGCGTGGGAGGTTTCTTCACTGCACCGAGTAGTGCATTGGCTTTGGGATCGCCAAGTAACATAGGACATCGTAAGAAGAGGTGTTGTCGTCATGACTGTAACAGTCGTGGTGGCTTAGTATCAGTAGATGATGCTCCAAACGTTGGCGTGCCAGCATGGGCTGGGGGGCCTGGAAGCGTATTGTTGAGCGAGAATCCGACGAGATTAGCAAGGGCTAATGCTCGGTCGTCACGTTCACGAGCGGCAAGTCCAGCAGAGGCTGAGATGGGGTCGTGTCGTGATCGAACGGCAAGTCCAGCAGAGGCTGCGATGGGGTCGTGTCGTGAGCGAACGGCAAGTCCAGCACAGGCTGAGATGGGGTCGTATCGTTATCGTGGTCTAGCTGGATACAGTCCCAATTGGTATCGCATCGTCACTGATGGAGGAGAAGGCGGCAGAGAAGGTGGCATGGACTTGTCTAACCGCAGTATGCCTGCCCCTTGTCGTAACACTGGAGATCGGTCTAACCGCCGAGGCTCTGTGCCTTCGACTTGCCTGCCAGCTCTCAGTGCTGACGATGATTACCTGGGCATGAGTGATATGGGACAGACTCCCACACCTTTTGAGGAAGAAGAAGCAGAAGAAAAAAGACCTGTTATTGTTAGACCCGGTGAACAGAAGAGAAGTTGCCATGCTGTCGCGTCAAGCGGATGAAACGATCAATGCTGTTAAGAACGATACAAGTGATATGACCATTGAATGGGTCCTTGATTCAGCAAGTGATTGTCATGTATGCACGAAGAAGGAGATTCTGATGAATTTGCGATTCAATGATGGACCGATGGTGTTTGACTGGGAAGGCAAAGCGTCCCAATTTACAGAACAGATTGGGGAAGTGGAACGCAGAGTAAGGAATGAGACTCCCCCTCATGCTATGAATTCCCTTTCTTTATCGAGCGTCCTTTGCACACCGACTGGAACAACAAATTTGTTGAGCTTGGATAGGCTGGAACAAGATGGATGGGACTTTTTCAAGTTCAAGCAACAGCAATGCGCTTGGCTGAAAAAAGGTGATTTGCTACTGCAATTAGTAAAAAGACATGGTCGTTATCGCCTCATATCCTTCACTGTCCCGGTGAGCCAAGTGAAGTCCCTTTCACATGCTAATGAGCGAGTTTTCGCGTTATGGCATACCCGCCTTGGTCACATAAATTATGGGGCCTTGCAGCGGATGATAAGAAACAATACAGTGCATGGTTTGGCTATGACTGGGAACGTTCGTACCCCGAGAAACCGATGCTGGACATGTATTCAATCACGTATGCAGCGAATGTCATACAAAAACTTAGTAACTACACGGTCGACAGTACCATATCAGAAGCTAATGTCTGATATGTGCTACATTGGTGTGGGTACGTATGACGGGTATAAACACTTCCAGCTCATTCAAGATGAGGCAACACGTTACGTATGGGGTTTTTTACGCAAAGAAAAACGAGAGGCTACTACAGTCGTAATTTCTCATTTGGCATGGCTTATGGCACAAGGCCATCACATTCAAGTGTTTTCCACTGACCAAGGAAGGGAACTTGTGAACCGACAATTGAAACAGTTCCTTCGCCAACACGGAGTGGACTTTTTGTGGACTAATGCATATAGCCCAGAGGAGAATGGCTTAGTTGAACGGATGAACGGCATCGTGATGTCCCGTGTACGCAGTTTGCTTACAACGGTGGACATGCCGGATCTGTTATGGGGCGATGCATTTACATTTGCGTTGGAGATATTAAATATCATACCCAGTGAAGCTTTGGATGGTGACACACCATATACTCGACGTTTTGGAAGACGTCCTGATTTATCAAATGTCCGGATATGGGGTTGTGTAGTGTTCGTATTTACACAGAAGATTTTACGGAAAACTAAATTAGAAAATCCTGGTAAACCGGCGATCTTTCTTGGCTACGCGAAGAATTCGATCGGTTATCGTATTTTGGATGCGCGTTCGGGAACTATTCAAGAGTTGCGCACTGTACAGTTTGTGGAGGCTTGGACAATTGACCGGGCATATATCGACAGGCTGCTCTGAAATTGGTATTGTAATGGCAAGTTTACCCTATCTACCACGATCCCGTATGTTCGCGTGGGAGGTTTCTTCACTGCACCGAGTAGTGCATTGGCTTTGGGATCGCCAAGTAACATAGGACATCGTAAGAAGAGGTGTTGTCGTCATGACTGTAACAGTCGTGGTGGCTTAGTATCAGTAGATGATGCTCCAAACGTTGGCGTGCCAGCATGGGCTGGGGGGCCTGGAAGCGTATTGTTGAGCGAGAATCCGACGAGATTAGCAAGGGCTAATGCTCGGTCGTCACGTTCACGAGCGGCAAGTCCAGCAGAGGCTGAGATGGGGTCGTGTCGTGAGCGAACGGCAAGTCCAGCACAGGCTGAGATGGGGTCGTATCGTTATCGTGGTCTAGCTGGATACAGTCCCAATTGGTATCGCATCGTCACTGATGGAGGAGAAGGCGGCAGAGAAGGTGGCATGGACTTGTCTAACCGCAGTATGCCTGCCCCTTGTCGTAACACTGGAGATCGGTCTAACCGCCGAGGCTCTGTGCCTTCGACTTGCCTGCCAGCTCTCAGTGCTGAGATGATTACCTGGGCATGAGTGATATGGGACAGACTCCCACACCTTTTGAGGAAGAAGAAGCAGAAGAAAAAAGACCTGTTATTGTTAGACCCGGTGAAATGAAAGCTGGAAATGACCCTGAGGCGGCTTTTCGGCGGTCTACCCGAGTACGACGACAAAATGTACGTCTATCGGATTATGAACTGAATATTTCTGCAGCCCTAGTCATTCAAGCAGTGAATGAACTGCTTGAGCCCATGTCAGTTACCGAAGCTTTGAGTGCCCCTGATGCAAAGCAATGGATAAAAGCTCTTGAGACTGAGTATGGCGAATTGATGCGTAATCACGTATGGGAGCTAGTGGATCGGCCTTCGGGGGTAAAGATTCTAAAGAATAAGTGGATATTTTTGCGCAAACGAAATGCGCAAGGCGACGTGTGCCGGTATCGCACGCGAATTACGATTAAGGGATGCCAGCAAGAGTTTGGTGTCAACTTTTGGGAGACCTACGCTCCAGTAGCGAAGGCTGAGTCCGTGAAATTTGTTTTGCTTCTCGCTCTGTTCTTGGGCCTGCCTTGTCGCCAAATTGATTTTGTGACAGCATTTTTGAATGGGCCTCTCGATGATGTAGATATCTATATGGAACAGCCCGATTACTTTAATGATGGTTCTGGTCGCGTTTGCCAGCTGTTACAAAGTCTATATGGATTACGTCAAGCACCTCGTATCTGGTACAAAATGCTGGATGAGTATTTAAGGAAGTGCGGGTTTCGACGTACGAAAATGGATGCAGGTGTATATGTGCGAACAGTGGGAGAGAACAAAGTCTACATTACCGTATATGTGGATGATCTCTTAATTGTGGGAACGGAATCCGACATTGAGATGGTTTTAGTACAGCTGCGAAGCAAGTTTAAAATTAAGGACTTGGGTCCTGTAAAGCATTTGCTTGGAATGGAGATATCATACATACTAGGGTGTCGGATGTCGATTACCCAACACGGCTACATGGAGAAGATTTTAACACGGTTTAAAATGACAAAGTGTAAGCCTGTTCCTACACCACAAGTGCAAGGCAACTTTCCGATGCCAGGAAAACCGGATGTGGAACCAGTGTGTGTAGACCCAGATCCAGATATGGATTATCGCCAAATTGTGGGATCGTTACAATATTTAGTCCAATGCACGCGTCCAGATATTGCCAACGCAGTGCGAACGTTGGGCAAATTTCTGAATTGCTATACGAGAGAGCACTATGTCTTGGTAAAAAGAGTGCTCCGTTATTTGAGAGGATCATCTGACTACGGACTACTTTGGACGTTGTCTAACAAGACAAGAGTACCGAAGGATGTGTATGTAAACGCATCAAGACCTACAATCGACGTGCAGATTGTGGCATATGCTGATGCTGATTTGGGAAATGAAAGAGATGATCGACGCTCTGTGACTGGATATGTACTACAAATGGAGGGTTGTACTTACGCATATACAAGCCATAAACAAAGATTGATTACAGATGATACATGCTGTTCCGAATTTGTGGCTGCGGCTGAATGCAGCACTATGATAATGTGGACGCACAATATGTGTAAAGAGCTTGGAGTGAGGCGCAAAAGAACTATTCTATATGAAGATAATCAAGCGGCTATAAAAGTGATCGAAGCAAACACAGGGGACTACAAAGTGAAGAGTGTAGATCTCAAGTACCACAAGATAAGAGATTATGTGGAGAACGACGAGTTTGCTTTGGTATACTGCCCATCAGAAGACATGGTGGCAGACATCTTCACCAAGCCTCTTGGCCCGACGCAATTTAAGAAGTTACGGCATATGTTGAATATTGTACCAGTGCCTACGACTACCACACCACAAGACATCAGAAACAACGAAGTGGGAGTGTGACGAAGTACAAGATGTCGTGTCCCTGATTCTAGGTGGGACACCGAACAGTTAGTCGTATGATGCTGGGACGCATCGTTACAGTTGACAGTTGAGGTATACCTGTTGGTATCTACTGTAGTCTAGTCTAACAGAGGGGGTTGTCACCTACGAGGTTTTTCCCTCCTCAATCCCAAAGTTGCTCAGTGGGAAGCAAGTGTTCCGTGTTCTCTATTCCCTACTCTGTATTCCTGTATTACAGGACCAACGACACTCACCTGCGCAGTGATAAGTGTGACACAGGTACTTATTTTTTTGTCATGCGTTACGTATAGTATCCGTCTGTGTATACGTATGTGTATAATGTTTAGTTTTTTGTCGTACAGTTTGTTTTCGTATTTTTGTTTACTCATCTTGTAATATATCTTTTATTTTTTTTAGCCTATATTTTTTATTTAGATTAATATTATTTATTTTCTTTGCATAAATAACAAAACTGATTATAGTAATTGTAATTGTGTTAATGATAATAATAATTGTATGACAATAATGTATCATTCACAGATTTTCCTTTTCAGCCAATCCCCAGCCATTCAAGCCACCATGCTGGGGCGAGGAGCTCCATTACTGGGGTCTCTGCTACGCCGCAACTTTTCGACGTCCCGAGTCATCCGCAGCGGTAAGCGACTGAATCTCACGCTGTATGCGTCTCCGATTCTTCTAAGACTGCACCCCGACACGGTGCAGCGCCAAATGCCATCGCTGGCACAAGAAAATGAAGAGGCACTCAAGCAACTCAATGTTTTCTTGGAACTCGCCGCTTTTGGCTGCAATAACGACGCGTTTAATGCTCGTAAACACGTTTTGGCGCTAAGAGAGAGTCGTCAAGTCATTTCAGAGGAACCAGTGCGATTTCCGCTGGTTTTTCACGTCCCAGTGGACGAGATCGAGGCTCTGGAGCATGTGGATGGATTCATTCGAGTTGAGTACACTATTGAGGTCCCTGGTCGACTAGTGAAGCGCACGCTGTCTAATTTTGGACTGTCGATAAGTGCTCGTGATCCGAAGGCTGCATTGCAAGCACCTTTTGCGCGGGAGTGGCAGCGCACGACGAAACGAATTCTGCAGGACCTGTTCGAGGCGGCACACGTGCCACTTGTTGTGACAGAAGAGGACAATGTGAGAACAAGTGCGCTGGCGGAGTGGCTAGCAGAGGAAGCTACGGTTGTAGACCAGGCAGATCTGCATGGCATCCATGTCGGAGAACAAAACCGAGCTAAGAAACGGGAGCATGAACAGTTTGATAAAATTTACCACGCGATGCTCACACACGAAACGAATATCGTGCATGAAGCAACGACAGGCTTGGAAGACGGACCGAGTACGTTTTGCACTGCTACTGTCGATGTTTGTAGGGGAAGTTAAGCTAATCATCGCATTTGTTGTTGTTTTGCTGCTGCTTCCTGTAGCAACGCAACACGCTGTGCTGACAAGCTTACTTCACTCGAGACTTTTCCTGCCAAAATTTCGTGACCCGCATATGAAAAATAGTGCGTTCCATTGGATCGCCAACTTTTTGCTTGTCAATTTTATGGAACTACGTCTGCACAGTCTCGTGTGGAACAAAGTCACGCTTTTGGTTACTGCCGATACGGACGTTAAAGAGCCTCAAGTATCTTGGGACGAAGAAGCTCCGGAGGAGGGAATGGGGATCCTCGTTCCCGTTGGCATGGACGCCGATACACTGATCGATTTCATGTATGAAAACGTGGAAGACCTGGAGTTTGCGCTAGAAACGAAATCTTTCCGGGATCAAGCAATAGCCAAGGAAAAGCAAAGATTTCAACGAAAGATGAAGAAAAAGAAGGGAAAACAGAGACGAACAGGCCATTTTTATCAGGATGAGGTGAATGCAATTTTTCGGAGAGCATGATATGAATTCACTTGCGGAGAATAGAGGTACAAACTCGCATATATACGCTAAGTTGAAACGACTTTGACAACATCCACGTTACTAAATCTGTCTACTTGGTTGCTGGTATTACATCGTCAGTAGTAACAGTCCTGACACAATAAAACCCGTACAACTTTTATATAGTAAAGTACTCTATCTACAGTAAAAGTAGTATACTACTTTTACATGATCTATTATTAAAGAGTAGCCAATAGCAGCCGTTCTCTTAATATTGTTCATCACGCTACTACGGTCGGTTAGTGACGCACTGCATCTCTCTCTGTGTGCGTCTGTGGTGTATTTCTTGCCTCCTTGTAACGTCCATCATGTGCAGCATCATCTTGCGCTGCAGACGACGCACGATTCATCTTCTAATTGCATCTACAGCCGTCGCAATATGCGAAAACCTGCCGATATCTGCTGCATCTGACATTTTAGCTCGTTGTGAGAACCTTCAGAGCGACACAGCAGTACTCACAATACCTACAGAAAAAGATGTACCCAGTGACGTTGCAGCCACGCTGTCTGCGTACTCTGAAATGACATGGAACGACCTGAACGATGCCACAAAAGTAGGGCTGCTATGGGCACACGGGTACGTGTTCTCAGGCGGTTCTACCAACGGGAACAAAGCTGGAAATACTGTTATGGAGGTCTATACTCGATGTAATGATGATGCAACAACTGGCGTGGCGATGGCGGACGTGGGGATCCCATACGACGAGTTTGTAGATGGAGCGAGTCAGTGTGAAGTGGCGAGCTGCGGCTCGTGCTACCAGGCGACAAACGTCAACTGTGTGGCCAATGTGACGAGTTTATTGAAGTGTGCAATAAACGGAGTATTGACGACTCTACAGCCAGTCAGGAGCACATCATTCTGGTCGTCGGCAGCGTCTGCCAGCACCATTCCGTATCCTCAGGCTTTCCAGCACAACATCACGCTAACGGATACCAAGGCAACGTTGCAGGTGTATTCAATTCATATGCGTAATGATGACGCCTGTGTTTTGAGTGGTAACACAGTGGATACAGTTATTCCGTGTATGCGGTTAGAGGATGTGAAGACTACAGGATCAAACGGCGCGTTAAGATTTTGCAAGCCAATTGTCAATGCTGCTAGAATGAAAAGGATTCTCGGGTTGGCGAGGACAGTGCAAGTGATCAAGCAATCAAGTGCTGACGCATCGTCGGGTGGCGACAGCGAGATGGATCGGGTGGCGGAGATCGGAGGTGGTGTACTTCTCGCTCTCCTGGTGGGAGGCATCTGTTGCTGTTGTCGCAAGAGGAAATTGCAGGATGCTGGACAGACGCCAGAGATTACAGTAGTAAGAACGAGCGAGGAGCAGAGTCCCAAAGCAGCATATGCAGCAAACGCAACGCGAACAGGAACGGGATTTTTTCCACGGGTAATTGGGAGACGTGAGGCTAACACTAGCCTCAACTCGCTAAATGTTGCCACCAACGTGAATGTGCAGACTAATCGAGGTCGGAGATCGTCGTGGTATACGTTCGGCAACGCGAGCAGTCGCGAATCGACAGTGTACGGCCGCCTGTCATCCATGATAGGAACCAGGATGGGGACCGGAGTGGGGGGGAAAACGGTAAGTGAGTATTGCAGCGAGTCCGAAGCTTTGACAAATTTTATGCAGGATCCTGAAATCTTCACCAAGCGTATCGCCTTTGACGAGCTCACGTTTCTACGTCTCCTGTCCAGTGGGGCTTATGGTGAAGTGTGGCTGGGCCAACTCGAGACACGACATGTGGCCATTAAACGCTTACTGCCGGAGAAATGCCAGTTCACAGCCAGTCTAGAGCAATTCGCTGGAGAGATTCAGCTCATGTGCACACTGCAACACCGCAGCATCGTTTCGTTCGTAGGCGTGAGCTGGAACCGGCTGCAAAACTTATGCGCCGTGGTGGAGTACATGGATGCGGGCGACTTGGATGAGGTGCTTAAGAAAAATCGAGAGAAGTTCTCATGGCAGTGCGAGAAGATCTCCATTGCTATGAATGTAGCCGAGGGCTTAGTGTACTTGCACTCTTTGAGGCCTGCGGTTGTGCACCGCGATCTCAAGTCCAAAAATGTGCTGCTCAATCGCTCGTTCCACGCGAAACTGAGTGACTTTGGCGTCAGTCGCAAGACATATGTTAACGAGACTATGACATCAGGCGTAGGTACGTTGTTATGGACGGCACCCGAGATTATCGAAGGCAAAAAGTATTCGGAGAAGGCGGATATCTACTCGTTGGGCGTCGTGCTGTCTGAAATGGATACCTGCGAAGCACCGTTCTCGGACGTGACTTCCGACAAGGGCGAGCGGTTACCAGGGATGCAACTGGCTCAACTCGCACGGTTGGGCGAAATTCGTGTATCGCTGCGCAAGGATTGCCCAGCCGCTCTTCACAAGATGATTATGGATTGCACCCAGTTGGACCCAGACTCTCGTCCAAGCTCTATGCAGGTGGCCTTCACACTCAAGAGTATTATCGCTCCAACACTGCGAATGTTTTCGTCGACGGCCACGGCTGCTTTGACGTGTAGTCACCCATCCAGCTGAAGTCACACGACGGCAAGCCAGGCTCTACAATGACATCATCATCAGTCAAAAGTCGAACTAGCGTCCCAGCAGTCCGTTAACGCGCCCTCCAGAATTCGCTCCTTTACTCTACACGATCTGGTGCCCCATTCTGGTGAAATCAACGTGTGGGGAGAGCACAGTTTCGCAGCACGCGGCTCGCTATCATTGATAGCGACACTTCTGACGCATTGCTCAGCTGGTACAGTATCCAGTTTACCGAAACACTATGCAAATGATGTTTTCAAACTTCCATATGAGGTCATCATTGCCAATAAGGTCCAACGCAAGTGACTACGGTACCAACCTTCGCTACGAATATAAACAGTAAAGATCCGAGAAAGAGAGAGAAGCAGACAGGTCTATTTAATCTTTTGTCTGGTAGATCCTAAACCTGGTTTACAACGCCGGCTCCTCGTTACCAAGTGACATTTCGGCAAGCGGACGTGACCATGGCCGGCAATGGTAAGCAATTCTAAGAAAGTAGCATGAAACAAGTTCGAGCCGTCGCGAAGCGAGAGTTCCGGCGAGTCGAAACGAAACTCAAGGAACCCGTCCGATGCTATGTCAGCGCGCAATAGCTAGATAATTCCGAGAGCCGACACCGAGGTGACCAGCTCCATGCAATCGCCGTACTCAATTGCGTTGTATAAGCAAGTGGTGGTGAAAGAATGCTACTCAGGATGGATTTTCTAGAGCCGATAAGATCCCATCGTTTGTCTGTCCAGTTGCACCAGCACGGCCAAGTCCACCGAGATCAGGCCAGTCGCCGGTTGCAGGAGCTTTCATCCTAGGTGCCGAAGCAAGTGAAACGAGACAAATCTCCTATAGGTAAGAGGACAGGTCAGTTAGCTTCAAAAACCACATCACTATCGCCGCTTAAATGGAGAAGCTACGAAAGATGCTTGCGATCGTTCAAAGCAGTCAAGTACTTTCGTATCTTCTAGCACAGGATGCTAGACCCACACTCAAGTGCAATTGTAGACTGGCGCTTATAGAAGCTGCCACGCACACCTTCTTGCACGCATGACGAAGCGGTTAGACCGTCTTCTCTACCTTCCAGCACGCGAGAGAAGACGGTCTACTTGCTTCTTCTTATGTGTAGTACAGGTAGTGCGTGTAGTGCGTGTAGTGCGTGTAGTGCGTGTAGTGCGTGTAGTGCGTGTAGTGCATGGTAGCACAAGTAGTCCTTCCCACGACCCGTCTCTCTAAGCGTCTTAACGAGGATGAGCCTCAATGTCGATTGGGCTCGATGATTTTACCTCTTCCAAGGTGGCTGAGCATTTAGGTCAAGGACTTGGTGAGTAAGCCCTGGCCAATCTCGTGGGTAGTTCACCTGAGCTTCGTGTTTCTCTGTTGGAGCAGTTGAGGTGTTTTGTGCTCGACCAGCGAATGTCCGCGTCCGAGGCAGATAGCCATGCTGCGACTGAGTCCATCAGTAAGACTCAGGACGAGCTGCTGCGTGAGCATGCTCGGAACGAGGCTCGCAATAGGGCTGTTGAGAAACTCTCTGCCCGGTTTAATCCGCCTAGCCTCATTCGGATGGACCCTCCGAAGCTTGATGGGACTACAGCTCACACGATTGTCCACTGGCTGCTGGCCGTGGAGCAATGCGGTGTGCCTCAGCTCATCGAGGACGACACCCGACACCATGTCCCATTTTCGCGGTAAGGCCTCAGAGTAGGCTTACTTGGCGCTTATGGTGAACACGAAGGCATTCCCTACATGGGCGGAATTTAAGATAAAGCTTCGCGTCATATGTCACCGCCGAAGAACGAAGTGTTGCTTTAGGCGCCCTTCTTTAGAGCGCAACAGACGAATCGGTCTCTGCTAGAGTATGTGCAGGAGATGCGCTCTCTGTCGGCATCCCATTACTGTGGGTCCGATAACGGAACACATCAAGGTGTATACGTTCATGAACGGACTATGGTACGACCCATCGCGTCTGGCTATTTTTAGAAAATGCCAAAGACGATGGAAGATATAATGGGAAAAATTTGCCTTGATGGAGGAGCAATGCTACAACAGTGCCTCGGCGACAGCTTACAACTATTATAAGCCATTGGCCGAAAAGTCGGATGCCACTCCAATGAAGTTGGGAAATGCAGACGTGGTCTGGACAAGTGCGGCCATGTGATGGTTTTCTGCTATGCCACACTTCCTGCTGGGGCTAAGACGCCCATCAAGAAGGCTCCTTACCCGAAGGGAGGCGCGAAGAGCCGGCGTGCACGACGCACGGATCTAGCATCGACCACTGCCAGAAGTGCAGTAGGGACGGGATGCCCCACTAACGCGAACTCTAAAGCTAATCCTATGTTCATAGTTATTGAAAAAATAGAAGCATAGTCCCTGAGGTTCCGAAAGGTCGACTTAAACTATACTGGTCTATAGAGCTCGAGTACGAGGTTATGACCCCTGATCCAGAAAAGATCAAGGTGATCACCGACTGGCCAGTGCCAGTCGATGTCAAGGGACTAAGGAAGTTCCTTGGGCTAGCGGCGTACTTGCACAAGTACTCGCGCAATTGCGCCGACATGACAGTACATCTTTCTTGTTTACTCAAGCAAAATGTAAAGTGGAATTGATACGTTGACTGTATGCGTTCTTTTGAACGTATTAAGCAAAGCTTGATGCAATCGCCAGTATTGGCGATTGCAGATCAAGACAGACCATTTTATGTGGTCTGTGATGCCAGCGATTTTGCAATCGGCTGTGCTCTGATGCAATATGATATAGACGGTGCAGAGCGTGTCGTCTGTTATCAATCGCGTCAGCTGCAACCGGCTGAGCGCAACTACCTCGTGCATGACAAGGAACGTTTTGCCATGCACTGGATAAGTTTCGCGTCTATCTCTTAGGATATAGACCGTTCATTGTGTATACAGACCATGCGTCATTACGCACGGCTGTAAACCGTCCACAACTCTCGCAACGAATGGCGAGATGGTTGTCGTTCTTCGCGGAGTACAACTTCTCCGTAAAGTATAAGCCGGGACGACTTAACGTCGTCGCCGATGCCCTCTCACGTCGGGCTGATCTAGAGCCGACTGTGCAATCCGACAGTGATGTGAACACCACTGTCGCCACGCTGAGTACCAGCGTCTTGTCGTAGAGTTTACTCGACGACATTAGAATGGCAATGCGCACAAGATAATGATCTTGTACGCCTGATGGAGTACCTAAAGGACCCATCCAAGCAAGCTAAGAAGCGCTTGCCTGCCATGTATCGATCTTCTCTCGATCGATACACCCAGCGGGACGGCTTACTGTACTACACAGCCGTACGCCTCGTGTCGTTGTACCGCCACAACATGATCTCAGGTTACGGATCATGTTTGAATGTCACGATGCACCAATAAGTGGGCATCGTGGCCGTGAGAAGACTTACCTCACGGTCAGTCGCGACTTTTACTGGCCACGCCAGTATAAGTTCGTGCGCAAGTACGTGCGTGCTTGCGAGGTGTGTCAACGAGTGAAGCCTAGTCCTTCACTCCGTGCACCATTGCAGCCTCTACCTGTTCCGGAAGAGTGCTGGGAGTCCGTATCAATGGACTTCGTCTTTGGGTTTCCCAAAGACGCTCACGGGAATAATGGTATTCTCGTGTTTGTAAACAGGTTCAGCAAGATGGTACATCTTGTTGCTGTACCTGAGTCGATCACAGCAGAGGGATGTGCTCGAGTGTTTATCGATACAATCTTTCGATTGCACGGTTTACCCCGTGAACTTGTGTCCGATAGGGACCCCCGGTTCACGGCTGAGTTTTGGCGTTTCGTGTTCCAAACACTTGGAACACGGCTCACTATGTCTACTTCTGACCATCCAGAAACTGATGGTCAGACTGAACGCGCCAATCGCGTCCTCGAAGAGATTCTTCAAGGGTACATCCACTCGTTTACGAGTTCGAGTGAGTTCTTGTCGATGGTCGAATTCGACATCAACAACTCAGTGCATGCTTCCACGACGCATACACCGTTCTGTAAGAGTGGAGTGAAGTAGTGGTGCACTTGTGCACGTAGAGGTAGAAGTAAAAGTAAAATATATTAAGCATTAACTACTCTCCTTCGCTAGTGCTCTAACATGTACGATAGAGTCAACTGCGACTATATACCATGTCTAGTCTGTAGTCTTCGTCTATCCCGCTTCGCCACATCTGTTAAGATGTCACAACATTAGCCAATTTGGGTGCGGTCGCAACTTACCGGGCACAGGGTATAGCCCTTGCCTTCAACACCTTGCAACCTTTCAAAAAACGATCGTTTCTAACACTACTCCTCGACTGCATCCTGGATGGTCTTCAACTTGAACATCGTTCGCAGGTCTTCCATCCTTTGTGCCGGTAACGCCTTGGTCAACATGTCCGCCATCATGTCCTCAGACTTGTTAAATCTTGGTTGCACGACACCTACACGCACATGATGGAGTATGAACTTGAAACGGATGTCCACATGCTTCGCGCTTGAGGTACTCTTCTCGGACTCGATTTGCATGATTGCCGCTTGGTTGTCAACTCACATCGGCATGGGCTCACTTATCTTCAGCTCCAATTAGCCGAGTATTTCCCGTAGGCCCAGCAATTCACGTCCCGCTTGTGACGCAGAGATGAACTTCGCTTCCATCGTGCTCAACGACACCCCGGACTGCTTCTTGCACGTCCACATCGCGACGGCTCCGTCCATAGTGAGGACACACCCGGAGACTGACTTGCGATCAGACTTGTCGGCAGCGAAATCGGCATCGCTCCAACATTCGACCCGAAAATCATTGGATGTAGGTCCGACACCATTGAGGTGCAACTTCAAGCCCTTCGACATCTTCAAGTATCATGCAATACGTTTTGCGATCTTCCAGTCCTTTGTCGTAGGCTTGTGTGTCTGCCTAGTTGCCTTGTGAACAGCAAAGCAGATATCAGGACGACTGCACCTTGCTATCACAACAGGCTCCCAACCAGCGACTAAAATGATTCACTCTTGGCTTGCCCTTTGCACCCTTCGCAGGAAGGCATTCCACAGTGTCCTCGTCTTCTGCATTGCACTCGTCCCCGATTGGGGTCCTCACCCCATTAGCTGAATCCAGTCCAAACTCTTTCAACAGGAGGTCGATCAAGGTATTCTTGGTCCAAAACGTATCCTGTCACGTCGTTCAAATCGATTCGTAAATAAATAAACTTGTTGACGACGCCCAAGTCCTTGATGGACAGCGAGCTCATCTCCATGAAAAATTCATCCACGGCCCCTTGTTCAGTCCCTGTAACCAATTGGTCGTCCACGTAGACGCCAACCACCGTGCACGTCTCACCCTTGTACTTGTAGTACAGGCACATATCCATGGTGCATTGCTGGAAACCACCTTGACGTAGCTTTAAATCAATTAATTTACTCCAGAGCCTTCCAGCCTGCTTGAGCCCGTACAGTGACTTCTTCAACAGGAGGACAAGGTCACTTGATGTTCGCACGCCGTGCGACTTAAGCTCTTGGTCACTCAAAACCATGTCCTTGGGCACCTTCATATAGATGTCAAGGTGCTCCTCCTTTTAACGTAGGCATTGGGCACGTCACCATGTCGGGCAGGCACGTTCCAACGCCTGGAGAGCACCAAAATCAACTTTACCGTTCCCAAATCCATGACGGCAGCAAACGTGAGGGTAATATCGACACCAAACACTTTCTCGTTTTCACAGACCACCAGGCGAGCCTTGTACCTTTCCACGTCCCAGTTTGCATCAGTCTTGGTCTTATAGACCCACTTGTTGTGCAAGAAGTGTGCACCTTTTGGTGGTAGTACAACCGTCCACACGCCGTTGACTTCAGAGCATCCAAATCTTCAGTCATAGCCGTGGTCCATTTCTGGCGATCACCACTTCGGATGGTTTCACCATAATGCTTTGGATCTTGAGTGATGACTGCATTCACGACATCCTGTCGTTCAGCAGGGCCTTCACCAACAACTTCCTTAGCACGTCTGCTCGTTGACCTTGTGCCGTGTCGCTCCCTAGTCCATCCGGACTTACGGCCACTTCGGGCTTTCGCCGCACGTTTCTTGACACTTGAAGGTACTTGAACCTTCGGTTGATCATCGTTCGGTATCTCCTCCTGATGTTCAATCCTTTCGGTGTACAAGTCGTCTTGACCGTTACGCCCATCAGACAGTGTTTCGATATTGCGTACGTGCTGCGTTACCACGACCACCTTTTCCTTGGGGATGTACACTTTGTACCCCTTCGTCTCATCACTCTTTCCTTTGATGATGGCCGCCTTCCCTCGATCTCCAAGTGATTTGTTCCTTGCATCCACGTGCACCGTGAACGTGGAGCCGAACACCACAATGTCATTCAGGTTTGACACCTTCGTGGTCAAAAATTCCATCGGAGACACCCCACCTGGATTCGACTTGGTCCTGCTTCTGTTAAGTATGTATGTTGCATAATCAGCAGCGTCGCCCCAGAAATGCAAAGGCATGTTTGAAGCAAACACCATGCTTCGGACCATGTTCATAATTGTCCGATGCATCCGTTCAGCCTTGCCGTTACTTGCCTGATTTCTGGCTTCACTGACTTGACGCGAGACTCCAGTCGCCTTACAAAACACGTCCAATGTCTTGTATTCACCACCTCCGTCCGTGCGTAGTACGTGGATCTTGCAATTGAACTCTCGTTCAAAGCTCACCAGGAAGTGCTTGAACTTGAGGGCAGCAGCATCCTTGGATCTGGCCAAGAACACATGGCAATAATTTGACCTGTGGTCAATGTAATTGACCAGGTAACGGTTACCCAGACGATCCCTTGGAGTCATCGGGCCCTTGAGGTCGGAGCAAATTAATCCACCGATCACATCGATGGGAGAATTTTGGCCTGAGTCTTTCTTTGACTGTGATGCCTTGGTTTGCTTGCCTTGTGCACAGGCCAAGCAATGCATGCGCCTCGTGTCAGTCAGCTTGATACCAGATGCCGGGTCTTTGGCCATCTTGATGATCGTGTCGTAACACAGGTGACCCAAGCGACGATGGAACTGCATCAAGTTACCACTCTGAATATCCGAATCGGATTTATATTCAGGTGAATTGAAAGCAGCCGTCATCTCCCTTGGTGGTAAATGTAAGGTCTTGTTGCATTGTCCTGTCACTGCAACAACTAGCACATAGTTGTTGCAATCCACATCCATAATCGGTGCACCTCCAAACCCAGAGGTTAACACAGGTCTCTCTCCTCGGTACTCAAGTACACATCCCTTAGCCTCGAGCTTACCGTACGAGATGATGTTTCGCTCGAGGTTCGCGGCGTGCTGTACATCGAGGAGTCGGATAGTATTCACAACCCCGAGTGCAACAACTTCAATGTTGACACTCCCTCGCTTGGTAATTCGAAGCACACCTCCATCCGTTGCGGCTGTCAAGCATTCGTTTCGACAGTCGCTCGGGTTAAAGAGCAGAGACAAGTCGTTGACAAGGTGTCTGCTCGACCCACTGTCGAGGATCCAGTGATTGTCTTGGAGACGATCACCATTGTCGATCGCCAATGTGAAACTTTGTCTTGGGACCTTGGACATCTGTCTCTCAAGGCACATCGACTTGATATGTCCCACCTCGCCGCATCTGTAGCACGTCCGTTGGTCATTGTCATTCGATTCCTTCAGCACCTTGTGCTTGACCTTGTCTCTTGGCTCCTTCCTTGGTTCAATAGCATTGACCACGTCACGTCCGAGATGCTTTGAGTGGTTGTCAATCTCCGTTGACTGGGCGAACTGTGCTAATTCCTCGGCTTGGCGCAAGCAGTCGATCCGATGGATGTCCAGCCTGGACATCATGGTCATTCGCATATGCTGGTCCGCGTAATGGACGATGTTATCCAACACCAGGGTATTCGCCCCTCCGCAAGCATCACTGACTGCCGTCAGGTACAGGAAATGGTCCGTCCAACTTCTGTGAGGTGCCTTGGGCGCCGTAAACAATTTCATGCTTTGGGCAGGCGTGATTTTGGTGCTGAAGTTCTAAAGCAGCCTTTGCATAGCATGCTCCAGGTTTTGACGTTCACACCACCAAGTCTCCACTTGACGACGATAGTACGTCTGTGCCTTATCGGCCAGGTGTTTTCCTAAGACATCCACCTTGATGTCTTCCGGCCACGTGAATCCACACGCACGCTCGGCAAATCCAACTTGATGCACAAATTCCTTGCCCCATCCGAGGAATCCACTACCAAGACCATGGTATAGTTCCTTCCCATCAAAGGTTGTAGTGCAAGCTTCCGATATTGCGCGTCTGGCATCCCCACAACCTTTTGTCCCGGGTTGGCATGCATCACGTTCGGCATACCCGCGTCGAAGTAATAGCCTGGCACCCCTGCCATAAAATGTGCAGGTTCCGGTGCTTGTCCCATGTTGCGGTCTGCTGCAACATGGCCTGCTCGATGATTTGCATCATCAGCTTCGTAGTGTCGCCTGGCTCCAAAGTACGTAGCCGGCGACAGGTCGTTCGGTGACCTCTTCCGGGGAGGGGTAAGTTACAAAGCCTGGATGTTCATCCCTCTACCCGCTCCCAGAGCCGAAACAAAGACGCTTGACTCCGCAAAGTCCTTCCGGTGTCCAACGGCATGCTCCTTCTGGGAGACCTCCATCCGATTCAGCGGATCAGATAGGTCTCCGAGCATGGCAAGCACCTTGCCCAGTGCCGCATCAGGCATTGCAGACTTTTCATCGAGGTGGTCGTCGTTAACCCGATTCGGGTCGCCGACTGCCACGTTAGGCATAGCCTGTTTGAGCTTGCCCACAACACGTTCCGTTGGGCTCATAACCTGTAAGAGTGGAGTGAAGTAGTGGTGCACTTGTGCACGTAGAGGTAGAAGTAAAAGTAAAATGTATTAAGCATTAACTACTTTCCTTCGCTAGTGCTCTAACATGTACGATAGAGTCAACTGCGACTATATACCATGTCTAGTCTGTAGTCTTCGTCTATCCCGCTTCGCCACATCTGTTAAGATGTCACAACATTAGCAATTCGGGTGCGGTCGCAACTTACCGGGCACAGGGTATAGCCCTTGCCTTCAACACCTTGCAACCTGTCAAAAAACGATCGTTTCTAACACGTTCTACGTGAATGGCTTTCGCCATCCACGTGTCCCCGCCTTAGTAGAGGGTGACTCTAACTTAAGAGGGGGAGGGACTCGCTCTAGCGAGAACCAATCTGTCTCTTGCTCATCACGCGACGATGTTATGGTTGACGCGAAAGTAACCGAAGTCGTACCATTCGACTTCGGTGAAGAGGAAGAAAGTAAGAGCGATGACGCTCTTACTGATAACGATGCTGAAGATATCAGCATCGTTCGAGGTATCACAAGTGAGAACAGTAATGTTCTCGCTGAATTAGTAACCGATATCTCTGCAGTGCACTTACAATGCACTGCAGCCAAAAGCAACGAGTCAGCTGAGGATATCCTGCTGACTCGTGAAGCGGTAGTCCGTTTCGTGCAAGGCTCCATCGCAGAAGCGGTGGATAAGAAAAAGCGAAACGCAGACAATAATGGAAGGGCAAATGCTCACACATTTATTGAAGGTGATTTAGTTTTACTGTCAACAGTAAACCTACCTAAACATGTAGTGACTAACGTGGGCAGCAATAAATTGTTGCCCAAGTACATCGGCCCGTTTCGTGTATTGCGCCGCCTAGGCAACGCATACACGATCGAGTTGCCACGCAGGATGCGTACGCATTCTACATTTTACGTGGGACGTCTTCGTCCGTACGTTCAGTACGCGGCTTCTTCGAACGACGAAGATAGCCATTACTTTCAAGAATCCCCTTCAGATTCTTGTTGTCACGAACCAGATTCGATACCTGGTCGTGTAAAGATGAGATCGTCCCATGATATTGGACGATCTCCTGACGAGCTGTCGCCAGCTCGTTACTTAGAAAATGAAGTCGCCGTTCATTCTCCAATAATGCGACAGCATTGTTTGCCCGATACTTCTCATGGTCAAACCCAAGCTGTCGCACAATGTCCTCTAAGAGGCGACGATTATCCCGTTCGTGATCAACATCACAACGTATCTCACGAGTTACACGGGCATACCCGTCTAACTCAGCAGACAAGTCCGATGAAAGAATTGGATAGGGTTTTCCCTCCACCACCGCATCCGCTGGTGGACTCCCATGGTGGGAAGCGCTTCCTCGTGGAACGCTTACTAAATCACCGCGAGATGAAGAGACGTCGGACGAGTTATCTCGTCCGGTGGCGTGGCTATCCGCCTTCGGCGGATAGCTGGGAACCTCGGGCCCAGCTGATGGCCGACGTTCGTGGCCTTGTCGAACAGTACAAGGAACACCCGATGGTGAAGGACCATCGAAAAACGAGCGCCCAGCGCGCTCGTAAAGGAATTGCAAAGTAGCAATCCCTTCACGCATCTCAGAAGAGATGCGAGCCCTCCACCAGGGCTCAGTAAGGAGGTACGCCTCCTTAGGCGCTCTCGAGGTGCTCAGGCACCCCGGGCATGGGTCGCCTCAAGAGAGGCATAACAGGCCTGCCTCTCTAGACAACAGGTGCAAACGATAGCATGCACCGGACGTACTTCGTTTCTCAAACTTATTGCGGCTAGCATAAAGTCTTTGAAACCAAGCCTCTTTCCCAACGTTTAAAACGTTGGTGATAAACGCGTTCCAAGATTGGAGGAACGCGTCAGCCTCACGCTTCTTGTGTGCGCCATACCATCGATGTTCAAGAAACACTTCGATGTAATAGTCGTTTTCAGTGCGAAAATTCTTCGCACTGGCGTCAAGGCCATGAAGCTTTGACACATCAAACAACGGTATGGGAAACCGTTCGTTGGTCTTTCCAGACCAACGATCAAGCAGATGCTTAGGTAGCATCCATGGCTTGCGATCAGGAGCAAGACGCAATACGTTGCGGTCTAAAGCCTCCTGCGTGGTGTCAACAGAAGTACCGACACCATGTCAACAGAAGTACCGACTTCACGTGCATTGATGTCAGTAGAAGCACTGACATCACCCTTACGGTCCCCATATCCCTCGACTCGTTTGGCGAGTCGTCTGATTCATCAGACGACCCAAGCATTTCTCGGTACATTGATTCACTCAATGTACCACGATCCCTCTTCGTAAGATTCGACGACGAGGTATCACCCCGGAAGAGGTCGGGAGTGAAACAGGTGGCTTTGAGTTGTATGCGTCGTCCGATTCACCAGAGTAGTCAACGACTAACTCTGTGTCAACGAATAAAAGAAAAACAACAAATGCTCCCTTCCCATAGTCACTAAACAGTCACTAATGTGACTGTTGGTTGAGGGGGGGTGATGTAACGGGGTGAGCCTGTTACATAATATTGACACTTGTATGAAGTGTCAATAAAAATATTATTATAACTAATAATATTTGACAATATTTTTCTTATAATATTGTCCCTAGATCACCTTGAAGTTGGAGATGCCCTCTCATTGGTTGATATGGGCCATCGTATCAACCAGAGAACTGTATTTGTTATAGTTAAATTTATCAATAAACTAAATCGTTTATAGCCTTACTTTAACTATATGTAACTAATAATATGTATGATGTTTGACTGCCTTTCACTCATTGTGCGCGTCTATCCTTCATTGACCAGTGCGTTGGCTGATACCATGGCATATACAGATAGTAAGAGGAGCATCTCCAGCTTCAAGGAAATGCGACGACAATATGATCAGTTGAGACAATATTCACATTGACACTTCATCTTTGTGCCAACGTTATATAACGGGTTCACGCCATGACGAGTATTATCCGCTAGAATTGACGAAGTCAGATGATGAATACACGCTAGAGACTTTTAACGTCAAACGATCGAAGCTAATTGACAAGTACTTGGCATCTTTAATTACAGCACCCCTTGAACGTTACCAAACGTCATGACAATAGTAAACCAAAATGTGAAACTTTTCAAATGTATTAAACAGCCCCCACAACCGAGTAAACTCGTATCATGCGGCAATACTTCTCTCCTCGGTGAAAAAGATGCGCAAAAATACGTAGAAGGCAAAGAGTGCGAAGATGTAGCCCATCATGAGGAATATTGCAGCCTTTGACATGGGCGTTTCCTCAGAATCATGATGAACTCCGGCCTGCACCTGCAGAATTCCACTAGCATTCATGGTGAAAGTGACGGGATGAGCGAATTCGCCCGCTTTACCAATTTTGTTTCGAGGAATTGCAAAATTGAAGTAGCAGATGTGATCATTTTCCTTGGCAATCTCCTTTTCACCTTCATAGACCTCGACGGTTAGTCCACGCTGATTGTCTTTATAGGTCTGGAAGTACTTCGTCACCGTTGTTGGGATCCGTGCATTCCTAGGGAGGATCACCTCCATGCTCCCGTCCGCCGTCTCAAGTCCAATAGGCAGTGGGAGGACATCCATCATGAGCACGTCGCGGAACACGCGCTGGTCTATGCCGCTCAAGATGGCTGCCTGGATAGCGGCTCCCTCGCACACCACTTCGTCAGCATTAACGGACATGCACAGTTCCTGAGGCACATGCAATTGTAAGCAGCAGAATATCAAGATGACAGCGGATTACATCGTACCTTGCCATCAAAAGTCTCTGAGATCTTTGTGCGCAAAATCGGGATTCGAGTGGAGCCTCCCACAAGGATCACTTCATCAATATCAGTAGTTTCTACCTCTGCTTCTTTCAGCACACTCGACACGATCCGAAGGCACCTGCGTTCATCGATTTCCACACGACAAAGCACATTGTAAGTAACCCTGCTTTCCCTTTACAGCTCACACCCACACACGCCTCCCACTTTTTCCAGATCGGGTCACACAGCTCTTCAAATTTGCGTCGCGTGAGCGTATACTTGAACTTGGGCACAGCAGAAATTTTTAAACCGACAATATCCGCATAGTCCTCTTCCGAGAGTTTAATCTTGGCCTTCTCCACCTCTCTCTTCAGTCTCACCATGTCTGCATCTTCCACTTGTGCTCGAGTCACATCATGATGCTTATACAAGACCTCCAGCAAATGTTCTACCAGGACATTATCGATATCGTCTCCTCCTAAATTTGTATCCCCTCCAATCCCTAAAACCTCAAATTTGCCGTCTTCAATACTCAGCAACGATACATCCAATGTCCCTCCTCCAAAGTCAAAAACTGTTACCAATTTCTTCCCTGACAAAAACAATCCGTACGCCATCGCCGCTGCTGTAGGTTCGTTCAATAGTCTTATAGCTTTAAATCCAGCCATGGATGCACTAATAAGTGTCGCTTTTCTTTGAGAATCACTGAAATATGCAGGAACGGTAATCACCACATTGTCAAAAATGGTGTGTCCGTCAAAATAGCTTTCAGCTGAAGATTTAAGTTCTTTCAGCACACAAGCCGAAATCTCTTCAGGTTGCACGTAAACCTTCTTTTTTCCTCGAGCTACTTGTATCGCTACATTGCCTTGATCTGTGGGGACCACGTCATAAGAGGCATAGATTCTAGCCACATCAGTTGCTTGACTCTTGAATTTTTGACCAAGTAGTCTTTTGACCGAGCGGATTGTGTTTTTGACAGGATTTAGCGTCTCCAATTTTACAGCCTCATTACCGACATCTACATGTTGACTATCTGGGTCAAATCGAACAACAGAAGGCGTTGTACGACCTCGATCCACGCGATTTTTTAGAATTTTGACATGATGACGCTCAATGTGCCAAATTCCGACACCTAAAAGGTCAAAAACATCAAAAACTACATGACACAAGAGAGAATTATTAATGTTATTGTGACGTACATGAGTTCGTCGTGCCTAGATCGATACCGAGACACATGGAGCCATCGAAACGATCTGCCGAACAGCCCCAACTGTTGTATGTTGTGTCTGTCATTTTTGACAATAGAGAGTAATAGCTTTCTAATTGGCTGAAAGAATTGAGTGTGTGACATACATCACCGACATTTTTTAAAAAGAGCTGTTGTCTCCAGTCATTTTCTATGCAATGCATTTTGTCCATGTTGTGGCAATATTTAGCTCGCCGAGCCTGAAATGCGTCTATCTACTTCTTTCTCTCAATCCTTGTCTTTCCATCCCCGTATCACAAAGTCAAGAAAAACGTGTCATTAGTCGAGAAAAAGTGTCACAAGAGAAGTCATTAAAGCTTAAGGTGAGATCAAGTGGAACATCCTCCGCTTTCACGAGACGCGCCGTTTGCTAAGCGAAATCGCCTCTTCTCGCTTGCCATCCTGGCAAAGCGACTTATAACTCGTCGAAATCTTCTACAGAACCGAAAAATTTGTACAATTCTGTAATGCACCCGAATCAACGACAAGGGTCATTACCTACGCCGTTCTTTCCGACGATGCACCCAAGAAGTGGTATTTTGCTAGCTACGAATATACACTTCTTGAGGTTGGCGTACAACTTATGCTCGCGCATATGTGTAAGAACCTTACGGACGTGAAGTCTATGGACTTCCACGTCTGTTTTCCCGTCCATAGCCCGGCTATGGATGAACACATCATCGAAGTAACTCGGTCCGAATTCGCGCACCGGTCTCAATAGATGTGTTTCACATCTATTGAATGTGGCTGGTGCATTACTAACCCCTTGCGGCATCACCAACCATTCTCAGAGCATACCACTGGGAGTGCTCACTGCTGTGTACGGGATGTCCCGTTCACGCATTAGGATCTGATAGAAACCATCCATCAGATCCATGGACGAAAAGATGGTACTCTAGACATACCATCTATGATTACGTCCTTTCTCTGTATCGGCGTTTGCGCCGGTATCGTTGCAGCTTTCAACTTGTTGAAAGCGTGTACTATCCGCCACCCTCCTGTGGCCTTGCGCACACAGAAGGTCGGAGAGCTGTGAGGTGAAGTTGACTCCCTCACATGGACCGCTGATAGGCGATCGGCAAAGAACTTGTCGATCGCCTCGACCTGTTCCCGAGGCAGTGGCCACTGCTTCATGACACAATATTTTGTGCCTGGAACTAGGTCGATCTCGTGTCGAATACCTTTTTCCTTAGGCAACTCGCACGGAACGGATTCAGGGAATACATCCTTATATTCGACCAAATATTGATACGAAAGTTTTGACTTCAGCGACTCCCAGGTTTGCGATGTATGTCGCTCAATCCGAGTCTTCTAATAAAGGACACTTTCGTCCATTGATGAGCTGCTGAGAACCCGTTCGTTCTCGGCAATAACTGTTGCTGACCGAATGTCAGTCATGTACTCGTCCTCTGCGACGAGCACACAGATCTGCTTGACTTTGCCACTACGCAGATCACGCAAGAACCTTTTAGGTTCTAGCGTAGGCAACTGAGTTATCTCCGAAATAAACTTCGGAGGTGCAACCACAAGCGCCTACGTTTGATCCGTCATTAACCAAGACGTTCAACGTCTCGGTTACTTCCTGTGGACTTATTTACTCAGGCTCGATAAAACTTGTTCCATCGACTCTCTCTCTCTCTGAGGCTGCGCAACCACAGCGAGATCCTCTACGATCAACTCTCCAATTGATCTAAAATTACCGTGATGCCGCTTCTGGGTAACAGATTTGCTCTTTTGTGATTGTTGCCCATTAGGATAGCATGCATGTCCCGGCCCACTCGACTTACTCGAGTGGTGGACCTTCGGCGCTGCCTGTGCTTGTGCACAGCCGCCGGCAGCTTGCTCTACAGCGTGTCTAATTGCCGCGCTGAGTTCTTGTGCAGTCGTAGTAACGACCGGACCACAAGTGAGGCCATCGCACTCACTCGTAGTACATTCACACGATTGTGAACGCTCCAAGACGTTCATCAGATGGCCATCTGATGAACAAGCGGCAGGCATCTTCACGGTTCGATGTTGCCAGCTGACCCATGGCTCGTACCTTCTAAGCCATGGTAATCTTAGGATGACATCAAATTTGTCATCCAAATCGAGTACGATGAAATCATCATCGTACTTTTTGCCTTCAAGCGTGTAGTGAATTCCCACTACACGTTTCATTACTGTTAAGGATGCGCCAGTTGCAAGGCGCACCGTCATCCTCGTTGGAGGGGTCTCGAGCTCAACATATTTGAGCCTACGATCATATAGCGATTGGCGTCGAACAAAGTTGTTTGACGCCCCACAATCAACTAGGGCGCGAAGTGGCATGTTCTTTGTTACTTCTTTCGTCAAGGTGATGAGGGATACCTCATCACTGGGAGCGGCAACACACAGTGACTGTCTGTTGGTAGCAACCTTCGTCAAGAGTCCCGCGAACTCTCTTGACGTTGCTGGATCAGTAGGGCGCTCCGCCCCTACTGATCCCGACCATTATTGATGGTCCATCACGTTGTTGCGTTTCTGCAGCAACGTAGGATCCACGTCTCTTGCTTTTCTTGGCAGTCGATCTATCGTCACTTCCAGTGTTACGAGAAACTGGACGTGGGGCACTACTCTTATAAGCGTAGTGGCCCAATTTCTGACAGCGATTACACTTTTGCAATCGCTTGTGCCCTGGAGAGAGAGGTCGCTCGCTCTCTACATAGGTAAGGTCCATTGGGTCTGGACCTCCGCCCTCCTGTCGCCTCGGTGGACGATAGGACACCGAGTGGACGTGAGCCTGTTGTAGGCTAAAGTCCTCCTTTTCCGCTGCAGAGATCGCTTGATCCAGCGATTCTAGTTTTAAGCGGAACAGGTGGGTCTTAACAGGACCATCTGTCAGACCCTTGATGAACACATTAACCTGCGTGTGTTCATCTATTGGGTTAAGCACGATACAACTAACGAGGTATCGTACGTGTTGAGCGTAAGCGTGTATATCACGCTTACCCTGTTTTAAATCCAGGAGCTCAGCTGGAGCCCTGAATTCGGCGCGAGACGGTTGAAAGGTGTGTTTGAGCCGCGCCTTGAAGACATCATACGTTGGGAAAACGTCTGGGTCATGCAGTCTGAGCCCTAAGGACCACGTCCTGCCAAGTTCGACATGGCGAACTTGACCTCTTCGCATCGTCATCGATGCGACGAGCCTCAATGGCATCGTCGAGTTTGACGAACCATCTTAACAAGAAGTCGCTTTCGACTGCCTTGTACTTGAGACATCAATCTTCAAGGACTCGGGTCGACGTGTATACGTCGACCCGGCAGCAACAGCACTAGCCTGCTGTTGTCTCAACAGTTCAGACTGTTGAGCACCCTGCTGCATCAACAAGTCAGCTTGTCGAGCGCCTTGTTCTCTCAACAGGTCAACCTGTTGAGAACCTTGCTCCTGTAGCAAGGTAAGTTTCTTTATAACTTCGTCAAGCTCATGTTGTATGAACTTGGCGATGGTTGCATGTTGGTCGTCTCCGCTAAGAAATAGCAACATGGCACCAACGGCAGGGTTGCCCATGGTTTCAGCCATACGCTGAACCGCATTCCATTAGAGATCACTCAAATAGCGGAAATCATCACGCGTTGCGTGATGACGTTCATCACCCGCTGATTCCATAGCGGATGGTGCGGTGGTCGCTGAACGGACCACGAAGTGCTACCAGGTGTAATGGGGCACCCTCCGACTATATTGATGCCAGTATAGTCTACCTTCATTGATGACAGTGAAAGCAGGTGCCTCACAACCTCTCTTACACAAGAGGCAGAGGAAGCTTTACTTCTGAACAACACGCTTAGAAGTAGAGGAAAAAGAGAACTGTATTTAATATAGTTAACTATCTAATAAAACTAATCTGTTATAACCTATGCTAGCTATATTAAACTACAACTATGTATGTTGACAACTTGCCTCCACTCAATGCGCGCGTCCATCGGTCATTGGTTAGCGCGTTGGTTGATATGATGGCCCATATCAACCAATTAGAGGGCATCTCCAACTTCAAGGAGATCTAGGGACAATATTATAAGAAAAGACGATATTGTCAAAATATTATTAGTTATAATAATATTTTTATTGACACTTCATATAAGTGTCATAATTATGTAACGAGCTCACCCGTTACAATGAGGCCAACAATGCAAACTGGTTGCTGCGCAACACGCCTTCGAATGAGAGGTCGGTGATAGCAGTTTTGAAATCGGCTTTAATAGCGGAGAAACTACGCTCAATCTGTGTAACAGGGCATCTAGTTACACGTAAACATTGAGTAATATACTTAATGTTTGGTCTAAAAGTATCCATGATTAATTTTGACCTGTCACTTGGGTGCGATATACAAACGTGATCCACCCTCGTGAATGTGATATCGATTTATGGATTCACTTGGGAAGGGATGTCGCTAGTTGAAGCTAGGCATCGCGACGTCTTAGAAGGACGTCATTCGCAGGTTTAAATCTAAATTTAAGTTCATGCGTCAGGATACCCTTCTAAAGAGTCGCGTATCCGATCTATATACATATATAGCCAATCCGTAGTTAAGTTTATATTTAATTATAATTCATTAAATATAGCTCAGTCTTGAATTTACTTAAACATAAGCACCACGCACGAGAAGCTAAAAAAGCTTCTACGTGGCGTCGGTGATTTCTTGTTCAGAAGTTCGTTGCACTCTCACTTAAGCGAGAGGAAAGTGGTGGTACGACTGCTTAAGCAGTCGACCAACAACATAACCACCCTCTCACGCGAAGGTAAGACGGTCTAACCGCTTCCTCGCTTGTGCTAAAGGTGTGTGCCAAGTAGCACGAGGCAACTTCGTAGAAGTGCCCGTATACACTTGGTAGCACTAGTAGTCCTTCCCACGACCCGTCTCTCTGAGCGTGCGTGTGGTTAAGATGGTCCTTAACATGGACTGGAGTGACTTCCCTCACCTCTCCCAACATCATAGGGAGTTGGCAGAGCATATGGCACAGGGGCTTGGTGAACAAGCCCTGGTCAACCTCTTGCATTGTCCTCCTGAGCAGCATGTTGCTCAGTTGGAGCAATTTGAGGCGTTTGTGCTCGGACAGCGTAAGAACGCGTCCGAGGTAAACAGCCAAGCCACCGCTGAGTCCATCACTAAGAATCAGGATGATCTTAGGCTTGAGCAGGTACGGAATGAGGCGCTCAACAGAACTGTTGAGACGCTCTCTGCCCGGCCTACTCAACCGAGGCCCATTCGGATGGACTTTATTGTGTGACCAGGCAATGGCCGTTGCCGAAGGAACAAGTCGATTACATCGATGAGTTCTTCGACAAGCGATCCAAGGCTGGACATGTACGTGAGAGCAAGTCGCCTCACTAAAGCCCGACCTTCTGTGTGCGTAAAGCAACGGGTGGATAGCGCGTGGTTCATGCTTATGATAAGCTGAACACGGCCACCATTCCGGCTCAAGCTCCGATCCCGCGGAAAGATGTTTTGTTGAATTCCATGGGAAAGTCAACTATCTTTTCCGCGCTGGATCTGAAGGATGGATACTATCAGGTTCTCTTGAGAGATATTGATGTAGCCAAAACGGCAGTAAGCACCCCAAGCGGTATGCTGTGGGAGTGTCTTGTGATGCCACATGGGTTGAAAAATGCTCTCCGGCAACATTCAACCGAGTGGTGGCTCACGTGATGCGTCAGCACCGTGCCTACGAGCCCCATTACTTTGACGATGTATTCGTGCATAGTAGGGCGGAGGACGGTCTGAGCGCGATAGAGTCGCACAAGCGTCATTTAGACGCTGTGTTGCAGACTCTGGGTGACGCCCAATTATACGTAAACTTGCAAAAGTACGTAATAGGGGTCCCCGAGATACCTGTATTGGGCTGCATCGTAGGTGCACACAGTGTACGAGCAGACCCAGAAAAGGTAAAGGCTGTAAAGGAATGGCCAGTCCCACGTCATGTGAAGGATCTGTGGCGAAGCAAAGGAGTGAAATTGGCAAAGTGTGATCGCATATTTTCGGTCAAGTCCGAAATGGCCAATATTGATGAATCGCGATCTCGCAGAAAGGTTTCGAGATGATGTCAAATGGGATGGAAAACAGTGAATGGTGGAGTGCGCAGTTCTATGTGGAGTTAACTATGGTTTAGAAACTACGCAATTGCGATCTCCGGTAATTTCGATGGTGATCCGCGTGAACGCGAACGCTAAGAAGGAGGATTGGTACATCCAAGTATGTGGAAGACGGTCTGGTGTGGATCACGTTTCTATGAAAGACTGGAATGAGGTGGATATGACATGTCATATAGATGTACCATCTCACATGACCCGAGGAACGGTGAAGAGGACAAGTCGTGATCCGGCGGACCGCGATCCGATACTAATTATTAGTACCGCGATCCGATACTAAAATAAAAACCGCGATATGATACTAATTATTAGTACCGCGATCCGATACAAAAATGGTATTAGATCCAATCGAGGTAGCGATCCAGATCGCGGCGATATTTGAGTGGACCACATTACAAGATCTGATTTTTCCGAAAGGGCGATACGTGGCAATAGATCCTGAGCTACAGATAGGCAAAATCATAGGTTTTGGTATTTGATTAATTAACATTAAACAGAGTTCAATTGGCTTATAAGTACACGCGTCGACTTCTTTATTCCGGGCAGGATATTTGGCCTCCCGACGCCGAGAATATCGACTACAAGTGCACCCTGGATTGTTTGGCCAGGTGAAGGAATTTCTAACACAACAACTCAACTGCGATCGGACGCAGAAACAACAAGTAAGGGCAAGCAAGTGCAGGACGAATCAAGTGGTCAGAAGGTTCTGCTCAAGTGGTCAGAAGATTCAAGCTTCGCTTTATTGGACTATTGGAATCTATTGGTACGATCAACAAACAAATACTCGGTCGACCTTGTGAAATTTTCACAAGATCACCAAAAACCCCTATCTCTAACCCGATTAGGATCAACATCGACTCAAGTCCACCAAAAAGAAAGCAACCCGCCGTACCGACGGGTACACAAGGTGAGGAAGGCTATATACACGGAATCGGGGTACTCCCTCCGTTAGTCGGTCGTCCGGGCGCCAGTGGAGAGTTGGAGTCGCATCAGCAATTTTGCGAATCCCACTCCACCACAGATTTGCGCCAATTCCTTGGGCTCGCTAATTACTTGTATAAGTACAGCAACAATTATGCGGATCAGACTAAGCCATTGTCTGACCTTTTGAAAAAGAATGCAGAATGGACTTGGTCAAAGGAACAAGAAGATGCGTTCACTTCAGTGAAGCAATCTCTTGTAGACGCACCGGTCTTGGTAATGGCAGACGCGGATAAGCCCTTTAGCGTCATTTTCGATGCAAGAGAATGACCCCATTCATAACAAGCTATCTCGACGCTGAGATGCACGCCGAAATTCGGCGGCAATCTGAGAGAATCCACTCCGACACATCCAATTCGCAGCTTCCATTTCCGACAGATGACTTCGTTAGCCAACCGAATGCATCAGTGCGGTCTGCTAAAATGTCAGATGCGACCTCCGCATCGCAACAGTGTCTTGATGCCCTTGCAGGAATTTAAAAGTCGTGGTGGCCATCAGTGAGAAGTCGGCCTCCATCATAACATAGATCAACCAAAAAGGCTCTGGGATCGAGCTCGGTCTCTTCTCGTTAGACCGATGCGGATATGTTATCTCTTATGGATCCAAATATCGCGTAGATGGACAACGTAGATACGGGTTGTGTCTTCATATATGAGAGAGTGAGCTTATAGTTTAGGTCTCCAACCTCCTCGACCACCGTAAAAGGCCCGATGAACCGAGGCAGTAATTTAGTAGTACTATCAGGTAGTACAAGAAACTTCATTTTTAGGTAGGGTAGCATTACTTAGTAGCATTTTGTCCCCAACACTAAAGCGCTCCATGTTTTGCGACCATGATGGTCCGCATATTGTTTTTCTTGTCCTGGGCGCTTGCCATCGCGTGAAGGACTTTCGTGTCACGACTAATCGCTCATCCACAAAACGTTAAGCCTCGCTCACGCTTTTACATTCAATTAGGGAATGACAAGGTCGGTCATGGGCAGCCCTTTTACTCATGGATTTTATAATGTAAAAGTCCATATGACGCCATAAATAAATATCTCGCAAAGTCCTAAAAACAATAAGAATGACAAGAATGCCAAGAACGACATTAAAAGGTAGAGGACGCGAACTAAGGAGTGCGTGGCCATCCCCGCCAACATCTTTCGCGCTCTTTCGTGCTCCCAGCGCCTCCCTCGCTTTCTGTGCCGCCTCGTCACGAATGTTCCGTCATCTAGAGCGTTCCGTCATCTAAAGCGTTCCGTCAACTAAAGCGTTCCGTCAACTAAAGCGTTCCGTTAGCTACAGCGTTCCTTACGTCTCCATCGTCTCCCTCCTCCAACCTGCATGAAGTCCACCGCCTTATCACGTCCTCGTAGCTTCAACGGCGACCATAAAAGAAAGGCATCAAGACTAGCTTTATTCAATAACCGGATTCTTGCAACTACTCCTTACACCATGTAGCTGTCATCAAAGTGTACGACGCGTTCCCAGGAGAGCCACGACCTGCAGTTCGTAGTCTGAGTGGCTCAGCGGAGCACCTCATCTAGCGGCACGCCTAGTACTAAAAATTTCTGCCGAGTGCATACTATGTGAATCCTTCAGCCGCGAAGAGAATATCTGTTTCAAGCGAGAGTGTACAAAGAACATTAAGTTCTTTACGGCGTCTCTTTTTCTTCGAAAAGACAGCTATCTGCAGAACCATCGAAATCAGCATCCGCAGCGTTGGTACGAGTATAAGGCCGCAGACGAAGATGGCACGATAGCATCTTGTAAGGATGACTTGCCCTCAAAGGAAACAATGCAGGGTTACCTCGGCATGAATCAGATCGAGAAAAGTTGCGTCATCAATGCACTTATAGTCAATGTGCTCATTAGTCAGATGCTCTAGAACCACGTTGTTCAGTGGTTAAATTTAAAACTTGTTCATTTTTTGGATAAAATTTCTGAATTAATATATAGACCATTTTTTAGTCGTATGTTTGCCAAGGTACTTGCTACGCGATTACAGTCTATTATACCTCAGGTTATTAGTGATTTCCAACAAGGCTTTGTTCATGGTCGCAAAATGCCCAAAACAGTTATGATGATGATGGCTCTCCTGTCGACTGCAATGGAGCAAGAGGAGGTGCCGGCAGCAACCAGTCGTTGTCTATTGCTGCTGGAATTTAAGAAGGCATACGATACCGTGGACCTGGAATATATGTACGAGACTCTACTCCAGTTTGGGCATGACGTGTGATTCATCGACCTAGTCCGACGAATTCACACCAGCAAGATAGCCAATTTCGTCGTCAACGGTTGTAATTTCACACCTCTCTTAGTCCGGTCAGGAATCCGGCAAGGGTGCCCGTTAGCACCTCTGTTGTTTTTGCTAGTCGTTGAGGTCTTGAGTATCGCACTTCAGCAGGACCCAAATCTTCACGGGCTACAAGCGCCTGGGAAGTCTGGTCAGACCCACCTTTATTCGGCATTTGTGGATGACACCACCCTGTCCCTGGAAACAACGGATCATATCCCTCGCGCTTTACAGTTTGTACGAGCATTTGGCGCTCTTTCCGTCCTCCATGTTCAACCGTCGAAGAGTCTGCTGATCTTTCTTAATCGGTCTGTCAAGCATGGGCAAAACAACTCGGTACCTGGGCTATGAGATCAAAACAGGGGAATTAGTGATCAAGAACTGGGTCCATATGATCTAAAAGATTTAAAGCGACTTCAAACAGCGACACGAGTGACAACGAGCGTAAAAAACGTGTGTTACTTCTCAACTCCATCGTGCTTCCCTCCTTATTATTCACTGCGATAGTCTTTGAATTACCACGATAGGCGGAAAAGGATCTGAAAAATCTTTACAAGCATTTTCTGTGGGGGCACGCGACGACGGAAGTAGTTGCCACAAGGTAAATCCTGGGTTGCTAGTGACGCCAAAGCAATCGGAAGGCATCGGGCTAACGACTGTTTCGGTAACGGTGAACCACAACGAATAAAAGCATACGGTGACTTGGCTTACTCAGAAACCGGAAAAATACTTTGCTGCCTGGCGAGTATGGGCTTCTCGGGGCAGTTAGGGGCCGGACGAAACAATCGTGACTCCGGCTCAGGCTCAACTAAGGACACCGCCTTGTCGGGCACGCTCGCCAGGACAGGAACTGAAGCAAGAGCTGAGCGAACGGCTCGCCCCGACCACAGACCAACAAGACCAGTTGACCGTGTGGATTCGTGCTCACTCGACGGCTTTACTTGACCGAGTTACCATGGGGATAAGTTGGTGTTGTCGTTCATTGACCCTTTCCACACACACCTACTAGGGTATGATGATATGCCGGAAGAAATTCAGAGGTTCTGGGTCACCTTCAAATGGAGTGCAAACTTATGTATAGGGACTGCACCCTCGAACACCTTCACATCTTGCGTACGGGGCCAGCGGAAGTCGTCATACGGGTCCCAATACCTCCGGGTCAACCCGGACCCCATTTGGACGCGAAACTTCGACGGTGGGAAACAGCCCTCCCATTATCTTCCCCGGACTTACTCATCGGGACAGAATTGCACTCGACACCGCCACTGCGCCTTCGACAGGCACCACCGAAATTAAAGGGCTATCGCTGGAGGATTCTCGGTGAAGGCATTATCGTAGGCCACTTAACGGAGATCGAACACGGCCAAACCCACCCCGTCACTTTGCACCAAGTGACGATGGGATCCACTGGTTTTGCCATGAATTACTACTGCCGGAGCTTCCTGACGCTTCGCCATCTGACCGACAGACGATTGGTCGCGCTTTTCGACCAGGGGGTCTGGTATTCGAGACGCACCCGCTGCTTCGGTTCTGTCACACTTATCACTGCGCAGGTGAGTGTCGCTGTTCTGTAGGGTGAACAATACAGAGTAGGGAATATAGAACTCGGAACACTTGCTTCCCACTGAAAAACTTTGGGATTGAGAGGGAAAACCCTCGTAGGTGACAACCCCCTCTGTTAGACTAGACTACAGTAGATACCAACAGGTATACCTCAACTGTCAACTGTAACGATGCGTCCCAGCATCATACGACTAACTGTTCGATGTCCCACCTAGAATCAGGGACACGACATCTTGTACTTCGTCACAGGTTCCCTTGGTTTTGTGGGTGTGGATTAGAGTTTCCCTATTTTGTCATCAATTGATTTTGCCTGCCATAATCATTTCCTATGCTATGTACCACAAGATTGTGGAAACATGATCGACATTGATGTGGCAATTGCTGATTGGCCAGAGTATCAGAATAAATCTAATTAGCAAGTTCCAACTCGATTTGTTATCTGAGAACTGGCCAGTATAAGAAACTACTGGCCAGCTGATAGAATCTTGATGGCTTCCAAGTTTGGATTGGCAGCTGCTTACGAGTTCGGATGGCCGACAAGCAATGCTGTTCATTTCCCAATTGACATTGCAACCGACTCGTCATACCAGCATTAATCAAGGACTACGCACCATGAAGGTATTGCACGGGCTCGTAATGGCAGCTGTGGTCCTGCTGTGCGAGAATACTGCAACGGGTGCTACACGCAGTCTTCGTGAAATCACTTCCGGCAGAAAATTATTCATCTACGGTCCCGACTACTCCGAGCTTTCTGACTCTCCGCACTTTCCTTACCCGCCTTGAATCCCCCCTTTCGGCGACACCCCTTCTTTTGAGTCGCCCGATTTTCCTGGAGGCCCTGACTTCCCGCACCCACCCTTTATGCCTGGTCCACCCCCAAGCCCCTCAGCATAACAAATGGCTTTTTTAATCCGTTTAGTAAATCGTGTGCTGTCAAGTTGTTAATAGGGCGTGAGTGTAGGAATTCGAAACTAGCATTCTATTAAGTCAATGACATAAAAGATAATACACGATTAATGCTGCTGCGGGAGATGCCGTTTGTTGTTTACCGATTGAAATGTATCACTAACTACACCCGTGCTTCTTCGTTTGTACTTGCAGCAGCACATAACGTGTATGACAATACACGTTATGTGTTGCTGCGGAAGACGCGACGACTCTTCCTTCACACTTTGTCTACCAAGTTGAGAATGTATTACTAACTACGTTCGAGCTATTTTTATGAGAAAGGTTCTGATTGTCTTTTTTCATGGTGTTAACTGTGCAAGATCTCTGGAAAGTCCTAAGCCAGGATATCAGCGCCGGATGGCCCGACGGTAGATCGTGGCTGGCCCCATAGAACTTGGTGGCCCTCTAGGGTCACGCTCAAGCAATCCAATGCAAACATAAAGCAAGGCACCACGTGTGGCTGATGCAATTTTTCGATGCTTCCTCTTTGCGATTGCTCGGAGCTGACAAAAACACGAGGCCCAAAAACTGGCGATGCTGCTGGGAATGTGGAGTGTGACAGCCTTGAAGACGGCTACATTCCTGTCAATCCAAATTCGTGTTTGGCATATCGTCGCGAGGACATGCCAAATTTGTGTCCAGACGCGTTCAGCTTCATTGGCGTCATCCTGAAATCGGTCCGCTAGGATTTTTGTGCGGTACTTTGGTATGCTGTCAGCACGTCGACTTGCACAGGCAGTTTTGGGTTAATTGGCGGGTGACAATTTAAGTTGACGACGGAAACTCGTAAATACAATAATTTGTCCGGTCCAGTGACCAATGAGCTTTTCACAGAGCGTGCAGCGCAATCACATTCCCAAAACAAATGGACAATGAACTCCTTCCTGCCTCTGCAATTCGGCGTCGTTGTGCAACTATTGTGTTCGATTCTCTCGGCGTGATACAAATTTAATTCTCTTGTCGCCACCGTGTACCCTGTCATAACTTGATATGGAGTGAGACCATCACTATGATCCCACACCGCGTCGTCGTTTGCCGGATTGCTGCACGTTGCCATTCATCCGTCGTTGCCGATTGTGATAGACGATCGACGAGAGCCGAAAGTTGACGAGCGAGAACTTTTTTGTGGAACCGGACGGCTTGCTTTCCTAAGGCTTTAGTGATGAAGTGATTTAACGTTGTGCCCGGAACAGACCAAGGGAACCTGTGACGAAGTACAAGATGTCGTGTCCCTGATTCTAGGTGGGACATCGAACAGTTAGTCGTATGATGCTGGGACGCATCGTTACAGTTGACAGTTGAGGTATACCTGTTGGTATCTACTGTAGTCTAGTCTAACAGAGGGGGTTGTCACCTACGAGGGTTTTCCCTCTCAATCCCAAAGTTTTTCAGTGGGAAGCGAGTGTTCCGAGTTCTATATTCCCTACTCTGTATTGCTCACCCTACAGAACAGCGACACTACCTGCGCAGTGATAAGTGTGACAGAACCGAAGCAGCGGGTGCGTCTCGAATACCAGACCCCCTGGTCGAAAAGCGCGACCAATCGTCTGTCGGTCAGATGGCGAAGCGTCAGGAAGCTCCGGCAGTAGTAATTCATGGCAAAACCAGTGGATCCCATCGTCACTTGGTGCAAAGTGACGGGGTGGGTTTGGCCGTGTTCGATCTCCGTTAAGTGGCCTACGATAATGCCTTCACCGAGAATCCTCCAGCGATAGCCCTTTAATTTCGGTGGTGCCTGTCGAAGGCGCAGTGGCGGTGTCGAGTGCAATTCTGTCCCGATGAGTAAGTCCGGGGAAGATAATGGGAGGGCTGTTTCCCACCGTCGAAGTTTCGCGTCCAAATGGGGTCCGGGTTGACCCGGAGGTATTGGGACCCGTATGACGACTTCCGCTGGCCCCGTACGCAAGATGTGAAGGTGTTCGAGGGTGCAGTCCCTATACATAAGTTTGCACTCCATTTGAAGGTGACCCAGAACCTCTGAATTTCTTCCGGCATATCATCATACCCTAGTAGGTGTGTGTGGAAAGGGTCAATGAACGACAACACCAACTTATCCCCATGGTAACTCGGTCAAGTAAAGCCGTCGAGTGAGCACGAATCCACACGGTCAACTGGTCTTGTTGGTCTGTGGTCGGGGCGAGCCGTTCGCTCAGCTCTTGCTTCAGTTCCTGTCCTGGCGAGCGTGCCCGACAAGGCGGTGTCCTTAGTTGAGCCTGAGCCGGAGTCACGATTGTTTCGTCCGGCCCCTAACTGCCCCGAGAAGCCCATACTCGCCAGGCAGCAAAGTATTTTTCCGGTTTCTGAGTAAGCCAAGTCACCGTATGCTTTTATTCGTTGTGGTTCACCGTTACCGAAACAGTCGTTAGCCCGATGCCTTCCGATTGCTTTGGCGTCACTAGCAACCCAGGATTTACCTTGTGGCAACTACTTCCGTCGTCGCGTGCCCCCACAGAAAATGCTTGTAAAGATTTTTCAGATCCTTTTCCGCCCATCGTGGTAATTCAAAGACTATCGCAGTGAATAATAAGGAGGGAAGCACGATGGAGTTGAGAAGTAACACACGTTTTTTACGCTCGTTGTCACTCGTGTCGCTGTTTGAAGTCGCTTTAAATCTTTTAGATCATATGGACCCAGTTCTTGATCACTAATTCCCCTGTTTTGATCTCATAGCCCAGGTACCGAGTTGTTTTGCCCATGCTTGACAGACCGATTAAGAAAGATCAGCAGACTCTTCGACGGTTGAACATGGAGGACGGAAAGAGCGCCAAATGCTCGTACAAACTGTAAAGCGCGAGGGATATGATCCGTTGTTTCCAGGGACAGGGTGGTGTCATCCACAAATGCCGAATAAAGGTGGGTCTGACCAGACTTCCCAGGCGCTTGTAGCCCGTGAAGATTTGGGTCCTGCTGAAGTGCGATACTCAAGACCTCAACGACTAGCAAAAACAACAGAGGTGCTAACGGGCACCCTTGCCGGATTCCTGACCGGACTAAGAGAGGTGTGAAATTACAACCGTTGACGACGAAATTGGCTATCTTGCTGGTGTGAATTCGTCGGACTAGGTCGATGAATCACACGTCATGCCCAAACTGGAGTAGAGTCTCGTACATATATTCCAGGTCCACGGTATCGTATGCCTTCTTAAATTCCAGCAGCAATAGACAACGACTGGTTCCTGCCGGCACCTCCTCTTGCTCCATTGCAGTCGACAGGAGAGCCATCATCATCATAACTGTTTTGGCCATTTTGCGCCCATGAACAAAGCCTTGTTGGAAATCACTAATAACCTGAGGTATAATAGACTGTAATCGCGTAGCAAGTACCTTGGCAAACATACGACTAAAAAATGGTCTATATATTAATTCAGAAATTTTATCCAAAAAATGAACAAGTTTTAAATTTAACCACTGAACAACGTGGTTCTAGAGCATCTGACTAATGAGCACATTGACTATAAGTGCATTGATGACGCAACTTTTCTCGATCTGATTCATGCCGAGGTAACCCTGCATTGTTTCCTTTGAGGGCAAGTCATCCTTACAAGATGCTATCGTGCCATCTTCGTCTGCGGCCTTATACTCGTACCAACGCTGCGGATGCTGATTTCGATGGTTCTGCAGATAGCTGTCTTTTCGAAGAAAAAGAGACGCCGTAAAGAACTTAATGTTCTTTGTACACTCTCGCTTGAAACAGATATTCTCTTCGCGGCTGAAGGATTCACATAGTATGCACTCGGCAGAAATTTTTAGTACTAGGCGTGCCGCTAGATGAGGTGCTCCGCTGAGCCACTCAGACTACGAACTGCAGGTCGTGGCTCTCCTGGGAACGCGTCGTACACTTTGATGACAGCTACATGGTGTAAGGAGTAGTTGCAAGAATCCGGTTATTGAATAAAGCTAGTCTTGATGCCTTTCTTTTATGGTCGCCGTTGAAGCTACGAGGACGTGATAAGGCGGTGGACTTCATGCAGGTTGGAGGAGGGAGACGATGGAGACGTAAGGAACGCTGTAGCTAACGGAACGCTTTAGTTGACGGAACGCTTTAGTTGACGGAACGCTTTAGTTGACGGAACGCTCTAGATGACGGAACATTCGTGACGAGGCGGCACAGAAAGCGAGGGAGGCGCTGGGAGCACGAAAGAGCGCGAAAGATGTTGGCGGGGATGGCCACGCACTCCTTAGTTCGCGTCCTCTACCTTTTAATGTCGTTCTTGGCATTCTTGTCATTCTTATTGTTTTTAGGACTTCGCGAGATATTTATTTATGGCGTCATATGGACTTTTACATTATAAAATCCATGAGTAAAAGGGCTGCCCATGACCGACCTTGTCATTCCCTAATTGAATGTAAAAGCGTGAGCGAGGCTTAACGTTTTGTGGATGAGCGATTAGTCGTGACACGAAAGTCCTTCACGCGATGGCAAGCGCCCAGGACAAGAAAAACAATATGCGGACCATCATGGTCGCAAAACATGGAGCGCTTTAGTGTTGGGGACAAAATGCTACTAAGTAATGCTACCCTACCTAAAAATGAAGTTTCTTGTACTACCTGATAGTACTACTAAATTACTGCCTCGGTTCATCGGGCCTTTTACGGTGGTCGAGGAGGTTGGAGACCTAAACTATAAGCTCACTCTCTCATATATGAAGACACAACCCGTATCTACGTTGTCCATCTACGCGATATTTGGATCCATAAGAGATAACATATCCGCATCGGTCTAACGAGAAGAGACCGAGCTCGATCCCAGAGCCTTTTTGGTTGATCTATGTTATGATGGAGGCCGACTTCTCACTGATGGCCACCACGACTTTTAAATTCCTGCAAGGGCATCAAGACACTGTTGCGATGCGGAGGTCGCATCTGACATTTTAGCAGACCGCACTAATGCATTCGGTTGGCTAACGAAGTCATCTGTCGGAAATGGAAGCTGCGAATTGGATGTGTCGGAGTGGATTCTCTCAGATTGTCGCCGAATTTCGGCGTGCATCTCAGCGTCGAGATAGCTTGTTATGAATGGGGTCATTCTCTTGCATCGAAAATGACGCTAAAGGGCTTATCCGCGTCTGCCATTACCAAGACCGGTGCGTCTACAAGAGATTGCTTCACTGAAGTGAACGCATCTTCTTGTTCCTTTGACCAAGTCCATTCTGCATTCTTTTTCAAAAGGTCAGACAATGGCTTAGTCTGATCCGCATAATTGTTGCTGTACTTATACAAGTAATTAGCGAGCCCAAGGAATTGGCGCAAATCTGTGGTGGAGTGGGATTCGCAAAATTGCTGATGCGACTCCAACTCTCCACTGGCGCCCGGACGACCGACTAACGGAGGGAGTACCCCGATTCCGTGTATATAGCCTTCCTCACCTTGTGTACCCGTCGGTACGGCGGGTTGCTTTCTTTTTGGTGGACTTGAGTCGATGTTGATCCTAATCGGGTTAGAGATAGGGGTTTTTGGTGATCTTGTGAAAATTTCACAAGGTCGACCGAGTATTTGTTTGTTGATCGTACCAATAGATTCCAATAGTCCAATAAAGCGAAGCTTGAATCTTCTGACCACTTGAGCAGAACCTTCTGACCACTTGATTCGTCCTGCACTTGCTTGCCCTTACTTGTTGTTTCTGCGTCCGATCGCAGTTGAGTTGTTGTGTTAGAAATTCCTTCACCTGGCCAAACAATCCAGGGTGCACTTGTAGTCGATATTCTCGGCGTCGGGAGGCCAAATATCCTGCCCGGAATAAAGAAGTCGACGCGTGTACTTATAAGCCAATTGAACTCTGTTTAATGTTAATTAATCAAATACCAAAACCTATGATTTTGCCTATCTGTAGCTCAGGATCTATTGCCACGTATCGCCCTTTCGGAAAAATCAGATCTTGTAATGTGGTCCACTCAAATATCGCCGCGATCTGGATCGCTACCTCGATTGGATCTAATACCATTTTTGTATCGGATCGCGGTACTAATAATTAGTATCATATCGCGGTTTTTATTTTAGTATCGGATCGCGGTACTAATAATTAGTATCGGATCGCGGTCCGCCGGATCACGACTTGTCCTCTTCACCGTTCCTCGGGTCATGTGAGATGGTACATCTATATGACATGTCATATCCACCTCATTCCAGTCTTTCATAGAAACGTGATCCACACCAGACCGTCTTCCACATACTTGGATGTACCAATCCTCCTTCTTAGCGATCGCGTTCACGCGGATCACCATCGAAAATACCGGAGATCGCAATTGCGTAGTTTCTAAACCATAGTTAACTCCACATAGAACTGCGCACTCCACCATTCACTGTTTTCCATCCCATTTGACATCATCTCGAAACCTTTCTGCGAGATCGCGATTCATCAATATTGGCCATTTCGGACTTGACCGAAAATATGCGATCACACTTTGCCAATTTCACTCCTTTGCTTCGCCACAGATCCTTCACATGACGTGGGACTGGCCATTCCTTTACAGCCTTTACCTTTTCTGGGTCTGCTCGTACACTGTGTGCACCTACGATGCAGCCCAATACAGGTATCTCGGGGACCCCTATTACGTACTTTTGCAAGTTTACGTATAATTGGGCGTCACCCAGAGTCTGCAACACAGCGTCTAAATGACGCTTGTGCGACTCTATCGCGCTCAGACCGTCCTCCGCCCTACTATGCACGAATACATCGTCAAAGTAATGGGGCTCGTAGGCACGGTGCTGACGCATCACGTGAGCCACCACTCGGTTGAATGTTGCCGGAGAGCATTTTTCAACCCATGTGGCATCACAAGACACTCCCACAGCATACCGCTTGGGGTGCTTACTGCCGTTTTGGCTACATCGGTATCTCTCAAGAGAACCTGATAGTATCCATCCTTCAGATCCAACGCGGAAAAGATAGTTGACTTTCCCATGGAATTCAACAAAACATCTTTCCGCGGGATCGGAGCTTGAGCCGGAATGGTGGCCGTGTTCAGCTTATCATAAGCATGAACCACGCGCTATCCACCCGTTGCTTTACGCACACAGAAGGTCGGGCTGTAGTGAGGCGACTTGCTCTCACGTACATGTCCAGCCTTGGATCGCTTGTCGAAGAACTCATCGATGTAATCGACTTGTTCCTTCGGCAACGGCCATTGCCTGGTCACACAATAAAGTCCATCCGAATGGGCCTCGGTTGAGTAGGCCGGGCAGAGAGCGTCTCAACAGTTCTGTTGAGCGCCTCATTCCGTACCTGCTCAAGCCTAAGATCATCCTGATTCTTAGTGATGGACTCAGCGGTGGCTTGGCTGTTTACCTCGGACGCGTTCTTACGCTGTCCGAGCACAAACGCCTCAAATTGCTCCAACTGAGCAACATGCTGCTCAGGAGGACAATGCAAGAGGTTGACCAGGGCTTGTTCACCAAGCCCCTGTGCCATATGCTCTGCCAACTCCCTATGATGTTGGGAGAGGTGAGGGAAGTCACTCCAGTCCATGTTAAGGACCATCTTAACCACACGCACGCTCAGAGAGACGGGTCGTGGGAAGGACTACTAGTGCTACCAAGTGTATACGGGCACTTCTACGAAGTTGCCTCGTGCTACTTGGCACACACCTTTAGCACAAGCGAGGAAGCGGTTAGACCGTCTTACCTTCGCGTGAGAGGGTGGTTATGTTGTTGGTCGACTGCTTAAGCAGTCGTACCACCACTTTCCTCTCGCTTAAGTGAGAGTGCAACGAACTTCTGAACAAGAAATCACCGACGCCACGTAGAAGCTTTTTTAGCTTCTCGTGCGTGGTGCTTATGTTTAAGTAAATTCAAGACTGAGCTATATTTAATGAATTATAATTAAATATAAACTTAACTACGGATTGGCTATATATGTATATAGATCGGATACGCGACTCTTTAGAAGGGTATCCTGACGCATGAACTTAAATTTAGATTTAAACCTGCGAATGGCGTCCTTCTGAGACGTCGCGATGCCTAGCTTCAACTAGCGACATCCCTTCTCAAGTGAATCCATAAATGGATATCACATTCACGAGGGTGGATCACGTTTGTATATCGCACCCAAGTGACAGGTCAAAATTAATCATGGATACTTTTAGACCAAACATTAAGTATATTACTCAATGTTTACGTGTAACTAGATGCCCTGTTACACAGATTGAGCGTAGTTTCTCCGCTATTAAAGCCGATTTCAAAACTGCTATCACCGACCTCTCATTCGAAGGCGTGTTGCGCAGCAACCAGTTTGCATTGTTGGCCTCATTGTAACGGGTGAGCTCGTTACATAATTATGACACTTATATGAAGTGTCAATAAAAATATTATTATAACTAATAATATTTTGACAATATCGTCTTTTCTTATAATATTGTCCCTAGATCTCCTTGAAGTTGGAGATGCCCTCTAATTGGTTGATATGGGCCATCATATCAACCAACGCGCTAACCAATGACCGATGGACGCGCGCATTGAGTGGAGGCAAGTTGTCAACATACATAGTTGCAGTTTAATATAGTTAGCATAGATTATAACAGATTAGTTTTATTAGATAGTTAACTATATTAAATACAGTTCTCTTTTTCCTCTACTTCTAAGCGTGTTGTTCAGAAGTAAAGCTTCCTCTGCCTCTTGTGTAAGAGAGGTTGTGAGGCACCTGCTTTCACTGTCATCAATGAAGGTAGACTATACTGGCATCAATATAGTCGGAGGGTGCCCCATTACACCTGGTAGCACTTCGTGGTCCGTTCAGCGACCACCGCACCATCCGCTATGGAATCAGCGGGTGATGAACGTCATCACGCAACGCGTGATGATTTCCGCTATTTGAGTGATCTCTAATGGAATGCGGTTCAGCGTATGGCTGAAACCATGGGCAACCCTGCCGTTGGTGCCATGTTGCTATTTCTTAGCGGAGACGACCAACATGCAACCATCGCCAAGTTCATACAACATGAGCTTGACGAAGTTATAAAGAAACTTACCTTGCTACAGGAGCAAGGTTCTCAACAGGTTGACCTGTTGAGAGAACAAGGCGCTCGACAAGCTGACTTGTTGATGCAGCAGGGTGCTCAACAGTCTGAACTGTTGAGACAACAGCAGGCTAGTGCTGTTGCTGCCGGGTCGACGTATACACGTCGACCCGAGTCCTTGAAGATTGATGTCTCAAGTACAAGGCAGTCGAAAGCGACTTCTTGTTAAGATGGTTCGTCAAACTCGACGATGCCATTGAGGCTCGTCGCATCGATGACGATGCGAAGAGGTCAAGTTCGCCATGTCGAACTTGGCAGGACGTGGTCCTTAGGGCTCAGACTGCATGACCCAGACGTTTTCCCAACGTATGATGTCTTCAAGGCGCGGCTCAAACACACCTTTGAACCGTCTCGCGCCGAATTCAGGGCTCCAGCTGAGCTCCTGGATTTAAAACAGGGTAAGCGTGATATACACGCTTACGCTCAACACGTACGATACCTCGTTAGTTGTATCGTGCTTAACCCAATAGATGAACACACGCAGGTTAATGTGTTCATCAAGGGTCTGACAGATGGTCCTGTTAAGACCCACCTGTTCCGCTTAAAACTAGAATCGCTGGATCAAGCGATCTCTGCAGCGGAAAAGGAGGACTTTAGCCTACAACAGGCTCACGTCCACTCGGTGTCCTATCGTCCACCGAGGCGACAGGAGGGCGGAGGTCCAGACCCAATGGACCTTACCTATGTAGAGAGCGAGCGACCTCTCTCTCCAGGGCACAAGCGATTGCAAAAGTGTAATCGCTGTCAGAAATTGGGCCACTACGCTTATAAGAGTAGTGCCCCACGTCCAGTTTCTCGTAACACTGGAAGTGACGATAGATCGACTGCCAAGAAAAGCAAGAGACGTGGATCCTACGTTGCTGCAGAAACGCAACAACGTGATGGACCATCAATAATGGTCGGGATCAGTAGGGGCGGAGCGCCCTACTGATCCAGCAACGTCAAGAGAGTTCGCGGGACTCTTGACGAAGGTTGCTACCAACAGACAGTCACTGTGTGTTGCCGCTCCCAGTGATGAGGTATCCCTCATCACCTTGACGAAAGAAGTAACAAAGAACATGCCACTTCGCGCCCTAGTTGATTGTGGGGCGTCAAACAACTTTGTTCGACGCCAATCGCTATATGATCGTAGGCTCAAATATGTTGAGCTCGAGACCCCTCCAACGAGGATGACGGTGCGCCTTGCAACTGGCGCATCCTTAACAGTAATGAAACGTGTAGTGGGAATTCACTACACGCTTGAAGGCAAAAAGTACGATGATGATTTCATCGTACTCGATTTGGATGACAAATTTGATGTCATCCTAAGATTACCATGGCTTAGAAGGTACGAGCCATGGGTCAGCTGGCAACATCGAACCGTGAAGATGCCTGCCGCTTGTTCATCAGATGGCCATCTGATGAACGTCTTGGAGCGTTCACAATCGTGTGAATGTACTACGAGTGAGTGCGATGGCCTCACTTGTGGTCCGGTCGTTACTACGACTGCACAAGAACTCAGCGCGGCAATTAGACACGCTGTAGAGCAAGCTGCCGGCGGCTTTGCACAAGCACAGGCAGCGCCGAAGGTCCACCACTCGAATAAGTCGAGTGGACCGGGACATGCATGCTATCCTAATGGGCAACAATCACAAAAGAGCAAATCTGTTACCCAGAAGCGGCATCACGGTAATTTTAGATCAATTGGAGAGTTGATCGTAGAGGATCTCGCTGTGGTTGCGCAGCCTCAGAGAGAGAGAGAGAGTCGATGGAACAAGTTTTATCGAGCCTGAGTAAATAAGTCCACAGGAAGTAACCGAGACGTTGAACGTCTTGGTTAATGACGGATCAAACGTAGGCGCTTGTGGTTGCACCTCCGAAGTTTATTTCGGAGATAACTCAGTTGCCTACGCTAGAACCTAAAAGGTTCTTGCGTGATCTGCGTAGTGGCAAAGTCAAGCAGATCTGTGTGCTCGTCGCAGAGGACGAGTACATGACTGACATTCGGTCAGCAACAGTTATTGCCGAGAACGAACGGGTTCTCAGCAGCTCATCAATGGACGAAAGTGTCCTTTATTAGAAGACTCGGATTGAGCGACATACATCGCAAACCTGGGAGTCGCTGAAGTCAAAACTTTCGTATCAATATTTGGTCGAATATAAGGATGTATTCCCTGAATCCGTTCCGTGCGAGTTGCCTAAGGAAAAAGGTATTCGACACGAGATCGACCTAGTTCCAGGCACAAAATATTGTGTCATGAAGCAGTGGCCACTGCCTCGGGAACAGGTCGAGGCGATCGACAAGTTCTTTGCCGATCGCCTATCAGCGGTCCATGTGAGGGAGTCAACTTCACCTCACAGCTCTCCGACCTTCTGTGTGCGCAAGGCCACAGGAGGGTGGCGGATAGTACACGCTTTCAACAAGTTGAAAGCTGCAACGATACCGGCGCAAACGCCGATACAGAGAAAGGACGTAATCATAGATGGTATGTCTAGAGTACCATCTTTTCGTCCATGGATCTGATGGATGGTTTCTATCAGATCCTAATGCGTGAACGGGACATCCCGTACACAGCAGTGAGCACTCCCAGTGGTATGCTCTGAGAATGGTTGGTGATGCCGCAAGGGGTTAGTAATGCACCAGCCACATTCAATAGATGTGAAACACATCTATTGAGACCGGTGCGCGAATTCGGACCGAGTTACTTCGATGATGTGTTCATCCATAGCCGGGCTATGGACGGGAAAACAGACGTGGAAGTCCATAGACTCCACGTCCGTAAGGTTCTTATACTTATGCGCGAGCATAAGTTGTACGCCAACCTCAAGAAGTGTGTATTCGCAGATAGCGAAACACCACTTCTTGGGTGCATCGTCGGAAAGAACGGCGTACGCCCTGATCCAGAAAATATCAAGGTGATCACCGACTGGCCAGTGCCAGTCGATGTCAAGGGACTAAGGAAGCTCGTTGGACTAGCGACGTCCTTGCATAAGTACTCGCGTAACTACGCCGAGATGACCGTACATTTTTTTGTTTGCAAAAGAAAATGTAAAGTGTAATTGGAACGCTGACTTCGAGCATTCCTTTGAATGTATTAAGCAAATCATGATGCAATCGCCGGTATTGGCGATAGCAGATCAGTACAGACCATTTCATGTGGTCTGTGACGCAAGCGATTTTGCATTCGGTTGTGTACTGATGCAGTATGACACAGATGTCGCAGAGCGCGTCGTCTGCTATCCCTATCTCGTCAGCTGCAACCAGCTGAGCGCAACTACCCGGTGCATGACAAGGAAGTCCTTGCCATGAAATATGCACTGGATAAGTTTCGCGTCTATCTCTTAGGAGATAAACCTATACAGACCATGCGTCATTACGCAAGGCTGTAAACAGTCCACAACTCTCGCAACGAATGGCGATATGGTTGTCGTTCTTCGCGGAGTACAACTTCTCCGTGGAGTATAAACCGGGACGACTTAACGTCGTCATCGATGCTCTTTCACGTCGGCCAGACCTAGTGCCGACTGTGCAATTCTACAGTGATGTGTATACAACTTTTGATAAGTTAAATGTCAAATTTTTGTCATCGAGTAAACTCAACGACATTAGAATGGCATGCGCACAAGATAGTGATATGGTAAAGCGATCAAAAGGTTAGGGAGGATTCGATCAAGTGGACACCGTGGATCCATAAATCCTCTCTCTGATTGGCCAATAAGCTGTACGAGACGGTTTGGAAGAGGGAGCAACATGATCGAGAACACAGAAGAATTACGATTAGAAGCGTACCGGGTGTGGTCCACACACCACAGTCGCGACTAGAATAGACCGGATCGACGGACGATTTCGGCTCGACGAATCCAGATCCATGATTCCGGATCGACAATTTCGAATCGACATTTCCGAGCCGACGATTCTGGATCGCAAATCGTAACCAGTTACAGATCGATTCGTAACCTTAACCCGAAATTTGGATCTCGATTCGTAACCAGTTACAGGACGATCCGAACCTCGATCCGAAATCTGAATCGCAAATCAAAATTAAGTACAGATTGATCCGTAACTTCGATCTGAAATCTGGATTGAGATTCGTTGACACTTATAAATCAATCCGTAACCTCGACCCGAAAATTGGATTGACGAGATCACGACGGCATCTGAGGTGGACCACATAACGAGACCTGCTTTATATTCCAAGAAGGCGACACGAGGCAGTAGATCCTGAGCTATTAATAGGCAAGATCATAGGTTTTGGTATTTGATTGGTTAACATTAAACAGAGTTCAATTTTCTTATAAGTACACGCGTCGACTTCTTTATTCCGGGCAGGATATTTGGCCTCCCGACGCCTGAGAATATCGATTACAAGTGCACCCTGGATTGTTTGGCCAGGTGAAGGAATTTCTAACACAACAACTCAACTGCGATCGGACGCAGAAACAACAAGTAAGGGCAAGCAAGTGCAGGACGAATCAAGTGGTCAGAAGGTTCGGTCAGAAGATTCAAGCTTCGCCATATTGGACTATTGGGATTAATTAAGGGAAGATCAACAAACAAGAACCCGGTCGATCGTGTGAAAATTTCCGCACATTCGCCAAAACCCCCTATCCTTTAGCCAATTAGGATCATCATCGACTCAAATCCACCGAGAAGAGTGCAACCCTCCCAACCGAAGAGTACACAAGGTAAAGAAAGCTTTATACACAGAATTGGGGTACCCACTCCGTTAGTTGGTAGTCCGGGATCCAGTGGAGAGTCGGAATCACATGAGCAATTTTGTGAAACCCACTCCACCACAGTGATCTTGTACGCCTGATAGAGCACCTCAAGGACCTATTTAGAAGCGTTTGGCTGCCATGTATCGATTTTCTATAGATCGATAATCCCAGCGGGACGGCTTACTGTAAAACACAGCCGTCAACGGCGACAGGCTTCGTGTCGTCGTATCGCCCCAACATGATCTCAGGTTACGGATCATGTTTGAATGTAACGATGCACCAACAAGTGGGCATCGCGGACGTAAAAAGACTTATCTCACGGTAAGTCGTGCCTTTTACTGGTCACGCCAGTATAAGTTCGTGCGCAAGTACGTGCGTGCTTACGAGGTGTGTCAACGAGTGAAGCCTAGTCCTTCACTCGGTGCACCATTGCAGCCTCTACCTGTTCCGGCAGAGTGCTGGGAGTCCGTATCAATGGACTTCGTCTTTGGATTTCCCAAAGACGCTCACGAGAATAATGGTATTCTCGTGGTTGTGGACAGGTTCAGCAAGATGTTACATCTTGTTGCTGTACCTGAATCGATCACAGCAGAGGGCTGTGCTCGAGTGTTTATCGATACAATCTTTCGATTGCACTGGTTAACCCGTGAACTTGTTTCTGATAGGGACCCCCGGTTCACGGCTGAGTTTTGGCGTTCCGTGTTCCAAACACTTGGAACACGGCTCACAATGTCTACTTCTGACCATCCAGAAACTGATGGTCAGACTGAACGCGCCAATCGCGTCCTCGAAGAGATACTTCGAGGGTACGTTCAAGAGTTAAGTTGAGTTTTTGTCGATGATCGAGTTCGCCATCAACAACTCAGTGCATGCGTCGATGACGCATATAGTCGTCACTCTCAAGAATCTCCATCTAACTTTTGTGATCACGAACCAGTTTTGCAAACTAGTCGTTTAAAATCGAGATCGTCCCTGTTTCTGGACGATCTCCTGACAATCTGTCGCCAGATCGTTAGTCAGAGAATGAAGACGCCGTTATACTTTAACAGTGCGACAGAATTGTTTGCCCGAGACTTTTCGTAGTCAGACCCAAGCTGTCGCACAGTTTTTTTAAACGGTAACACCTCTTCCGTTCGTGAATCATATCACGACGTAACTCACGAATTACGTAGTCAAACTCGTCTAAATCAGCAGACAAGTCCGATGAAAGAATTGGAAAGGGTTTTTTTTCCACCACCCAATCCGCTGGTGGACTTGAACGGTGGTAAGCGCTTCTTTGTGGAGCACTTGATAAATCGCCGTGACGTAAGAAGACGTCGGACGAGTTATCTCGTCCGGCTATCCACCTTATGCGGATAGCTGGCAGACTCAAGACCAACTGATGGCTGACGTTCCCGGCCTTGTCGAGCAGTACGACAAGGCACATCCGATAGTGAAGAAGGACCATCGGAAAATGAGCACCCAGCACGCTCGTAAAGTGATTGCAAAGTAGCAATCCCTTCGTGCATATCAAAAGAGATACAAGCTCTTTACCAAGGCTCACTAAGGAGGTAAGCCTCCTAATGAGCTCTTGATGAGGTGCTCACGGCCGCCGGGCAAGAATCTACCCAAAATAGGTATAGCAGTCCAGCATCTCTTGACAATCGATGCAATTGATAGCTTGCACCGGCGATACTTCACTTTTTAATATCTATTGCGATTAGCAGTAAGTTTTTAAATCCAATCATCACGCCCAACGTTATGAACGTTGAGAACAAATACGTTCCAAACTTGAAAGAAGCATCAGCTTCACGCTTGTGTTTTGGGCTGTGCCATCGATTCTGAAGGAATGCGTCGATATATAAATCGTTTTCAGTGCGAAAGTTATTCGCACTGGCGTTAAGTCCGTGAAACTTTGACGCATTGGATGACGGAATCGGAAAACCGTTCGTTGGTCATCTAATACCAACGATCTATCTGACGCGTGGATAGCATCCACGGTTTCGTATCAGGATCAGGACGCAATACATTGCGATCGAGAGACTTCTGCGTGGTTTCGACAAAAGCATCGACACCACGTACAGTGATGTCAGTAGAAGTACCGACATCACGAACAACACCCAGTCGAGCCATATTTTCACAGTCGAATCAGATTTACTCGGCTCGATTGGCGAGTCGTCTGATTCATCAGACGACCCGAACATTTCACGTTACAATAATTTACTCAATGTACCACGATCCGTCTTCGTAAGATTCGACGACGAGGTATTACCCCGGGGAGAGCCCGGGAGTGACACAGGTGGCTTTGAGTCGGATGCGTCATCCGACTCACCAGAGCAGTAAACGACTAGCTCTGGGTCAACATCTTCACGTGGCGAAGTGCCACGTGAACATGCAACATACGTTGCAGGTTAATGTTGACTTACAGCAGACACTTACGTGTAGGCTGTGAAGCCTTAGCAGTGGCTACACATAGTCGTGCGCCGAATTCTTGGCTGCCTTGGCAGTGACGCGCAGTGCCTTCGTCATGTTCGAAGGCTTGATGGAATTAAAGAAAAACAACAAATGCTCCCTTCCCATAGTCACTAAACAGTCACTAATGATACTCTTGGTTGAGGGTGGGGGGTGATGTAACGGGGTGAGTCCGTTATCATAATATTAACACTTCTATGAAGTGTCAATAAGAATATTACTATAACTTACGATATATCTCAACATTATATCTACTTGAAATATTGTTCTTGCATCCCCAAAAAGACAGAGATGTCCTCTAGTTGGTTGATATAGGCCATTATATCATTCAACGCGCTGAACAATGACGGATGAACGCGCGCATTGAATGGAGGGCACAGAGGTAACATACATACATGTACATTGAATATAGTTAAGACAAGATAAAAACAGCTTTACATTTATTAGATAGCTTAACGATATCATGTACTTCTCTTTTCCTTATAACTAAGCGTTTGTCTAGTAATTAGTTTCCTCTGTGCACGTGTGTACGTGAATTTCTGAGGCACCTGCTTTCACTGTCATCAGTGAAGGTAGGTTATAGTCCGAATGTGCCCCGTTACAAGAATTCCTCTCAAGTGCCTAAGAACGGTTAGAAATCATAGTCGTTTAATTAGTTTCGTAGATCTAAGTGACTTTTAGCCGAAACTTTATTTAAATCTTAAGAACTAGGAGGCTTTCAGGCTTTACAGTCTTCCTTAACTTAAGAGCTGAGTAGCTCCGCTACAATTAGCTTCATAAGCAAGATTTAATTATCTGCGCAGGAGTTCAAATTGAACCGGTGCGATTTTGTCTAGGATGATACGTTGGTGCAAGCCAATCCCGTCATGCTTACGGTGGACGCGGATGAAGACCGGCTGAAGCTAAGGCGGCCTTTTGACGGAGGAATAGCGTATGGGGAGTGCAAGGTAGATTTTTGCGGTTAAGTAGCATGTAGCAGATGGCAATGGAAGGTTTTGTATTCGGATAGGCTATGCCAGCTATGCCTCAGGGTCATGATAGACCCCCAAAAGCAACAGCCGACAGTAGCGAATCTCTAGGCTTTTTCCGGGTACCCTAAAAAGCACTTGCAGCTTAAGCTCGGTGTTGTATCACATAAGAAATCGATCATTTTTGTGTTGTCGAACGGTAAACACTGCACATTTATCTGAAGAGGGTATCAATCTAGGAGTCGTGTGTTAAAACCCGAAAGTAAGTACAATTACTGAAAATTAGGGCCTTTGATAGGAGTTTTAGGTTTATACACCATTGAGTATGTACCTTTATGTAGTAGTAATTGAAGTTGTTGTCACACCAATGAGGGGTCGCTGTATTCAAATGATTGCACGCTCTCCTCCTCCCAATGCATTTATCATAAACACGCCCAATGACTGCTATGTCCTCTTCTTGTTCCTCTTTTCTCTGCGCTGACGTCTTTTTGCGTGCGTACCCTCAAATCCAAGCACTTGGTCACGTCATCAGTCACCTCAAGGCTTTTCCGGACGTCTCCAAGGTTCTCTCTGTTGCCATTGCAGCACAAAATCAACCACTAACATCACAGTCTCTAACACTGTTAGAACATGCGGCAGTTCGTGAAAGGATAAAGTCTGTCATTGGTGGTCTGAATTAACACGACGTTATAAACAATATCAGTTTGAAACAGCGTTAAATCACGCGGCGGCACGAGGGTTTTTTACCGGTATACGATGGTTACGTTCGAAATATTATCCAAAAGGCAAATTTCATGGAGTCGAACGGGCAGCTTTATATAGTGGAAATCTTGAAATGGTACAATATCTTCATACTGAATCTAGTACTAAAATGGTCGATGATGCAGCAATGGATAGTCAAGATGCAGTAGCTCATGCAGCAGGCAATGGTCGTTTGGATTTGGTCCAATGGTATTGCAACATGAAAGGTCCGTATGCTTTCGGATGGAATGTCATGGATGACGCATTAGCACAGAATCAGATGAAAGTGGTGCAATTTCTAGACTGTGTATTGGGCAACCGATGTACTCGACGAGGGCTGGAAAAAGCGGCTTTACACGGACATTTGAAAGTCGTCCAATGGCTCAATAATTCACGATACTACGAGATCAAAACGTTCAGGACTCTGGAAAATGCGATTGCAGGAGGACTCTTGCACGTTGTGCAATATGTGATGGAAACGGTGGTGGTGGTGGCTTTTAGTCGTGGATGCAGGCAGCATTGACTGCTGCAGTTATGTATGGACAGTGTCAGATTTTACAATGGCTTCATGATCGGGCGTCAGTGAAAGCTGCTGTGCTGGCTTCCTGGACCCCATTACCATGTGAATGTCTCCTGAAGGCGAGAAACAGCTCGTCATGGAGTTGACTCTACAAGCCATGGTCGACGAAAACACGCGAGTGGTGAAGAATGCTGAGAAGGATCTGGAGTGTAGTCTCCTGGAAGAACCAAGGCTCGAAAGAGGGCGATCTCCAGCAAAGGCGAATCTTCTTCTGACATTTCATTCGAGGGCCTTGTGGTTTCTCCTTGTTGGATGGCTTCTCGGAGGAAGTATCTCTTGCGTCAGCGAATGTTATAGAAGTACAAAGCCCCTGCGTCGCTAGAACTATAGACGTTCTCAGTGCTCCATCGTCACGCGGACAGCATGCTGACGACTGCCACATTCGCTGTAATTATGAGACCTGTAAAACATAGTTTACAATAAACGTCGGTCGGCAGGAACCAGAGCCGTCTATGACATTTGTTCTGATGCTGACCTGGAAGCTCCATTTGGAAACGTACAAGCTGCTGGAATCAGCTTTGGTGACTTGCGGTGAAGGTGTATACCAGTTGTGTCGTGAACCTTGACTTCGTTGAACCTTACTTGGTGTCTGATGCAACCATATCCCGCCGCTCGAGGCTAACGCTGGTGAACTCAGTGCACTACCGCTGCCTGTAATGTTGGTGACAAACAATAGTGGCGTGAGACAAATTTGATGTACTTCGATGTCTGTGCATTTCGTCGTTGTCTGTTGATATATAAAATGCTCAATCGCGCGCAACAACATTGTATCGTCTACTGGTGGTGGTCTTCGGCTTCCTAAGCCAGATGATTGGCCATGTCGGATAGCTGACTGCTGGTGCTCAAACTCATGGTGAAGGCGAAGGCCCTATCGTTATAATTAGGACCGTCTTCGGCTGCGAAGATCACAGGCTCGCTCGATATGTTTGTGAGTGTTGTTTCGGATTACAGCAAAGGCGATACATCCGGTGGTGATGATTCCTAGTCGTCTGAAAATGCTGACGTCAAGTTTCCAAAGGACCTTTGCCGCGGCTTCACTAGTATATGCTTGAAACCTGGCGAGGGCGCTATCAAAAGTGGCGTGACTGGACTTGTGCAGGGCACATTGCAAGGCATTGCCGTGCTTAGATCTTGCATCAGGCGTCCGGTCTAGTTCGTGGATCGCTTTCCGTTTGGCGGCCGCTACCAAAAGCCGAAACTTGTTCAAAACGGCAAGCTGATCGCGGAAGCTCATTACAAATCAACCCTTTTGATACCGGGTGCTAATAGGCTGGGTCTGGACAAGTCGTGTGGCCCGATATGTGCTGTGCGAGTGGAGGATGTTGATGTGATGAAGACTGCGGTGTAATCTACAGCACGATAAACCCAGTGTGGCCACGCCCGCTACGAAGGAAGAGCTGGTATTAAAGGACTAGTCGAATAAGCCGATTGAATGCCTTACACTACAGGTGGATGTTACTAGCTCAGCCACATCGTCACACTCACTATCGTTCCAATCTATTTGCACCTACCACCAGATGCAGTCGAGACCGGCATATCCGTTTCTCATTCGAGTCCGAGTAAGGCACAAATGGTTTTTGAACACACTTCTACATCTTAGCAATTCTTTTAGTTGAAGAGCTCAGCTCATTTTAGCCTAAAGCTGCAAATCACACCTAAACGTATCAATGCAGAGGACTACGCGCCACAAAAGGTTCATTTGATTCAGCGCCGCTCGTTTTTCTTGCGCTAGTATCTTCTTTGCAGATATTTAGGTCACTTAATTACATTGTCGCTATTCCTCTATGAACCGGTTTTATAATGTCAATTCCACCATTATCTCCTACTGTATAAAGTTCTCCATGTATCAAACACATTATTACCTGTACTTATAACCCTCCCCTTCCAGCAACTGCACGAGTTTTTTCAGCAACCATCGATGTTGTGACTTTTGCAGAAGGTGACTTTCGAGCGCATTGAGACGAAACGTTGGATCAATTTCACTTTAACGTGTGTGTCGCAATGCTTGTCACGACTATGCGGACTGCTTGGCAGCTAAGGGTGGTCTCAAATAAGCCGTCTGTAAAAATGTCTTAATCACTCGCAAAGTTGTCAAACCCCGGGTAGATTCTGTTGTGCATCATGCTCTACAAGAGAAGCAAGGACAATGAGGCAAAAAGCAGGTAACCGACGTTCTTTTATGCAGCTGACTTCTTCGATGTTGTGCTTGCCGCTTTTACAATCAGCTCCATGCCAGCTACGAAAGTGTGGCAAGCAGGTCTTGCCGACGGTCTGTGAGGCCGACGGGTCGTTGCCGAGCGTCTGCGTTGCTCACTAAAGACGTGGTATGAATGGAAAAGAAGTTGCTGCCGTCAAGCATTCGCAACCTTGGCAAAAATTTGTCTGTACATCACCAAAATTCATCAAATCAGGCGCCGAACCGGCTTCAGTATTACCGACGGTGTTGTACTACTGAGTTGCACAGAAGGCATGTTACTGTAGAAAGAACCAAGTGCCTGCGTCGCGTAGTAATTCATAAATACAGTTAGGGTGGTGTTGGCAGAACCTAAAGCTTCTCCTTTGGAGCTACAGACGTGCCTACTCTATTGTTTGACACTGCAGAGGCCTTTGCGCTGAGTGTTTCTCATTTACCAGTAATAGATCTTTGAATGCGGTATTTGCTTCCTCCATGATGTCGGCATGAGTGTCTTCTCTAGTGGAAACAACGTCCATTTGAATGGTTGAAGGTATAAAGTCAAAACCGGACAGCATGGATGCGACAGCCTGCTGGAATGCCAGGCAGCCATTACAGCAGGATATCGCATCATTACCATGATTGGAGTGGTAGCATTCATCGGACTCGTGAAGGCAGGGAACTATTAACTTATTCCCTATAAACCAAGAGTTTAGCCAGCAATACGAGGTTAGCTTTATCCCGTTTCAATCTTGGCGTGCTGATGGCAATCCACCTTTTTGTGTGCAACATTTGTAGAATCGAAACAATTGTATTACAGCGCTTGCAGGTATCATACTTCTGATTAAAGGGTTCTACAACATCCGTAAAGACCGACTAGAAATCACTCAAGACACGACCTCTCTTAGATCTACTAGTGGTGCTGTTTCCTCCCCGCCTCATGGAAGTTGAGGTATATAATTTTAGATGGATTGTTAGTAAGGTTACTAACTTACGATGGCTATGTGTTCGTTGCAACGTCAGATTGAGAATGATGTAGGTGTTGGATCCGAGAAAACTCAGGTACTGAGTGTTGACCTTGTTCGCTTGCCATGATGCAAGCTGTAGAGAGGAAGTCGGCGGCACTGTGATAAAAGGATTCTGACATTGTTATTAGTGTTATCTTTTTCGTGCTAGCATGATGGACTAGTTGTTCTTGTTCTCCATCACTCTTGTCCAATCAATCACCCATCCACGCACCTGTCCAATCAATCGCTCAACTGATCCTCGAACGCCTTCCTAAGTCGTCAGCCGTTTCCTCAACTGTAACTTCAACCGTGCCTTTTTTTAACACTCCTCCTCGGCTACGACTTACCGTCCTAACCTAGGCTGATCATCTCACACAGCGCCGCGAGCTTGACTGCATCTAGCGCCTTCGTCAAAAGATCCGCTAGTTGTTGCTCCGAGCGGACGTACTGCGACACGATGATCCCGCGTCGAGCGAAGTCGCACACGAACTTCGTGCGAACATCGATGTGCTTGGCCTTTAGAGATGACGCCTCGCCTGCCAGCTGCTTCAGGCCGCCTGATTGTCGACGTGGAGTACCATCGGTAGCGCCGGCGGCTTACCGATCTCGGTTAGCATCTCCCTGATACCAAGAAGCTCGCGCGCCTGCTCCGATGCAGCGACGAACTCCGCTTCCATCGTCGAGAGCGAGACGCCGCCTTGCTTCTTCGACGTCTAGCTGACCGGCATGCCGTTCAGGCGGATGATGCCGCCAGTCAAGGACTTTCTGTCACTCATTTCCGCCGCAAAATCGGCGTCCGAGTACGCCTCGAGCTGGATCTTGCCGTCGAGGTGCTTCGCTGGTTCCATCCGAAGCTTGTAGTCCCGCGTCCCCTTCAGGTACCGCGCGATGCGTTTGGCAAGCTTCATATCGTGGAGTCGCGGCTGATGAGTCTGACGCGTCGCCTTGTGCACGGCGAACGCAATGTCCGGCCGTGTGCAACGCGCGATCCACAGAAGACTGCCGACGAGGGACTGGAACGTCTTGATTGTTGGCGCCTTCTGCACCTTAGTCTCGGTGAGCAGCGCGCTGTCATCTGGTAGCACGTCGTAGCAGTCAGCCCCAATTGGTGCTTTCGTCGGGTTTGCATCCTCGAGCCCATGCTCACGCAGGAGCTCGCCGATCGCCTCGGCCTGGTCAAGCACGTAGCCGCCACTGTTATCAATCGTGACACGCATGCCGAGGAACTTGCTAACGGTGCCGAGGTCCTTGATCGACAAGCTGCCGAGCTTGACGAAGAATCGGTCGACGGCTGCAGCGTCCGTGCCGGTAGCAAGTAGATCGTCGACGTAGACGCCCACGATGACCAACTGTCCACCCTCGACTTGGTAGTATAGACACATGTCGGAAATACATTGCCGGAAGCCGGCTTCGAGCAGTCGAGCGTGCAGGAGCTGGCTCCAGAGTCGGCCAGCCTGCTTGAGGCCGTACAGGCTCTATTGTAGCTGCAGCACTACTTCCTTCTTTGTCGCTGCGCCTACCATCTTGAGCGCGTCTTGATCGATTGTCATTGCCTGCGGCACCTGGAGTAGTATTTCCAAGTGCGCTTCCTTGTCAGCCTTGACATACGCGTTGGGGATGTCGCCATGCTTTGCTGGGACACCCCATATCGCCGCAAGCGCCAAGATCACCTTCACGGTCGACATGTCCATGACAGCCGCAAATGTAAGCTGGTAGTCGACCCCAAAAACTTGCTCGTTGCCGCAGGCGACCAGTCGAGCCTTCAAGCGCTCTATCTCACCGTGCGCGTCGGTCTTGGTCTTTAAAACCCACTTCGTGTGCAGAGTGTTGCTGCCTGGAGGTCGCTTGATCAAGCGCCACACGCCATTGTCTTCTAGGGCTTGGAGCTCTTCGCGCATGGCCTTTTCCCAGCCTTCACGCTTAGTGCTGCGTAGCGCTTCACCGTAGTTCTTGGGATCGCACTCATACACATGAGCCACCACGCTGTCGTCGCCAGCTGGCTCCTCCTGATGGGCGGCCGCATGTGCGCGTTTGGTAGCGCCGCGCGTCCGGTGAGCCGCGCGTGTCCACGACTTCGATTTCTTCTTGCCGCTGCGTATCGTCGGCGATGCGGCATCTTCAGCAGCCGGCAACTCTTTGCTTGTTGTTGCTGTTGCCGCTGGCTCCACGGCTTGATCTTCATACTCGAGCGCGCGCTGCAGCTGACCATTCTGCTCTGCGCTGAGCGTCTCGACGTTGCGCACATGCTGTGTGATCGTGACCTTGTTCTCCTTTTGGAGGAAGACGCGAAAGCCCTTAGTCTCGTCGCTCCGCCCAATGATCACGCCGACTTGTGCGCGCTGCGCGAGTGAGTTCTTGCCTGGGTCACGGTAGACCGAGCAGATAGAGCCAAAGGCGACGATGTCGCGCAGATCCGGCACTTGCTTCGTCAGTACCTCGATCGGCGACGCGCGCTTCGCATTCGCGCTCGTTGGGCTGCGGTTGAGGATGTACGCCGCGTACTCAACCGCGTCGCCCAAAAATGTCAATGGCAGTCGGCTGGCAAAGATCATGCTGCGCGCCATGTTCAGGATCGTCCTGTGCATGCGCTCGGCCTTGCCGTTTGACGCCTGATTCCTCGCCTCGCTGATCTGCCGCGCGACGCCCGTTCGCTTGCAGAAGAGGTCTACATTCGCGTATTCGCCGCCGCCATCAGTGCGTAGCACGTGGATCCGGCAGTCGAACTGGCGCTCAAAGAACGCGAGGAAGTGCTCAAACTTCTTGGCCGCCTTGTCCTTTGTAGGCGCCAGGAAGACGCGACAGTAGTTCGACTTATGATCGACAAAGTTGACAAGGTAACGATTGTGCAATCGATCCTTCGTGGTCATCGGACCCTTGAGGTCTGAGAAGATCACCCCGCCAACTCTGTTGATCGGCGAGTTTAATCCAGTGTCCTTCTTCGACTGCACGTTCCTTGTTTGCTTGCCCTGTGCGCAAGCGATGCACGTCGGGCGCTTGCGATCCGTTAGCACGATGCCGGACGCGGGGTCTCTCGCCATGCGCTCGACGGTGTCGTACGCGAGATGCCCAAGCCTTTGGTGGAAGTGCAGCAGCGAGCCGCTTTGCGTGTCCGACTCGGGTTCTTCCGGAGCTGCCTGGCTCTTCAGGATCGCCATGAGCGCGTCTCTAGGCGCTCGTCGCTCGCGAGCCGCTGCAACTGTCTGGACGTAGAGCACATTGTGGTCCATCGCCACATCGAACGCGACTTGGCCATTGCTGCGTCGTGCCAACACGCGCGACTCGCCGTCGTAGACGAGCCCAAAACCCTTGATCTCGAGCTTACCGTAGGACATGATGTTGCGCGATAACTCGGGCGCCAGATACACGTCCGTCAGCGTCACATCTTGCTGCTGTCCTCTCACGAGCACAGTCAGCACGACGCTTCCGACTTGCGTTAACTTGATGGTCTCCCCATCTGCCAAGTGACACTCTTGATCGCAGTCCCTCGCGTCGCGCAGCAGGGTTGCGTCGTTCACAAGGTGGCGGCTGGAACCGCTATCGAAAATCCAGTCGTCATCTTCGTCATCGCTGTCGTCACCAATCTCCATCGCCAGGCTTTTACCGGTGGCGCGCGAGCCGTTGCGACCTCTTCCTTCACCAACAGCTAGCGTGATGCTGCCGCCGTCTTTTGGGCCTCTGTCCCTCTTCTTGTCGTCATTCTTCTTGCTGCGACAGTCCTTCTTTAGATGGCCGACCTTCCCACACCCGTGGCAAGTGCGTGTCTCCTTGCGCGACACGGACTCGTCCACGTGCGCGACGACCTCCTTCCCGAAGGATCTTCCTGATCTAGCTTCCATCTCGATTGCTTGCGCGAAGTGCGCGAGCTCTTCCGCGTGCACGAGGTAGTCGGTGCGGTGCGTCTGGTACTTCGCCATGAGTATTGTAGACAGCTCAGACGAGGCGTAGCGAACGATGTTGTCCAGAACCTGCTCCTCAGCGCCGCCCGCAGCGTCGCTGACAGCGACCAGATACAAGTAGTGTTCTGGCCAGGATCTCTTGCTTTCTTTCTTCGCCGTGAAGAGTTTCATCGCTTGAGCGGCGGTTATCGTCGTCTTGAACGTGTCCAGCATGCGCTCCATCACGTACTGCAATGTAGGCAGCACGGCTCACCACGTGTCGACCTGCTTGCTGAAATACCGCTCGGCAGTGCCAGTGAGGTACTGCCCGAGCACGTCAGTCTTCACATTCTCGCTCCACAGGAAACCGCAAGACTCCTGTGCCATGTCGACCTGGCGCCAAAACGTCTTGCCCCAGTCGAAGAAGCCGGACCCGAGTCCAACGTACACCTCAGTGCCATCGAACTTGCGGATCGCCAGCTTGCGCTGCCTGGCATCCGGAGTGCGATACTGCATCGGCATCACTTGTTGCTGCTGCTGTACTGGCTGCCCTGAAGCTGCCGGCATCGTCTGAGGCACTGGTGCCGGCTGGTATGGTGGCAATGGGGCAGGCGGCTGAGGCAACGGATCAGCACGCTGCTGCAGCTGCTCTCTCGCTCGCATCCGTAGGTCTTCGAGCCGCGCTGGTGCACGCCGCAATTGCTGCTGAGACTGCCGATCGTGCAAGTCCTCAAGCTCCATTGCGCCGCCGTGGAGTCGCCCTGCGAAGTCCGCCCCGAGCTCTGATCGGAACAGCTCGCTCTCGTGAGCCCCACGCATGCGCTCGTCTTCGTCCATGCGTGCTTGGGATGCTTCTATCTTCTGCATTCGCAAGTCCATGCCCGTGAGCATCTTGAGGACCCTCTCCAGTGCGTCAGGCTCCGGGCTCCTTGCGTGAGCGGTAGGAGAGACGACCGTAGCAGGCGCGGCCGCGGCCCTTTCGTGACCGGTTGCCGGCGGCGCCTGTGCCGCGTTGGTGTCGTCGTTTGCTTTCCGTCTTGGGCTCATAACCTGTTCGCTTGCCATGATGCAAGCTGTAGAGAGGAAGTCGGCGGCACTGTGATAAAAGGATTCTGACATTGTTATTAGTGTTATCTTTTTCGTGCTAGCATGATGGACTAGTTGTTCTTGTTCTCCATCACTCTTGTCCAATCAATCACCCATCCACGCACCTGTCCAATCAATCGCTCAACTGATCCTCGAACGCCTTCCTAAGTCGTCAGCCGTTTCCTCAACTGTAACTTCAACCGTGCCTTTTTCTAACAGACCTTTTACCCACGAGTACGTCACCATTAACGCCGACTGTCGATTGTAGAATAAGACCCATGCTTGTCGTGGACTCGATGAGGAGTAACTCCTGCAGCTTTGAGTGGATACGGAGCTCAACTACTGTTAATAAGGTTGGAAGCGATACTACCCGGTACTTAATCTCATTTAACTCAGTGTCTTTCTTCCATAAAAGAAAGTGCAACCATTTGTACTTTCCCGTTGCTGACGGACGGGTGGGTTGTGCACTGAGACAACACACCCATCCGTCAGCATCAAGGCTCCTTGAGCCCTGACAGGCCAGAATTTAACGAGCCTTCGCTGTAACGTGCCATGATAGTTGAAGTACGGAATTGTCTACCCAATTGTCGAAAATGGACAGCATAGCACGAAGTAAATGAACTGATCTGAGTTCATTTACTTCGTGCAATGCTGCCCGATATAACTAAAATAGGGTCAAATGAGTGATGGGTGCGACAAATGGGCTCGACCCGCCCCCAATGCCTCGCTTACCCCCAACCCCCTCGGCATAACAAATGGCTTTTCGAAGTCGTCCGGTCGATTGTGTGCTGTCAAGTTGTTAATAGGGCGTGATTCGAAACTAGCATTCTATTAAGTCAATGACATAAAAGATAATACACGTTAAATGCTGCTGCGGGAGATGGCGTTTGTTGTTTACCGATTGAAATGTATCACTAACTACACCCGTGCTTCTTCATTTGTACTTGCAGCAGCACATAACGTGTATGACAATACACGTTATGTGTTGCTGCGGAAGACGCGACGACTCTTCCTTCACACTTTGTCTACCAAGTTGAGAATGTATTACTAACTACATTCGAGCTATTTTTTATGAGAAAGGTTCTGATTGTCTTTTTTCATGGTGTTAACTGTGCAAGATCTCTGGAAAGTCCTAAGCCAGGATATCAGCGCCGGATGGCCCGACGGTAGATCGTGGCTGGCCCCATAGAACTTGGTGGCCCTCTAGGGTCACGCTCAAGCAATCCAATGCAAACATAAAGCAAGGCACCACGTGTGGCTGATGCAATTTTTCGATGCTTCCTCTTTGCGATTGCTCGGAGCTGACAAAAACACGAGGCCCAAAAACTGGCGATGCTGCTGGGAATGTGGAGTGTGACAGCCTTGAAGACGGCTACATTCCTGTTAATCCAAATTCGTGTTTGGCATATCGTCGCGAGGACATGCCAAATTTGTGTCCAGACGCGTTCAGCTTCATTGGCGTCATCCTGAAATCGGTCCGCTAGGATTTTTGTGCGGTACTTTGGTATGCTGTCAGCACGTCGACTTGCACAGGCAGTTTTGGGTTAATTGGCGGGTGACAATTTAAGTTGACGACGGAAACTCGTAAATACAATAATTTGCCCGGTCCAGTGACTAATGAGCATTTTTAGAGCGCTGCAGCGCAATCACATTCCCAAAACAAATGGACAATGAACTCCTTCCTGCCTCTGCAATCCGGAGTCGTTGTGCAACTATTGTGTTCGATTCTCTCGGCGTGATACAAATTTAATTGTCTTGTCGCCACCGGGTACCCTGTGCAAACTTGATATGGAGTGAGACCATTACTATGGTTCCACACCGCGTCGGCGTTTGCCGGATTGCTGCACGTTGCCATTCATCCGTCGTTGCCGATTGTGATAGGCGATTGACGAGAGCCAAAAGTTGACGGGCAAGAACTTTTTTGTGGAACCGAGAGGCTTGCTTGCCTAAGGCCTTCGTGATGAAGTGATTTGACGTTGTGTCCGGAACAGAGGCCTCTGCAGTGGGCTTTCTTTCAAACAATAGAGTAGGCACGTCTGTAGCTCCAAAGGAAAAGCTTTAGGTTCTGCCAACACCACCCTAACTGTATTTATGAATTACTACGCGACGCAGGCACTTGTTTCTTTCTACAGTAACATGCCTTCTGTGCAACTCAGTAGTACAACACCGTCGGTAATACTGAAGCCGGTTCGGCGCCTGATTTGATGAATTTTGGTGATGTACAGACAAATTTTTGCCAAGGTTGCGAATGCTTGACGGCAGCAACTTCTTTTCCATTCATACCACGTCTTTAGTGAGCAACGCAGACGCTCGGCAACGACCCGTCGGCCTCACAGACCGTCGGCAAGACCTGCTTGCCACACTTTCGTAGCTGGCATGGAGCTGATTGTAAAAGCGGCAAGCACAACATCGAAGAAGTCAGCTGCATAAAAGAACGTCGGTTACCTGCTTTTTGCCTCATTGTCCTTGCTTCTCTTGTAGAGCATGATGCACAACAGAATCTACCCGGGGTTTGACAACTTTGCGAGTGATTAAGACATTTTTACAGACGGCTTATTTGAGACCACCCTTAGCTGCCAAGCAGTCCGCATAGTCGTGACAAGCATTGCGACACACACGTTAAAGTGAAATTGATCCAACGTTTCGTCTCAATGCGCTCGAAAGTCACCTTCTGCAAAAGTCACAACATCGATGGTTGCTGAAAAAACTCGTGCAGTTGCTGGAAGGGGAGGGTTATAAGTACAGGTAATAATGTGTTTGATACATGGAGAACTTTATACAGTAGGAGATAATGGTGGAATTGACATTATAAAACCGGTTCATAGAGGAATAGCGACAATGTAATTAAGTGACCTAAATATCTGCAAAGAAGATACTAGCGCAAGAAAAACGAGCGGCGCTGAATCAAATGAACCTTTTGTGGCGCGTAGTCCTCTGCATTGATACGTTTAGGTGTGATTTGCAGCTTTAGGCTAAAATGAGCTGAGCTCTTCAACTAAAAGAATTGCTAAGATGTAGAAGTGTGTTCAAAAACCATTTGTGCCTTACTCGGACTCGAATGAGAAACGGATATGCCGGTCTCGACTGCATCTGGTGGTAGGTGCAAATAGATTGGAACGATAGTGAGTGTGACGATGTGGCTGAGCTAGTAACATCCACCTGTAGTGTAAGGCATTCAATCGGCTTATTCGACTAGTCCTTTAATACCAGCTCTTCCTTCGTAGCGGGCGTGGCCACACTGGGTTTATCGTGCTGTAGATTACACCGCAGTCTTCATCACATCAACATCCTCCACTCGCACAGCACATATCGGGCCACACGACTTGTCCAGACCCAGCCTATTAGCACCCGGTATCAAAAGGGTTGATTTGTAATGAGCTTCCGCGATCAGCTTGCCGTTTTGAACAAGTTTCGGCTTTTGGTAGCGGCCGCCAAACGGAAAGCGATCCACGAACTAGACCGGACGCCTGATGCAAGATCTAAGCACGGCAATGCCTTGCAATGTGCCCTGCACAAGTCCAGTCACGCCACTTTTGATAGCGCCCTCGCCAGGTTTCAAGCATATACTAGTGAAGCCGCGGCAAAGGTCCTTTGGAAACTTGACGTCAGCATTTTCAGACGACTAGGAATCATCACCACCGGATGTATCGCCTTTGCTGTAATCCGAAACAACACTCACAAACATATCGAGCGAGCCTGTGATCTTCGCAGCCGAAGACGGTCCTAATTATAACGATAGGGCCTTCGCCTTCACCATGAGTTTGAGCACCAGCAGTCAGCTATCCGACATGGCCAATCATCTGGCTTAGGAAGCCGAAGACCACCACCAGTAGACGATACAATGTTGTTGCGCGCGATTGAGCATTTTATATATCAACAGACAACGACGAAATGCACAGACATCGAAGTACATCAAAATTCGATTGTAAGGACTTATGGTTTACTCGGTATATTTGAAACTGAAAATTTACGTAGGTCCTTAGTTCGCTACCCTGTGCTACCTTTAAGCCTACTCATCTAATTCCTTCTAGAAGCTTCGTAGTGACGTCATCTAATGACGCCAGACTGTGGCGTCATGGCCTATCCACTATGTGCAACCCTAACACACGCTCTGTCGCACCGCACGTACCTTGCGACCTGACATCTCCCCGGACTTGACTTCGCGTTGGCGGTCTCAAAAGTCCTGTACTAGTCGCTGCCAATGCGAAACGTGGCGGATAGCTTTCTCGCGTTCCCAAGTACTATCACACTCCGGCAGGCCGTGCCATTTTACTAGCCATTCTAATTGACGGCTGCGCTAACGACGACTAAGCAACCTTTCCACAATGTGAAGTTCTTTACCGGTATCTGCCTCTAGGATAACCGGTGATGTTTTTGGGATCGGTCGTCCAGCGAACTCAAAGGCATTCGGCTTGTATGGAAAGAGTAGGTCGACGTTAAACGATTAATGCAGTTTCTTCAAAATTCGTGATAGCTTCAACTTCGCTACATTCGGGTTGTCATCTTGATTATTTCAAACGGTCCAACTTTTTTGGCCGCGAGCTTTGCTTTCTTTAACCCAATGTGAGCGTTGACTGTCCTTAACGGTAAATTTTTGGTATCCAGTAGAACTAAGTCACCGACATTAAAGGTGATGTTTGTTCTTTTAGGGTCGTAGTACTTTTTCTGTCTTTCTTGGGCTTGCTCTAGGTTTTTTCGTGCCTTACGCACTACGTCATGACGATCTTTGGCGAACTTTAAAGCAAACTCTGAGATTGGTTGTGGGCCTAGACCATCGTATTCTTTGTATTCGTGAGAAATCAAATTGGAAACCTTTCTTCCGGTATCGATCTCAAATGGAGTGAGCTTAGTGGTCGCATTCACCGAGGTGACGTGCGCGTACTTTACAGTATCAAGTAGCTTGACCCAATTTTCTCCACTGTAGGCTACCAAGCAGCATAAAGCGTCCTCTAACACCAGGTTTTGGCGTTCTGTTTGTCCATCTGCTTGCGCCCTATGAGCGGTCGTCATGCTTAGTTTAACACCCATTATGTTCATTAAAGATTTCCAGAAGTTTACTGTGAACTTAGGATCCCGATCGCTGATTATTACCTTTGGCAGTCCATGATGTCGAACTACGGCGTCGAAAAACAACTTTGCGGTGTCTTTCGAATCGGCAGTCGTATACGTACGTTGGTGCATAAATCGGTCTCTTTGACAACTTGTCTACGACGACGAATATAGCTACTTCCCACCATTCCTCCGAAATGGGGATAGGAATCATTAATCCTTTCTTTCGCTGGCTGTTTGACTTCCATCGAGCGCATGTTTCACATGTCTCGACGTACTTCTGCACCGTCTCAAGCATATGCGGCCAGTAGAACCAGTGCTTTAACTTCAGGTAAGTTCTGCGAACTCCTGGATGTGCTGCGGTGGCTGCGTCGTGAAACTCATATAAAATCTTCGTCTTTAATTCCGGCATGTCTGGAATGCATATTTGCTGCATTGCATCATCTTGCTTTAGATATAAGAGTCCTTTGTCAATTATGAGCTTGTCATTTGACTGCTCGGTTTCCCAGATATTCTTGAAGAACTTGTCCTTACGATATCCTTGCTGAATCGCTTTCCGCACTTTTTTGCTGATATGTGCGCGCACAACGTGAAACTCGGCTTTGTGGATTTGCTCCTGAGAGACTCCTATCGGACGACTTTCTCCCCTCAACTCCACATTGTCAAGTAAGAGTTGGGATACATCCAGCGGAATGTACTGAAGGAGGACAGAGTGCACCATGTGCTTGTCCAAAAGAGTAAAGGGAAGATTACACTTCTCTGTACACTCATGTACAACGTGCGACAGATCTGGAACATGGGACGTAGGCACCGTGGGCTCGTTGGAATGCTCGCCAGTCACAGGCGGACGAGATAAAGCGTCGGCCACGACATTTGATTGTCCTTTCACATGATGTAAGACAAAGTCAAAATGGGAAAAGAACATCAGCATTCGAGCCATCTTGGGAGACACTTTGGGATGGTGGAGCATCCACTTGCACGCTGAATTGTCGGTGTAGACTAAAAAGTGTCTTCCATGAAGATACGGACGCCATTTTTCTAGAGCAGTCTTGATGGCCAGAAGCTCTTTCTCGTGGGATGGCCATTTCAATTCGTGTGGTCCCAAATGTTTCGAATAAAACGCAATAACGTGGTCGTTGTCGTTAATACGTTGCGAAAAAACACCACCCACGCAGAACCCAGAAGTGTAACGGGGCTAGAACGTACCGTCACTAGCTTACACGTGCGCTTGAGGAAGACTCAAGCCCAAGTATTAGGTATTAAGTAAATTTAACACTGATTTTTATTTTGGTTTTAATTCGTACTAATTACGAAGATTTTAGTCGTAATAAATACGACAGTGTTCCCGCCTTTCGGGAACCACACAATTTCAGGTTGATTTATCATTGGTCCATATTGGGGACTTTAGGCCCATAATAAACCAATAATAAATTACCACGCTGTGCCCGCTATTCGGGCCCAGCACCTGCCTACATATGTAATTGTTTATTTGTGTTAATGCTATATGTGTAATGTAGCCCATTACATCACCCCCTTCTCATGACAGCACTCACCAACCGTGAGTGCTCAACTGTCGAAAACCCTTCGCCCACAAACGAACAAGCAATGTCCGGAGACCCAGAACCCAATCCAGCAGGACGCCCAAGATACATCAGCGGGAATGCATCAACTAGCATCATGGCGCGGCAGCTCATACCTTGGTCGCTGTACGACTTGTCCGGAGCTCACGCTTCGGACTCACTGGACATGATGCGGGAATACTTCCGCCGATTTCGAAAACTGCGCGGGAAAGGTCTTGATGGAATCGAGCATGAAGCTCTACAACGTTCTTGGTGCGCCTTCATCCAACGTTGGAATCGGATGCTCGAGGATGGTAGCAGCTTCCAATTATGGCTCGCCAATCGAGAGGAACTTCGCGCCGATCACTCCATCGGCGCGCTACGCGAAAGAGTGTGTGAGGAAGCTTGGAATGAGGACCGTCTCTGCTTCGTCCATGTCAATGAAGGATGCCAATCTTGTGACTCGACTCCACGCCCAACTCATGACGAATGGCGACGACACATCGCTGAGTGTCCACTCAGCGATCGCGAACGAAGTTGGATTGCAAAGTATGAGCGAAGTCTGAGCGAACGGAGAAGCGCAGTTATTCGTGGTGCGCCTCGCTATCAGCACCACTCGCGAAAGCGGAGTCAATCTCCGCGGGATCATCAGCGCAGGGCAGCGACACGTTCGCTTGTCCGTCCTGCTTCGCGATTCTCGCCTCGCAATCGTGATATGTATTCACCGCGACGTTCTCGTTCACGACGTCGTTCTCATTCGCGACATCGTTCTCGTTCTTGTCATCGTTCCCGTTTCCGACAACGTGAATCTCCTTACCGCTCTCGTTTGTCACGAGAGCGTTCGCGTGCTCGCCCGCCTTGGAATAGTCCGACTTCGTGGCTTCATACGACAGAACCACATCTGGAACGTCACGAAGGAGCGAGGAACGTGGTTCCCATGTATCCTGCTCGGGAGGGAATCCAAGCCAACGTACTCGGTACCTACGCACGGATGGAACCGCACGCTTCTCATGAGCCGACTGCAGTAATGGTTGTGGAGGGTCCTCGTGACCCACAATGCGGTCTACAATCCAGCGCACCTGTCCCTCCGCATCAACAAGCGGAGGAGGGCCCTCGCGGTGGTAGAGCTGGCGTCCTGGTTGCTCAGGACGATGTTGATCAGGCCGTGAATATAGCTGCCGATGCTCGGCTGGAGGCTGAGGCTGCCAGTGAACGTGCTGCCCAGGCGGAGAAGACTTCGAGTGAGACCCGGCAGTCGAACCGTGAACTGCTCGAGCGGATAAGGATTCTGGAGCGCCAGATGCTTGGTCAGGTTCAGACGGGATCGAGACCCCGCCCCATGTCATCGGCGCGTCGAGCGCGACGGGAAGGCCGTTCGACTTACGAACCCCTGAAGCCGGCGTCGGAGCCAAACCGTGAAGCGTAGCCGGACGATATTCCTTCAGCCGCCCGACATAGAATGTCGGGTGGAGTCGCAGTGAAGAGGGGACGTCGAGTGTATAAGCGTCGCCAATTGCCTTCAGAACCTTAAATGGACCGATGAAGCGTGGCGAGAGTTTACTCGCGCCCAGATTAGTGACCGCAGAATCTCTTAAACCTTCCGTCGATAATAATACACGGTCACCTTTCTCAAACTTGCTCATGTTCTTTCTTCCATGTTTGTCAGCGTTCTCCTTCTGTAGGTCTACAGCAGTTTGTAGTGCGTCGCGTACAAACCTGGTGATGGCTTGACGTTGGAGTATAAATTCCGACACGGCCATGTCATCAATTGGTCGCGCCGACTCAATCGGCGCGTAGTTGGCAGTAGGGGAACGCTTACCCGAAGACGGGTCAATCAATGTCTGCGCAGTCCATCGAGCTAATGGGGACGCCACGTCTGATGGCGTCAAAATGGCCGTCTTTGCCTTGGATCGTGTTACTGTATTCGCGCTCAAAATACCGTGAGCTGCACTCGATCCTTGTTTATCACCTTTAACCCCCCCCCAGAGTGGAGTCACTAGGTGTTGTGGGTCGCCCCACGGCCAGGAAAATAGGAACACGAGGGTGACGAGCCGAATTCACAAAAAATGGAGTCAGCCCTGTTGACGCGTGTACGGCGTTGTTGAGTGCGAACTCAGCGAGTGGTAAAAATGCACTCCAACTTGTAAATGACGTAGCATAACTCCGAAGAACATCTTCGAGGACTCGGTTCACGCGCTCGGTCTGCCCATCCGTTTCCGGATGGGCCGCAGTCGACATCAGCAGTTTGTCCCGAGGAGCTCGAAAAGTGATGTCCAAAATGCGGACGTAAATCGCGGATCACGGTCCGAAACAATGTTTTCTGGAAGGCCATGATGACGGAACACCGCGTCGATGAAGTGCGCCGCGGTCTCTGCCGCGGTGACCTTAGCGTGAACAGGCACGAGATGTGTCATCTTGCTGAATCTGTCAACAAAGACCAAGATGCCCGTTCGAGCTTGGCTATCGGGCGCAAGCCCGAAGATAAAGTCCATCGAAACTGATCTCCAGGCCTCTGCTGCAATTGGCAACGATCGCAAGGGAGCCTGTGACGATGGAGATGGCTTCACACGCTGGCATATTTCGCACGTTCGGATCCAGTTGCGTACCCACTTATACATGTGGGGCCAGAAGAAGTCTCGAGACACAGCCGCGAAAGTCTTTTCGCGGCCTAAATGGCCGCCAGCAGGAGCATCGTGATACTCGTGATGATTCTTGCACGCAAATCCATGTCATTGGCAATCACCGTGCGAGGAGAATCGAATTGGTCGATGCTATACAGAAGCAAATCGCCATCTAAACTGTATCGATGAATATGGTCGCGCTTGGTACGGGATAATGCTCCCAGTGCAGCATCGCTGGGAGCACGCAGATACTCGATAATGTATGCATAATCTGAGTCACCCTTGTACGCTGCGACGATCTCATCAAATAAACACGGCTCGGGTGTAACCCGAGTTAAGTTCAGCGATACACACATTGCACATCGGTCATCATCGTCCTCGTCATCAGTAGCCTGGCGACTCAGAGCAGTCCGAGGATCGTAGTCGGGACGTCGTGACAAGGCGTCAGCGAGAATATTGGTCTTGCCTGGCTTGTAATGCACGACGAAGTTGTACTCAGAGAAGAATGAGAGCCATCGTGCCATCCGTTGGGACAGGTGTGGGCTCTTCATCGCTGTGCGCAGCGATGCATGATCGGTGTACAAAGCAAACGTACTTTCACCAAGGAGATGCACGCGAAACTTGATGAGTGCATAGCGCATCGCTAATAACTCCTTGTCGTGAACCGGATAGTTCTTCTCAGCTGGCTTCATCTGTCGCGACTGATAGCTCACGACTCGTTCACGGCCCTCATCATCAAATTGCATGAGGGCACAACCGATTGCAAAATCACTGGCGTCGCAAACCACGTGGAACGGCTTGGAATCGTCTGGTAGGACCAGGACTGGCGCTGACGCCAAGATCTTCTTTACTGCTTCGAAGGCTGCTTGGTGCTCGGGACGCCACAACCACGTGGCGTCTTTCTTCAAGAGTGACGACAAAGGCTGGATATAACCAGCATAATCCTTTGTATACTTGTGCAAATAATTAGCCAAGCCGAGCCAATGGCGCAACTCCGTAGGGTTCTTGGGCGTGGGCCAAGAACAGATGGACGACACCTTCTCTGGATCAGCTCGAACTCCCGATTTACTCACATAGAAACCTAACACCGGAATCTCCGGTGCACAAAAGACACACTTCTTGAGATTCGCGTACAACTTGTTGTCCCGCATAACTTGAAACACTTGCTTCAGGTGTTGAAGGTGAACTTGGACATCGTTGAGGTTGCCCTCGGCGCGACTATGGACGAAGATATCGTCAAAATAACTTGGGGCAAAGTTCCGAAGAGGTCTCAACACTTGGGACACAATGCGATTGAAAGTGGCCGGAGCGTTCTTCAACCCTTGTGGCATTACCAGCCACTCCCATAACATGCCACTCGGGGTGCTCACCGCGGTGAGTGGGATATCGCTCGGGCGCATCAAAATCTGGTAAAAGCCATCGGTCAAGTCGATGGCACTGAAGATGACACTACCTGACATGGAATTCAGCACCATGTCCTTCCTGGGAATTGGCGTTTGCGCAGGAATAGTGGCATCATTCAACTTATTGAACGCATGCACTATCCGCCAGCCTCCCGTAGCCTTCTTCACGCAGAAGGTTGGACTCGAATGTGGTGAGATACTCTCCCGCACATGACCCGCTTTGCGGCGGCCTTCAAAGAATGCGTCAATAGCTTCGACTTGATCTCGAGGCAACGGCCACTGCCGTCCAACTTCGACCCTGGCACAAGATCAATCTCGTGCCGAACACCGCGGTCCGCAGGAAGTTCAGCCGGGATCTTGTCCGGGAACACGTCTGCATACTCACGAGCAATGTCGTAGACGGGGTTACCAGACTCTCGCAGGGCCTCCCATGACTGTGATGCAAACCTTTCTTTACGCGCATACTTCGGCTCAGCGCTTTGAGGACGTGCCATATGCTCCTCGTTTGCCACGGTAACCACCTCGTTGGTGATTAGACACACTTGTTCCACAGTGCCTCCCTTAAGGTCACGTAGGAAATGCTTCCAGGAAAGCCCTGGAAGACTTGTAATGGAAGACGCATTACGAGGAGGACTCTCGACCTCGATATATTGGCGCCTTTGTGGACTCCCTTCCACGTACACGATAGCGTGGACACATTCCAACGCTAAATTCTCGGTGCTGTTGTCCCCATCGTGCTTCGAGTCACTACTCGAAGCTGGCGAACCGCAGTCAGGTGATAAACCATCACCCCCCTCTAGGCACTGGATGTCGTCATCCAAGAATCCGGAAACACTGGACGGGAGTACCCCAAACTCGACCGTCGACACTTGATGCGGGAGCTCCTGCTCGGCCGCCGTAAACCCATTTGAGAGTCCCTGCTCAACCACAGTATGCCCATGTGGGAACCTCGGTTCGACCACAGTGGGTGATGATGGGAACCCCGGTTCGACCATCATGCTCTCGCGTGGGGACTCCTGTCCGTCCACGTTGTACTCGTGTGGGAGCCCCTGCTCGACCACAATATGCCCATGTGGGAACCTCGGCTCGACCACAGTGGGTGGTGATGGGAACCCCGGTTCGACCATCATGCTCTCGCGTGAGGACTCCTGTCCGTCCACGTCACACTCGCTGGCGAGCTCATGCTCGTCGCCACAATGCCCTTGTGGGAGCCCCTGCTCGACCACAATAGGTGCAGATGGGAACCCCGGTTCAACCACTGCATTCACGTGCGGGAACCCCTGTTCAACCGCATTAATGACGCGCGGGAACCCCTGTTCGACCGCGTCGTCCTCGTCGTCCTCTTCGCTCTGTAGCGAGGAGTCACTGTCACTTGTGTCTCGAAGAACAGCACAAGCAGTGCAGAGAGGGCCATCGCTCGCTCTGTGCACCGCCAACGTCGTGGAATCGCGATCCACGACTGTGACGTTTGGCCAGTCACTTGGAGATACCAAGAGATGGGTAAACACTTCACTGACATCGAACTTGCGTCGACGTCTCACTGATCTGGCTAACCAGTCGATCTGGGGCTTATAACGTGCCAACCATGGCATGCCCAGTATGCAATCGAATGCATAATTCATTGCGATCACCAAGAAATCATCATTACTGCGAAAACCATCAAACGTGTACGGCAACGACACTTTGCGCCGCGATACGCGGTGTGGTTTCCCGTCAGGTAACTTGACGACGACTTGGTCAGGTCCCTCACGGACCTGAATGCTGGGAGGCAGCATCGACAAACAAGATTCACGAAAGAAATTGTTTGTTGCTCCTGAGTCCAGGAGTGCTCGCAGAGGTCGCCGGACGCCGGCGACATGTAAACTGACAATAATCAGACGTGAATCACCACTCGTAGTGGTGGCATTTAACCGTGCGCGTAGCGCAGGAGGACTGGAAGGTTGGGCTGCCATCGGGGGACCCGGACCTCCGTTCTAACCAGTAGGGCGCCCTGCACCTACTGGTCCCGACCGTTTTTTGGACGTGCGGCCGGTACAGCACCCTCATGATGGGCGTCCACTACTTGCACCGATAATGGGGCTGGCGCACGGCACTCTGCCGCGCGATGTCCTGGCTTGCGACAACGAAAGCAAACCATTGGACGCCCGGTGCGAGCATCACCTTTATGATGAAAGACACGTCGCCGGTCACCCGACGACTCAATAACGTCGATCTCAATAGGTTCTGGGCCAGAAGGCCGGGGAACGCTGACGACCGAGGGTTTGGCATATGCCTTTGTGACCCTAAAGTCTTCACGAAGTGCGATGGCGAATGCCTCTTCCAATGTGGCAGGCTCGGCGCGCTCCAGCGATAAGCGGGTTTGCCCCTCACGCATACCATCCACAAAGACATTCACCTGTGTGTACATGTCCATGGGGTGCGTGATAATACACGACGCCAGATGCCTAGCCATCTGTACGTAGTCGCGCATCGCCATTTTACCCTGTCGCATCGACAGGAATCTTGATCGCACCAGTTTCTCCTCTTGTGGTGGCTCGAAGGCAAGACGGAGATCGTCCTGGATGGTAACCAAGGTGGGAAATGCGTGCTCGTCCACAACGAGTTTACCAAGAGCCCACTCCTTGGCCTTCCCGGTGAGGCGGGAAAGAAGAAAGTTGACCTTCGCCTGTGGAGCCTCAAGAAGTCTCGAGGCGATGGCGATATCAACTTCTCGGAACCACCGGTTCAGCGATAACCGGTCCTTACCTTCTCCAGAGTAGGAGGAGGTTTCCATCTTCACGGCCTCATTACGTGAAGGGCGCGAGGGAGTTAAGCCTCGCCGGTTGGATTCGGCGAGCTCGCGTGCCATAAACTCATGTATGGCGAGACGTTGCGCGTCAGGGGTCGCTGATCTCATCAGCGACGCGACGAATGCCTCTCCCGATATCGCCGCGAGGCGATTAAGGGCATCCCACTCAACACCAGTAAGATGGGGGAAGGTCGCGTGCTCCAGAAATAAATCTGGAGCGTCAAAGTACGACGATTCGCTCATCCCAAACTCGGGCATAGGAAGGACTACAAAGTGCTACCAGGTGTAACGGGGCTAGAACGTACCGTCACTAGCTTACACGTGCGCTTGAGGAAGACTCAAGCCCAAGTATTAGGTATTAAGTAAATTTGACTCTGATTTTTATTTTGGTTTTAATTCGTACTAATTACGAAGATTTTAGTCGTAATAAATACGACAGTGTTCCCGCCTTTCGGGAACCACACAATTTCAGGTTGATTTATCATTGGTCCATATTGGGGACTTTAGGCCCAATAATAAACCAATAATAAATTACCACGCTGTGCCCGCTATTCGGGCCCAGCACCTGCCTACATATGTAATTGTTTATTTGTGTTAATGCTATATGTGTAATGTAGCCCATTACAAGAAGCATCCGTTGTTACGATGAAAGGGTGGGAAAAGTCCGGCAACTTCAGCGTCGGAGATTGCTGAAGTGCTAGTTTTAAATCGTTAAAAGCCTTGTGTTGATTCTCCCCCCAAGTCCATTGCGCATCCTTCTTGGTTAAATCGTGAAGAGGACGCGATATCCGTGCAAAATTGCAGATAAATCGCCGGTAAATATCCCGCTAGACCCAAAAAAATCAGCAATTTTTTGCGACATGTAGGCGCTCGGAATGTCGCGATTGTATTGGTTTTTCTTGGGTCGACGCGCAGACCATCTTTGGAAACCATATGTCCTAAAAATGCGATCTCCTGACGACCAAAAGCGCATTTGGAGAGACGAGCGTACAGCTTTTCCTTGCGCAACACGTCGCATACTGCGCGAACGTGAATGAGATGAGCCTCCATTGTACGGGAAAAGCTACAGGTGTCGTCGAGATACACGACAACAAATTGTCCTAGCTTATCGAACAAAGTTCGCATAAGACGTGACCAGACTCCCGGCATACCTGATAAATCCATCGGTGCGACACACCATTGATACGTTTCTTTGTGGGTCCTGGAAGTCGTGTAGGGCCGACTCGACGGTAACACTACCATTTGATGGTACCCTTGTGCGAGATCGAGAAGCGTAAAATACGTGCATCCAACCATGCGGTCAAATAGTTCTTCGATCAATGGCAGAGGAATTTTTGCCACGACGGACATGCTATTAACATAGCGGTAGTCTATTACCCATCGAATGGGGATCTTCGAATTGCCGCTTCGGAGCCATTCGGCGCGTTTGGGAAACTTTCCGGTTGCAGGATCTTTCTTTGGAATCCTAAAGATATTTGAGACCCATGGAGAGTTTGATACTTCTATCCATCCTTTTCGTATATTCTCTTCAACGAATTGTTGCAGTGCGTCCTGCTCAACCTTCGAAAGACGGAAGGGAGCACGGGAGCTCGGAATCGCATCAGCTTCATTTGCAACTCGAAGTTGACTGATCGCGTCGGAGGCATCTCGTTCAGGAGTTTTTCTGGAAAGACGTCGTTATACTCGTCCAAAAGTGGGATTAACTCCTGCGGTATTTCTGCTTGGTCGACGTTGGTTACCTTCAAGTGGTATATCTCATCATAAGATCCACATTTCAATTTCTCTTGAAAGGTAGGACCATCCACGTCTTCGAACGTCGTGTGGGTTTCTACTTAATCCTGTTGCGTACGCCAATCGATTTGGGGGTTGTACTTGGTGAACCATGGTTGACCAAATATTAAGTCGTGCGTATTCGGCAGGTCCCATTCCGTGAACTGCATCCGTGGAAACTCCATACCTTCTATATAAATGGTGTCTTCCACTCTCTTCGTGGGATGACTTGATGTCCACGTTCCATCGAAACGACGCGCTTGTACCTTCTGTTCGCTTAAAACTTTCGATGCCAGACCGGGTCTGATTAGATTTGTTGATGCACCAGAGTCGATCAAAATCTTGACGGAGTTGCCTCCAATGACACCATCACGCACTAGAAGTCGACTCTGCGTTGGCATGTCCGATTGAACGCTGCTTGATACGATGTAAATAGGTTCTGCCTCAGACTTCCGTCTGACCTCCACGGCATTGATCGTGACACGATCGTAAACAATGGATTCTTGGGCGTCCTCTTTGTCCTCATGGCTGTCCACATTGTTGACATGCTGACGATCTACATGCTGACGATAGCTTCGACCTGAACGATTGTTTCCTCTATCATTTCGTGGTTGGCGATGATTACACTGTGCGGATCGGTGATTCGGACTACCGCACTTGAAGCACAAATTTCGGCGGCGACATTCGTCTCTAGGCGGGATCTGCACGTTGCAAATGTCCATTGGCTCAGGACAATTGTTCGATCGATATCGACGACTGTTTTCGTACGACCTGTACCTTGTTTTATCGTGCGATATTCCTCGGGAATGTCACTGAGGATGAGAGCGATCAAAGTCCAATGCCACAGTAATAACTTCGGAAAGTGTTGTACAGCGACGGTACTGAACCTCCTCCCGCGTACGACCTGTAAGTCCACGTGGGAAGTACATGATTTGGTCCAACTCGCTCATTTCTCGGACTTGAGTGGCTACGTGGCGAAATTTGCACACATAATCCGGGAGATCTTCGCAATCGCGCTCTCTCATATTGTTCATATCTTCGCGCAGACGTTCTTCAAATCAGCAGGAACATATTCTCTTTCGACTTTGCTAAAGAAGTCGTCCACGTTTGTGACATACTGTTTTTGCATCATATACCACTGAGCGGCTCCTTGCTTTAGTGTCCCACCTACGACGACGATTATTTTTTGAGAAATTTCCTGACTTTTCCAGTTAACTCCTCTTGCAAAGAAGTATTGCTCCACTTGCTCCTTGTAGAGTTGGAATGATTCATCCAATCTACCTCCATACGTTGGAAGCTTCACACCCTCTAACTTGATTTCCGATAGCTGTTTCGACCTTTGGATTTGCTCAAGTAACAGCGCTTGTTTTTCCATAGTCGCAACCATAGTGTGCAACAACTGTGCATGCTGATCGGAGGTCATCGGGGTGGACATTATGGAACTAATGCAGTAACTGTGGTGGAGTGGGTTCTCAAAGTTGTATGATGAGACCCCAAACCACTCACTGTGCCGGACTGCCGACTGTCGGAGGAGGTACCCCGATGCCGCGTATGAACCTTCTCTCACCTTGTGTACCCGTCGGCTGGCGGGTTGCACTCTTCGGAGGACTTGGTGACGATGTAGATGTCTGCCTTGAGGGAGGTAGACCTGGGGGGCCTCGAGTGGATATGCTTCACTCGGTAGGCCGGTAGGTGGCCACTCGATCGACCTTGTCGAGAGTGGACATAAAGCCAAATTCTTCAGGGAGCTTGTCGTCCCTGGCCTTTTCCTTCTGTTTCAGGGGCATCAACCACCTGACCTTTACTTTGCTCCCGGACCTTGAGGTGAGGGAGACCGCTTCCGATAGCGGGTCTTGGGGGGGTGTTGCTACTCGAACGAGCTCACAGGCCAAATATATCCTGGAGCTCTATTCGCACTTGAACTTCGCTACACAACTGTCTTCGACGGGGGGACAAAATATCCCTTCCCGGAACAGTGAGTAGCTTAGAGCAAGTTCTTCTTGGGTGACGGAGTCGTGCCACGTGGGGTTCAGCTCGCACTTGTGTCGGACCACACGCCTGTCTACAACGGGGGGGGCCAAATATATCCCTTCCCCGGAACAGGCGTGTGGCCAGACTAGAGTTCCTTTACAGCGCGACGAAGACTTGCCAAGTAGATCGCAAATTGAGTAGTATTTAATATAGTCCTATCCTTTTAACTCCCTTACTCTATCCTTGCCTGAAGCTCTGATTCCTTGCGTCGACTGGTCTGATCCTTGTATTAACTGGCCAGGAGTGGCTGAACCCCGAGGGGCCGAGGTCGACCAATGAGGGACCCAGGTCGACCAATGAGGGACCCAGGTCTACCGATGAGGGACCGGGTCGACCAATGAGGGACCGGGTCGACCAATGAGGGACCTGGTCGACCAATGAGGGACCCAGGTCTACCGATGAGGGACCTGGTCGACCAATGAGGGACCCAGGTCTACCGATGAGGAACCTGTTCGACCAATGAGGGACCGGGTCGACCAATGAGGGCCATGGTCGACTCCCTTCGGTACAGGTTAAACGTTACCCTGGTAATGACCTCTCCTTTGTTTGTCTTTCGAATTCTCAGCCAACGGTCGCTTCACTCCGAGGTTCCCTTTATCTCCGGTCCCTTCTCCCTAGTCCACGGCCCCTTGTCCCTTCAATCCAACGGGACCCTGGGTTCTTCACAATTTAGGAAAGCACTTCACCACAGCCGCCCCTTGCGCTTGCTCAGCCGTACAGCGGCTTGAGCACGCGCATGTATTCCCTCGTCAATCACGAAGGGTTTTCTGCTTGCTTTATGGTTGGTAGTCCGTGGCCAACCTGGGTCACTCCAGCTGTGGTTTCAATCTTCGATACATCGAGCTGCATTCTTGAAGGACCCAGGTCTACCAGCGAGGGACCGGGTCTACCGAAGAGGGAACCAGGTATACCAACGAGGGATCGGGTCTACTGACGAGAGGCCGAGGCCGACCGATGAGGGACCGGGTATACCAACGAAGGGCCGAGGTCGACCGATGAGAGGCCGAGGTCGACCGATGAGGGGCCGAGGACGACCGATGAGGGACCCAGGTCTACCGACGAGGGACCATGGCCAATCATCCAAGGAGCTTTTGTGGTGGAGTGGATTCTCAAACAACGTAGGAGATCCACAAACACACACAGCGCCGGACTGCCGACTTACGGAGGGGGTACCCCGATACCGTGTCGTATTGGCCTTGGGTCTCACCTTGTGTACCCGTCGGCTTGGCTGGTCTTGCTCCTCGGTTGACGTAGAAGACTTAAACTTGGTCTTTGTATAAGACTTGGACTTGGTGGTCCCCGAGTGGATATACTTCACTTGGGACCGGGTTTCTTGGGCTCAATCGACTTAGTCGAGAGCGATGCACCTGGTACTATGTACCCCTTTGGTGGCTGACTGTTCTTGGTCCTTGGACCCCTTTGTGTTCTTCCCCGTAGTGAAACCGCTTCCTGTAGCGGGTCGTAGAGTGTTGACACTTACTTGACACCTCAGGCCAACTATCCTGAGGTTCAACTTGCGTTGCTTGAGTCACCTAACACCTGCTGGACGTCGGGGGGCCAAAGGGTATCCCGCCCGGAAGAGGTGTAGCGACGGAGAAGCTTAGGAGGGGCGCTTAAAGCTGCCACGTGTAATGCAAATTCGAGTGTGTTTATTTATCTTATACCTTGTATGCTTTTCTTGCCTAACCCTAACCCTTTGATTTGGAAAGTGCCACGTGCCGACTCTTGGAAGAAGGACTGGCTCCTTGGTACCCTGTACTTTCTGTAATCTTCGATATTCTGTGTACCGGTTCTGCACCCTCGGACATTGGGCCCTGGTACCCCTGGGCCTCGGTACCCCTGGGCCCCGGCACCCTGGTACCCTTGGGCCCCTGTACCCCAGGGCCCCGGTACCCCGGTACCCCGGTACCTCGGTACCCCTGGGCCCCGGTACCCTGGTACCCTTAGGCACCTGGGCCCCGGCACCCTGGTACCCCTAGGCCCCGGTACCCTGGCACCCCTAGGCCCTGGGCCCCGATACCCTGGTACCCTTAGGCCCCTGGGCCCCTGTTACCTGGGGTCCGCATGTTGCCTGGGCTCCACATGTTACCTGGGGTCCACCTGTCACCTGAGGTCCACCGGTCACCTGGGTCCACCTGTTGTCTGGGTCAACCTGTTGCCTGGGGTCCACCGGTCACCTGGGTCCACCTGTTCTCTGGGACCCACCTGTTACCTGGGGTCAACTTAAGCTGTCCTAGCAGCACTGGTCCTTTGGTCTTTAGTGTAGGGCATCCTAGTATCTTCTCCGAACTCGGGACCTTGGACCAGTTCGGCACCCTGGTCACTCCCTGTCACTCATTCAAGAGAGTGACCGAGATCTTTCCCGCCAGTTATTATAATAACTACGAAGAGCCCCCCATTTCTCTGGCACTTCTCCACACTTTCTATTGGCTAAAATTCAACCAATCAGAAACCTGGACTTTCGCTGGTTGTCCACGCGTCACCGTTTCGTGAGCTCGCTGTTCCTGTTTCGCGCCCCTCGCTCGGGACTTCAGCAGCGCCGCACCACTCGGTCCCAGTGGCATCCTGGTTACATAGCTAGTAGCAGATGAACCTTGCGACGAGTGCTAAGCCGTGACTTGTACAGTAGAACTTGGGTCGTTTTGAGCGGTAGTCACTTGCGCCCCTAGTCTTCCTCCGGTCACAATCCCGTTAAAGTGTTCCTGCGGTCCTTGACGCGCTTGCAAAAATCTTGCCATTGCCGCGTCGATAGGGTCTGTAGATTACCTACCGGGCTTCCCTCCTCCTGTACGGCGACTTGAGAACGCGCATGTCTTCACCACGTCAATCACGTAGGCCGTTCTTCTTGTCCTTGTTAGGTAGTCCGTGGCCAACCTGGGTCACTCCATCTGTGGTTTTAATCTTCGATACAATTGAGCTGCATTCTTGAGTGACCCGGGTCTATCGAAGATGGAACGAGGTCTACCGATGAGGGACCCAGGTCTACCTTCAAGGGACCGGGTGTACCGACGAGGGGCCGAGGTCGACCGATGAGGGACCAAGTCTACCAACGAGGGGCCGAGGTCGACCGATGATGGACCGGGTCGATCGACGAGGGGCCCAGGTCGACCGACGAAGGACCGTGGCCAACCATCCAAGGGGATTTCTATTGGCTGAAAATCCAACCTATCAGAAACCTGGATTTTCGCTGGTTGTCCACGCGTCACCGTTTCGTGAGCTCGCTGTTCCTGCTTCGCGCCCCTCGCTCGGGACTTCAGCAGCGCCGCACCTGTCGTTCCCTTGGGTATACTAGTGACTTCCCCAGTCGAAGAAGATTCTGGTGACCCATGACCTGCTGTAATCTGGTCGCTTGACGGCAGGTGTTGCGATGGATCTTGCTTCGCCCATAAGTGTCCGGTGTCCCCACAAATGGGGGGGTGGACCGCGATGTCTTGGAGCGATATCTAGCTGTCCATGGACGGTGCTTGCATGTGAGTCGTCGGAGGTAAGTTCCCCTATGATGAAGTAGGATCGACAGACGCTTGTGTATATTCTCTAACGTCGTTGTGATTCTGTCGATTCCAGGAATAGCAGGTCGTCCGAGTCGAACCGCCCTGCGACCATGTTCGCTTGACGAAGAAGGGTGACCAGCGCAGTGATCGCGTCTGTAACGGTCTGCAGCCGTGGTAGGGTCGACACCGGCCCAGTAAGTTGACCCGGCAGCCGGATCTCCAGGATCTTCGCGACGGGGTCGCTCTCCAGGAACGCGTTCAGCTTGCGTTGGTGGTAGGCCCTCGTGACGTCTGTGTCTGACTATGATGCCAGTCATAACTTTTCGGGGCCTATCGACTTGGTGTTTCCGGGTGCCTTCATCCGGAACTTTGTCGGCTTGGATTGCGCGATCTTTGTTTGTTGTTTTTTTGGGGACCTTAGCCTCTCGGTTTTCACCGTCGGCTGATGGTCCTCTGGATCATGATAGACATCATGACCCAAGGTGTCCTGTACGAGGACATAGGGAGGGTATTTAGGTTTCTCTTCGATAATTTCAACCTCGACCATGATGACCAGGCCCTTCCCAAGGTCCGGTCGGTCCTTCGATCCTTTGTTTTTTTCTTCTTGAGTCACTGGCGATCGGTCTTCCAGTGGCTCTTCGGTCTTGTTCTCCTTCTTGACTTGAACATCTTCATCTTCTAAGGACTCGCAGTGAAATCCCGCGTCTTCCGAAGATCCGGGCACGCGCACCATTGTGGTGGAGTGGGTTCTCAAAGTTGTATGATGAGACCCCAAACCACTCACTGTGCCGGACTGCCGACTGTCGGAGGGGGTACCCCGATGCCGCGTATGAACCTTCTCTCACCTTGTGTACCCGTCGGCTGGCGGTTTGCACTCTTCGGAGGACTTGGTGACGATGTAGATGTCTGCCTTGAGGGAGGTAGACCTGGGGGGCCTCGAGTGGATATGCTTCACTCGGTAGGCCGGTAGGTGGCCACTCGATCGACCTTGTCGAGAGTGGACATAAAGCCAAATTCTTCAGGGAGCTTGTCGTCCCTGGCCTTTTCCTTCTGTTTCAGGGGTATCAACCACCTGACCTTTACGTTGCTCCCGGACCTTGAGGTGAGGGAGACCGCTTCCGATAGCGGGTCTTGGGGGGTGTTGCTACTCGAACGAGCTCACAGGCCAAATATATCCTGGAGCTCTATTCGCACTTGAACTTCGCTACACAACTGTCTTCGACGGGGGGACAAAATATCCCTTCCCGGAACAGTGAGTAGCTTAGAGCAAGTTCTTCTTGGGTGACGGAGTCGTGCCACGTGGGGTTCAGCTCGCACTTGTGTCGGACCACACGCCTGTCTACAACGGGGGGGGGGGGGCCAAATATATCCCTTCCCCGGAACAGGCGTGTGGCCAGACTAGAGTTCCTTTACAGCGCGACGAAGACTTGCCAAGTAGATCGCAAATTGAGTAGTATTTGATATAGTCCTATCCTTTTAACTCCCTTACTCTATCCTTGCCTGAAGCTCTGATTCCTTGCGTCGACTGGTCTGATCCTTGTATTAACTGGCCAGGAGTGGCTGAACCCCGAGGGGCCGAGGTCGACCAATGAGGGACCCAGGTCGACCAGCGAGGGACCGGGTCTACCAATGAGGGACCCAGGTCTACCAACGAGGGGCCGGGTCGACCAATGAGGGACGGGGTCGACCGACGAGGGACCCAGGTCTACCGATGAGGGACCTGGTCGACCAATGAGGGACCCAGGTCTACCGATGAAGGACCTGGTCGACCAATGAGGGACCCAGGTCTACCGATGAGGGACCTGTTCGACCAATTAGGGACCGGGTCGACCAATGAGGGCCATGGTCGACCCCTTTCGCTACCGGTTAAACAGTACCCTGGTAATGACCTGTACTTTGTTTGTCTTTCACATTCTCAGCCAACGGTCGCTTCACTCCGAGGTTCCCTTTTTCTACGGTCTCTTCTCTCTGGTGCGTGGTCCCTTCTACCTAGTTTACGGCCCTTGTCCCTTCAATCCAACTGGCCTTTGGGTTCTTCACAATTTAGGAAAGTACTTCACCACATAACTAAATGACATTAACGATTAGTTACTGTAAGTGATTAGTTGTGGGTCTTTTTAGGCTCTTGGGTGCTTCTCTTGACAACCTTCGGTCCGGGTTTCGAAGACTTTGTTGACTTGGCGGTCGTTTGTTGGCGGGCGATTACGATTTTGTACCCCGGCGGCTCAGAATAAGGAACACGGACGGTGCTTTTGTGCTTAGCGATCTCGCGTGAGATGCGCAGGCTTACAGTACTCTAGAAGCTGAGCAAGTCACTGGCGTGCCCGAGTAGGCGAGCCTTTATGTGTTTGCGCATGTCGGCGCGTTGAACCGTGTTCAGGTGTTTCTCAAAGCGGCAAAGAATGCGGCTGGTGCGGCGGATCGATTCCAGCCGATCCTCACGGCACTTGTCAGCTGCGTCTGGCTTCTTCACGAACAGCTGGGCCAGCGAGTCGTTGATGTGGAGTTTCGTGGGTTGCTTGCGCGGGTGACGGGTCATGAACCGAAGTACTGACCTCCTGTTAACCAAACTGACTTATTACCGGAACGAGACGATTTACAGCCAATAAAGACTTCGATCTCGATAACGATGGCAGTAGTAATGGCCCAGTAGGATTTACAGCCAATGAAAAGGAGTCCCTGCCCTCAAGAAGATTGGGACTTACGAATGGGCTCTCCTAATCACTGCTCTTGAGCGGCGACGGCGTAGCTCAAAGGATGGCGAGCACGGCGGGAACGACGGTGCTGAAGGGACGGCGAGCACGGCAGGTACGGCGGTGCTGCAGGGATGGCGAGCACGACAAGCACGACGGGGACGGCGGTGACGGCGGGGACGGCGAGGACGGCGGGGACGGCGGGGACGGCGAGGACGGCGGGGACGGCGGTGACGGCGGGGACGGCGAGGACGGCGGGGACGGCGAGGACGGCGGGGACGGCGAGGACGGCGGGGACGGCGGTGACGGCGGTGACGGCGGTGACGGCGGGGACGAGGACCAACAAGTGCTACCAGATGTAAGGACTTATGGTTTACTCGGTATATTTGAAACTGAAAATTTACGTAGGTCCTCAGTTCGCTAACCGGTGCTACCTCTAAGCCTACTCATCTAATTCCTTCTAGAAGCTTCGTAGTGACGTCATCTAATGAAGCGAGACTGTGACGTCATCTAGTGACGCCAGACTGTGGCGTCATGGCCTATCCGCTATGTGCAACCCTAACACACGCTCTGTCGCACCGCACGTACCTTGCGACCTGACAACTATCGTTTGTCACCAACATTACAGGCAGCGTTAGTGCACTGTGTTCACCAGCGTTAGCCTCGAGCGGCGGGATATGGTTGCATCAGACACCAAGTAAGGTTCAACGAAGTCAAGTCACGACACAACTGGTATACACCTTCACCGCAAGTCACCAAAGCTGAATTCCAGCAGCTTGTGCGTTTCCAAATGGAGCTTCCAGGTCAGCATCAGAACAAATGTCATACACGGCTCTGGTTCCTGCCGACCGACGTTTATTGTAAACTGTGTTTTACAGGTCTCATAATTACAGCGAATGTGGCAGTCGTCAGCATGCTGTCCGCGTGACGATGGAGCACTGAGAACGTCTTTAGTTCTAGCGACGCAGGGCTTTGTACTTCTATAACATTCGCTGACGCAAGATATACTTCCTCCGAGAAGCCATCCAACAAGGAGAAAACAAAGGCCTTCGAATGCAATGTCAAAAGAAGATTCGCCTGTGCTGTAGATCGCCCTCTTTCGAGTCTTGGCTCTTCCAGGAGACTACACTCCAGATCCTTCTCAGCATTCTTCACCACTCGCGTGTTTTCGTCGACCATGGCTTGTAGAGTCAACTCCACGACGAGCTGTTTCTCGCCTTCAGGAGACATTCACATGGTAATGGGGTCCAGGAAGCCAGCACAGCAGCTTTCACTGACGCCCGATCATGAAGCCATTGTAAAATCTGACACTGTCCATACATAACTGCAGCAGTCAATGCTGCCTGCATCCACGACGTATAAGCCACCACCACCACCGTTTCCATCACATATTTCACAACGTGCAAGAGTCCTCCTGCAATCACATTTTCCAGAGTCCTGAACGTTTTGATCTCGTAATATCGTAAGTTATTGAGCCATTGGACGACTTTCAAATGTCCGTGTAAAGCCGCTTTTTCCAGCCCTCGTCGAGTACATCGGTTGCCCAATACACAGTCTAGAAATTGCACCACTTTCATCTGATTCTGTGCTAATGCGTCATCCATGACATTCCATCCGAAAGCATGCGGACCTTTCATGTTGCAATACCATTGGACCAAATCCAAACGACCATTGCCTGCTGCATGAGCTACTGCATCTTGACTATCCATTGCTGCATCATCGACCATTTTAGTACTAGATTCAGTATGAAGATATTGTACCATTTCAAGATTTCCACTATATAAAGCTGCCCGTTCGACTCCATGAAATTTGCCTTTTGGATAATATTTCGAACGTAACCATCGTATACCGGTAAAAAAACCCTCGTGCCGCCGCGTGATTTAACGCTGTTTCAAACTGATATTGTTTATAACGTCGTGTTAATTCAGACCACCAATGACAGACTTTATCCTTTCACGAACTGCCGCATGTTCTAACAGTGTTAGAGACTGTGATGTTAGTGGTTGATTTTGTGCTGCAATGGCAACAGAGAGAACCTTGGAGACGTCCAGAAAAGCCTTGAGGTGACTGATGACGTGACCAAGTGCTTGGATTTGAGGATACGCACGCAAAAAGACGTCAGCGCAGAGAAAAGAGGAACAAGAAGAGGACATAGCAGTCATTGGGCGTGTTTATGATAAATGCATTGGGAGGAGGAGAGCGTGCAATCATTTGAATACAGCGACCCCTCATTGGTGTGACAGCAACTTCAATTACTACTACATAAAGGTACATACTCAATGGTGTATAAACCTAAAACTCCTATCAAAGGCCCTAATTTTCAGTAATTGTAGAGCAAAGGGGTTTGACACATTGCGACCACGACTCCAAGATTTAATAACCTTTAAGAGGTTTGTCTTGTATAAATGTGCAGTGTTTACCGTTCGACAACACACAAATGATCGATTACTCACCGTCCCCGCGCAGACTGGTTTACCACTCACTTCAGGACCTGAAGGTCACGGGTTCGATACCCACGGCCGACAAATCCTCAAGTATAATGGAGGTGGGCTTAACTGTGCATCCGTGTACGTACTAGGTGCGTCGCCGTTAGATACCTACCAATCCAATTGGAAGGTGAAGCCTAGTGAAATATTACAAAAGATCGATCTCTTATAAGATACAACATCGAGCTTAAGCCGCAAGTACTTTTAGGGTACCCGGAATATCTTGTGCGCATGCCATTTCAGTGTCGTCGAGTAATTTCGACGACAAAATTCTGGCATTCAGCTTAGCAAGTCGTATACACATCACTGTCGGACTGTACAGTCGGCTCAAATGTAGGCCGACGTGGGAGGTCATCGGCGACGACATTATGTCGCCTCTGTTTATCCTCCACGGAAAAGCTGTGCTCCAAGAAGAACGACAGTCATCTCGCCATTCGTTGCGAGAGGTGTGGACTGTTTACAGCCGTGCGTAGTGACGCATGGTCTGTATACACAATGAACGGTCTATCTCCTAAAATATAGACGCAAAACCTATTCAGTGCGTATTCCATGGAAAGGACTTCCTTGTCATGCACCGGGTAGTTGCGCTCAGCTGGTTGCAGCTGACGAGATAGGGATAGCAGACGACGCGCTCTGCGACATCTGTGTCATACTGCATCAGTACACAACCGAATGCAAAATCGCTTGCGTCACAGACCACATGAAATGGTCTGTACTGATCTGCTATCGCCAATACCGGCGATTGCATCATGATTTGCTTAATACATTCAAACGAATGCTCGAAGTCAGCGTTCCAATTACACTTTACATTTTCTTTTGCAAACAAAAAATGTGCGGTCATCTCGGCGTAGTTACGCGAGTACTTATGCAAGGACTTCGCTAGTCCAACGAGCTTCCTTAGTCCCTTGACATCGACTGGCACTGGCCAGTCGGTGATCACCTTGATATTTTCTGGATCAGGGCGTACGCCGTTCTTTCCGACGATGCACCCAAGAAGTGGTGTTTCGCTATCTGCGAATACACACTTCTTGAGGTTGGCGTACAACTTATGCTCGCGCATAAGTATAAGAACCTTACGGACGTGGAGTCTATGGACTTCCACGTCTGTTTTCCCGTCCATAGCCCGGCTATGGATGAACACATCATCGAAGTAACTCGGTCCGAATTCGCGCACCGGTCTCAATAGATGTGTTTCACATCTATTGAATGTGGCTGGTGCATTACTAATCCCTTGCGGCATCACCAACCATTCTCAGAGCATACCACTGGGAGTGCTCACTGCTGTGTACGGGATGTCCCGTTCACGCATTAGGATCTGATAGAAACCATCCATCAGATCCATGGACGAAAAGATGGTACTCTAGACATACCATCTATGATTACGTCCTTTCTCTGTATCGGCGTTTGCGCCGGTATTGTTGCAGCTTTCAACTTGTTGAAAGCGTGTACTATCCGCCACCCTCCTGTGGCCTTGCGCACACAGAAGGTCAGAGAGGTGTGAGGTGAAGTTGACTCCCTCACATGGACCGCTGATAGGCGATCGGCAAAGAACTTGTCGATCGCCTCGACCTGTTCCCGAGGCAGTGGCCACTGCTTCATGACACAATATTTTGTGCCTGGAACTAGGTCGATCTCGTGTCGAGTACCTTTTTCCTTAGGCAACTCGCACGGAACGGATTCAGGGAATACATCCTTATATTCGACCAAATATTGATACGAAAGTTTTGACTTCAGCGACTCCCAGGTTTGCGATGTATGTCGCTCAATCCGAGTCTTCTAATAAAGGACACTTTCGTCCATTGATGAGCTGCTGAGAACCCGTTCGTTCTCGGCAATAACTGTTGCTGACCGAATGTCAGTCATGTACTCGTCCTCTGCGACGAGCACACAGATCTGCTTGACTTTGCCACTACGCAGATCACGCAAGAACCTTTAGGTTATAGCGTAGGCAACTGAGTTATCTCCGAGGTGCAACACACAAGCGCCTACGTTTGATCCGTCATTAACCAAGACGTTCAACGTCTCGGTTACTTCCTGTGGACTTATTTACTCAGGCTCGATAAAACTTGTTCCATCGACTCTATCTCTCCTGTGGCTGCGCAACCACAGCAAGATCCTCTACGATCAACTCTCCAATTGATCTAAAATTACCGTGATGCCGCTTCTGGGTAACAGATTTGCTCTTCTGTGAATGCTGCCCTCTAGGCGAGCATTCATGTCCCGGTCCACTCGACTTACTCGAGTGGTGGACCTTCGGCGCTGCCTGTTCTTGTGCACAGCCGCCGGCAGCTTGCTCCACAGTGTGACTGTCTGTCACGCTGAGTTCTTGTGCAGTCGTACTAACGACCGAACCACAAGTGAGGCCATCGCACTCTTTCGTAATACATTCGAACGATTGTGAGCGCTCCAAGACGTTCATCAGATGGCCATCTGATGAACAAGCGGCAGGCATCTTCACGGTTCGATGCTGCCAGCTGACCCATGGCTCATACCTTTTGAGCCATGGTTATTCTAGGATGACATCAAATTTGTCATCCAGATCAAGTACGATGAAATCATCATCGTACTTTTTGCCTTCAAGCGTGTAGTGAATTCCCACTACACGTTTCTTTACTGTTACGGATGCGCCAGTTGCAAGGCGCACCGTCATCCTCGTTGGAGGGGTCTCGCGCTCAACATATTTGAGCCTACGATCATCTAGCGATTGGCGTCGAAAAGAGTTGTTCGACGCCCCAAAATCAACTAGGGCGCGAAGTGACATGTTCTTTGTCACTTCGATCTTCAAGATGATGAGGGATACCACATCACTAGGAGCAGCAACACACAGTGACTGTGTGTTGGGAGCAACCTTCGTCAAGAGTCCCGCAACTCTCTTGACGTTGCTGGATCAGTAAAGCGCTGAACCCGACCATAATTGATGGTCCACCACGTTGTTGTGATTTTGCAGCAGCGTGGGACCCACGTCTCTGGGCCTTCATATGTAATTAATATATTATTCCTATAACTTCTTATGTTATAGGTTGCTCCATTGCATCCGCTCTCCTGTCGTCTCGGTGAACGACAGGATCCCGAGTGGACATGAGCTTTGTAACGGGGTGTACCGTTACACAAGTAGCCATAATTAGATTCCTTTTCCATAAGTAGTTAAATGCTACACCTGAGATAGCAGGTGTAGCCATTCGTATTTCTATTCACAGGTAAGTAAGAATCATTCTCATTATCAGCCAAAAGGAGAATAGATCTGTAGTTTAGTGGATTTCATGCGTTTAGAGACTACTCGTACGTAGTTTAGAAACGAAAATTTACATTGGAAGCTGAAATTAACCTTCAGCTTGCCGATGTTTCGGCCATACACTGTGCCGCTTGCCATTCGAGACCACTCAAATGGAAAAAGTCATCACGCACTTCATCGCTTTTTTATTGCGGATAATACGGTGGTTGTTAAACGGACCCCAAAGTGCTACCAGATGTAGTGTGGACACCCTCCAATTATACTTTTAGAGCATAATCTACCTTCGCTGATGACAGTGAAAGCAGGTGCCTCAAAACTTCACGTACACGTGCACAGAGGAAGTCTTATTAAAATGGGGTTGAGAAAAAAGAGAAATAAATATTTATCTAATTAAACTAGTTTATTATAATTTTTGTGTAAAATATACTAACTACAACTTTGTATGTTGACAATTTGCCCTTCACTCCTTGCAAACGTCCATTGGTCATTGGTCAGCGCGTTGGTTGATATAATGGCCTAAATCAACCAATTAGAGGACATATCTGTCTTCTTGGGGATGCAAGAACAATATTATAAGTAGATATAATGTTAAGATATATCGTTATTATAGTAATATTCTTATTGACACTTCATAGAAGTGTCAATATTATGTAACAAAATCACCCCGTTACATTGCCCAATAAGTATTTTACACATAACGGATACGTGTAACGTTTGGCCCGTTGCACCTCCCCTATTCAAAAAATTTAAGTTTGTAAAACATCGCAAAGAAGACATGCCACCGCAATGTGGTAAAGCTGATGGGTCGCCTGCTAAGGCGCCCATGTAGACCAACACAAAGCGCACGCGCAGCGATAATTCGCAGGCGTCGCAAAGTTTCTCTGTCACAACACCGGCATACAATGTCAGCTTGTTCGCAGAGAAAAACGAGTCATCACACCATGCAAATGATGATCTGTTTCTCTTTGTAGACTACAAGGAGATCACGCCACTACCATCACCACAAGGTAGTATTGAGCACAGTGTATAAATGGAGCAGATGTCCCCTCCAATAACCTTCAAAAACTTTCATGCTTTCGGACAGTGTGGTCATGCCCCATCGTCTGCGCCAACAAGCGCAGCGACCTATACTAAGCATGCTACTTTGACAGAATTAGCCGCGGCCTAACATCAGGTCGGCGATTCCAAATCGTCCGCCTCTGCTAACTCCACGTCTGCAGTCTTGCAATGTGGTGGAGTGGATTCTCAAACGACGTAAGAGAACCACAAACGCACACAGCGCCGGACTGCCTACTATGGGACGGGGTCCCCCGATACCGTGTCGCGTGAACCTTGAGTCTCACTTTGTGTTCCCGTCGGCTTGGCAGGTCTTGCTCCTCGCTAATACAAAGGATTCTACAACTTGGTCGTTGTATAAACTTGAACTTTGTGGGCCCACGAGTGGGTATACATCGCTTGGGACCGGGTTTCTTGGCTCAATCGATCAATGCATTTAAATTTTATGTATCTCTTTGGTGGCTGACCGTTCTTGGTCCTTGGACCCCCTTGTGTTCTTCCTCGTAGGGAAACCGCTTCCTGTATCGGGTTGTCAAGTTTTGACACCTCAGGCCAACTATTCTGAGGTTCAATTTGCGTAGATTGAGCCGTCTAACATCTAATGACGTCGGGGGCCAAAGGGTATCCCGCCCGGAAGAGGTGAGACGACGGAGAAGCTTGGACGGGGGGCGCTTAAAGCTGCCACGTGTAATGCAAATTCGAGTGTGTTAATTTATCTTACTCTTTGTATGCTTTCTTGTCTAAACCTAATCCTTCGCTCTGGATGGTGCCACGTGCCAACTCCTAAAACAACAGCTGGCTCTTTTTGGACATGGAACTTGCACCGGCTCTGCAATTTAGGGAAGCCTTGTACCTTTTACAACCTTGGTCCTGGTTACTTGGGGTGTCGAGTCAACCTTGGGTTCTACTGGTCACCAAGGGTAACGGGTCACCTTGAGTCATCCTGGCCACCTAGGGTGCCGGGTACACCATGAGTCTCGGTCCACCTTGGGTCTTGGTGCTGGGAGGGGACTATTTTGGGGCCTACTGGTCAAACTGGGGTGCCGAGTCAACCTTAAGTCCTCCTGGTCGACCTTGGTTCCTAGTCCACCTTGAGGCCTGGTCCACTTCTGGAATGTGGACTACTGGACCGTCGGGCTCTTGAATTTGTGACATCTTTGCAATGTAGAACGACCTTATACCTTCGATGACTCAGGACCCTGGACCACTTCGGGGTCTAGTTCACTCCCTGTCGTTCATTCGAGAGAGTGGCCGAGCCCTTCACGCCAGTTATTATAATAATTTGCGAAGGCTCTCCATTTCCCATTCATTTCTCCAGACGTTCGCATCAAACGGAAGATGCGTTATGAATACGCTTAATTGAAGGTCCAAGGCCAGTTAAGGTCACAACGACCGCAATATTCATCTGCTACGCAGCACTCAAGTGCTTCGTCTACCCCTGTAGCCGCGATTTCGCGACAGGCCGAGGCCGAGAGCTCACCCACTCTCACCATTACTGGTGAGAAACTCCATCAGTCACGAGATGACCCTGGGCGCGACGTACGAAAACGTCAACGGCGTAAGGACAATCTTGCCGAAGTTGTACTTAAATTCCCATGAGGTCCAAGACGCTGAATACCCACACCACTTCACCAGATATTGATTTGATGATGATGACGGCGCTTCGTAAAAGTTTTTTAGCACATAATATAAGGTTCCCCTGCTCATTGAGCAATGTCGACGGCGGCCGTTGTATCGGCAAATACTCACGCTGAGTTATTGCAGGAGGTGAAAAGTCTCCGTGAAATTTATTTCGAGCGCAAAAACGTCTACAGACGCTGTAACAGCAGCAACCTTGGTTGGAGGGAAAACTATATATTCTAGTTCGGATGCAACGGCTTGCGGTAGTGCCAACTTTCTCAGCGCAAGCGCCTCTATATTCACCTGGCTTAAATCCCGAAAAGGCTTAAGTAGCCTAGTGTAAAACACGGTTGCGTACGCATTTTGCAATGAAAATTCAGTGAATATGTTTCACTTGGCCGTAAAGGGTCCGATGAAGCGCGAACGAAATTTTGTCTTAAAGACAGCACACACTTCTTATTAGGGTTGTTTAAGCGTTTAGTGATACTTGGTCTCAGGCCTCATACAATTAATGCAAATTTTTCCTTTCGCCTCCGCTTTTTATTTTTGCTTAAATTGGCTATCAGCCCATGCATAACGCAAAAGTCGTAAGACATTCAACTGCGTCGCGAGAGACGCGCTCACCTGCTTATTAACAGTAGCAGGGCTGACATCAGCAAGCCGATCCGCAGCCTCTCTCTCACCAAGCCTTAATCTATTCGGTGGTAGCCTTAACGAAACGCGTGGGTGTGTGAGGCCGTTCACATTACACGGAGTATAACTGTTGTAAAGTGCTTGTTAAAATATGGGGACCCCAGAGGCCAATTGGAATTGGGGACCTTGTATCAAGGAGAAGAGACCATAGAGACAGGGGACCTCTAGGGGAAGCGACCATTGGTGGAACACATTTTGAAGGACCCACAAAAAAGAAAAATCAGTATCAAGGTACCGGTTAACCGGCATTGAAGGGAGTCGACCATGGCCCCTTTGAAAAGTTCGGTACCTCATTGGTGGACCCTCTTCCTAATTGGTGGACCTGGGTCCCTCGTTGGTCGACCCGGTTCCTCATCTGTCGACCAGGTCCCTCGTTGGTAGACCTGATTTCCTCGTTGGTCGACCCGGTCTCTCGTTGGTAGACTTGGGTTCCTCGTCGGTCGACCTCGGCCCCTTGGGTTTCAGCCACTCCTGACCAGTTAGCACACAGTCGACACAAGGAATCAGGGCTTCAGGCAAGGATAGAGTAAAGGAGGTAAAAGGATAGGACTATATTAAATACTACTCGATTTTCGATCTACGTGGCACGACTCCGTCACCCAACAAGAACTTGCTCTAAGCTACTACCTGTTCCGGGAAGGGATATTTTGCCCCCCCCGTTGAAGACAGTTGTGTAGCGAAGTTCAAGTGCGAATAGAGCTTCAGGATATATTTGGCCTGTGAGCTCGCTCGAGTAGCAAACCCCCCAAGACCCGCTATCGGAAGCGGTCTCCCTTACCTCACGGTCCGGGAGCAACGTAAAGGTCAGGTGGTTGATACCCCTGAAACAGAAGGAAAAGGCCAGGGATAAGCTCCCTGAAGAATTTGGCTCTAAGTCCACTCTCGACAAGGTCGATCGAGTGGCCACCTACAGGCCCACCGAGCGAAGCATATCCACTCGAGGCCCCCCCAGGTCTACCTCCCTCAAGGCAGACGTCTACATCTTCACCAAGTCCTCCGAAGAGTGCAACCCGCCAGCCGACGGGTACACAAGGTGAGAGAAGACCCATACGCGGCATCGGGGTACAGTCGGCAGTCCGGCACAGTGAGTGGTTTGGGATCTCATCATACAATTTTGAGAACCCACTCCACCACAATGGTGCGCGTGCCCGGATCTTCGGAAGACGCGGGATTTCACTGCGAGTCCTTAGAAGATAAAGATGTTCATGTCAAGAAGGAGCACAAGACCGAAGAGCCACTGGAAGACCGATCGCCAGTGACTCAAGAAGAAAAAAACAAAGGATCGAAGGACCGACCGGACCTTGGGAAGGGCCTGGTCATCATGGTCGAGGTTGAAATTATCGAAGAGAAACCTAAATACCCTCCCTATGTCCTCGTACAGGACACCTTGGGTCATGATGTCTATCATGATCCAGAGGACCATCAGCCGACGGTGAAAACCGAGAGGCTAAGGTCCCCAAAAAAACAACAAACAAAGATCGCGCAATCCAAGCCGACAAAGTTCCGGATGAAGGCACCCGGAAACACCAAGTCGATAGGCCCCGAAAAGTTATGACTGGCATCATAGTCAGACACAGACGTCACGAGGGCCTACCACCAACGCAAGCTGAACGCGTTCCTGGAGAGCGACCCCGTCGCGAAGACCCTGGAGATCCGGCTGCCGGGTCAACTTACTGGGCCGGTGTCGACCCTGCCACGGCTACAATCCGTCACGGACGCGATCACAGCGCTGGTCACCCTTCTTCGTGAAGCGAACATGGTCGCAGGGCGGTTCGACTCGGACGACCTGCTATCCCTGGGATTCGACAGAATCACAAAGACGTTAGCGAATATGCACAAGCGTTTATCGACCCTCGTCGGTACCACACCAGCAAAGGGAAACTTACCTCTGACGACTCACATGCAAGCGCCGTCCAGGGACATCCAGATGACGCTTCAAGACATCGCGTTCCGCCCCCAAATGTGTAGGATACCGGACACCCATGGGCAAACCAAGGTCCACCGCAACACCTGCCGTCAAGCGACCAGATCGCAGCAGGTCAGTGTTCACCAGAATCGTCTTCGACTGGATCAGTCACTTGGATGCCCCTGGGACCGACTGGTCCGAAGCTGTTCCAGGCCCGAGCGCGCAACGCGGAGCAAGAACCGCGAGCTCTCGAAACGGCGACGCGTGGCAAAATTAAAAATCATTCCAATTTTTAGTCAATGGAAAATCAGCAAAAGAAAAATATGGAATTTGCTCTGCCACGTGGCGAAGATGCTGGGGGGAGCCGCCTACCTACCCGGCAGGTGATCTGCAGACCCTCTTCGACGCGGCGATGGAAAGATTTTTGCAAGATCGTCAAGTACCGCAGGCACACCCTAACTGGAATTTGGTCGGAAGAAGACCAGGGGCGCAAATGAAGACCTCTCAACACGACCAGAGCCTAGGCATACAAATGCCAAGATTCCATACGATGACCGAACTCGGCATGGCGTCCGTCGGCTCTTGAGAGTACGACCTGACAACATGGAAATAAGAGGTCCTAAGTCGATGATGGAGAATGCCGCGCTGGGGCAGATACCAAATATGGTCCCTCGCATCAGACTCTCGGCGACCTCGGATCTCAAAGAATGTCATGGAAGAGACCAAGACGAAGACAGAGCGCGCAGCTGGGTATTGACGGTCAAGAAAGAATTTATAAGAGACCAAGCACCAGACGACGAACGATGTCTCGTTTTTGGAGGGTTGCTGACTGGTTCAGCGCAGAACTGGTACCGTCAATTGGGTCGCTCAGTCCGAGGAAACGGGAAAACCTAGTGCATGAATTCATGATTCATTTCTATGGTATGGAAGTTTCTGTTGCTCGCCAGTATTATCATGCGAATAAAAGGTCGGAGGAGGCCCCGCTGGATTATCTGTACCACCTAGATGTGATTGGACTTAGGGCAAAGGGAACCTTAAAGATGGGTCGCTTAAGATTCAGAAGTATCATGTCGATCACTACATTTTGACGGTGGACGACCCGGAGCTAGCGGACAAATTGACTATGTTGCGTCTAGCGGATTTAAAAGAACTGAAGGAAGTATTGACAGCATGTCAGTGGACGAAGGCACGACGAGGCAAGATGTTGTTTGGATCAAACAAGTTTCGTCAGAAGGCACCCGCACTCCCTGACAGGCCGAGAGATATGAACCGCCGCTCTATACATGCAGTTCGGGCGTCCCTGGAAGACTCGAGCTCTGAATACTCAGCCGATAATCTTCGAAGAACGAAGGAGATCTAAGGCGGGTCTACCTTATGGAGAAGGAAGAAGGGAGGGACCCAGGTGTGAGGTTCTCAAATAATCTACCCACCAGGGAGGTCGACCAACATCACCAAGTAGTGGACCAGCGTCCCGGCCCTTCGTCAGCGGTCCCAAACGCGAGATGTGCTTATTGCAGATTCAAAAAACATGGAGATTTGAATTGTTGGCAGCGATTGACCTGCGACCGCTGTGGAAGAAAGGGTCAACCGTCTGATCGCTGTCTGTTTGTGTACCGAGGTTGTGGAGAGATTCATGAAATCGGGAAGTGCCAGATGGAGGAGTTCTACAATTTGTTTTGTCAATGGTATAATTCGACCAAGCACGCCGAAATGTTCTCGGAGAAACTCGAAAAGATGGCAAATTAGGACGCTCGCCAGGTTTGAATCTGGTACGAGCCGAGCGTTCTAATTGTTGTATCTTTGCATATGTGGAAAACCAGCCCAAGGAGGAGACGGTTATTCCAGTTAAGAATGGAAATATATCGAAGATTGGAAATTACCCTGTGGTCCATGCTGCTTCTCTAAATATGCCTAATAATTTTGCTCGAAAGAATGCAGTAATGGAGATAGACTACTGCCGGGCGAGTCCAGGGGGTATTGGAAATACCACGCTCCCACCAAATAGTTCAGGCAATCCAAAGCCTACGGAAAGGTCAACAATGATCATGCAAATTTTTTGTTCGATGCTGGTGCCGAGACTTTCATCCTGGATATCGCCTTTGCTCGTAAGGTAGGTTGCCAAATTGATGAAAGTGAACGACAAGAATGTATTGGCATTAATTAGTCCGTATATAATACGAGGGGGCGCACTCTCATCAAGATCACGCTTAATGGGAACTTGGTGTACATCTTTAAGGTGTGGGTAGGCCCTATGGTGGATCAAAAAGCGATTTCGGGAATGTATTTCATGGACCCAGCCGGCATCCGGCTAGACTTGGTATACGGAACGCTTTGTCTCTCCGATGAAGTTCGAGTGCAATTCACCGGGCGGAGTACGCTTTACGATACCCGAGTGTCGGACGTGAAGCTAGGTCAATATGTATATGTACCTGTTGGAGGATGTACAGATGTCCCTTTTAAAAAAGTAGACCTCAGAAAAGTGGAAATTGTGGGTCACGAGAGGTGAACGATGGGTGACCACTATGATCCAAGGATAGGACGGCTACAGATTTGAAGATATCCAACGTCAGCCCTCGCCTCTTAATATTTCACGATATTACCAAGATAGGTATGTAATTGACCAATTAACAAGGTGTGAGAACACCAGGGTTTGTCTCGATAGGTTCTCGAAGATATGCTGAATGGCTAAATCTGGCCTAAGAATCTATCACTGACCAGGTCGATCATCAGGTCGAACCAATAGAAGAAGAAGAGGGACCACTAAAGGAGATACCAGAGTATAGGACTTCGTCGCACATTTTACAGCGACCGACGGCTCCAGCCCCAATGATGAATATGACGCACCAACCGGTGCCCGAAAAAGAGGGACAACCGTGCAAAGAGAAGGTGAATCTACAGAAAGGGACCGCTCCATAACGGAATGTATCTAAAGAAGACCTAATCGCAGTGACCACCACCAATGAGAAGGAAGCCAAACTGGTAGACTTGTCACAGGCAGATGAGCAGGTGTGTACTTTCGAGAGTGGCGAACTTTGGGCCGAGGACATAAACAAGGATGATCTATCATACCGGAGGTAGACCCCTTATCCAAGTATTGAGTTAGAAGACATACAGATCCCTGATCCGGATGGGAATACGCCTGAAGAGGTGGACCGTCTAAGACAAATAATATGGAAGAAGCTACATCTGTTGATGGGGAAGGTAGCGCCTTGCCCCCCAGCCGCTCGAGGGGCGATATGCGATATCGATGTGGGGAATGCAAGGCCGATCACGCAACTTGTACGGTAGGTGGCCTCTCAGATCAGTGAAAAGTTAGCTGACCTGATCAAGGGACTGCTATCGGCAAAAATCATCAGCCATCCACCTCGCCGTGGGCCAGCCCATATATAATTATCGTGAAGAAGAACGGGGTGGACATCCGATTATGCATCGACTATCGGATGGTGAATGATCATGGTCTACCCTATGCCGTTGATTAACGAATTATTAAAGGACCTGGAAGGAGCTTTATGGTATTGTTCTCTTGAGGTTTTTGGGTCGTCAGTATGACCGAAAGGGCGAGACTAATCTCAGCTTTCGTTACTCCAGTGGGATTTTTTGAATGGCTTCGGATGCCTTTTGGGCTTAAGAATACGCCTCAGATATATCAAAGGCGGTTGGATAATGCGTTATATGGATTCTTACGGATTTCTCCAGGGACTGCCCCAGAGGAAGCAGAGGATTTGTTTGCAGTAGGGGAACCAGATGCAAAATCGGGCCCTTCGATATTGTGTCGACGATTATACATTGACGATATACTTGTTCCTGCCGAATCGTGGGACTTATTATGCCAGAAAGTGGAGCGGCTGCTAGACGTGTGTGACTATTGGAATTTGTCGTTCAGTGCCGTCAAGAGTACGTGGGGGTGTCGGATGGTCGAGTATCTTGGACATCGAGTTTCCAAGGAAGGGCTAGAGGCCCACCCAAAGGATCTTCAGCCTTTGGTCGACCTACCTCTATCGACAACGCTGAAGGCTATGCAATCATTTCTTGGAATCCTTAATTACTACAGCAGGTACATCGAAGATTATGCCGTATACGCGTCGATCCTTTATGTACTGAGAGGTGAATTTTCACGCTTGGAGGTGAAAATTGAAGGCTAACGATGAAGTGGCGGCCCAGAAAGACAACGAAGAAAAATGGTCGAAGGTACAAGTAGCTTTTGCCATGCTCAAGAACAAGATTGCTACGGAGCCCATCCTACGACATTTCGACCCGGCTATAGAGGCAGTTACTATTGTCTACGAAAGTGAGTGGGCCATCTCGGCGTCGTTGGTGCCGAATTACGACGGCCTATATATGCCAGTAATGTTCACGAGCCGAACCATCAAGTCAAACGAGTTGAACTATAACACAGTGGAAAGGGAAGTGCTGGCGTTGTTACGAATATTGGAGACTTGCTTCACGTTGTTGGTCACCCGACCCCTCAACGTTCTGACGAGACATTCTTCACTAGTCTCGTTGGTAAAGTCTTCGGGGTTGCAAGGCCGCTTGGAAAATTGGGCCGCTCTCTTGTCCCAGTGGACTTTGGAGATTATAAAATCCAAAAAGGCGAAGACCAGGTGCTGGGGGCGTTAGAAGCCAGTATTGCGCCTCGAGAAAATGTAGACTCAATTCTGTCGTCAATTGCTCCCAAGAAGCAATCCAGGCAGACGGCCGACCTACCGACGCCCACAGTGGAACCGAACGAAGAACTATATGTGATGAGTTTTGGTGGGTAGGTCCGTGTGAAGCAAGGTGGAGGGACCTGTAGTGCTATTGTATGGAGACTTCCTGCATGGACTATAGTCGAAGCTGCGTCTAGATACCTCGATAAGTCTACAGTGAATGAGGCAGAATATGAGGGCATGTTGCTGGGTTTTGACCTGTTAGAGTCTCTGTAGCGGCGGCGGCTGATCATCTGTGTAGATTACAATCTGGTTGCAAGAAAGATGCGTGGATAGATCGAGTGTAAGGCTTCAGGTTTGTCCCCGTTACGGACAAAGTCATTAAGCAAGCTCCAGTCATGGCCCTCCCATGCGGTCTTACATGTGAAACGAGACTGGAATCAGAGCGCGGACCAGTTGTCCAGTGCGGCTTTGCAACAACAGAAAGGGATCTAGTTAATACCGAAGGGAGAGTGGACAGGTCTAGAAGCGATCAATCGGCTGCCAAAGGGTGCTAGTCCCTAAAGAATGGAGTCCGTCTGTCAAGATATCCTTTGTGACAAGGTCACGGTCAGAAAATATGGAGAAGTTATGCAAGAAGATGTGATACAACAACTTCGGGTAAACCAGATCCGAGAGGCGCAAGAAGAAGAGAGCTGGGTACGAGAGTTAAAGGCATAATTTAAGGGAGACTGGAATGACCTTTCTATGGAATCGGCTCGGACTTGCAGTAAGATGTTCGGAGACTAATAAATAAGTGAAGAAGGACTGCTAGTGTACTGCCCCGGCCAGAGAATTGAGGGAGACGACCGAGATATAATTGCCAGATTGGTGATACCCGAGAGTCTCCAGGCCGACGTCCTTCATCACTATCATACAAGTCTAGAGGGCGGGCATCAAGGGATTGTACGTACCTACTATCGGATTCGTCGGTATTGTCATTGGAGAGGTATACTTCGGAGTGTCCAAAGAGATATGGGTCTTTGCATAGATTGTGAAACTGGAAAAGGGAGTCCCACCTTTCAAGTGAAGACCCCGGGGAATGTCGAAGCGACGTACCCTTTCCAAATCATTGCGATGGTCCACATACCCTCTCTTCCCAGGTCATACAAAGGAAACACGGAACTACTGATCTGGGTCGACCTGTTCACAGGTTATGTGATGACCAAGGCTAGTGCGTCACGGAAGGCCTAGACAGTAGCCGAGGAGTATGAAGAATGTGTTTTCCGCCATTTTGGTGCCGGTGAGACGATCCTTCACGATCGGGAACCGGATTTTGTGTCGGAATTTTCCCAGCGTATAGCCACATAGTGGCTCAACGTCAGCAAGCGACCATGGCCTACCAACCCCAGGCGAACGGTACTGCGGAGAGAATGGTCCAGACTCTGACGAGATCGATCAAGATGTATGTGGCCGACGTGGGCAGCGAGAATGGGATGAATACGCGGAACGTTAATGTTCGCGTTAAACACGGCTCAAGACAGAGTGCGGGAAGAAACACCGTTTCTGATCCATGGATGGGATGCTAGGACCACTCTTGAGACTATGTTACCGGTGGTGAACACTCGACATCGAGAATCAGGACCTCGGAGATGGAGATATTGAATTCAGAGCCACTATCAGCGAGCAAGAGACCAAGTCAACGAGAACCTACGAGCAGCTAGTCAGGCTCAGATGCAAGCTCATAAGGAAGGGATAGTCGGCCACGAAATTCAGCCAGGGTCCCGGGTATGGCTATACTTAGACCGGGTGAAGGAGGGGTTTGCCAGAAAACTGGCCCACCTCTGGCACGGTCCTTTTCGAATTCGGGAATAGGTTGAAGATTATACAGAACGTTTGGAACTACGAGGCACGGAATACAGACTATTCCAATTGTGCACCTCTCCAATCTCAAGCCTGTCATAGAGTTACCCGAGCGACCCAACGGCGAGCTAGAAATAGACAGAGAGGTTTAAGTCATTGTGCACCTCTTCAAGCTCAAGCCTGTCAGAGAGTTTTCCTATCGACACAACGGCGAGATAGGAATAGACAGAGAGGTTCGATCCAATTTCGACGAATGTCTGTTACCAGAAGATAGCTGGGTGCGAGAGCTGGAAGAACGTGAGTATATGGTGGAATGAGATTCGCAAAATTGCTGATGCGATTCCAACTCTCCACTGGCGCCCGGACGACCGACTAACGGAGGGGGTACCCCGATTCCGTGTATAATATTTTCCTCACCTTGCGTACCCGTCGGTTGGGCGGGTTGCATTCTTCTAGGTGTACTTGAGTCGATGTTGATCCGAATTGTGTTAGGGATAGGGGGTTGGTGATCTTCTGAAAATCGTAACAAGATAGACCGAGTACTTGGCGTGATCTTCCTAACCGATCACGATTATCCAATAAAGCGATGCTTGGATCTTCTTGCCGCTTGAGCAGAACCTTCTGACCACTTGATCCGTCCTGCACTTGCTTCGCCTTGCCCTACTTGTTGTATCTGCGTCCGATAGCAGTTGAGTTGTGTTGAGAGTTCTTGCAATCCCTGGCCAAACAATTTAGGGATATGACTTGCGTGGTGTGTATGCTTCCTCGAGACGTCGGGTGGCCAAAGAATCCAGCCCGGAAGAGAAGTCGACACGTGTATTAGAAGTAAAATTGAACTCTGTTTAGTGTTAACCAATCAAAAAATCAAAATCTACGATTCTGCCTATTTGTAGTCCAGGATCTATTACCACGTGTCGTCCTTCCATAAAAATCAGATCTCGATATGTGGTCCACCCCAAATGCCTTCGCCATCCCGATCCACTGGCGATCTTGCCTTATCCTTGTATCGCGATCTGAATCAGATCGCGTATCAGTTCAGGATCGCGGTCGATCCATAATTCGTGATTCTTGTGAACTAGATCGCGATCTACTTCGGATCGCGGTTCTACTTCAGATCGCGGTTCTGAGTCGGATCGCCGTTCTGAGTCGGATCTCGTTGTCTGCACAATGGATCGCGATTGATCCTTGATGTGTGGTCCACATAATTTGGATCGCGATCTACACTTAACGAAAATTTGTTTACTCGCTCCTCCACAAGTACGAAGTTAAAGAAGTTTTGGAGAGTCGTACAGGTAAGAAGACTCGGTACGGACGGCAACAACGAGAATTCCTCGTGCGATGGAAAGGAAACCCTGACCCCTCGTTGTTGGACGAAGTGGATCTAAATTGTGAAGCCTTACTCCAAAATTTCGAGCGCAAGAAGAAAAGCCATAACCGCTTCCAAATGATGCAAAGGCCCAAGGACTAGCGGAGTGTACCGGGATCCCTGGAAGGTAGACCATAGTCTCCCATTGGTAGACCTGGTCCCTCAGCGGAATACCCAACATCTTACCGGTAGACTTGGGTCGCTTATCAGTAGACCTGGGTCCCTCATCAATAAACCTGGATCTTCTATGGGAAGACCTCGACCCCTCGCGAATGAAGCCGATGTACAGAAGAATAAAGAACGAAGAAGGAAGAACATACATGATTACCTGGAACCAGAATAAAGTAGATGGAAGATGTACGAATGCACAAAAAACAGAGTCGAAGATAACGAATGCTCGTGTTCAGAGGGAGACCTAAGAAGGTGGACTAAACTTACCCTTGATGCGATAATCAAAGTTTCAGGATGAGGCACGGAAGACAACCGATACTAAGTGAGCCACGGCCACGCGAAGTTGGACATCTGAAGGGCCGCTAGAAAGCCGAGTGAGTCTGATCCCTTCTGACGACCGGGATACCATTAAACGACACGGCGAGGTCGAGGAAGATGTAGGAAAAAGGGGTCCAGAAAGATGTCGAGATCACATCGGCTTTTACTCATTTCAACGAAGATAAAGTCGGTCACTTCCCGCTGCGGTCGAGTTGCTCGACCCCGACGCTTCTTTTGGGCGTTATAATACGACGCGAGGATGGGGTTCGCCCTCTCTTGCTTTTAGATACACAGGCAGTGGGTCGCCTCCCAAAGAGCTTGGCTGTGATCCTCATTAATCGGGTGTAGGCCGCCGCTAACTGGGCGAACCAGCTGACGGGTCGGAAGGAGACGGGTGATACAGGAACTTTGGCTGCTACCCAGGGTTCAGCAGCCAGAAGTTCTGGATAATCGGAGGGTTCACCAGTGACTTCTTCCACTTAGAAGGGCGGTCAATGTTTCCGTACGGTGGACCGATCACCCCCAAGGTAGATCCAACTGCTCGACCAAGTCTTTTGTAGACATTGTCACAATGCACCAAGAATTGACATGGTCGACCGGCCAAGGTTCCACCTCTGCGACAGAGAAGGTCTTCAGTTGCATATACCCAGGGATGATGGCATCCTCGGGAAGTGAACAAGGGTCATCCGGAGGAGACGGATCGCTCCCCACGACCATGGTAGTGTCATTTCCCTTCCCTGGGGTAGACCCACTCTCCGATCCAGAAGACCCGAAAATCGCTCGTTTCAACGAGATGCCTGGAGTCGAGGAGGACTTATGACAGACGTAGACGTTGGCGGAAGATCCGGGAAACTTTTAATCGTCGGACGTCGACCGAAGGAACGAGACATGGCCAAGGCTTTCCGGATCATTTCACTGTCATCGCTTGTTTCGCCTTCGGAAGAGTCCAGTATGATGGAGGAGCGGCTGCCAGAGACCCCGGACGGAGACACCGCGGACGTGGGGGTAGTCGACGTTTCAGACTTCGTGAACTTGGTGGACTTGGCAGACACGCGAAGTGACTTCCTCCTGGACCGTTTACCGAGAGCTTTCGTCGGATTCAAAGGTGGGCATACAGCCGTGGGCGAGACCGCCGAAGAAGGAGTTGGTTTCGGAGGCGGCCCATCTGAGAAGTCGGCGTGGTCGAGTTCCTCCACGAGAAGAGAGTAACAACTTCAACTGTGGTCAATCTTCCATCGTAGGCGGTTCATCAGTGCCGTCTCGCGCTGAAGAGCTTCGCGGAGTTGAGCCACCAGCCGGGAGTTGTCGCGTAACGCCTCTTCTAGGCGCTCACACCGGGTGGCCAATAAGGTGGATAAAGGGGAGATCTGCCCTCGCAGGCTTCTACGCGGCGAGATTTTGCGTCCACGCTGACCTGCAGCTCATGTAGAGCTACGTGCACTTTGGCAAGGTCGACCACCGCGGAAGACGAATTGTCGGCCGTGGGGGCCGATAAGACAGAATTACCGCCGACTCGGCGGAAGGAACAGCAGTGAAGACAGGTGAGTCATCAACGCGGACAGTCTCAGCGGAGCTAAAAAGTAATAACTTGGCTTGGCGAGGTCGACCGAGGAAAGTTCTTCAGGCGGTGGGTCTAAGCCGGGTGAAGACATTGCTGAAACGACAAAGAATAGACATTGACTATCAACAAAAGGCAAAGTGAAGCCCCTACGTGACTGAAAAGTGGAAGACATGCGCGTGCTCAAGCCGCTGTACGGCTGAGGATGTGCAAGGGGCGGTAGTGGTGAAGTGCTTGTTAAAATATGGGGACCCTAGAGGTCAATTGAAATTGGGGTATAAGAGACCTTGTATCAGGGAGAAGAGACCAGAGAGACAGAGGACCTCGAGGGGGGCGCGACCATTCCGAAACCTGAGATCGTGTAGGGCGGTACGACGACACGGGGCGTGTCGCCGTTGACGGCTGTATGATACAGTAAGCCGTTCCGCTGGGTAAGTTGAAGTGAAAAAGATCGATACATAGCAGGCAGGCGCTTCTTAGCTTGCTTGGATGGTTCCTTGAGGTTCCATCAGGCACACAAGATCACTATCTTGTGCACAAGCTATTCTAATGTTGTCGAGCAAACTCGAGGACAAAAAGCTGGTACTCAGCGTAGCGACAGTGGTTAACCTCACTGTCGGCTCGAAATCGGGCCGACTTAAGTTGTCCCGGTTTTATACTCCACGGAGAGGTTATAATCCCTGAAAACGACAACCACCTCGCCATGCGCTGCGAGATATGTGGACTATTTACAGTCGTGCGTAATGACGCATGGTCTGTATACACAATGAATGGTCTATATCCTAAAAGATAGCCGCAAAATTTATCCAGTGCATAATTCATGACACGGATTCCTTTTCATGCATTGAATAGTTACACTTAGTTGCCTACAGCTAGCGTGTTCGATAGCAGACGACACGCTCAGTGCCGCCTGTGTCGTATTGCATTAGTTCACATTCAATTGCAAAATCGCTTGCATCACAGACCACATGGAATGGTTCGTCTAGATCTGCAATCGCCAACACCGGAAATTGCATCAAGCTTTGCTTAATACGCTTAAAGGAACACTAACAGTCAGCATTCCAGTTCTACTTTAGTAAACCAAGAAATATATAATGTCATTTACGCGTAGTTGCGCTAGTACTTGTGCAATTATGCCGCTAGCCCAACGAGCTTCCTTAGTCCCTTGACATCAACTGGCACTGGCCAGTCGGTGATCGCCTTGATTGTTTCTGGATCAGGGCGTACGCCGTTCTTTCCGACGATGCACCCAAGAATTGGTATTTCGCTATCTGCGAATACACACTTATTGTGTAATGGGCTACATTACACATATAGCATTAACACAAATAAACAATTACATATGTAGGCAGGTGCTGGGCCCGAATAGCGGGCACAGCGTGGTAATTTATTATTGGTTTATTATTGGGCCTAAAGTCCCCAATATGGACCAATGATAAATCAACCTGAAATTGTGTGGTTCCCGAAAGGCGGGAAAACTGTCGTATTTATTACGACTAAAATCTTCGTAATTAGTACGAATTAAAACCAAAATAAAAAAATTAAAGTTAAATTGACTTAATACCTAATACTCGGGCTTGAGTCTTCCTCAAGCGCACGTGTAAGCTAGTGACGGTACGTTCTAGCCCCGTTACACCTGGTAGCACTTTGTAGTCCTTCCTATGCCCGAGTTTGGGATGAGCGAATCGTCGTACTTTGACGCTCCAGATTTATTTCTGGAGCACGCGACCTTCCCCCATCTTACTGGTGTTGAGTGGGATGCCCTTAATCGCCTCACGGCGATATCGGGAGAGGCATTCGTCGCGTCGCTGATGAGATCAGCGACCCCTGACGCGCAACGTCTCGCCATACATGAGTTTATGGCACGCGAGCTCGCCGAATCCAACCGGCGAGGCTTAACTCCCTCGCGCCCTTCACGTAATGAGGCCGTGAAGATGGAAACCTCCTCCTACTCTGGAGAAGGTAAGGACCGGTTATCGCTGAACCGGTGGTTCCGAGAAGTTGATATCGCCATCGCCTCGAGACTTCTTGAGGCTCCACAGGCGAAGGTCAACTTTCTTCTTTCCCGCCTCACCGGGAAGGCCAAGGAGTGGGCTCTTGGTAAACTCGTTGTGGACGAGCACGCATTTCCCACCTTGGTTACCATCCAGGACGATCTCCGTCTTGCCTTCGAGCCACCACAAGAGGAGAAACTGGTGCGATCAAGATTCCTGTCGATGCGACAGGGTAAAATGGCGATGCGCGACTACGTACAGATGGCTAGGCATCTGGCGTCGTGTATTATCACGCACCCCATGGACATGTACACACAGGTGAATGTCTTTGTGGATGGTATGCGTGAGGGGCAAACCCGCTTATCGCTGGAGCGCGCCGAGCCTGCCACATTGGAGGAGGCATTCGCCATCGCACTTCGTGAAGACTTTAGGGTCACAAAGGCATATGCCAAACCCTCGGTCGTCAGCGTTCCCCGGCCTTCTGGCCCAGAACCTATTGAGATCGACGTTATTGAGTCGTCGGGTGACCGGCGACGTGTCTTTCATCATAAAGGTGATGCTCGCACCGGGCGTCCAATGGTTTGCTTTCGTTGTCGCAAGCCAGGACATCGCGCGGCAGAGTGCCGTGCGCCAGCCCCATTATCGGTGCAAGTAGTGGACGCCCATCATGAGGGTGCTGTACCGGCCGCACGTCCAAAAAACGGTCGGGACCAGTAGGTGCAGGGCGCCCTACTGGTTAGAACGGAGGTCCGGGTCCCCCGATGGCAGCCCAACCTTCCAGTCCTCCTGCGCTACGCGCACGGTTAAATGCCACCACTACGAGTGGTGATTCACGTCTGATTATTGTCAGTTTACATGTCGCCGGCGTCCGGCGACCTCTGCGAGCACTCCTGGACTCAGGAGCAACAAACAATTTCTTTCGTGAATCTTGTTTGTCGATGCTGCCTCCCAGCATTCAGGTCCGTGAGGGACCTGACCAAGTCGTCGTCAAGTTACCTGACGGGAAACCACACTGCGTATCGCGGCGCAAAGTGTCGTTGCTGTACACGTTTGATGGTTTTCGCAGTAATGATAAATTTTTGGTGATCGCAATGAATTATGCATTCGATTGCATACTGGGCATGCCATGGTTGGCACGTTATAAGCCCCAGATCGACTGGTTAGCCAGATCAGTGAGACGTCGACGCAAGTTCGATGTCAGTGAAGTGTTTACCCATCTCTTGGTATCTCCAAGTGACTGGCCAAACGTCACAGTCGTGGATCGCGATTCCACGACGTTGGCGGTGCACAGAGCGAGCGATGGCCCTCTCTGCACTGCTTGTGCTGTTCTTCGAGACACAAGTGACAGTGACTCCTCGCTACAGAGCGAAGAGGACGACGAGGACGACGCGGTCGAACAGGGGTTCCCGCGCGTCATTAATGCGGTTGAACAGGGGTTCCCGCACGTGAATGCAGTGGTTGAACCGGGGTTCCCATCTGCACCTATTGTGGTCGAGCAGGGGCTCCCACAAGGGCATTGTGGCGACGAGCATGAGCTCGCCAGCGAGTGTGACGTGGACGGACAGGAGTCCTCACGCGAGAGCATGATGGTCGAACCGGGGTTCCCATCATCACCCACTGTGGTCGAGCCGAGGTTCCCACATGGGCATATTGTGGTCGAGCAGGGGCTCCCACACGAGTACAACGTGGACGGACAGGAGTCCCCACGCGAGAGCATGATGGTCGAACCGGGGTTCCCATCATCACCCACTGTGGTCGAACCGAGGTTCCCACATGGGCATACTGTGGTTGAGCAGGGGCTCCCACGCGGGTTTACGGCGGCCGAGCAGGAGCTCCCGCATCAAGTGTCGACGGTCGAGTTTGGGGTACTCCCGTCCAGTGTTTCCGGATTCTTGGATGACGACATCCAGTGCCTAGAGGGGGGTGATGGTTTATCACCTGACTGCGGTTCGCCAGCTTCGAGTAGTGACTCGAAGCACGATGGGGACAACAGCACCGAGAATTTAGCGTTGGAATGTGTCCACGCTATCGTGTACGTGGAAGGGAGTCCACAAAGGCGCCAATATATCGAGGTCGAGAGTCCTCCTCGTAATGCGTCTTCCATTACAAGTCTTCCAGGGCTTTCCTGGAAGCATTTCCTACGTGACCTTAAGGGAGGCACTGTGGAACAAGTGTGTCTAATCACCAACGAGGTGGTTACCGTGGCAAACGAGGAGCATATGGCGCGTCCTCAAAGCGCTGAGCCGAAGTCTGCGCGTGAAGAAAGGTTTGCATCACAGTCATGGGAGGCCCTGCTAGAGTCTGGTAACCCCGTCTACGACATTGCTCGTGAGTATGCAGACGTGTTCCCGGACAAGATCCCGGCTGAACTTCCTGCGGACCGCGGTGTTCGGCACGAGATTGATCTTGTGCCAGGGTCGAAGTATTGTGTGACACGGCAGTGGCCGTTGCCTCGAGATCAAGTCGAAGCTATTGACGCATTCTTTGAAGGCCGCCGCAAAGCGGGTCATGTGCGGGAGAGTATCTCACCACATTCGAGTCCAACCTTCTGCGTGAAGAAGGCTACGGGAGGCTGGCGGATATTGCATGCGTTCAATAAGTTGAATGATGCCACTATTCCTGCGCAAACGCCAATTCCCAGGAAGGACATGGTGCTGAATTCCATGTCAGGTAGTGTCATCTTCAGTGCCATCGACTTGACCGATGGCTTTTACCAGATTTTGATGCGCCCGAGCGATATCCCACTCACCGCGGTGAGCACCCCGAGTGGCATGTTATGGGAGTGGCTGGTAATGCCACAAGGGTTGAAGAACGCTCCGGCCACTTTCAATCGCATGGTGTCTCAAGTGTTGAGACCTCTTCGGAACTTTGCCCCAAGTTATTTTGACGATATCTTCGTCCATAGTCGCGCCGAGGGCAACCTCAACGATGTCCAAGTTCACCTTCAACACCTGAAGCAAGTGTTTCAAGTTATGCGGGACAACAAGTTGTACGCGAATCTCAAGAAGTGTGTCTTTTGTGCACCGGAGATTCAGGTGTTAGGTTGCTATGTGAGTAAATCGGGAGTTCGAGCTGATCCAGAGAAGGTGTCGTCCATCTGTTCTTGGCCCACGCCCAAGAACCCTACGGAGTTGCGCCAGTGGCTCGGCTTGGCTAATTATTTGCACAAGTATACAAAGGATTATGCTGGTTCTATCCAGCCTTTGTCGTCACTCTTGAAGAAAGACGCCACGTGGTTGTGGCGTCCCGAGAACCAAACAGCCTTCGAAGCAGTAAAGAAGAGCCTAGCGTCAGCGCCAGTCCTGGTCCTACCAGACGATTCCAAGCCGTTCCACGTGGTTTGCGACGCCAGTGATTTTGCAATCGGTTGTGCCCTCATGCAATTTGATGATGAGGGCCGTGAACGAGTCGTGAGTTATCAGTCGCGACAGATGAAGCCAGCTGAGAAGAACTATCCGGTTCACGACAAGGAGTTATTAGCGATGCGCTATGCACTCATCAAGTTTCGCGTGCATCTCCTTGGTGAAAGTACGTTTGCTTTGTACACCGATCATGCATCGCTGCGCACAGCGATGAAGAGCCCACACCTGTCCCAACGGATGGCACGATGGCTCTCATTCTTCTCTGAGTACAACTTCGTCGTGCATTACAAGCCAGGCAAGACCAATATTCTCGCTGACGCCTTGTCACGACGTCCCGACTACGATCCTCGGACTGCTCTGAGTCGCCAGGCTACTGATGACGAGGACGATGATGACCGATGTGCAATGTGTGTATCGCTGAACTTAACTCGGGTTACACCCGAGCCGTGTTTATTTGATGAGATCGTCGCAGCGTACAAGGGTGACTCAGATTATGCATACATTATCGAGTATCTGCGTGCTCCCAGCGATGCTGCACTGGGAGCATTATCCCGTACCAAGCGCGACCATATTCATCGATACAGTTTAGATGGCGATTTGCTTCTGTATAGCATCGACCAATTCGATTCTCCTCGCACGGTGATTGCCAATGACATGGATTTGCGTGCAAGAATCATCACGAGTATCACGATGCTCCTGCTGGCGGCCATTTAGGCCGCGAAAAGACTTTCGCGGCTGTGTCTCGAGACTTCTTCTGGCCCCACATGTATAAGTGGGTACGCAACTGGATCCGAACGTGCGAAATATGCCAGCGTGTGAAGCCATCTCCATCGTCACAGGCTCCCTTGCGATCGTTGCCAATTGCAGCAGAGGCCTGGAGATCAGTTTCGATGGACTTTATCTTCGGGCTTGCGCCCGATAGCCAAGCTCGAACGGGCATCTTGGTCTTTGTTGACAGATTCAGCAAGATGACACATCTCGTGCCTGTTCACGCTAAGGTCACCGCGGCAGAGACCGCGGCGCACTTCATCGACGCGGTGTTCCGTCATCATGGCCTTCCAGAAAACATTGTTTCGGACCGTGATCCGCGATTTACGTCCGCATTTTGGACATCACTTTTCGAGCTCCTCGGGACAAAACTGCTGATGTCGACGGCATCCCATCCGGAAAAGGATGGGCAGACCGAGCGCGTGAACCGAGTCCTCGAAGATGTTCTTCGGAGTTATGCTACGTCATTTACAAGTTGGAGTGCATTTTTACCACTCGCTGAGTTCGCACTCAACAACGCCGTACACGCGTCAACAGGGCTGACTCCATTTTTTGTGAATTCGGCTCGTCACCCTCGTGTTCCTATTTTCCTGGCCGTGGGGCGACCCACAACACCTAGTGACTCCACTCTGGGGGGGATAAAGGTGATAAACAAAAATCGAGTGCAGCTCACGGTATTTTGAGCGCGAATACAGTAACACGATCCAAGGCAAAGACGGCCATTTTGACGCCATCAGATGTGGCGTCCCCATTAGCTCGATGGACTGCGCAGACATTGATTGACCCGTCTTCGGGTAAGCGTTCACCTACTGCCAACTAAGCGCCGATTGAGTCGGCGCGACCAATTGATGACATGGCCGTGTCGGAATTTATACTCCAACGTCAAGCCATCACCAGGTTTGTACGCGACGCACTACAAACTACTGTAGACCAACAGAAGGAGAACGCTGACAAACATGGCAGAAAGAACATGAGCAAGTTTGAGAAAGGTGACCGTGTATTATTATCGACGGAAGGTTTAAGGGATTCTGCGGTCACTAATCTGGGCGCGAGTAAACTCGCGCCACGCTTCATCGGTCCATTTAAGGTTCTGAAGGCAATTGGCGACGCTTATACACTCGACGTCCCCTCTTCACTGCGACTCCACCCGACATTCTATGTCGGGCGGCTGAAGGAATATCGTCCGGCTACGCTTCACGGTTTTGCTCCGACGCCGGCTTCAGGGGTTCGTAAGTCGAACGGCCTTCCCGTCGCGCTCGACGCGCCGATGACATGGGGCGGGGTCTCGATCCCGTCTGAACCTGACCAAGCATCTGGCGCTCCAGAATCCGCTCGAGCAGTTCACGGTTCGACTGCCGGGTCTCACTCGAAGTCTTCTCCGCCTGGGCAGCACGTTCACTGGCAGCCTCAGCCTCCAGCCGAGCATCGGCAGCTATATTCACGGCCTGATCAACATCGTCCTGAGCAACCAGGACGCCAGCTCTACCACCGCGAGGGCCCTCCTCCGCTTGTTGATGCGGAGGGACAGGTGCGCTGGATTGTAGACCGCATTGTGGGTCACGAGGACCCTCCACAACCATTACTGCAGTCGGCTCATGAGAAGCGTGCGGTTCCATCCGTGCGTAGGTACCGAGTACGTTGGCTTGGATTCCCTCCCGAGCAGGATACATGGGAACCACGTTCCTCGCTCCTTCGTGACGTTCCAGATGTGGTTCTGTCGTATGAAGCCACGAAGTCGGACTATTCCAAGGCGGGCGAGCACGCGAACGCTCTCGTGACAAACGAGAGCGGTAAGGAGATTCACGTTGTCGGAAACGGGAACGATGACCAGAACGAGAACGATGTCGCGAACGAGAACGACGCCGTGAACGAGAACGTCGCGGTGAATACATATCACGATTGCGAGGCGAGAATCGCGAAGCAGGACGGACAAGCGAACGTGTCGCTGCCCTGCGCTGATGATCCCGCGGAGATTGACTCCGCTGTCGCGAGTGGTGCTGCCAGCGAGGCGCACCACGAATAACTGCGCTTCTCCGTTCGCTCAGACTTCGCTCATACTTTGCAATCCAACTTCGTTCGCGATCGCTGAGTGGACACTCAGCGATGTGTCGTCGCCATTCGTCATGAGTTGGGCGTGGAGTCGAGTCACAAGATTGGCATCCTTCATTGACATGGACGAAGCAGAGACGGTCCTCATTCCAAGCTTCCTCACACACTCTTTCGCGTAGCGCGCCGATGGAGTGATCGGCGCGAAGTTCCTCTCGATTGGCGAGCCATAACTGGAAGCTGCTACCATCCTCGAGCATCCGATTCCAACGTTGGATGAAGGCGCACCAAGAACGTTGTAGAGCTTCATGCTCGATTCCATCAAGACCTTTCCCGCGCAGTTTTCGAAATCGGCGGAAGTATTCCCGCATCATGTCCAGTGAGTCCGGAGCGTGAGCTCCGGACAAGTCGTACAGCGACCAAGGTATGAGCTGCCGCGCCATGATGCTGGTTGATGCATTCCCGCTGATGTATCTTGGGCGTCCTGCTGGATTGGGTTCTGGGTCTCCGGACATTGCTTGTTCGTTTGTGGGCGAAGGGTTTTCGACAGTTGAGCACTCACGGTTGGTGAGTGCTGTCATGAGAAGGGGGTGATGTAATGGGCTACATTACACATATAGCATTAACACAAATAAACAATTACATATGTAGGCAGGTGCTGGGCCCGAATAGCGGGCACAGCGTGGTAATTTATTATTGGTTTATTATTGGGCCTAAAGTCCCCAATATGGACCAATGATAAATCAACCTGAAATTGTGTGGTTCCCGAAAGGCGGGAAAACTGTCGTATTTATTACGACTAAAATCTTCGTAATTAGTACGAATTAAAACCAAAATAAAAATCAGAGTTAAATTTACTTAATACCTAATACTCGGGCTTGAGTCTTCCTCAAGCGCACGTGTAAGCTAGTGACGGTACGTTCTAGCCCCGTTACATATTGAGGTTGGCGTATCACTCCTGCTAGCGCATATGTGTAAGAACCTTACGGACATGGAGTCGATGGACTTCCACGTCTGGTTTCCCGTCCATAGCCCGGCTATGGATGAACACATCATCGAAGTAACTCGGTGAGAATGCGCGCACCGGTCTCAATAGATGTGAAACACATCTATTGAATGTGGCTGGTGCATTACTAAGCCCTTGCGGCATCACCAACCATTCTCAGAGCATACCACTGGGAGTGCTCACTCCTGTGTACGGCATGTCCCGTTCACGCATTATTATCTGATAGAAACCATTCAACAGATCCATGGACGAAAAGATGGTACTCTAGACATACCATCTATGATTACGTCCTTCTCTGTATCGGCGTTTGCGACGGTATAGTTGCAACGCTCAACTTTTACACAATTAATTATATAAAATTTCAAAACGTTTTTCGTTGACGGTGCACTATCCGCCACCCTCATGTGGCCTTACGCACGCAGAAGGTCGGAGAGCTGTGAGGGTAAGTTGAACCCCTCACATTGCCCGCAGCAAGGCGATCGCAAAGAGCTTATTAAACGCTTCGACCTGTCTCGAGGCAGTGGCCACACAATATTTTGTGCCTGGAACTAGGTCGACCTGGTATCAAGTACCTTTATCCTTAGGTAACTCGCACGGTATGGATTCAAGGGATACATCCTTGAATTCATTCAAATCCTTCTACAAAGCATTTGACTTGAGTGACTCCCAGGATTGCGATCTATATCGCTCAATCCGAATCTACACTTTCGTCCATTGTGAGGCCATCGCGCTTAATCACACGCTTTTGAACGCTTGGGATGTTCATCATATGGTCATCTGATAAACAAGTGACAGGAGTCTTCACGGTTCGATGCTGCCAGCTTTATTATGGCTCAGAAGGCACGAGCCATGGTAAACTTTCAGCATCGAACTCAAAAGGCTCGAGCCATGGTTATTGTAGAATGACATCAAATTTGTTATCCAGATCGAGTACGATGAAATTATCATCGTACTATTTTCCTTTAATCGTTTAGTGAACTCCTATTACACGTTTCTTTACTGTTACGGATGCGCCAGTTGCAGGGCGCACCGTCATCCTCATTGGACGGTTCTTGCACTCAACATATTTGAGCCTACGATCATCTAGCAGCTGGCGTCGACCAAAGTTTTTCGATGCCTTGCAGTCAACTAGAGCTCTAAGTGACATGTCTGTTGTCACTTCGATCTTTATGGTGGTGAGAGATACCTCATTACTAGGAGAGGCAACTACAGTGACTGTGTTTTGGGAGCAACCTTCGTCAGGAGTCTCGCAAACTCTCGTGATGTTGCTGGATAATTATGGCGCTCTGCTCCTACTGACCCCGACCGTTTTTTACGGTTAATAACGTTGTTGCGGTTTCGAAGCAGCGTGGGACCCACGTCGCTGGCCCTTCTTGGCAGATAGACGGTCGTCACTTCCAATGTGACGGGACACTTGGCGTGGGGTAAGCGTAGTGACCCATCTTCTGAAAGCAATTGCAGCTTCTATCCTGGAGAGCGAGGTCGCTCGCTCTCTTCATAGGAGAGGCTCATTGGCTCTGGGTCTTCGCCTTCCTGTTGTCTCGGTGGACGATAGGATCCCGATTGGTCCTGTTTCAGGATGACGTCCTCCTGTTTCGATTCAGAGATCTCTGGATCAAGCGACTCTTTCTCCAAGCGAAACAGAAGGGTATTGACGGGACCATCTTAATGCCTAAGCTTTGGCACGTCCAGCTACGTTCGACATCACAAACTTGACCTTCATCGCCTCGACTTCGATGCGAAAAGCCTCGTCGAGCTCGGCGAACAATCTTAACAAGGAGTCACTTCGTCTGCCTTGAACTTGGAGACATCAATCTTTAAGGAATAGGGTCGACGTGTATTCATCGACCCGGCAGCAGCAGTAGCACCTGCTTGCTGTTGTCTCAACAGTTCGGACTGTTGAAAACCCTGCTGTCTCTAAGTAAGATTTTTGAGTGCCTTGCTCTCTCAACAGAGCTACTTGTTGTGAACCTTTCTCTTGAAGCAAGGTGAGTTTCTTGACGACTTCGTCAAGCTCATGTTGCATGAACTTGGAGATGGTTGCATGTTGTTCGTCTCCTCCTAGAGAGAGCACCATGGCACCGACGGTGGCATATCCGACGGTTTCATCCAGACGATGTACCGCTTGCCATTCGAGATTTCTCAAATGTAGGAAGTCATCACGAGATACGTGATGACATTCTACATCCGATAGTTCTATAGGGGATGTATCATTGATCGTTAAAAAGACCACAAAGTTTTATCAGGTGTTACGGGGCATACTGATAACAGTATAGTGATGACAGTGTAAGCAGGTGCCTCTATATCTCTCTTACACAAAGAAGGAGAGGAAGCTACACAACTAACAACCGCTTTGTTGTGAAGAGAATGAAAACTGTATATAATATAGTTATCTAATATAAACTAAATCTGTTATAACCTTGTCTTTAACAATATATTCAACTACATCTATGTATGTCAACTACTTGCCCTTCACTCATTGCGTGCGTCCATCCTTCATTGACCAACGCATTGGCTGCTATCATGGCCTATATCAGGCAGTGAAAAGGGCATCTCCAACTTTAAGGAGATGCGACGACAAATAGTATCTTAAAAGGTAATATTGTAGAATACTATCAGTTAAGATACAGCTAAGATATAAGGCACTGAATATTAGTGTCTATGGATGTAATGGGTTGACTTTTCTCGAGTCTCAGGGAGGAAGAAGAAGTTGGTAATATTTTGTTTTTTTATAAAAAGCAGTCGCTACAATAAGTAGCGGATAACGTACACGTCAAAGTGATTGCAAGATCCCTTGCTTACAAAGTTTTCTTTATAAAGACACATGATTATCTGCTGCATTGGCATCACTTGTCAATCATTGTACTGTAATTTAAATATCTGTCATTACCACGAACAAAGAAAAGACACTTCGCAGCGTATGGTCTGTATAAAAAGGCAGAGGGTATAGAAACACTCGTTTAGCGAATTTAGAAACATCTGACAACTTCTAATTGCATCTCGTTTTCTATTGGTTAAAATTCTACCTGCTCTTTCCATCTCGTCGTACTCAGACGTCACTTGGGCTCTGCTTCCTCTGCGTGCTACGATGTCGTCTATGGACTTATCCAGTCGTAGATTCCAGGCCGTTTCACAAGAATCGTCTGCTCTTACTCCTCTTCGATATCACTCTCCAACATTGCGGCCTCCACGCTTTTTGGGCTCTTCCAGTACGTCATTCTAATGCTCATCCTTCTTCTTCTTACTGGATTACGTAAACAGTCTTCTTCTTTTTGTTTGCTTATGTTGCTCCAGCGGGTCGAGCAAAATCGGAGCAAGTGGTGCTAGAATTTCTACATAAAGCAGCAGAACTTATTGTCCAGAGTCGAGTAAACATTCAGGCGGAGCCAGACTTGCGACGTGGTAGTCGTCGAACTAGATTTAATCTAGACATTGAAGGAGTCCCAATGGTTCGGGACGCTATGACTATTTGGAGAGAAGACGTGCGGCAGCCGCTGACCATTGACATTTATTGGGACGGAGCAGGAGATGATCGGTGTAAAGTGCTGCTTGAGCGCTGGAGTATCACGTTCGCAGCAGAAGGAGAGAACTGTGACACTCAATTGGGCTCGACGCAGGACGTGATTCAGCAACTAAAGGGGGTCTGTAAGAGGATTAGCGTGCTCTTGCGTGCTTTGTTCTCGTTCATGCGGCAACTTCCAGCGCACCGATTGTTTACGCAATCATATCCTTCACAATTGAGTTATACGATGCACACAGCACCGGCGAGCGACGCCACACGTGCGTTTGAAGCTCAACATGTTGCAACAAGTGGATATTCTTTTATTCCGATTGCGACGCCGTTTGGTTTGCTGAAAGTGGCAGCAGTTTATCGGCGTGATTGCGACCAGTTTATGGAGCAACAGGAGCAAGTTGCGCTTTCGCGTATTTTCCAGGATAATTTCATTATTCACGACTATGTACCGGGCTCGCCGGAGCTGGTTCCTGCTAGTGCGCCTGAACCGACAACAATGACTCATTTACCGATGAGAGAGATGGATCTGCGCACAGATTCTTTTGTGCCAGTAAGTGATGCAGAGCAGTTTGATGGAGGTGATGATAGAGATCTACATGTACAGCGACGTCGATCATCACCTCGCTCGATTCCTATGTCTATTGCTAAACCACAGCAGCAGTTTAACAGTACAGATCTTGTGGATGATATCGAAGCTGATGACGAAGTAGCGTCGCGGCCTCAGCCAAGCATGTCAAAACCTATGGCTATTCCACGGGTTAGCAGTAAAGGAGGTATTGCCGCTGCTGGTGCTAGAGATGTGGGGACTGCTATTGGGTATCGTGAGGTGAAAAGTGATGGAAATCTGATTCAGCATGCACATTCATACGGAGGAGACGATGACACTCGACTGCGGGATGCAGCTGCCGATCCGAATGTGACAGCGGCTCCTTATGGCTACGGAAATGTTGCAATTGAGCGGGAACAAAAGCAAAGCTTTTCGCCGTCGCTCGCATTCCAGCAGCGCCAGCAGCAGCTTTGGGAGGGCACGAACCGTCAAGAGATTGAAAGCGGGCTGCGTATGTCTCAGACATCCTCCCACGAGGAGCCATCGACCAGCAACAACAATACGTCATACCACCCATTGTCGACCCCGCCTCGTCACCCGAAGACTGTATCGTTGCAGCAGCACGACCCAAGGCGAAGAAAGATCTCTTTTAATGGCGCTTTCGTTTCTGAGGCGACTCACTCGCAGTGTCTAAACACTACTGCTGGAAGTATGGCAAAAGCAGAAGCCGTTACAATCCCTTTTGGTGATGCACGTACAGATGATATGGCGATGTTCTCTGCGAGTCCCCCGTTCCAAGCGAATCCGTGTGAGCTTCTCTCTACGTCTCCTGGTTACTCATACAGTAAGAGTCGCATTAAGGCAGGCGCTAGCAATGCGCCCACTTTTATTACGACAGATCAGTTCCAGCTGGGGCTTCACAGCGTAAAGGGGTCAACTTCTGCCAGCCTAATTTCCGTGAAAAAGCGTGGGTTCTTGCCTGATTTTGGTGACAGTGGTGTGACGGCATGGGGAGTCTCACCTGATACACCCGATTCATTTGGTTTTGCACTTATTGGAGCGAGCAGCGGAGGCCGACCCCGGCTCTCGCTTTCAGGAAGTGCTGAGACCGGTGGTGCCAGCAATGCCCAAGGTGATGATTACTTTAGCGATGGCTCGGACCTGATGCTGCCTTTTGCGATTGGGGATGGCTCAACGACTGCTACTACTGCCTTAGACTCCCAGTCAACAAGCACGCTGAACTGTTCGTCAAGGTTGGAGACTGCAGCAGTGGGGGAGTTCCTTCACCAGCTCAAGAACGCGCCGCGGTTGAGCAGGTCTGTGTCTGCTGTCTCTACGTCGGTGGAAGTCAAAAATTTGGGCAAGCCGGCAAATGAAGGCAGCCAAGGAACTCCGTTTCAGACATCAGTTTTTGACGATGAGCTTGCTGGCTTTCGCAGTCTGCGTGACGAGCTCGCTCAAGTGATCTGATTTGTGACTACAATCACCTTACATGTGTGTGTGACTTGGATTAACCATTTCCATTACTTATTAAACAGTATTTGCTATTTGTTCGATACGTTTGCGATCCAAAAACACATTCCAGTGATTGTAGTGCCAGTCACGCCATCATCTGTATCATGGTTCTCTAATCCAAGCATTCGCAGAACATGTACACGATGTGCTGTTCCGGCTATTGACCATGTCGCTGCATCTGTAATTCCTAGAACATGAAGATCTGGTTCTCCTTAAAGCCCAGATCCTTCAGCATTGTACTGACAGCTTCGTCAAAGGCTGGTGGGCCACAGTGGAAGGCAGCCACATCGGGCGACGCTTTTGGTAGTAACTCAGTCAGCATCGCCTTATCCAGTCGCATACCGGTTCGGAACGATCCCAAGTCTCGAGAATCGTCTTCACTGGCCTCATGAAGAATGTGGTGAATCTTGATCCGCTCTAAAAACATGTTAGCTAGCGGTTCCAACTGCGTGCGCGCAATGATGTGCGCTAACGAGTGGTTGCAGTCCACCAGCGTAACTGTGGCCGTGTCCTTACTGTTCTCGACAACAGCACGGATAAGCTGCATCATCGGAGTGACGCCCGTTCCAGCAGCAACCATCACGATGTGACGTACATTGGTCAGCTTCGGTTGACCTCCATAGGTCACAATGCCAGCTTCAGGGTACCCAATTTGTCCCTGTGGTCCTAGCATCTCGACATTATCGCCCACCACCAAGTCGTTCAAATAGCTGCTCATCACTCCGTCCGGATACACTTTGACAATCAGATCGAAAGACGTTGATTGAGAGAATTTAGACGTCGGCGTATACGCTCTCTCGATCGTCTGATCCTTGATCTTAGCTCGCACTTTTAAATGCTGTCCTGGTATCTCCAGTCCCAGTAATTTATTGCTAGGCAACTTGAATGTCAACTTGACCGTCTCATGACTCACTGTCTGCTTGAAGACGAGTGGAAATGATCGCCACTGGGTCTTGTGTAACGCAAACTCATCCATTTTTGTATCTGATTTGGTCATGATCGAGTCCATGTCCAGCTCACCAATATAACACTTTTCCAGCATTCCATGTCCATTGACCCATGGATGTTTCTCATTAAAGAGATCGGTACAATCTCCTCCAGCCGATAACATTAAATCTGCAATACCACCTGGATGAAATTGAAGATATGACGTCATATTGTATACTTTACCATTCAGGACACTCCAGCAATCATCTTGAGTATTATGACAAGCTACTTCTTGCATTAAAATAGCTCGACGAGGAAAAGTAGTACCTAAACCAGATAAATCTTGACCTGATTGACACAGTCGCATCCAATGCTGATACATAAATATTACAATATTAAATGCACATTTTTGTTATTAGAATAAAAGAAGAAGCTCTATAGACGTACCAATTGACTGTAACCTGGTGGTAAAGTCACTTTATTGTGGCGCTTGATCATTGTAGGATATTCCCTTGTAACAATGTAAAGGAATGAGTAATAAGAGTACTATTTTCCACTATTGTATTATAAACTATACGTAGTAGAATTCTTTGTTGTATATTACAAAAGGAAGAGCTTTTTCCTCTACGGTATTAGTTCTAAAATAATATTTTATCGTTTAATGATATTAATACCAAACTGTGATGTTTATAGGGATATAAGCTTTTCTCACGGCTTCTTGTTCTTCTTCTTCTTCTGAGCCAAAAGCTGCTGCTCCTGCTTCTGTTTTAGCTGCTTCTGCGGCGTTGACGTAGTCTGTTGCTTCCTGACTTCCCCACTCTTCATCAGTTTGTCTTCCTTTTCATTACCATTTTCTTTCTTTTCCTCTGCACGTGCAGCCTCTACCTGTTCCGTTTGCACTGCCTCCTTCTCCTTCCTTCTCTTCTTCGCTTCTCGCTCTTGTTGTTTTTCCTGTCCCTCTCTCTTCCTCCGTTCCTTCCGTGCAGCTTTTGCTGTCTCTTTCCACTCAAGAAACGCCTTGGTACGCTTAGTCGCCAGTACCGTATCCAGCCACTCTTGCTCTGCTTTCCACTCGTGCACTAACACCTTTTGCAACAGCTTTGGACTCTACATGAACAAATAATGAATCAATCAGTTCCTTAATCGTCCCATTTCAACTCGCTCTCGCTCTCTCTCTCTCTCTCTCTCTCTCTCTCTTACCAGCACATTCATCTCCATAAATCCCTTGCAGCTGCTACTTGTCGACACTTTTTTACGTCCCAAAACATCAATAAAGTTGTCCACACAACGTTCTCCACGACTGTTCGTATCAATGTCTCGTAACTTGTAAAATTGTAACAAATTCGAGTTCTGGACTTCAGATGCAGCCACAAAAAGCAGCTGCACATCAACCCCGAGGCTGATTATACGACCATTAACAATCTGTAACTCTTTCAACCACTCCCGTAACACTGAAATGTATTTCTTGCGGTCGTGAAAGTGATCGATGCGGACCAGTAATAGCTCCATGTCGTCCATGACGAGAAGCTCCGATTCTCGGAACCAACGGACACGAGCGCAAGATTTGATTGGATGAAAAGAAAATGGGTCAAAGTACGCAATAATCGCGACGATAATAGTAAAAATGAGTACTACACGATTTGAATCAAAGTATTACACTGTTTACTTTCTCAGATATATAAAAATATTAATCTTTATGCTCGAATATCAGTACTACTGTTAAAGTGAACTCAGCAGGAGAAGAGCGGGTACTTGGCACCAATCTTGCGGATATTGCGATGCAACGCTTTTCGCAATGGGATCAGATAAAACTCAAGAGGTGGATGACTCGAGCTTGATGTGGGACCACCAGTGGACAATCCGGCAATACTAAAACGAGCAGGAGACGAGCCTGACGATATTGGAGACGTCGTCGCGGATGTTGCAGGTGTCGGAGCACGTGAGCCAGTCTTTGGTGGATGATCGGAAAGGTAAAACCAGCAGCTGAAGAGAATCGAGCGAATGTCAGCAGGTGTAGTCAATGGAAGAAGCTCAGCTGTCTTGCCCAAGGGCACAGGCAGCCAAGTTGTTGCGCGCAGTAGCCGAATTAACTCGCACGTGATCGCCAGCTGGTTCTGATTGCGCATGTAAGGAGGCACGTCGACATTTTCCACGCTCAGCTCACCCTTAACACTGTTCCAGTGGCCCAATAACACAATCAACGCCGACTTGAACACAGGCACAAGACGTAGCAGCTGGGAAGAACCCAAAACCGTCGATGTCGAGACTACGGAACGCAGCAACGGGAGAAATGCAGGAAAGTGGTTCAACCACTGCTCCACACGCAAGTCAACATCGAAGCTCGAGCGATTCGGCAGCATATCCTTGTAAACGTCGTCGCTTGGAATGCCGCAGCATGGAACCACACGCTCCAAAAGCAAATCCACGACTGTCTTCAATCTCCGCTCAAACTGCTCGTCCTCCTCCATGTTCGACGTAGTTTTGTCCTTAGTTTCGGCATCAGTAAGTAGGCTAGCAGCAGTCCCGTTAGAAGCGAGAAGCTGAGAGAATAGATCGGTCGCGTACACGCTACACACACGCGCAGCATGCATTTCACGTTCCCAAGACGAGTCCAGTGTTTTCCGATACACCAGCTTTGCCTCGGCAACTTTCGTTATTACCTGTGATGACTGCAAATTTGTGCACTTGGAGCTAAATGTACGCTCGCATCGAATAATCTGGCGCTCGTCAAGCAGACCGTCATCATCGTTTGTGTTCAAGTCAGCAAAGTTTACACTACTGGGAAAATGCGTGGGAATACTGGTCACCGACGTGTTAGACAACAGTGCGTCTAACCATAACGATGCAAACATGCTGTAAATGGAGGATTGGTAATGAGCAACACCTCCATCCAGGGCTAAAACGCGAAACACAATCATCTTGAGAGTTTGTAAACGACTTTGGAGAACATTATGACCTTGCGGTAAACGCAATTCGCTGGATGAATTCTCTTCCTTCCAAACGAGTTCTGACCGATATTGCCGTAGTGTCGAGAAAAATACACCCGACAGTTTCTGCACACATCGATACTGCCAAGCTGGATCTTCGAGGGATAGAAACGGTGTCTGGGACACGAGTGAAAGTGCACGTGAAGCGACCAGCGAATCCTTCGAGCGCGCCAAATCCAGAAAAATTTCCCAGAACTCCACTCCGGAAAGACCTTTCCACAGAACAAATGAATCCAGGGTTTCGCTCCAACTCTCTGCTCGAGCAAGCTGCTGCATACAGGACGCATCTTGTTCTGAGAGCACGTTGATCGGGAGAGCACTATTTGCAGCGAACATGTCTTTGGCGTAGTTATAGCTGAGCAATATTTGAACGATATTAAGAATGCGTCGTTGAGCTCTTGGGGCAGCGGACTGGCATTCATGCATAATACTGCGGACAAAATTAACGTACTCAGGCGAAGCATGTGCCAGTAACGAGGTCAGCAATTCACAAAAAGCGCGATCTGCAGGTTGGGTCGCTGCGAAAGTTAAGTCGTTCGACTCCGCCGACATCAAATCGGTCTTTATAAGCAGCTCCGTCACCTCTTTTCGAGAAATCGACTGTGCCAGCACATACAACCACTGCTTCCATTCTTCAAAACGCCGGCTCGCTGTGTCTCTGGACATCATTTCATCAGCACCTGACGATGTCATACTACTATCAGGTGTTTCATCAGCTGAAGTCATCGCTTGGAGCAGTCGAAGAGTGCTTTGGCAGATGTACGGGAGGAACCGGTAAATTCCTTTCGCAAAGGCACGCGAGGATTCAGACCCAGCAATCTCGCGTAGCTGCTTTTGAAATGAGACAACGGAAGCTGCGAGTCGTGGCGGCAAGTCTGATGCGGATAGATTCTGTAGCAGTAGTAGCAGTTGGAAGCCTGAGTTTGACAGTTCCGCGCTTCGTTTGCGGACAAAATTGAGCAGCTGCACTTCCATTCTTTCTACATGCATATTGTCGTTACCATCAGCTTCTTTTCCTTCCCCAAACTTGCTGGCAAGTTCAATAACCAATTTCTCCGTGACAATCCACTGAAGGTTATCGTCACATGCAGCAACAAGGACGGCAGAATCACTTGCTAGCGCCACAAGCCGCCTCACTTTCTCAGTCGATCCTTCGTTGCTAGATGCACACTCTTCCAACACATCACAGAGAATATCCACCATTTTTGCCGGATACTTTTCGATCAAAAACTCCAAGGCCGGAAGAAACTGTTGCACTTCATCGTCGATTGCTCCTATACCCTGATATCTCGCAATTGCTTCACGAAACAAAAACTCTTGAACAGAGTATGAATCCATTTGCGCAATTGACACCAGCATCCACATCCAATTTGAAGGCGTTGGTCGGACTAGACACCAATCCAGCACCTGCGTCAAAAACTCTTGCCCAATTGTCTCGCCTCCACAGAGCACGGTACGTCTCAGAACGCCCATTACTTGTCCGTAAAGTGGTTTACTCGGCAATTTGCCCACCGTTTTGTCCAGATCCACCATCTTCTTCTTTTTCTCGTCAATTTTTAGCACCACAAAGCTCTGCACCGGCTCTTTCTCGTCCACCAGCTCACAAAAAGCAAGACAAAGCTTCATAACGTCCTCAAGAACGTCTTTTTGGGTGAATTGCGTGCTCACAATCCGTTGCAAACGGTCCAGTACTCGAAATATTTCCATCTCTGCTGCATTGCTATTAGTGACAACAGCAGTTTTAGTTTTTCGACTCTGTTTTCCTTTCTTCTGTCTCTTTGGAGCTGGTGCTGTCTCCGTATAGAGCTTTATAAGTGCCGCATCCAGCTCCGTCTGCAGTGTCTGTAGCTCAGCTGTTTGTAGCGTGGGCATTTTTGACACGGACTGCTTTTTTTCTTCCATTTCAACATTATCGTCAATTTCATTTTCGACAGTTTCGGAGTCCTGACTAAGTACGATTTCATCATTCTGATCGTCTGGCAATGGGGAGTTAATGAGGCTTGAGAGACCTGAGCGTGGCAGATGTGAAGCATTCTGAGGAGTGCCCACGTCATCTGATAGCAGAGAAGACATGTGCACAGCGTGCAGTAGATCGGGCGCTGTCTCCTCCATATCCTCATCTTCCGTAGCGGCGTTCAGTTGGATCTCCATGAACGTCAAAAATTATCGTTTAGAAACGTCGTTTTTGACGGATGTCTATTGATGTGGCCAACATTATACGTATTCTACGCAAAAAAAAGGCTACTTCGATAATTTCTTGATATCTATCACTACAGTAAAATCATATAAAATCGGTGGGTTTTTAAGAATAAATTACATGACTGAAATAAACGCGTCATTGTTACATCCGTTTAATTGAAATTTCTCAAATCCAACAGATTGAATGAGGAAATTGCTAATAACTTAGTACAGTACATGTTCTACAAGATACCTAGTAGTTGTGCATATGTACTACCTCTACTCTTGGTGAACTTTTCGTCATGACCTTAATGGCGTAAACGAGAACATACGAATAGTAAACTTTGCCACTTCATGGTTGCAGGCTTTAAACACCAAAGCCAAGTCCTGAGATAAACTCTGAACCTCACATAGTTGACGAGACCATGCTCCAATATCAATGCCCCCTTGCAAAGTAAAAATCTAGTATACTATCTTCATCATCTGATACCACTAGCTAGCCCCAGCGTTTAACAACTCCAGCTATAGTAAGATCATGAAAGCTAGCAAGGTTGAAAACAACAGTAGCCAGCTGTCGCAATCACAGCTACGCGAAATCGCTCGTTAAATGTGATCGAGGAGAGTGCGTTGCCATTGATGTGAAAATTTTAGTGCAAGCAATTGGAAGCGGAATTGCACGTCATGAAGTGCCAGAACGAAAAAGATGGTTGGCACTTTGTTGTTTCGTGTGGAAGGAAAGAGTAGCTGAAAGTATCCGGAAAGGACTTAGCAATGATCATAGAAGTTAGCCTAGTGCCTACTGTACAATTCCCTTATGCCATTTCGTGCTGAAGAGTTGATGTCCGATTACGTATGAGGAGTAAAACCGAGTGAGCGAGCCGACACGTGATCACTTGCAACTTTAACCTCATACGACGACAGTACTCTTTCGCTAGCCGAAAAAGTCGAGTCGCCTACTTTTCAAGACTGTTCGATCAGATGGTATCTAGACTGCCAGGAACGAAAAGAGCTATATTTTGCTGGGGCTTACTTAAACGATAAGCTTCCTATAACTTCACGATGGAACATCTTGTCCTCGCTAATGCTGAAGCTCTTTTGTGCGGGGTTTTCTAAGAGGTCGTGCAACGAGCTAGACATCAAGCATATGACATGTATAGTACTTTATCCAGTCGTAGCTGACGCATTGAGCAAGAAATCATGACAGCTGAGTATTGTAGAATAAGAATAAGCTGCAGATGCTGTTGCGATGGCAGTAGAGATGCGATAGAAGCCGCACTATCAAGCGAAAAGTTTTTAAAAGCTTGCAATCGAAGAGATCTCGGGATGAGACGACAGCTGGTTTGCACCCCGGAATGAAATGAGTTTACTGCGCAATGTTGTACAGCACTTACGTACGGTGACCGTGTCGTCAAAAGGATAGAAGCAGTTTTAGTACTTCAATGTCAAGTCCTACAAAGTTGTGCACCTCATTGTTAGTTGCCTCATGCAACACAATAATTGCTGGAACTACAGCATAGAAGCTGCTCTTGCTTACGTTCCTACTTATCTGAAAAGGCTAGAAAACCGCAAAGCAGCAAAGCTTTATCAAACGAAATCTTAGGAGCCGCTCGCTGTCGAGTGCATTCAAATACCGCTTGAGGCCGCTGCTGGGTCCATTTTCCAAAGCTTCTGGCGGCCAACTTATCCTATCGATCAAAGATTGACCTCTACCAAGAGCACAGGCTGTAAAGGCAACTGCAGCCTTGACGCAAGCCGAGAAGCGCGCGACCTCCAAGTCAGGCGCAAGTTACTGAAGAAAAGACGAAACCACTCGATGAAAAACAAGAGCGGTATGAAGCGGTTTGTATCATGTTTCCTCTTAAGCTGCGACTCTCTTGACTAACGCTGTGGCTAGACGTGGACTGCGCTGATCACGTGGAGTATTAACCGGAGCTGATATCCCAAGTCTGGAACTTGCAAGTCCTAGGCATTGAATGAAAATGTTTTGTTCTGTAACGCAAGCTGGAAAGTATTATTCTTTAATGACGCACATTCATGGTATGGTATGAAGAGAAAAAGATCGTCAAGCAACTTCTCACCTGGGTTTCTAGCGGATATATGTTCGTTAATACAGAAAAATTGATACGCCTTACCTGATAACTGCTCAATAATTCCAGTCTTGACCAAGACCCGTACACTAAATTCGGCCTAAAGTAATACTGTCTTATCTAATCAACTCCCGGTCTCAAAGCCATCAAGTTCTTTGGTATGCAAAGCCATAATGCAATCGGCGTTAGAATTGGCTTCTTTGTAGAGGAGATAACAACTCTTTGCTTTCAAAGAATCAAGGTATCGATTGCAACAGATCAGAAGGAACTTTTGTAGAGTCTTTAGAGCACAGGACTGGATTTTCTAGTAACTCAGAGTCGTAAGACGTTTGAAGGTAGCGGCAAAAGATAGGGGTGAGCGTTGAAACAACTGAATGTATATAACATACAAAGGGCAAATCAAATGTGGCAGAGGACCGAAATTGTAGCGATACAATTGCGCGTTACGTACGTCTATTCGACAGGACGAACAAGTGATACTTTTTTATATGAGATTTGCAGACATGCGCTACTTTTACCAAGATAACGATTACCTGTACCACCGCCTCACTCCTCTCATAGTGTTGTTCTTTGAAGCATATCTCAATCTATTTTTAATATAAAATATTTTGAAGAAGTGAGTACCCGGAACATTACAACAATGCGAATGTACAAGACCTTGGTAATGATATCATGAAAAATTAGATGCTAGTACAGCTTCCCCCGATCAAACGACCATGTGGTAGTGAGTGACTCGTTATAGGGCAATGCGGCATGTGGAAATGACGGGTTGTTATAGACGATCTTAGAAACAAAGAAGAGGATACACCGCACATAGAGATTGTAGCAATCGTAGTCTGCGCTGCCGCTCGCTGCGTACATCAAGAAGCTAGGTGCATGCATAGAATAGATCTTTTCTACCACTACATGCACTGGACACTCTGCCTGATACGAGCGCTTTTATCTCACGCTATGTGCTTTAACACCGAGAGCATGTACATCAAGTCGTCATGATGGTTTGCCAATCCCTGTTAAGATTTCTACGTTTGACCCCGCAGGAAACTGGCTGCATCGCCATTACAAAAGCTTCCTCTCTGCATCAACTTTTTTCCTCCTATGCGGTTGTTGCATGTTCAATGCCAAATCGATGTCACATCATGTAAATTTGGCATCGTGCATGTTGTGCGACGATAGTGCGTGGCCTCACATGAAAGACGAGGAGACGTTTTTTTTGCTGTGACAAAGTAACGAATGCGGTTGTCAATGTTGTTGTCAACGAACTTTTAGCTAATAATGGGTCGTCTGTGCCAACGGCACGTTGTGCTTATGTCGTCTATGCGTGACAACGGATCATACATTTTATGTCTAGTCGGCCGCTCGTGCGACATGGTCTTGTGCAATTGAACGACATATCGAGGCTCTCTACATAAATCCTGACGTCAGTTCATTTGTCGAGCTATGCCGTTTGAACTGAATATGCACAGTCGATCAATTCATTCTCCATTTTGCTGCTCGCTACTAACGTGAAGCGACCGAAATATCCTACTGAAGTCCTGAACGACTAGTCCTTAGTACGAAAACGCATTCACCTCCTCCCCCTTCTTGTCAAAATGGCTTTTGGCTCTCGTGTTCGCAGTCTTTGTGCTGCTGCTGTACTTTGCACTGCTATTGTCGTGTCACCTGCTGATGCGTGGCTGCCCCCAATCATCACCAAAGGCAACAAGTTTTTTGATTCCAAGACAGGTCTTGAATTTCGGATGAAAGGAATGGCCTACTACCCCCGTCCCAACAAAGGTAAATGGGCTGAAGTAGGTAACTACGACTGGGCAGCGGACAAGCATAAGGATGTGTGGAAGCCACATCTTGAAATTCTAAAGGATTTGGGTGTAAATACCATCCGTCTGTATTCGGTGGATCCAAGTCTTCCGCACGACGAGTTCATGTGTGCGTGTACGGAAGCAGGCATTTACGTCTTAGTCGGCATCACTGCTCCGTAAGTATCTCGTAGGACTATGGCAGTTCTAGTTTGTTGGTTTGTTGGTGTCTGATAGTCCTTGCATCAATGTGACAGATGCGAAAACTGCTCAGTACTCGACTACTTGCCACCCAAGTGCTATCCCGACGAGCTCCTCACCCGTGCACAAATGGTGTACAACGCGTTTGCCGTGTACGATAATACGTTGGGCTTCAGCGTGGGTAACGAAAACAATCTACAGGTGGAGAACGGAGCCGATGGCACTGCGACAGCTCCTTGTGTCAAGGCTTTCCTGCGTGACACTCGAAGTTATGCTGCGAGTTGTTCCGGGTCTGTACGTCAGGTGCCAATTGGTCTCGACATTGCCGACATTCCTCCTCGCGAGAAATGGATCGGGTACTATGATTGCGCTGTGGATGATGACGAGTACACGCGTGCTGAATGGTAAGCTGTTTGACACGTGATCATACTTTTGAGGCACAGATCACCTCATGTTTTTGCAATTGACAGGATGGGCTTCAACCCGTACGTCGAGTGCGATCCTAAGAACGCGGAGTACTCGCAATCAGCTGGTCTGAAGAAACTGATGAAGGAATACGCTCAGGTTGGCTATTCCCGTCCGCTAATGTTCGGCGAGTTTGGTTGCAACAAAGGTGTGAACACTATCGATGGCTACGAGAGTCAGCGAACGTTCAAAGATGTAAGCTTGCTTGCGTTTGATGTCAACGGCGGGTACAGGTGTTGTTAACCACATTATGTGCTCTGTTTTTTATATTTTTAGGCAAAGTGGATGAACGAGGAGACGGATATGACGAAAGAGATCGTGGGTGGGAATGTGTTCGAGTTCACCACGGAAGTTGCCAATCTGGTTGAGTCCAAGAGTACGAGGCTGATGAGTTTGTTTGGTCGGTTTGGTGAATTGAAACTTACTTTGCCGCTACTTTTTCCTTGTGTGCAGCCTTGAACAAATATGCTGACGCTGGCAAGTACGGCGTTGGATTCTTTCAACCGGCTAATTGCGATAACATTAATGTCGAGTGCATTTTCACGCCGTACCCGGAGTACAAAAATCTCAAGGAAGCATACACAACCACCAAGAACTCGACTCTCAAACACGACAGCTACACGCCTACGCGTAATACAATTTTATCGTGTCCAAAGAAGATGTCGATTAAGTTACCACCGACACCCAAGGGTGAGTTATTGAGTTCTATCATTGAGTGTTCAAGTCTGGTTGAAATATCTTACCGTGTTAATATCCCTTGTGTTGTAACATTGTTGCAGTCCCGATTCTCGAATGCACGAGGGCGCAACCGGTGTGCAATGGCGTGAAGGCCAACAGCTACGAGCATCATGCACCGGCCCCAAAGCGGAAACCGTCGAATGACGAGGTCGGCACTATCTCTGCCACGGAAAAGAGTAGCAATGACGCTAGTACGACTTCTGCGGCTGCGCTTTTGTTGTCTGTGGCAGCGGTTGCTGTCACCGCCATGTCCGTCTTCTAGAGCGTATGACACACCTCTAAACGCCTTTTGTAGCGCACTTAGTTGTTCACAAAGTGGTTAAACTATACATGAAAATTAGTTGTCGGTCGTTTTGTTGAGCCTGTAGTCGACTTCGATCAATACCGCCTGTCCCCATTTCGAGCAAAATTCCACGTAAGAAACCTTCCAGTCAGTGTAATTTCGTCCGTGGAGGTGATAGTCATGAGGTTAAGTTTTCGTGCTCGAAACCTTTGTACTACGGTCACACTATGTGCTGCTGTCGCAATGTCACTTGCTGATGCGTGGCTGCCCCCGATCATCACCAAAGGCAACAAGTTTTTTGATTCCAAGACGGGTCTTGAATTCCGTATGAAAGGAATGGCCTACTACCCCCGTCCCAACAAAGGTAAATGGGCTGAAGTAGGTAACTACGACTGGGCAGCGGACAAGCATAAGGATGTGTGGAAGCCACATCTTGAAATTCTAAAGGATTTGGGTGTAAATACCATCCGTCTGTATTCGGTGGATCCAAGTCTTCCGCACGACGAGTTCATGTGTGCGTGTTCGGAAGCAGGCATTTACGTCTTAGTCGGCATCACTGCTCCGTAAGTATCTCGTAGGACTATGGCAGTTCTAGTTTGTTGGTTTGTTGGTGTCTGATAGTCCTTGCATCAATGTGACAGATGCAAAGACTGCTCGGTACTCGACTACTTGCCACCCAAGTGCTACCCCGACGAACTCCTCACCCGTGCACAAATGGTGTACAACGCGTTTGCCGTGTACGATAATACGCTGGGCTTCAGCGTGGGTAACGAAAACAATCTACAGGTGGAGAACGGAGCCGATGGCACTGCGACAGCTCCTTGTGTCAAGGCTTTCCTGCGTGACACTCGAAGTTATGCTGCGAGTTGTTCCGGGTCTGTACGTCAGGTGCCAATTGGTCTCGACATTGCCGACATTCCTCCTCGCGAGAAATGGATCGGGTACTATGATTGCGCTGTGGATGATGACGAGTACACGCGTGCTGAATGGTAAGCTGTTTGACACGTGATCATACTTTTGAGGCACAGATCACCTCATGTTTTTGCAATTGACAGGATGGGCTTCAACCCGTACGTCGAGTGCGATCCTAAGAACGCGGAGTACTCGCAATCAGCTGGTCTGAAGAAACTGATGAAGGAATACGCTCAGGTTGGCTATTCCCGTCCGCTAATGTTCGGCGAGTTTGGTTGCAACAAAGGTGTGAACACTATCGATGGCTACGAGAGTCAGCGAACGTTCAAAGATGTAAGCTTGCTTGCGTTTGATGTCAACGGCGGGTACAGGTGTTGTTAACCACATTATGTGCTCTGCTTTTTATATTTTTAGGCAAAGTGGATGAACGAGGAGACGGATATGACGAAAGAGATCGTGGGTGGGAATGTGTTCGAGTTCACCACGGAAGTTGCCAATTTGGTTGAGTCCAAGAGTACGAGGCTGATGAGTTTGTTTGGTCGGTTTGGTGAATTGAAACTTACTTTGCCGCTACTTTTTCCTTGTGTGCAGCCTTGAACAAATATGCTGACGCTGGCAAGTACGGCGTTGGATTCTTTCAACCGGCTAATTGCGATAACATTAATGTCGAGTGCATTTTCACGCCGTACCCGGAGTACAAAAATCTCAAGGAAGCATACACAACCACCAAGAACTCGACTCTCAAACACGACAGCTACACGCCTACGCGTAATACAATTTTATCGTGTCCAAAGAAGATGTCGATTAAGTTACCACCGACACCCAAGGGTGAGTTATTGAGTTCTATCATTGAGTGTTCAAGTCTGGTTGAAATATCTTACCGTGTTAATATCCCTTGTGTTGTAACATTGTTGCAGTCCCGATTCTCGAATGCACGAGGGCGCAACCGGTGTGCAATGGCGTGAAGGCCAACAGCTACGAGCATCATGCACCGGCCCCAAAGCGGAAACCGTCGAATGACGAGGTCGGCACTATCTCTGCCACGGAAAAGAGTAGCAATGACGCTAGTACGACTTCTGCGGCTGCGCTTTTGTTGTCTGTGGCAGCGGTTGCTGTCACCGCCATGTCCGTCTTCTAGAGCGTATGACACACCTCTAAACGCCTTTTGTAGCGCACTTAGTTGTTCACAAAGTGGTTAAACTATACATGAAAATTAGTTGTCGGTCGTTTTGTTGAGCCTGTAGTCGACTTCGATCAATACCGCCTGTCCCCATTTCGAGCAAAATTCCACGTAAGAAACCTTCCAGTCAGTGTAATTTCGTCCGTGGAGGTGATAGTCATGAGGTTAAGTTTTCGTGCTCGAAACCTTTGTACTACGGTCACACTATGTGCTGCTGTCGCAATGTCACTTGCTGATGCGTGGCTGCCCCCGATCATCACCAAAGGCAACAAGTTTTTTGATTCCAAGACGGGTCTTGAATTCCGTATGAAAGGAATGGCCTACTACCCCCGTCCCAACAAAGGTAAATGGGCTGAAGTAGGTAACTACGACTGGGCAGCGGACAAGCATAAGGATGTGTGGAAGCCACATCTTGAAATTCTAAAGGATTTGGGTGTAAATACCATCCGTCTGTATTCGGTGGATCCAAGTCTTCCGCACGACGAGTTCATGTGTGCGTGTTCGGAAGCAGGCATTTACGTCTTAGTCGGCATCACTGCTCCGTAAGTATCTCGTAGGACTATGGCAGTTCTAGTTTGTTGGTTTGTTGGTGTCTGATAGTCCTTGCATCAATGTGACAGATGCAAAGACTGCTCGGTACTCGACTACTTGCCACCCAAGTGCTACCCCGACGAACTCCTCACCCGTGCACAAATGGTGTACAACGCGTTTGCCGTGTACGATAATACGCTGGGCTTCAGCGTGGGTAACGAAAACAATCTACAGGTGGAGAACGGAGCCGATGGCACTGCGACAGCTCCTTGTGTCAAGGCTTTCCTGCGTGACACTCGAAGTTATGCTGCGAGTTGTTCCGGGTCTGTACGTCAGGTGCCAATTGGTCTCGACATTGCCGACATTCCTCCTCGCGAGAAATGGATCGGGTACTATGATTGCGCTGTGGATGATGACGAGTACACGCGTGCTGAATGGTAAGCTGTTTGACACGTGATCATACTTTTGAGGCACAGATCACCTCATGTTTTTGCAATTGACAGGATGGGCTTCAACCCGTACGTCGAGTGCGATCCTAAGAACGCGGAGTACTCGCAATCAGCTGGTCTGAAGAAACTGATGAAGGAATACGCTCAGGTTGGCTATTCCCGTCCGCTAATGTTCGGCGAGTTTGGTTGCAACAAAGGTGTGAACACTATCGATGGCTACGAGAGTCAGCGAACGTTCAAAGATGTAAGCTTGCTTGCGTTTGATGTCAACGGCGGGTACAGGTGTTGTTAACCACATTATGTGCTCTGTTTTTTATATTTTTAGGCAAAGTGGATGAACGAGGAGACGGATATGACGAAAGAGATCGTGGGTGGGAATGTGTTCGAGTTCACCACGGAAGTTGCCAATCTGGTTGAGTCCAAGAGTACGAGGCTGATGAGTTTGTTTGGTCGGTTTGGTGAATTGAAACTTACTTTGCCGCTACTTTTTCCTTGTGTGCAGCCTTGAACAAATATGCTGACGCTGGCAAGTACGGCGTTGGATTCTTTCAACCGGCTAATTGCGATAACATTAATGTCGAGTGCATTTTCACGCCGTACCCGGAGTACAAAAATCTCAAGGAAGCATACACAACCACCAAGAACTCGACTCTCAAACACGACAGCTACACGCCTACGCGTAATACAATTTTATCGTGTCCAAAGAAGATGTCGATTAAGTTACCACCGACACCCAAGGGTGAGTTATTGAGTTCTATCATTGAGTGTTCAAGTCTGGTTGAAATATCTTACCGTGTTAATATCCCTTGTGTTGTAACATTGTTGCAGTCCCGATTCTCGAATGCACGAGGGCGCAACCGGTGTGCAATGGCGTGAAGGCCAACAGCTACGAGCATCATGCACCGGCCCCAAAGCGGAAACCGTCGAATGACGAGGTCGGCACTATCTCTGCCACGGAAAAGAGTAGCAATGACGCTAGTACGACTTCTGCGGCTGCGCTTTTGTTGTCTGTGGCAGCGGTTGCTGTCACCGCCATGTCCGTCTTCTAGAGCGTATGACACACCTCTAAACGCCTTTTGTAGCGCACTTAGTTGTTCACAAAGTGGTTAAACTATACATGAAAATTAGTTGTCGGTCGTTTTGTTGAGCCTGTAGTCGACTTCGATCAATACCGCCTGTCCCCATTTCGAGCAAAATTCCACGTAAGAAACCTTCCTGTCAGTGTAATTTCGTCCGTGGAGGTGATAGTCATGAGGTTAAGTTTTCGTGCTCGAAACCTTTGTACTACGGTCACACTATGTGCTGCTGTCGCAATGTCACTTGCTGATGCGTGGCTGCCCCCGATCATCACCAAAGGCAACAAGTTTTTTGATTCCAAGACGGGTCTTGAATTCCGTATGAAAGGAATGGCCTACTACCCCCGTCCCAACAAAGGTAAATGGGCTGAAGTAGGTAACTACGACTGGGCAGCGGACAAGCATAAGGATGTGTGGAAGCCACATCTTGAAATTCTAAAGGATTTGGGTGTAAATACCATCCGTCTGTATTCGGTGGATCCAAGTCTTCCGCACGACGAGTTCATGTGTGCGTGTTCGGAAGCAGGCATTTACGTCTTAGTCGGCATCACTGCTCCGTAAGTATCTCGTAGGACTATGGCAGTTCTAGTTTGTTGGTTTGTTGGTGTCTGATAGTCCTTGCATCAATGTGACAGATGCAAAGACTGCTCGGTACTCGACTACTTGCCACCCAAGTGCTACCCCGACGAACTCCTCACCCGTGCACAAATGGTGTACAACGCGTTTGCCGTGTACGATAATACGCTGGGCTTCAGCGTGGGTAACGAAAACAATCTACAGGTGGAGAACGGAGCCGATGGCACTGCGACAGCTCCTTGTGTCAAGGCTTTCCTGCGTGACACTCGAAGTTATGCTGCGAGTTGTTCCGGGTCTGTACGTCAGGTGCCAATTGGTCTCGACATTGCCGACATTCCTCCTCGCGAGAAATGGATCGGGTACTATGATTGCGCTGTGGATGATGACGAGTACACGCGTGCTGAATGGTAAGCTGTTTGACACGTGATCATACTTTTGAGGCACAGATCACCTCATGTTTTTGCAATTGACAGGATGGGCTTCAACCCGTACGTCGAGTGCGATCCTAAGAACGCGGAGTACTCGCAATCAGCTGGTCTGAAGAAACTGATGAAGGAATACGCTCAGGTTGGCTATTCCCGTCCGCTAATGTTCGGCGAGTTTGGTTGCAACAAAGGTGTGAACACTATCGATGGCTACGAGAGTCAGCGAACGTTCAAAGATGTAAGCTTGCTTGCGTTTGATGTCAACGGCGGGTACAGGTGTTGTTAACCACATTATGTGCTCTGTTTTTTATATTTTTAGGCAAAGTGGATGAACGAGGAGACGGATATGACGAAAGAGATCGTGGGTGGGAATGTGTTCGAGTTCACCACGGAAGTTGCCAATCTGGTTGAGTCCAAGAGTACGAGGCTGATGAGTTTGTTTGGTCGGTTTGGTGAATTGAAACTTACTTTGCCGCTACTTTTTCCTTGTGTGCAGCCTTGAACAAATATGCTGACGCTGGCAAGTACGGCGTTGGATTCTTTCAACCGGCTAATTGCGATAACATTAATGTCGAGTGCATTTTCACGCCGTACCCGGAGTACAAAAATCTCAAGGAAGCATACACAACCACCAAGAACTCGACTCTCAAACACGACAGCTACACGCCTACGCGTAATACAATTTTATCGTGTCCAAAGAAGATGTCGATTAAGTTACCACCGACACCCAAGGGTGAGTTATTGAGTTCTATCATTGAGTGTTCAAGTCTGGTTGAAATATCTTACCGTGTTAATATCCCTTGTGTTGTAACATTGTTGCAGTCCCGATTCTCGAATGCACGAGGGCGCAACCGGTGTGCAATGGCGTGAAGGCCAACAGCTACGAGCATCATGCACCGGCCCCAAAGCGGAAACCGTCGAATGACGAGGTCGGCACTATCTCTGCCACGGAAAAGAGTAGCAATGACGCTAGTACGACTTCTGCGGCTGCGCTTTTGTTGTCTGTGGCAGCGGTTGCTGTCACCGCCATGTCCGTCTTCTAGAGCGTATGACACACCTCTAAACGCCTTTTGTAGCGCACTTAGTTGTTCACAAAGTGGTTAAACTATACATGAAAATTAGTTGTCGGTCGTTTTGTTGAGCCTGTAGTCGACTTCGATCAATACCGCCTGTCCCCATTTCGAGCAAAATTCCACGTAAGAAACCTTCCTGTCAGTGTAATTTCGTCCGTGGAGGTGATAGTCATGAGGTTAAGTTTTCGTGCTCGAAACCTTTGTACTACGGTCACACTATGTGCTGCTGTCGCAATGTCACTTGCTGATGCGTGGCTGCCCCCGATCATCACCAAAGGCAACAAGTTTTTTGATTCCAAGACGGGTCTTGAATTCCGTATGAAAGGAATGGCCTACTACCCCCGTCCCAACAAAGGTAAATGGGCTGAAGTAGGTAACTACGACTGGGCAGCGGACAAGCATAAGGATGTGTGGAAGCCACATCTTGAAATTCTAAAGGATTTGGGTGTAAATACCATCCGTCTGTATTCGGTGGATCCAAGTCTTCCGCACGACGAGTTCATGTGTGCGTGTTCGGAAGCAGGCATTTACGTCTTAGTCGGCATCACTGCTCCGTAAGTATCTCGTAGGACTATGGCAGTTCTAGTTTGTTGGTTTGTTGGTGTCTGATAGTCCTTGCATCAATGTGACAGATGCAAAGACTGCTCGGTACTCGACTACTTGCCACCCAAGTGCTACCCCGACGAACTCCTCACCCGTGCACAAATGGTGTACAACGCGTTTGCCGTGTACGATAATACGCTGGGCTTCAGCGTGGGTAACGAAAACAATCTACAGGTGGAGAACGGAGCCGATGGCACTGCGACAGCTCCTTGTGTCAAGGCTTTCCTGCGTGACACTCGAAGTTATGCTGCGAGTTGTTCCGGGTCTGTACGTCAGGTGCCAATTGGTCTCGACATTGCCGACATTCCTCCTCGCGAGAAATGGATCGGGTACTATGATTGCGCTGTGGATGATGACGAGTACACGCGTGCTGAATGGTAAGCTGTTTGACACGTGATCATACTTTTGAGGCACAGATCACCTCATGTTTTTGCAATTGACAGGATGGGCTTCAACCCGTACGTCGAGTGCGATCCTAAGAACGCGGAGTACTCGCAATCAGCTGGTCTGAAGAAACTGATGAAGGAATACGCTCAGGTTGGCTATTCCCGTCCGCTAATGTTCGGCGAGTTTGGTTGCAACAAAGGTGTGAACACTATCGATGGCTACGAGAGTCAGCGAACGTTCAAAGATGTAAGCTTGCTTGCGTTTGATGTCAACGGCGGGTACAGGTGTTGTTAACCACATTATGTGCTCTGTTTTTTATATTTTTAGGCAAAGTGGATGAACGAGGAGACGGATATGACGAAAGAGATCGTGGGTGGGAATGTGTTCGAGTTCACCACGGAAGTTGCCAATCTGGTTGAGTCCAAGAGTACGAGGCTGATGAGTTTGTTTGGTCGGTTTGGTGAATTGAAACTTACTTTGCCGCTACTTTTTCCTTGTGTGCAGCCTTGAACAAATATGCTGACGCTGGCAAGTACGGCGTTGGATTCTTTCAACCGGCTAATTGCGATAACATTAATGTCGAGTGCATTTTCACGCCGTACCCGGAGTACAAAAATCTCAAGGAAGCATACACAACCACCAAGAACTCGACTCTCAAACACGACAGCTACACGCCTACGCGTAATACAATTTTATCGTGTCCAAAGAAGATGTCGATTAAGTTACCACCGACACCCAAGGGTGAGTTATTGAGTTCTATCATTGAGTGTTCAAGTCTGGTTGAAATATCTTACCGTGTTAATATCCCTTGTGTTGTAACATTGTTGCAGTCCCGATTCTCGAATGCACGAGGGCGCAACCGGTGTGCAATGGCGTGAAGGCCAACAGCTACGAGCATCATGCACCGGCCCCAAAGCGGAAACCGTCGAATGACGAGGTCGGCACTATCTCTGCCACGGAAAAGAGTAGCAATGACGCTAGTACGACTTCTGCGGCTGCGCTTTTGTTGTCTGTGGCAGCGGTTGCTGTCACCGCCATGTCCGTCTTCTAGAGCGTATGACACACCTCTAAACGCCTTTTGTAGCGCACTTAGTTGTTCACAAAGTGGTTAAACTATACATGAAAATTAGTTGTCGGTCGTTTTGTTGAGCCTGTAGTCGACTTCGATCAATACCGCCTGTCCCCATTTCGAGCAAAATTCCACGTAAGAAACCTTCCTGTCAGTGTAATTTCGTCCGTGGAGGTGATAGTCATGAGGTTAAGTTTTCGTGCTCGAAACCTTTGTACTACGGTCACACTATGTGCTGCTGTCGCAATGTCACTTGCTGATGCGTGGCTGCCCCCGATCATCACCAAAGGCAACAAGTTTTTTGATTCCAAGACGGGTCTTGAATTCCGTATGAAAGGAATGGCCTACTACCCCCGTCCCAACAAAGGTAAATGGGCTGAAGTAGGTAACTACGACTGGGCAGCGGACAAGCATAAGGATGTGTGGAAGCCACATCTTGAAATTCTAAAGGATTTGGGTGTAAATACCATCCGTCTGTATTCGGTGGATCCAAGTCTTCCGCACGACGAGTTCATGTGTGCGTGTTCGGAAGCAGGCATTTACGTCTTAGTCGGCATCACTGCTCCGTAAGTATCTCGTAGGACTATGGCAGTTCTAGTTTGTTGGTTTGTTGGTGTCTGATAGTCCTTGCATCAATGTGACAGATGCAAAGACTGCTCGGTACTCGACTACTTGCCAAACCCAAGTGCTACCCCGACGAACTCCTCACCCGTGCACAAATGGTGTACAACGCGTTTGCCGTGTACGATAATACGTTGGGCTTCAGCGTGGGTAACGAAAACAATCTACAGGTGGAGAACGGAGCCGATGGCACTGCGACAGCTCCTTGTGTCAAGGCTTTCCTGCGTGACACTCGAAGTTATGCTGCGAGTTGTTCCGGGTCTGTACGTCAGGTGCCAATTGGTCTCGACATTGCCGACATTCCTCCTCGCGAGAAATGGATCGGGTACTATGATTGCGCTGTGGATGATGACGAGTACACGCGTGCTGAATGGTAAGCTGTTTGACACGTGATCATACTTTTGAGGCACAGATCACCTCATGTTTTTGCAATTGACAGGATGGGCTTCAACCCGTACGTCGAGTGCGATCCTAAGAACGCGGAGTACTCGCAATCAGCTGGTCTGAAGAAACTGATGAAGGAATACGCTCAGGTTGGCTATTCCCGTCCGCTAATGTTCGGCGAGTTTGGTTGCAACAAAGGTGTGAACACTATCGATGGCTACGAGAGTCAGCGAACGTTCAAAGATGTAAGATCAACACACTGGCACACCACTTTGATAGCGGGTGATGTAAGTGTGTCTTTTGTCTTCCTTGTCCAGGCGAAATGGATGAATGAAGAAAAGGAGATGACGGAAGAGATTGTGGGTGGGAATGTGTTCGAGTTCACCACGGAAGTCGCCAATCTGGTGGACAGCGCAGGTATGAAACTCCCAGGCTGATGTTTGAAGTGCAAGGTGTTGATTGTCTAACGCCAATTGTCTGTACCTTGTGGCTCCAGCTTTGACCAAAACAGCAGATGAAGGAAAATACGGCGTCGGATACTTTCAACCGAATGACTGCGACAACAACAAAGTCGAGTGCGTTTTCACCCCGTACCCAGAGTACGAAAATCTCAAGAAAGCGTACACAACCACGGCTGCATCGACGGTGGAGTACGAAAGCTACACTCCTAAACGCGATGGGATTCAAAGTTGCCCAAAGAATGTGTCGATTAAATTGCCGACGACGCCCGAAGGTAAGTGATGGAACATTCAATCGTGTGCGAAAGCGGATATCTTGTGATTGACTGCGCTTTGGCAATATTTGTTACAGTGCCTCTGTTGGAGTGCGCCGTTACGCAGCCCGTGTGCAAGGGCAAAAAAAGCCAACTCGTACGTGCACTTTTCATCGAAAACGAAATTTGGCGACAAGGTGCCACCGACAAATGATGAAAGTAACGGTGCATCTGTCTTGATCTCGTCCGATTCTACGGTTTCAGCTGTCTCGATCACACGGTCGACAAAGTTCCTGCTTTCAGTACTGGCCGCTATCACTCTATTCTCCTTCTCTTAGAGCTTGCGTTGGAACGAAGTCACACGCTTCAAACAACTTTGAACGTAAATGGCTAATAAACTCACTATGAGATTTTAGTAACTTGGGGCAGACATGTCAATTCAAGAGCTGCCAAGTTGGCAATTGCCACGGAATTTGTCTCGTAGTCGTGCCAACTACATCGTGCAGAGAAAAAAAGACCGTAGATGCCTTACAAAATGCCACCGCCGCTTAGTACATTTTGTCTACAAGTTGAAGCTTATCGATCCCCCAGCCAATCTACCGTGCACACTGTCAAACCGACACAATACCGGTATTTGCACTCAGTCTCTGATTACGAACTTCCTTTCTTGGTACAATGTACCATTTTCTATTATCAATTGGCTACACATTCCTTCCCGGCCAATTGTTTTTATTTAGTCCTTTAGAAAAGCTCACTATAATAAGAATGAGTACTTCTTCACCGCTGGAATCACCCGAGACGACGAGTTTCGACCAATTACAAGCACTTCGTAACGTTCAACTCATTTCACGGAACGAGTATCCATTGCGTCATCTTGCACGGGAGAAAGTACGACGACGAGCACGTCAAAACGAAGAATACGAAGACGAAGAAGAGGACGGTGGACGTTGTTTTTGTACGTTTCCCGACGCAATTGAACGCCAGGACGAAGAAACTCGCCGTTGTGATGATGTGTCGTGTCTTAATTTTGCAACATATATCGAGTGTTCGTCCTCGTGTGTTGCCGGTGGGTTTTGTCGGAATCAAAGATTGCAACATCCGGAAGAGTATCCACAATTGGAACCATTTAAAACGGAACATAAAGGTTATGGTGTCCGTACAACCGAAAAAATTGCCCAACGTGGGATTGTGGGTGAATATGTGGGTGAAATCATTGACCCCAAAGAACTGGCCCGACGATTAAAAAGTGTTCCGCGACACGAACTTAATTTTTACTATTTGTTATTGGCTCCTGGTGTTTATATTGATGCACGAACCAAAGGAAGTTTTACAAGATTTGTGAATCATAGTTGTGATCCGAATTGCAAAACGGAAAAATGGATGGTCAAAGGAGAAACGAGGATTGCAGTCATTGCATTACGAGATCTTGACGTCGGAGAGGAACTTACGTTTGATTATCAATGGAAAGCGTTAGGATCGAGACAGATTAAATGTTTCTGTGGCGCAAAAAATTGTAAAGGCGTGATTGGGACACAGAATGAGGTGCTGCCGAATGCAGAGACTCAGACAGGATACTTTCGTGACCCTGAGAGACAGGAAAGTGGACTAGCATTGGTTGGACGACGTGTGCGAGTCTTTCTCTCGCCAGAGGATAAAACGGCGTACGATGTGCAGCTTATCAAGGCTTATGACGACGAGCATGATCGGTATGAAGTTGAGGATTTGCTTGAACCTGCAGGATACGAGACTGATGAAAATGACGCTGAAGAAGAGCTTGATGTAGCGGAGAAACAGTATGTGCAACTCAAGGAGAATGGATGGCAAATTTTCTGTCCCCCTGGGGATAAAGAAGCAGAGGCGATCTTTGCAATTCCAAAAAAACGTTTTGTACCGACTTTGTCGGGGATGTCGAGTGCTGATGGGAGCACAAATCCATCTCCTAAGGGGGAAGCAATACCACAGTCGCTTGTCCGCACTCCGTCACCGGTGGCGATGGCCAGATTGGAGAGCAGCTTCAGTACGAGCAAGAAGAATCAGTTTGGTGAGTTGTTTGACCGCGATGGCAAAGTGGTATCCAACAAGTTGCTGGTGAAGTTTTTGCCGAAAGAGTACGATGCACGTGCCCTGCGTAGCTTGTTTATCAGCCGGAAGCATCCAAATGCACTGGTAAATGCAGACGTGTTTCATTTTCTGGATGGGACGGGCTGGGCACTTGTGGAATTGGAAAATAACGAGCTTGCATCCTCGTTTCGTCGTACCTTGGACCACCGTAATCTACTCGATAACATGTTACGAGTTTATCAAGCCGGCGCCAAAGAGTTAGAGAACTTTCGTCATCAGAAAAGTAAGGTGCAGATGATGCGTCATCAGGGAATGGCGGACAGGAGTGCTACATTGCCTTCAGCAGGGAAGGAAAGCGTGCCCGAGATAAAACGGATAAATCCTTATTGCTTTGGCCGAAAGCTCAATTGGCTTGTTACCGAAGAGCAGCTGAAGAATCTGGCTGTTCAGCAAGTGTTATCGGCGTCACTGGAAGAAACGCTGCGGGTGAAATACGTGAAAAGTATTTTTCACATTGCCAAAGGATTGCGTCTCGACCGAGAGGATGCCACCAGTGCCATAATCGCGCTGAACAGGTACTTCACGTTTCACGCAATGCCTATGGAGGTTGACATCTACGCTGCGACGATGCTACACTTGTTCTTGAAGGCCCACGCTCGAAAAGTGCCATGGACAGCATTTGTGAAAGAAGTGTACAAGGCAAAGCATGGTTCCTCTGCCGTCGAACGCCTTACAGCCGCCTCACCTGAGCTTGGAGTCCTTAAGCGCCGCCTTGTTAAAGCGGAGGGCGAGTTACTCGAAGGGCTGCATTATGACGTAACGGCAGAAGATCCCTACGCGCTGTTGGATCTTCTTACAACACGCAAAGGATCGAAGAAGCTCGTAGCGTTGTCTCAAAGCTACAATGCCCATCAAATGGCCCCGTTTCTTCAATCGATGCCTCCACCTGAAGTGCAAAAAGAAGCTAAGCACTTGGTATCGGAAGTCTTGCCGTTGCCAATTTGGACGCACACCCCAGCAGAGTGCGTTATGCTAAGTGTGCTGTACGTGAGCGCTGCTGTCATCGAAGTGCTGAGCTCCAGTCCATCCTCTCCGATCGTCAAAGTTCCCGCATTTCTGCCACAACTAGACTTGCAATCTAAAGGAGTCGAAGCGCATATGCTGCTGAATTGCTCTTTGTCCATTTGTACGCAGTTGAAAGATCGGTGGGTGCGCTTGCAGAAACAGTCACAGACAGCGCAGCAGAAACAGCCGAAGAATGGCTCAAGTGAGTTTGACCTGGAACAGTTTGCTGTGCCTCGGGAGAAAAAGAATGTGGAGATTTCTGAACAGATAGCTCGACTACTGAGGCAATGGGCTATTGTGTCTACACTGTCCAGCTTACCAACCGGTTCTTCAGTGTTGAGCACAAATGCGGTGTCAGCTGCTGTGTCTTCGCCGGCAACAAGTGCATTTCTAATGACAGCAGGTAAATCTTCGGCTGTGACATCCTCGCTGGGCGGAGAGACGAGTTCGATCACGCCCAAGGCAACGGGAAGCTCAGTGCCAGTTCCCAGCTGGACGACAAGTCAACATATTGATAGTGTGAGCATTGTGTCGGCGTTATCTATCTTCCCGAAGAAAGTTGCAGTTGGCGCAAATGACACAAGAGTCGAGGGTATTCGCTTACACACAGATGAGATTACCAAGGTTGAGTCCATTCGGAAACGAGCTTTTTTGGGAGTGATCTCAAGTAAGGTGAGTCTTGATCTGGCTGGGCGGCCTGTATATCTGCAGTCGTGGCCATACCTTGAGCAGGAGACGTTTTTCACGGAAGAAAGAGGCATTAACGAAGCGTGCCTGCGCGAGCTGTCTGTGGCAACCACCCTTTCATCACTCTTGCCGGATCATTTTATGAAGCTTTATGGAATTATTTTCCCGGCTGATTGCAAGGACCGGCAGACGAACGAATCAGGAGCTACCAGTACCGACGCTGATGATCTAGACTTAATCGCAGCTACAATTGATGAGGATGGTAATCCTTTGCCTGAAGGGATAGACAAGCTGACCCCACAAAAGCACTACTTGGCGTTTGAGCAGCCCTTGCACATGCTCTCGGGTATTTTTGAGGCTCGCGTATCGCTCCCATGGGAGCTGCGTAAGAAAGCCATTTTTGATATGCTGCAAAGTCTCTCTGCTGTCCACGATCAAGGGTATGTCCACCGCTTCGTCGCCCTCTCGCATCTCTTAGTGTTTAAGAATGGTGTCAAACTGGGTGGCTTCCATGCAATGCGCAAGACCGCTAACATTAAGCCAAAGGGTCGTGAAGGTTCTTCCATTGCTGCTTATGAAATGACTGATGGTGAACGTAAAGAACACTGTTACGGCGCGTGGCTGTACATAACTGCGCCTGAAGTACTGCTTGGCGAAACGAAGTATACGTGGCGCTCGGACGTATGGTCGGCAGGTTGTGTGGCTCTTGCTGTTCTCCTTGAGAAGATGTCGTTATTGCAAGGACAGGACCTGAAGGTACAGCTTGACCTGATTTATCGTCTTTGCGGCGCACCGAGTTCATCGTGGGAAAATGCAAACAAACTCCCGCTGTACAATACGTTTCGGCCCAAGCACGAGTACAAGACGCGCCTCCGCAAGACACTAGTCGAACAACAATCTAAAATCCCAGACTTTCCCGAGGATGCGGTCGAAGTGCTTGAGGCAATGCTTCAGTTGGACCCTGCAAGGCGCAGCACGTTGAAAAAGCTCTTAGATATGCGTTACTTTAACAGTGTTCGTAGCGGCGAGCAGACATTCGACTTCGCTGGCCTCTCACCGACGTTCACCGTGCAAAAAAGGAAACTTATGCAGCACTTGCTGAAATCGAAGACCAAGAAGCACCGAAGTGCTGGCAGCACTAGCCGTAGTAGCGCATCGACACGACCTTCGAATCATCACTCCTCTCATAGAGACAGCAGCAGTGACCACCAACGCCACAAGCGATCTGTGTCATCAGCAATCGATGTGTTAGCTCCCGGGGACAGATCTAGTCATCATGACCGACAAAAGATCAGAAGTGGCAAGCGGAAATTGAAATCATCGTCAACTTCACGACGAGGAGTCCTGCATGACGCTGCCTCTTCTGGTGTTGACGAATTGGAGATGCATGATAGCAGCGAGAATGTCCCACTGCCGGCTAGCTTCACTGCTTCTACTGGATCTTCGCGTTCGATGGTTGATGGCGGCAGCTTACCCCCGCGTGAAAAACGTGCAAAACTTGGTTGGGGTATGGGACTCAATTCAGCATCATAACGTAGCAGTAGGGTACTTGCACGAAGCATTTCCAGCAACAAATACAAGGCAATATAGACAACCACAAACTAATTCTGCAACTCGGATGCCAAGAATCTATAAACTATTTGCTAGCAATGCAATGCACTGCCCCGTCTCAGCCACGGATCTCAGCTCACGCAAACAAGTTACCAAAGCCCGTATCGAGACACTTTTCGTACGAGTCGCGGCGTCGAAGCTTCTTCTGGCCTTGTCGGTGACGGCGATACCAGCTCGTCTCCATGGCGTACGTCGTCTTCTTGATCTCAGGTGTTGCTTTGTCGTCTTCTGCTTTCTTTAATCGCACAGCAAGCTCATCGACAATGTCCACCATTTCCTTTTGAGACTTGGCAGCCGCCAGCGCGTCGCGCAACTCCGAGTGCACACGCAAGTCCTGGAATAGCATCTTGAAGAGGTGTGCACGAACAATTTTGTCGCTTGCAGGTGGATACAGCGTAGCGTACTCTAGGTATTGTCTAGCTAGCTGTAAGAACGACGTGTCTTGGCCGGGTTTGTTGTTACTGTCAGCAAATAGCGCCGGATTCTCCAGTAACCCCTCGGAGCTCATGACACCGTCGCAGCCTGTAGCCTCAAGACAACGAGCAATATCCTCATGTGTCTCAAGTCCTCCATTTGCAATCACGGGGATAGTTAACCGTTCTTTTATGCGTCGGATAATATCCCAGTTTACCTCCTGCACGGCCGTCTTGTTCATCTCTTTAGTGCGTCCATGGACTGTCAACAGATCACAACCAGCCTTCTCCAGCATCTCAGCGAATTCCAACGTCTCATTGTCATCATTAAATACCCGAATCTTGACCGTCACTGGAATTGTGAGCCCTCTGCTTAGTGTCTCCACAATGGATTTGACCGTGTTCTTGTCGTGCATAAGAAAAGATCCATAATGTCCCTTTCGAGCAATGCCCTGTGGACAGCCTAAATTCAGATCCACAGCATCGCAATGGCTTTCCACCATCTTGGCTGCCATCAATACGGTCTTTGGGTCATTACCACAGAACTGTTATATGCACATTTTGTCAATAAAATAGGTCCGAATACTCTCTATAAGGACAAAGCACCAACCTGTACGATGAGCGGCCGGTCTTGAATGTGGTGCTCGAGCATTTTCTCCCGGTACTCGACACTCTCAGTGAACAGACGACTATGAAGCATAGGCGTGTAGCAACAGTCGGCTCCAAGTGTCCGACACAGCATCCGGAAGGCCAATTCAGACTGATCGACCTATGGAAAAGTAAAGTACACACATTCTGTCAATATGTTTGTTAGCCACTTCAATTGAGCATTACGATGGCATTACGCGGTAAATTTCAACCGATTTCAATGCAACATGATACAAGATCAACTACTGAAGCTCACCATAGGCGCTACAATCCGTTTTGGCGAGCCAATCGCGCGATAAAAGTCATAACCACGTAGCTTCCCCATGCTCAATTGTTGCTGCTCTTTGGCCATTGAAAGCATAAGTATCATATGATTGGATGAAAAGTTGATCAATCAGCCAATCACAAAGTCTCATCATTGCTCCTGACACTTTGGTACCGCGTTGATGACCTTCATTCTGCATTCCGCACTCTGGCGCGCACTCGAGAGGAAACGTTGCAGTAGGAAGATCGCATTATGGGCGAAAGTGTCACGGCGTTATGGGAAAGCGAGCTGCTTCGTGCGCGCCAGTGGCTCGTAGCTAGTCGCAAGGACAAGCAACAGGAGAAAGAGCAGCTCTTTCAGCGCGTGAAGATGCACATGGGCTTTAAGGACCACCAACGTTCGTTACAGAGCGCGGAAGTCGTCAGTGAGGACGAAAATGACATGGCGCTGGACTTTTTGGGCGATGTAGACATGTCAGATATGGACGCGCTGCTACAGGCCGAAGCAGCGAAGGCAGCAGCGGTAGTGGAGACGACAGAGACCTCTTTATCGAGTACAAGGGATTTAATGACGCCTCTGGAGATGCCGATCGACTTGGTAGCGCCTAAATTAAAGCTTCAACCTGTAGCTATGTCAGAGTTGGATCCGAAGCAAAATATTGCTGGTGTGACGTTGGGAAATGAGGCAGGAGTTCACGAACTAATGCAAGAATTGGCATTAGATGTATCGCAATTGAAGCAAATAGAGATTGAAGAATGCAAGACGGAAGAGAGTACACCACCTCATATATTGAAGAACTTTGGCGGGAAGAACAAGACACCAAGTGATGAGACAGAGCAGTTTAATTATATGCGGGAAATCTCGACGAAAAGTCCACAAGCTCCACATAAAAAGAAAGCAGAGACAAGTGTTACAATGCAACAAGATGATGTTGTAGAAGAAATGTTGAGTTGGGTGTCAGGTTACCGTGATCCAGAGGTTATTCGACGCAAGGAAAATATACAACGGAAACGAAAACATACTTCTCGGTATGGAGTAGCATCGGAGGAAGAACGTCGTCGGGTTTTGCTGCAGGTGAAGAAGATTACACACGATAGCAAAGATGACAGTGATAGTGATAGTGACAACAGCATGAGCAGCGGCTATTCGCCAGCAGAGGATGACGAGATGTCTGAGCTAGACGAGAACGAAGTGGTTGATCTTCTTAGCGATGATTGCCTAAATAGTGAGGAGGAGAGACAGTCCGTGAAGCAAAAGAGGAAACGACTGCGTCAGACGGATGGTACACCAAAGAAAAAGAAATCGCGTTCACGAAAACCAACCGTCACGCGCAAACTGACGCAGCAGAGTTGTACTGTTCAAGATACAGACAATGTACAAGTAACCAGTTCTACCGAAAGCGAAGCGAAGCATGTTTTAGCTACCGCATTTGTAGAAGCAGACTCAACAAGCATGTCAGGCCGACCGGTTGAGCTTCTGTCCAGTGAAGGGGCAAGAGAGGCAAATGGCAAGGAAAACATCATAAAAGTGGGTGAGCGCAAATCGACGAACAGCCATGGTGCTGATGGTATCAGCAGCAAAGCACCAGAGCTGAAAAAAAGATGGAATTGACCGTTTTGCGAGATCGTCTCCAGAAAGAATTTGATGTAGGCAAAGTGCAGCAAAAGCGTGGTCCAGAAAGCGAAGTGAACATGGCAGCTCCATTACTTGCAGACAGCGAAGCTGTAAGTGGAGATACAGCTCGTGAGTCGGTTTCCTTTGATAGTATCGCTCTTGAACCAAATGTAACAGCTGGTAGTCCGACAGCCAACGAAATGGCAGACACTGACGATGCCGATTTATCGGATACGGGGACAACTCATTTGGAGAACGAACAATTGCCATGTCAAAATGAACATTTTCACGAAGAAGGTACTGCTTCTACGACCAAAGCGGCGGTTGATAGCGATATTACTACAACATTGGAGAATGCAAAGAGAGTAGACAGACGTCCTGATGGCGATTTGGAGCAAGTAGAATCGGACGACGAGGATATTTCGGAGGCCGAGACAGAAATACTGGAAGATGATGAACCAAATACGGACGATCTTGGACTTCATTACAGTGATGACAGCGATATCGGAAGTAGCAAACAAGCGAATGAAAAGAATGATTTAGTGGATGCCCTGAGGAATGTTTCAGGCAGCGTGAAAGGTGGTACAGAATTTGAGACGAACCCACCACACAAGAGACACAACTGCGCTGACTCCAAGCAAAAATTGTCAAAAAATCAGAAAGAGGATAATGCATCTGCGCTGACAGCCGGAGTGCAGCAATTTTTTGATTTTGTACCGCTTAAATTGAAGCCCAAGGTCAAGATAGTAAGCTCCACGGCCCCAAAGCCGTTGCCATTGCACAGTTATACCCTGACTCATCCCAAAGTAGGAAACAGTAATGCCGAGGATGCCTTTGTCCAATCTAAGAAGACTCAAATATTGCCGACGACGCCATCAATTGGATCTAACGGGCTCCGTCCGATGAAAAGACCTATTGCAACGTCAACGACAAGAAAGGGTAAGTATCTGGTAACAAGGCGCTGTACTAAAATGCTGGATGATGGTTCTAAAATCCAGAGACAACCGAATAGCCAATACACAATGGTATACACGAAAAATTCCAAAAGCAGCGACACAAATGATCTCGATGATGAACCGCTGGCCATTCTAGCGAAAGAATTGTCGAATAATTCAGAAGACACACCACAAGCTAGGTATCTGTCGTATGCGGGAGCTAGAAAAACTGAGGAGCCCCCCAGTTATGTTGCAAATACGCCCCGCATTATCTCAAATTCTCGCTTCGGTGGGGGTGGAGGGCTCCACTTCAGTTCTTCGACAATACCAAACTTTGCAGCGACGTCAATCGACCGGCATTTGCAACTACCCGATAAAGATGTTTCTACAGGCGGATACAGGCGAGAGCCTCAGATCAGCATTTATGACGCACTGCACATGGATAAAGAAGAGAGTACTATCGAAATTGGCAAAGTGAACGGCTACAAACGATCCAGTCGTTTCAAGAAAATGCAGGAGGAAGCAGTCCGGAACGGCACTCCCATGGTTAAAAGCCAGTTGCAGGATAAAGATTGGGACAAGATGCCAATTCCAAAGAAAAAGAAGCAAACGCATCAAGCGGATGAGGACGAGCTATTACAGCCTTCAAAGGCGAGTGACGTTGGCGGTAAATCGCGAAATAAGCGTCGCAAGAAGACTTCTGTTTCACCGATCAAAAAGTCGGGATCGAGCTACCATGGACCACAAGCCTCTCAGGTTGTGACATCACGTAAGCATGACTCGTCTTTGCGAGGGCATCGTGACCGGGAACGCAGCAATTGCAGGCGTGAAGATGATCGTAAGAAAAAGCGATCACCATCGCTGCCGTCTAGAGGTCGGGATCATTACGATAAAAAATATAGAGTACGTGATGATCGCAGGCGAAAAGGTTCATCGCGCTCAAGGTCTCGCTCACTAAGTCCTTGCCGCCGGGATTATAGCAAGATTCGCAAGCGCTACCGTTCACGTTCAAGATCATGGTCGCGGGAGAAGTCGAGTGAGCGTGACCATCGCCGTTCCGACCGGACGGTGTCAATCAGCCACGATCGTGATCGTCATCTAGAAAAACATGGCAAGAGACGATCGCTTTCTCCAGAAAAATGCGCTTCGAGCAAAAAGAAGACGCTAGGTGAGCCGCCAAAGCTGGATGAAGTTTGCGAAAATGATAAAACTGGAGACATTGGTAGGTCTGGCAAGAAGCAGAAGTTTTCTCATTCTACGGTAGCACCACCTTCACCAGGCACTTCGGCTACGTTTGATGACGAGGGTGACAACATGTTCATCTCAGACTCGGATGATGACGAAAACGCTTTGATAAAGGAAATGGAAGACATTCGTTTCGACCTGGATAGTATTCCAATTGATGAAGCTCTGATGACGAGGCAGGTGTATGTCACGGGGTTGAACCCTACTGTGTGCGCTGAACAAATCGAGGAGGACTTTGCACGCTTTGGTGTTGGGGTAAGTTTGTGGTGTCTTGTACTATTCTCGATGCGAGAAAGTGGCTGATGTGTGGTTATGTCTCGGGTACTAATTGGCTCTGAATGTAAAGGTTGATCGAGAGACTGGGTTTCCATCCATCGAGGTCTTTGCATGCCAACGCAACTATCTTGGGCGTGGTGATGCACGCGTGACTTTTAAAACTGAGGAAGGAGCGCAAGAGGCAGTAGAGGAGCTTGATTGTAAGCTGTCGGCTCTTTTGTTATTGGGATGGAATGCCAATGACTCACGTGTGTAATCATGTTCTTTGTTGCACAGCAAAAAATGTGAAGAATTCGATGATTCACGTGCGACGAATGGATGTTCATACCCAGCGCATACTGACAACGCAGTTTCAAGCGGTACGAGATACGTGGAAATGTACCAAAACGCACTGCCGTGCCGACGTGAGTGTGTGGAATGCAAAGTGCGACAAGTGCGGGCGGAAGCGTGTATATGGACCGAGTAACATCAAGATTGGAGCTGAATCCTGGTTGTGCTCGCTGTGAGTGCCACCATGTGATATTATGCTCCGCGATTATTTACTGACTGCTTTTCATTATTGTGCGTACAGTTGTTTCACATCAAATGAATCATTTGCTACGAGTTGCTGCGGCTGCATGGAGGCATTGCCTGAAATTGACCGCTCGACCTTCTACACGTCCTGATCTTAATCAAGTCCATCAGGCACACGTACACATCACACAAGATCGGTACCACATACTCAAGGAATTGAGGTGTAAAATGAAAAAAAGGTGACGTAAGCGAAAGGAAGACGAGTGCAGCTAGATGTCCATCTGTGTGGGTGCGTGTCTTTGGTGTGAAATGACAGGGTAACAGCTTGTACGTGTAGATGATATGGAGCTGACGTTGCTATCGACAGCAGAATTTGTTTATTTTTGAATGCAACTGCAGCGACTATGTGAGCAGCTATTGGAAACCTTCAGTGCAATTTCTTGACCTTGCTAACATCTGGAAGGATACCGTCTTAGAGATGCCGGGCTACAATGCAGTTGCATTATATACTGTCGACGCTCTTCTGGAAAGAATGAAACAACTAAACTTTACCGTTTTTTATTAATCCTACAGTACTCGTAAACTAATTCAAGTGTATCATCATATCTAAAAAAGCTCCAAGCAGTCAGCAAATAGCTCTCGACACTTGAAGAAACAAAAACACTTGGAGAAGCACAGCACACCCCACCAGTTGAATCTATCGTCACCCTCCACCTCCTCTCTCTCTTTTTCCTTACTCTCCTCATAAATTTCGCCATGTCTATCGCCCCTGAAGGTGCTAATCCCAACAACAAAACATTTCTCCTTTTGTTTCTCCCTAAATCTTACTCTTTTTTCTCTATTATTTTTACAGCAACCGTGACTGCCATGAAGGACGTTCCAACCACAAGCGGGAGCTTCAGTGGCAGTGACAAGGGACTGCCACCCCGTAAAGAGCGCAGCAAGTCGCGCGACGCCGGTAAACGCATGGGCGGTGGTCAGAAAGCGTCCTGGAAGCTCGCAGAGATTCCACGTGCTGTACCGTTGGATACAAATGATCCAAATTATGACAGTGAAGCAGATGATAATGTCGTGCTTGTATCTACAGTAATTGATTCACCGAAGAAGTCAACACCGACGCTCGAGCCGGACGAGTTGGCAGCCAAAGAGCTTGCAATTAATGCACCTCCTGAGATCAAGAAACGAACAATTGAGATTTTGGAGGAATATTTTATCAATGGAGATGCTGAGGAGGTCTTGAGTTCACTGAATGAGCTGGATGAACCGGAATTCCACTATGAAATGGTGAAGCGTGTGATTACGATGGCAATGGACAAGAATGACAAGGAGCGGGAACTAGCATCACGACTGCTATCGACGTTGTATATGGATGGACTCACATCTGGACAAGTGCTTATGGGCTTTCGTCGTTTGCTGTTACTGGCAGGCGACTTGCAGATTGATATTCCTACGGCCAAGAACATGCTGGCTATCTTTTGTGCCCGTGCAGTGGTAGATGAGATCCTGCCGCCTAGCTTCTTGGAGGACCCTTTTACCACACGATACGCTCCCGAGATTGCGGCTGAGGCTATTAAGAAGCTGAGCATTAATCATGCGACTGCACGGATGGAGAAGGCTTGGGGACCTGGTGATGGCCGTCCCGTCGAAGAGCTAAAGGTAGCTATTGATCAGCTGACCAAAGAATACCTGTTGTCGCGTGACCTTGAGGAGGCTGCGCGCTGCGTTCGTGAGCTGAATGTGCCGCACTTTCACCACGAGGTAGTCAAGCGTGGCATCACCAACTCGCTCGAGGAAGGCGGTGGGGCCAACAGTGCAGCCATGGCATCGCTATTGGCGTATTTGGTCTCTCATGAATTGGTGTCGACAGGCCAGCTTATCAAGGGCTTTAAGCGCTTCAAACTCGTTCTGTACGACGTCGCGCTGGATATTCCGAACGCGGCTGTGCTGTTCCAAGACATCGTGGCACGTGGCATTAGCGACGGAATCCTCCCCAAGGACTTTGACGCTAGCGCAGTCAAGAAGGAGTAAGTTGGAAGTGATGCGCACGCCAAAAGTGGCACAACGTCACGGCCAAACGGACAAGCAGTAGGCAAAGAAGAGAGCGCGGACAGTGTGGGAGGAAGAGCATGAAGCGCGTGGCAGACGCGTTCTTGAAGTCGGTACGTCTTCATCTTCACACACATAATACACGACTCATGTTCTACAATGAACGGTGACAAATACAGTACATGAAGCTAACTGTGTGTAGAACGAGACCTACGAGCAGCACGGATCAGCCGACACGGGCACCTTGGCCGTGTCCTTACCAAAGACAAAAAAGCCGGTCATGGAGCCGACTACAATAATCGTAATCAGCGTCAGGTCGTACGTCATGACCACCAGCATAAGCAGATAAGCCAGCAGAATCCGCACACCACGCATCATGGCATCAACCAGATGCGTCCACTTGTCAACCTTTACAGATATCGGGTACACTCGCTCCATTGTAACACGCGTCGTCGTCTTTGTGTCCAGCACTTCCGGTCGTTCTGGATGCACCACCGACTCTTCATTTTGAGGTTTTCGGCCTCTGTCACTCAGCTCCGGGTCGTAAAAAGGTAAGCCATTGCTGCTAATAGTCTCTCGTGTCCTTGTCCTTGCCAGTCGACGCTTTGCAAACACTTTTGACTGCTGTAATTGACAACCAGCAGCTGTTGTCAAGTACTGATACAGCACAGACAGTAGAAATACTACAAGACACGCCAGTACTACACGGGAAAAGCTCGTGAGTCTCCAACTCTCCAGCCACAAAACAGAACAATCATCCATCGGATCACTTCCGACCCATTTAAACCCATTCGTGCCCATGACTGAACCAGGACCGATACAAAACCCATTTTGCTCCATTATTGTTTAACAATAAATGAAGTCTCGAGTTAGCAATAATGGTAATCATACACCTGATTAAATTTGTCAATAATTAAGCAATTGTTGAAGTGGCAGCCGTAAAAATATTCATTTATACAGGATGTAGCCACATCTGTACGACCATTTCCCTGTCATTTTCGTTCATCATCTTCATCGGGTTCTATTCCACGACTATCCCGACGACAATTTCCTGCAATACTCAGACGACCACTTGTGTCCTCGCTTCCACTCGCTGCAGCTTACTACTATCCATATAACATCATGCGAATGAATTGCCATCTTGTTTCACTTTTTGTCGTGTTTTTTGGGGCTATTTTTGTCTGTAACGGCGCGCTAGAGCCCATAAATGCAATGAAATTGAACGATCTGCCGGTATATCGCTATTTTTCTTGTTCTTTGTCAATAGAATTCCACTATTAATTTGTTCCTTGTATGTCCTATAGGAAGACCCAGTCAATGGTCAAATGGTGATGTCTAAAGCGCATACTTTTGAGCTCAAGAATGGTCAGAAACTGCAATTTGCCAGTCAAAAGACACTTGAAGCGTTCCTCAAGGACCCAGTACGGCTTCAATACATTACTTTGACTAGTACTTTACAGTCGTTTTCAATGGCTAATGGACATGTCATTTTTTCTTACAGAAACTGGGCTTGAAAGGCGTGATGTCACTTCTAGCGACATCTGATCACCATGACCAACAACAAGACAGTGTTCTATGCCCAGTGTGTGGGATGGAGTCGTCGATTTCTAGTGAACCACACGTAGTGATGAAGCATGGAGATCAGGCAGTGCATACATGCAGTATCACACATGCACGTGAAGTGTACACAGATATTTTATCTTTCCAGTCAAGGAAGGAAGGTGTTCCTGTTAAGAAGACGCAAGGATTTTGCTCTGGATCTGGTACGACTATGCTCAATGGGTTTTCAGTCACTGATAACTCGACGCCGTGTGTCATGCTGTGGTTCCGTGGATGGGTGCTGGATACGCGTGTGCGCTACATTTTTGGAGGAATTCTTGTGGCACTTGTGGCGATTTTCAACGAGTACTTGCTGGGTTTACGCCGTGTCCTGTGTAAGGAGAGCAGCGTCATGCGCCTGCTGAGCAGCAATGCACCACGTACTACGGAGAACGACCATTTGCTGCGGCCGTCACCGCAGCAGATGCCCCTCGTTGATTCGTGTGGACCTATTTGGTTCCGCAAACTGTCACATGAGACGCAACACGGTGTTCACGCCTTGCTGCACGGTGTGACGCTCTTTGTCGCCTACATGCTCATGCTGGTGTCCATGACGTATGACTTCACGCTGTTGCTCTGGGTCGTTGGAGGCTATGTGGTGGGACACTACATTTTTGGCGAGCGCCGAGAGGCTCCTCTTTGCAGCGGAGAGATGGAGTCCACTTTTCCATGAGTTTCGTGTTTCGATTATCATTCATGTTGCCAACTAAGTGTAGTACGTCTTGCTGCTACGATCGTAGTGTCAGGATTGTGATCTGGATGGGGTAGAGCGTGAACTCGCACATTGTGTTTTTGTTGTCGCAATCGTCCGGCTAAAAGTAGCCAATACCGTACTTGGCATTGTTTGCTTCCATTCGTCAGCTCTATTGTCAGCAGTATCGCACAGAACAGAGATCACTTGATACGGCATCTTGATGGACAATTATACTATTACTTGCTCATCGTCATCTGGCTTGTATTCAATGCAGAAACCAATACTTCGTCGCGGTTTGCATATCATTTCAATGTATTAATCCTAGTTCATTTCTTCGAAACTAGGTGTTTAGATGTCAGATATCCTTCAACGGACTCTCAAGCTGCTTAATTCGTTGCAAGCTCATCTATTCGTGTTTCTTGAGGGCTCTTGTCTAGGCTCTATCTTGAGTCCATTCAAGTAGAGAGACGAGCGCTGTTCGGGTGGGAGACACACGGCACCGTTGGGGAATTTCACGACATAAGCCTCAAGAGCCGTGTCTACACGCTCAGCTTCTGCTTCACTGACCTTTACAATAGCAGTGATGCCGTCGATAACAGCATATTCAGTTGCGTACAGGAAGTTGCTCAGCGCCATGACAAACTCGTCAGTGTCCTTGATCTCGCCGGAATTGGTCGGGTGGTTGAGCCATGTCAAGCTCGAGACGGTGCCAACATCGATGCCAGTGCACGCAAAAGTATAGTTGAAGCCCGATGGGTGGACGTAGAATCCGTTCTCTTTGATAACACTGTCACCGCAGCTTCCGACCATTTCGCGGTTCAGAAACTGTTTGAGCGACGCGCCGTTTGTCTTAATGGTCATCAGAGTGTTGCCGAACGGCGACCAAGACAAGACTTCACCTTGGGACAGACTACCGGCAGCGACGACCTTATCACCACGAATCCCACCACCGTTCATGACTGCAATATCAACTGAACTGCTACCGTAGTACTGCAGACTTGCATCAGCAAAGAGGTGGCCGATCTTGCTGTCCTGAGTACGGACCATACTTTGTCGAAGGTCCATGTTCTCGCACAAGCTGCCGATAATCTGTTTTCCTAAAGCATCCATCTCTTCTTGATACGTGGCAATAACGGCATCTAAGTTGCTGTCCGTTGGCATGCTCTCGACAATCGGAATAGCCTCGTGGGTCATGAGAGCTTTGCGGTTGTTGACAGTGTCAGCGGCGTAATATTCAATGTGCGTCTTCCAGATTGAACGAAAGTCAAAGTCTGCTTTGACGTACGGCGTACCATAATTGGTCTGCAGTGTCGAAGTGTGGTCATGGCCACCGATAATAAAGTCGATACCCGACACCTCCTTCGATAGTCGATTGTCATCAGCCATAAGTTGATGCGTTAGTGCAATGATCATATCAACCTTCTGGGCCTGAAGGAGAGCCACCTGGTCCCGAGCAGCCTGAATCGGATCCACCCAATACAGACCCTTGTTTGTGCTGTTCATGTCGTACATGACACCAAAGATACCAACAGAGATATGTCCGTTCGTGGCGTCTGTCAGAGTCCTGATAGCATTAGGTACCGTGCCACGAAGCAATTTACGGGTGGCAATTTCATAGCAATTGGCATTCAACCACGAAAAATTGGACGCCAAGGTCACGTTCATGAAGTTATCGAGTCCAAAGTCAAACTCATGGTTCCCCAAGGACGCATAGTCCAGCCCAATGGCATTGTGCGCTTTCACCATGTGCTGGCCATTAAACTCCGTCGACCAAAGAGACGGTGAAACCGTGTCCCCGGCAAACAGTACAAGGCTATTGGGGTTCATTTCACGCATGGCTTTAGCTATCGGAACCACCCGCGAGGGCCCCCCAAGCTTTAGACCGTCGACAGTATCCTGTAACATCTCGTAGACGTCGTTATACGACAAAATGTCGAGATTGGCGGTCAAGGTACGAGATTGAGCACCATTGATAGAGACGATGATGCCTCCAAGGACAAAGACTAGAGACTTGGAGAGCTGTACCATTTCAAAGGAGGTCTCTACTAATGTTTGAACAGTCGTGGGAGGTCGCAGATTAGAAAATGTCGTTCAGTATCGACATTGTAAGGATAGACCTGATCCAATGGAGAGACGTATATACTTGGACGAAGGACTACCTACGAACGCAGGCATGCAGACACCGAAACGTATGGTATTTATAGGCCTGCTGCTGTACAAGAAGTTGTTTCAAAGGATAGTCGTTCCGACGACAATGACTTGGGTTTGTGGCTCAGCATGTGCCCAGTGTTGCAATTGAATGTCGGATACCTTGCAGTCGAATGCCAACACAATGGAAGTAGTGAGTACGTATTGATGGAAGATACAAACGTACCAAAAAGGATATCGAACTTGACTAAGAAAAGGATGCAAGAACTGAACCTGGTGACGATGTTGATGTGTAACGCATTTGTCGTCATTCGTGGGATTCCAAATACTATAAGCTGCTGTTTCCAAGTAACCGTAGACGTTTTCTACAGTTGCTAGCGGGTACCTTGTAAACATGGTGCAGCAATCGATGTACGTCTCTGTACTAAGACGATCTTCTACTGTGCTTCTAGGTAAGCATGACTACATGGACTCTACTGTATAATGAACAAACACGTTAAAGCGCGTTGGAAAGACCAAACACGCATCCTCATTCAGTCTTTCGACACTACAACTAAACTTTTACCATGCGCTACATATAACGACGACGAAGTATCATCATTTACGCATGAATGAACCCTCTTCGATCCATCAATAACTGACAATATTTGTGCTCCCAAATGTTTGTAGAATAGTGAACAAACAGAGAAGTCATCCCCATATTCAGCACGTTAAGTAGAATGTACATTCCGACCACAGACCGTTCATTGTGTTGCGGCTGTTGAAGTAAGTCACTCTATTGACGCTCAATACACGTTACACCATCAAGCCAGTCATATTGAAACGACTATAAACGATGTCCAAATCAATGAAATGAATATGACTAGTTGGGCATGTGTTAGAGTCTGACAACTATCGGCTATCTATCAGCTGACTTACTTTAGATCAAGTGAGTAGAACTTCTTCTGGTGCATCATTCAGATCACATCATAGCAACTTTGCTTCCTTGCAAATTACCAAGACAGTACGCGGAAAAAAGACACAGGTGAAGTAGATGCCGCAGAGATTGCTGTCGGTATTAGTTGCGTGCCCCAGATTTGACGACGGGATGACTGAAATAAAGCTGCAGTAATGGCAAGTGACGTGCGTTTATTAACTTGATGACTGAGGACACGCTGTCACACCGTGTACACGAGGATACAAGAGGAGATTTTTGGAGACAGTACACGTAAAAAGATACTTGCGCAAGAACATTGTTGGATAGCCTGCTTATTCAGCTTTTTGTATGATGGTTGAGGATATGACGACAAGGCTTGGAGTTAGGGAGCTAAGAAACATATACGCTCCCTAGTTCGACTGGCGTTCGGCACTGGTAGCAGCTCTATGTATTCAGTTAAGTCGAGATCTGATGCCGTTGAAAGAGGTGAGGTGGACCTCATCCGTTGACTCTTCCAAGCTTGAAAAGCAAGTAGCATCTTAGCAATTTTTTGTCAGGAGCTGAGAAGCTACGAACGGTATCATTGATTAAACAGTGACTCAAAAAAGGTGACCTATAATGGGAGGAATCGGAGGGCGTCTATCAAAGCCGCTCCGTCCGCCAAGTTCGTTTGCCATACGTCGATACTAAACATACCACATGCAGTGCCTCGTGTAAACGCAAGGACTAGTTGCTTCATTGAATAAAAGATGAGACATGCAGCTTTTGAGAAGTGCTGGACCAGCCGCTTTCTGAGTCTATGGAGAAGGTGTGCAGAGGGAAAGATAAGCTGGGGTGCATGCCAATCCTCGGGTGGCGCAAAAAGAGCCAAATTGCGATGAAGAGAGAGAGAAGCAGACGAGTCTATTTAATCTTTAGAGGTTGCAGGATGTCCGGTGGATCCTAAAACCGATTGGCAACGTCGGTTCCTCGATCGAGCCAGGTGGTTGTACGGGTCGTGTCGCCTGCGGTGACGGCTCTCGGGTTTGTCTGGCTATGCCATATGCGTTTCCACACGGCGGCGTATGCGGGCGTCTGGGTGGTATCTGGTGAGCTGTCTCTGGGTCATCTTGGATAGTCCTGGCGCGCGTCTGCTTGCATTGTTTGCAAGGAAGCTTTGGATCCATCCAAGCTCCCATCGCTCTCCTGTCCAGCGGCAGATGAGCTTCTGCCAGCAGGCTTGTGCGTACAGGCATGTCCAGCAGATGTGTTACAGTATTTCATTCGCTCCTTGGCAGCATTCAAGCTTACGGCAACTGTCATCTTGCTCTCGGTCTGGATAAAAATTAATTTAGTTGCCTCACTAGCGACCCAAGAGCTTAGTACGCAGTGAGCTTGTTTCGATGAGCCCAGAGATTGGTTGGCGTCTGTTGTAAAGCTGCTGTTTGCCATATACTTGAGTCCTGGAGCGTCTCCAGCGTTTGTGTCAGCGTACTATCGAAACCTTTATACCGACAAACGGTAATTTCTTCAGGGCCAATTGTAACGGGGTTACACGACGGTTGTAACGTCTTTCCGAGAGTTTACGCTTAAACTCTCCTTTGTATTGCATATAATGCATTATTATACTTCTCGTTAGAGAGGTATTAAGTATGAGCGTTATAATACGGTATTCGGTAATACCGTATCTTATCGATTGGGATTCGATAAATCACTAACGCTGTATTAAGTACATCATACACAGATGTTTAGACGATACGTCGTCCAATAGCAAAGTCTGCATATAATAATTACTATAATAGTAATTAATCTAGTGTAGTGTACTTAAAGTAGGACTATTCATAATATCTTAAAGCATAAATAAAATCAGTTCTCCTTTTGAGTTTAAGATCGCAAGTCGTTCTGACTTGTTCTCTTGTGCACTTCGTGCGTTGGTTCTCTGAACCCCTAAGCTTCTAGCTTGTTCTTGCACTCTGTGCGTTGGTTCTCTGAACCTTAAGCATATTGCTTGATTGATTAAAAGTCTCTTTCCTAGTTCCTTAGAACAGGGTGACTTTAAGTCGTTTAATTAGTTCCTCAGAACTAAGTGGCTTTTAGCCTTCACTCTATTTAGTTCTCTAGAACTAAGAGGCTTCCAGCCGAAAGTCTTCCTCTGGCTAAAGAGCTGTGTAGCTCCATTACACTTGGTAGCACTAGTAGTCAATCCTACACCTGAGTCTTTAAAGACTGACCCTCTGTGAGAATGGAGAATCAAAATCACCTCTCTGAGGCACAGCGACTCGCCTTAGATAAACTATCGGCGTTCGTCGGGCCCGATCAAATCGAGGCCCTTTTGGCCCAAGGCCCCGAGGTTCTAAATGCTCGTCTTGAGGCCTTTATGCGTTATGAGGCAACGCTCCTCGGGCAGGTCCATGACCAGGCAGCGTCAGCCGCGCCTATACAGTACATTCCGGTACCTGTGACCGATGCAGAGCCAAAGGCTCGTCCACTTGTTTTAAGTGTCAAGACCTTCGAGGGGAAGGAGGGAGAGAACCTTCTCCTCTGGATCCGAGAAGTTGAAATGGCAATGGATGCCGCCATGCTTGTATCCGATAAGCAACGAGTTGGCTTGGCCATTTCTAAGCTCGGTGGAAGAGCTAGAGAGTGGGCTCTAACGAGCGGTGTCTCTGTAAATGCTGCATTTCCCACATGGGAGATGCTTAAAAAGCAATTAACTTGTGTGTTTGCACCGCCTAATCAGGCTTATCGTGTGCGCTCACGCTTCCTAGCTACCCGACAGGGTAAGAAGGAATTGTCTGACTATGTCCAAGAGTTAAGAACTCTCATTGCTGCTATGCAGCAGGACCCACTGGCAGAGGAAGTCCGAGTAACCATTTTTATGGAGGGACTTCGCACTGGGGTCGCCAGGACGGAAGTTTTCCGTGTCCAGCCTTCAACTTTTGAGGAGGCAGTAAGCGTAGCATTTAACGCTGAACTCAATTTTAAATCTGCTCGATATGGTCTGCCCTGGTATCAATCAAATACCTCTAATAGGGCGGAACCCATGGACCTCAGCCATGCTGAAGAAGCTGAGCTTCAAGCTGCTGAGCAGCAAGGTAGCATCCGTAGATGTTACATGTGCGGAAGCACTAGGCATCTCCGCCCTAACTGTCCGTTGCGAAAGCAACGTTCAAATCGGCAAAGCCGAAGCCCTGCTCCTAGCCAAAAGGCGAGCACCGCAGGGGAAAATGTCGACTCCCAGTAGGCGCGGGGCTCCCTGCTGGGAAAGAACTAAGTTCTGTTGAACCTCTAGGAGGTAGAGGTAAACAGGGCTTAGCCCCAGGTGGTTCTGTGGATGCTCCCATAGAACAAGATTACAAGCCAGGCTTGTTGGTTGTGTCGACAACCGTTAAGGGTTTTGAGAAACCATGGTCAATTTTAATTGACTCAGGGGCGTCAGGGAATTATGTCCGACGTCGTTCCCTTGAAGGGAGTCAGATGTATGCTGAGACGCTAGCAGCGCAAGATGGTGACAGTATACTGTAACAGTGCGCCTCGCAACAGGTGTACGTGTCACCGTTGTTAGAGTTCTGTTGAACTTAAGTGTGAAGCTTTTAGACTCCAACAGCGCTGTCTTGTCCTAGATTTGGACTTAAGATATGATCTCATTCTCGTTATGGCCTGGCTAGAACGCCATGGGCCATGGATCGATTGGAGATCCAAAACCTTAGGCGCAACGCGCAATGTTCCTAGCGAAGCTTTGGAGAGTCATGAACCCACCTTCGCTAGGAAACAAAAGTGCTATTGGCGCGAGCCATTAACTGATTCAGTTAGTGTGCTGGACATTGGAGTGTCTGAGTTGATAAACTCCGATGTCAACAATAATAGTGTCGAGCAGAGCTCAATGACACTTAGTGGAACGGCACGTACTCCGTTAAGTGATACTCATAGTAATATTGGCTGTCAATGCGATTTACTGGATGTCGGTAATGACATCGGCTCTCGTATAGAGCAAGTTAAGGTCAATGACCTTGTTAGTGATATTGGCTGTAAATGCAATTCACTGGATGTCGATAATGACATCGGCTCTCGTATAGAGCAAGTTAAGGTCGATGACCTTGTTAGTGAAGTCACTGGTACTAGTGACCCACTGGATGTCGGTAATGACATCGGCTCTCGTATAGAGCGAGTGAAGGTCAATGACCTTGTTAGTGAAGTCACTGGTACTAGTGACCCACTGGGTGTCGGTAATGACATCGGCCCTTACATAGGGCAGGTAAACGACAAGGGGTCTGTTGACCTTGGGGACGATAACATCCCAAGTACTTTGAAGAGTACGGTCTCGTCAAGGAGACGGCAGCGTCGCCAGATGGCGGCTGCGAGACGCAAAGCGTCTGTTTTATCGCATAGTAATGTCAATGACCAGTTGTACACCCTGGTCAACGGAGTGACAGGTGATGTAGATAATGAGGTTGACCTTGAGGCCCTCCCATCATTAAATGCTCTTTTAGAGCTAGGCGAAATGTCTGTGGATGAATTTCATCAGGCCTTGAAGGCAGGTGCTCTGTCCGATATGGTGGTCATTCGACCTAACTTCGAGCTGAACTCATCCTCGCTTGTCGATGAGACAGTCCTTGAAGATACCAAAGCGGCACTAAGTGCACGTAGTGGGGCATCTATTCTAAAGGACCCTTCAGATCCCTACTATCCTTTGGTAAAAGAATTCCAGGACGTGGTGTGTCACGATCCACCGTCGGTTCTACCACCTGATAGGGGCGTACGTCATGAAATTGACTTGGTTCCCGGAACCAAATACTGTGTAACACGGCAGTGGCCTTTACCCAAAGAACAGTGTGACGTCATTGACGAGTTCTTTCGTGCAAAGCACGCGGCGGGCATAGTGCGTGAAAGTAAATCTCCGCACTCGACACCCACTTTCTGTGTTAAGAAACCAAATGGTAAATGGCGTATTGTTCATGCTTATAATAAGCTCAATGCGGCCACTATACCTGCACAGACGCCAATACCTAGAAAGGATGTTCTTCAGAACAATATGGTCGGTTGTACCATGTACAGTGCGCTCGACTTAGTCGATGGTTATTACCAATTGCTCATGCGAGCTAGTGATATTCCACTTACTGCTGTTAGTACTCCGAGCGGTATGCTCTGGGAGTGGTTAGTGATGCCCCAAGGGCTATCTAATGCTCCGGCTACGTTTAACCGTTTGGTGACGCAATTGTTTCGACCCCATCGAAGTTATGCACAGACGTATTTTGATGACATTTTTGTCCATAGCCGAGCTGAACATGGGCGGTCCGATATTGAGAACCATATTGTTCATTTACGAGCAGTGCTCGAGTGCATGCGCACTAATAAATTATATGCAATGCCTCTAAGTGCATCTTCGGGGCCGAAGAAATTCCCTTTCTAGGGTGCTTCATTGGGAAGCGAGGACTACGAGCGGATCCCGCCAAAGTCAAAGCCATAGTCGATTGGCCTGTTCCACAATCTCAGAAGGACTTGCGTAAATGGCTTGGCCTTGCCAATTACTTACACAAGTATAGCGAAAATTACGCTGATATGGCTCGGCCGTTATCCAATCTCCTTAAAAAGGATGTGGAATGGTGTTGGCATGCCGAACACGAAAATGCTTTTCAAGCAGTGAAGGCAAGCCTTCTACATGCTCCTATTTTGGCTTTGCCAGACCCTGACCGACCGTTTAGCGTCGTCTGTGACGCATCGGATTTTGCCATTGGCAGTGCTCTGTTACAATCAGATGATGAAGGCCGTGAGCGTGTAATCGCTTTTGAATATCGCCAGCTGAAAGCTGCAGAAAAGAACTATCCAGTTCACGACATAGAGCTACTTGCGATGAAGTATGCTCTGGTCAAATTCAGAGTTCATCTGCTGGGCTCAAAGCCTTTTGTGATCTATACCGATCATGCGTCGTTACGCACTGCGACTCAGTCGCCGCATCTCTCGCAGAGAATGGCCAGATGGCTGTCATTCTTTGCCGAATATAACTTCGAGGTGAAATATAAGCCGGGCAAGCAAAATGCTTTGGCTGATGCGTTGTCACGCAGACCTGATTATGAGCTTGCTCATGTGACGATGTTGTCGTCTTCTATCACCGATCTCATTCGTACGGCGTATGCTAAAGATGATCACTGTATAGCGTTGCTACATGCTCTTGGCAGTGAGGAGTTTAAAGACTCGAACATTAAATTGTCGGCACGATTGCGTGCAAGCCTCCATCGATATTCTATCGATGAGGTACTGTTGTACTATCGTACAGATGTAGCGGATCCTCCGCGTATTGTGGTTCCTCATGACGAGGACCTGAAGCATCGTATCCTCTATGAGGTACATGACACCGCCATCGGTGGTCATTTGGGTCGTGAAAAGACCTATGGGGCAGTATGCCAAAGTTATTGGTGGCTCAAATTATACAAATGGGTGAGCACATATGTGCGTACGTGTGAAATGTGTCAGCGGGTGAAACCCTCGCCCCATTCGGCAGCGCCGCTGGCTAGTTTGCCTATTCCCACTGGGTGCTGGGAGTCCATTAGTATGGACTTTGTATTTGGCCTACCGAAAGATTCGCATGGCAATACAGGTATTGTGGTCTTTGTTGACCGTTTGAGCAAGATGGCTCACTTAGCGGCTGTGCCAGATTCGATCGATGGTGTGGGTACAGCGGAGCTGTTTATCGATCGGGTGTTTCGCCAACATGGCTTGCCAGTGGCAATTGTTTCTGATCGTGATCCTCGTTTTACGAGTAAATTTTGGAAGTCCGTCTTCCAGGTGCTGGGCACCCGTTTGGACATGTCCACGGCGGATCATCCGCAGACCGATGGTCAAACCGAACGCGTAAATCGCGTTGTTGAAGATATCCTACGCAGCGTTTGTGCTGAAACGCCTAAGCGTTGGAGCGCTATGCTCCCTGTAGTTGAGTTTGCACTCAATAATTCCGTGCACGCCTCCACCGGCTACACTCCGTTCTATGTCAATGGTCTCACACACCCACGCGTTCCGTTAACGCTACCACCGAGTGGTTCAGGGCTTGGTGGGGGAGAGGTTGCCGATCGGCTTGCTGATGTCAGCCCTAATACTGTTAGGAAACAGGTAAATGCGTTTCTCGCAACGCGACTGAATGTCTTACGACATGTGCAAGATGCAATGGCTGATAGTCAAGATAAACAAAAGGAATATGCAGATGCGAAAGGCAGAGGTTGTATTAATGATTATGAGGTCGGAGACCAAGTATTACTTAATGCTAAAAACCTACATACCAATGTAGTATCCGCTGTCTTTAAGACGAAGTTGCGTCCGCGCTTTATCGGACCCTTTAAGGTCATTGCCAAGAAAGGCACAGCGTATACGCTTAACTTGACGCGCAAATTGCGTACACATCCTGTGTTCTATGTCGCCATGTTGAAACCTTATCGGGATCCGTCCCAAATAGACGCTAAGGCGCTCGCGCCGGGCCCATTGGCAGTGTCGCGGGACGGAGCATCTGCACCAACAAGTCAAGTTGACCCTGCATTCGGGTCCGACTCTCTTCCAGGGACTCAAGCCGGGAGTTCATCGTCTGCCTCTCCTCACGAAGGGTCCGCACCTCCTGAACAAGCTCGGCATGAGCTTGTTCCGATACACCAACCTCCTCCTCCTTTGCTCGATGCGCAGGGGAACCTGCAGTTCCATGTGGAGCGTCTACTGCAGAAGCGTCGCCGCCATGGTCAAAACCAGTATCTGGTGAAATGGCAGGGTTATCCCGAATCATGGAATTCATGGGAATTTGAGACTCCCCTTCGGCAGGATTGCCCGTACGCCGTGGACGTTTTTGAGCGTCGTGCGCAGGGTCTGTCTGTTGGCGCTGACGCTTCTCACCAGTAAGGGTGAGGGTAGGCGGGTTAGCGGCCTCGGGCTGTCGTGAACTCGCGGCTGCAGGGGTAGCCGAAACATTGGGCTGCTGGGTAGCAGACGCATAATGCGTTCGTTGGGATTTCAATTTTCCCCGGGCCTTCAATTTAGCGTAATCGTAACGCATCTTTCGCTCGAGTCGAACATCTGCCACATTGGCACTTGCCCGTAGGGCCCACATGCTGCTTAAACGTCGCGCATAATGCGCCCAGCGGCTGAAAGCCGTGTCTTCTTCTTCCTCGGTTTCCCCCGCGAATAGAAGGATGGGAACACCCTTCATCGGAGGAACTGGCGCACCGCGCACTTGCCTATTAAGGCGTGCCAAGTATTGGCTTTGAGTAGTGATATGGAGCTCCAGATATCGTTGTCGAAGTGCCGTGCGTGTGGCAACATCCTCAGGTGAAATGGCCTCAGGCCCAATGGTCCAACCAGAAAGGGAATGCCCAGATGCTTCCTTTAGACGTTCTTCCACCGTAGGTGGCTTGAACCTGTACTGTCGGTGGTCCTGCAGCCGCGTCATGTTCTTCGTTCGGCGCTTGGCGCCTTCCTCTTGGTCGATGGACCGCTGTTGCTACTCGTCGAGTGGATTGGTAACCGTTACCGTTGATGATACGTCAGGCGGGTCACGTAACGCTGTTAGCGCATCTGCTGCACCACGTTCAGGGAACGGATTCGGTGCATGACGAGTGTCATCTTCACCCGTGAGGGTGGCTAAAGGGGACCCATCGGGTCCCACAAAGACGGTGTCACTTTCGTAATCAACCGCTTCGTCAAGGTCGTCCTCAATAAGGTCCCTAAGAGTCTGTGACTCACTGCCGGGAGGCGTCATGTTGTGTGCCGTGAACAAACCGTGAGGTTTTAAAAGTTCGCTAAAGCACTACCTCTATGAGGAAAGATGTCGAGTGACATTCTATGGGAACGTCAGTCTGGTGGGGGAGGGCGTAACGGGGTTACACGACGGTTGTAACGTCTTTCCGAGAGTTTACGCTTAAACTCTCCTTTGTATTGCATATAATGCATTATTATACTTCTCGTTAGAGAGGTATTAAGTATGAGCGTTATAATACGGTATTCGGTAATACCGTATCTTATCGATTGGGATTCGATAAATCACTAACGCTGTATTAAGTACATCATACACAGATGTTTAGACGATACGTCGTCCAATAGCAAAGTCTGCATATAATAATTACTATAATAGTAATTAATCTAGTGTAGTGTACTTAAAGTAGGACTATTCATAATATCTTAAAGCATAAATAAAATCAGTTCTCCTTTTGAGTTTAAGATCGCAAGTCGTTCTGACTTGTTCTCTTGTGCACTTCGTGCGTTGGTTCTCTGAACCCCTAAGCTTCTAGCTTGTTCTTGCACTCTGTGCGTTGGTTCTCTGAACCTTAAGCATATTGCTTGATTGATTAAAAGTCTCTTTCCTAGTTCCTTAGAACAGGGTGACTTTAAGTCGTTTAATTAGTTCCTCAGAACTAAGTGGCTTTTAGCCTTCACTCTATTTAGTTCTCTAGAACTAAGAGGCTTCCAGCCGAAAGTCTTCCTCTGGCTAAAGAGCTGTGTAGCTCCGCTACACCAATAGTACGTGTTTGTTCGCAATAGTGTCGGGTACGCTCCATGAGAACCACGATGCCCCTGCATCCTGGACCTTTGTAGCCTCTGGCAGTCGGCAACCGTCCAATTGCCTTTGATGTTGTCCGCGACAATATTCCAATGATTCCATCGCTGTCCTGCTTCAGAGCACTGACGCTCCGCTGTCCTGTGTCAGTGGCCACTATTGTAACGGGGTTACACGACGGTTGTAACATCGTACCGAAAGTAGATCACGACTGTAGTTTCTATATTGCATATAATGTAATCCTCATGCTGATCTTTTACAAAAGGGGTATAATGTATAAGTGATATTGTAAGGTATCAGTAAAACCTTATCCTATCAGTATCGATTTTTATAACTGATACAGTGATGATTGGATGGTTCCATATCCAGATATATACTATAATTATTTTAATTGTAATTAATCTAGTGTGTATGGTACTTAAAGTAGGACTATTCACATAATCTTAAAGCATCTATAAAATCAGTGGTCATTTTAAGTCATAGAGGTATTGGCTTGTTTCGCTTGTGCACTTCGTGCGTTGGTTCCTCGAGCCTTTAAGCTCCTAGCTTGCTCTTGCACTTTGTGCTTTGTGCTTTGGATCTTGAACCCTTGATCTTAATACTTGCAGACTAGAAGCCCCTCCTAGTTCCGTGTAACAGGGTGACTTCGTAGTCGTTTAATGAGTACCTTATATCTAAGCGGCTATTAGACGTAACTTTGATTTGTTTTATAAAACTAAGAGGCAGTCAGCCTAACAAGTCTTCCTCTGTTTAATAGCTGTGTAGCTCCGCTACACTTGATAGCACTCGTAGTCAATTCTACACCTTAGCTTAAAAGACTGACCCGCTGTAAGGATGGAGAGTCAAAATCACCTCTCTTAGGCGCAACGACTCGCGCTAGATAAGCTATCTGTGTTTGTTGGGCCCGATCAAATAGAGGCCCTTTTGGCCCAAGGCCCGGAGGTCCTCAATGCTCGCCTTGAGGCCTTCATGCGTGATGAGGCTACGCTACTCGGGCAGTCCCACCACCAGGCAGCGTCAGCTGCGCCAATACCATACATCTCTGTGTGGAAGAGCGAGTAAGCAAATTTTCGTAAAGTGTAGATCGCGATCCAAGTTATGTGGACCACGTACCAAGGATCGATCGTGATCCATTGTGCAGAATCCGCGATCCGACTCAGAACCGCGATCCGACTCCGCACCGCGATCCAAGGCAGAACCACGATCCGACTCAAAACCGCGATCCGACTCAGAACCGCGATTTAACTCAGAATCGCGATCCGACGTAGATCGCGATCCAGTTCGCAAGAATCACGCATTATGGATCGACCGCGATCCTGAACTGATACGCGATCTGATTCAACTCGCGATCCAAGGATATGGCAAGATCGCCGATGGATCGGGATGGCGAAGGCATTTAGGGTGGACCACATATCGAGATCTGATTTTTCTAAAAGGATGACACGTGGTGGAAGATCCTGGACTACAGATAGGCAGAATCGTAAATTTCGAGTTTTGATTGGTTAACATCAACAGAGTTCAATTTGCTTCTAAGTACACGTGTCGACTTCTCTTCCGGGCTGGATTCTTTGGCCTCCCGACGTCTCGAGGAAGCCTACACACCACGCAAGTCATATCCCTAAATTGTTTGGCCAGGGATTGCAAGAACTCTCAACACAACTCAACTGCGATCGGACGCGGATTGTAACGGGGCTAGAACGTACCGTCACTAGCTTACACGTGCGCTTGAGGAAGACTCAAGCCCGAGTATTAGGTATTAAGTAAATTTAACTCTGATTTTTATTTTGGTTTTAATTCGTACTAATTACGAAGATTTTAGTCGTAATAAATACGACAGTGTTCCCGCCTTTCGGGAACCGCACAATTTCAGGTTGATTTATCATTGGTCCATATTGGGGACTTTAGGCCCAATAATAAACCAATGATAAATTACCACGCTGTGCCCGCTATTCGGGCCCAGCACCTGCCTACATATGTTATTGTTTATTTTTGTTAATACTATATGTGTAATGTAGCCCATTACATCACCCCCTTCTCATGACAGCACTCACCAACCGTGAGTGCTCAACTGTCGAAAACCCTTCGCCCACAAACGAACAAGCAATGTCCGGAGACCCAACACCCAATCCAGCAGAACGCCCAAGATACATCAGCGGGAATGCATCAACCAGCATCATGGCGCGGCAGCTCATACCTTGGTCGCTATACGACTTGTCCGGAGCTCACGCTCCGGACTCGCTGGACATGATGCGGGACTACTTCCGCCGATTTTGAAAACTGCGCGGGAAAGGTCTTGATGGAATCGAGCATGAAGCTCTACAACGTTCTTGGTGTGCCTTCATCCAACGTTGGAATCGGATGCTCGAGGATGGTAGCAGCTTCCAATTATGGCTCGCCAATCGAGAGGAGCTTCGCGCCGATCACTCCATCGGCGCGCTACGCGAAAGAGTGTGTGAGGATGCTTGGAATGAGGACCGTCTCTGCTTCGTCCATGTCAATGAAGGATGCCAATCTTGTGACTCGACTCCACGCCCAACTCATGAAGAATGGCGACGACACATCGCTGAGTGTCCACTCAGTGATCGCGAACGAAGTTGGATTGCAAAGTATGAGCGAAGTCTGAGCGAACGGAGAAGCGCAGTTATTCGTGGTGCGCCTCGCTGGCAGCACCACTCGCGACAGCGGAGTCAATCTCCGCGGGATCATCAGCGCAGGGCAGCGACATGTTCTCTTGCCCGTCCTGCTTCGCGATTCTAGCCTCGCAATCGCGATATGCATTCACTGCGACGTTCTCGTTCACGGCGTCGTTCTCATTCGCGACATCGTTCTCGATCACGGCATCGTTCTCGTTCGCGAAATCGTTCTCGTTCGCGTCATCATTCCCGTTCCCGACGACGTGGATCTCCTTACCGCTCTCGTTTGTCACGAGAGCGTTCGCGTGCTCGCCCGCCTTGGAATAGTCCGACTTCGTGGCTTCATATTACAGAACCACATCTGGAACGTCACGAAGGAGCGAGGAACGTGGTTCCCATGTATCCTGCTCGAGAGGGAATCCAAGACAACGTACTCGGTACCTGCGCACGGATGGAACCGCACGCTTATCATGAGCCGACTGCAGTAATGGTTGTGGAGGGTCCTCGTGACCCAAAATGCGGTCTACAATCCAGCGCACCTGTCCCTCCGCATCAACAAGCGGAGGAGGGCCCTCGCGATGGTAGTGCTGGCGTCCTGGTTGCTCAGGACGATGTTGATCAGGCCGTGAACATAGCTGCCGATGCTCGGCTGGAGGCTGAGGCTGCTGTGGTGGAGTGGGTTCTCAAAATTGTATGATGAGACCCCAAACCACTCACTGTGCCGGACTGCCGACTGTCGGAGGGGGTACCCCGATGCCGCGTATGAACCTTCTCTCACCTTGTGTACCCGTCGGCTGGCGGGTTGCACTCTTCGGAGGACTTGGTGACGATGTAGATGTCTGCCTTGAGGGAGGTAGACCTGGGGGGCCTCGAGTGGATATGCTTCACTCGGTGGGCCGGTAGGTGGCCACTCGATCGACCTTGTCGAGATTGGACTTAGAGCCAAACTCTTCAGGGCGCTTGTCGTCCCTGGCCTTTTCCTTCTGTTTCAGAGGTATTAACCACCTGACCTTTACGTTGATCCCGGACCTTGAGGTGAGGGAGACCGCTTCCGATAGCGGGTCTTGGGGGGTGTTGCTACTCGAACGAGCTCACAGGCCAAATATATCCTGGAGCTCTATTCGCAGTTGAACTTCGCTACACAACTGTCTTCGACGGGGGGCCAAAATTCATCCCTTCCCGGAACAGTGAGTAGCTTAGAGCAAGTTCTTCTTGGGTGACGGAGTCGTGCCACGTGGGGTTCAGCTCGCACTTGTGTCGGACCACACGCCTGTCTTCAACGGGGGGGCCAAATATATCCCTTCCCCGGAACAGGCGTGTGGCCAGACTAGAGTTCCTTTACAGCGCGACGAAGACTTGCCAAGTAGATCGCAAATTGAGTAGTATTTAATATAGTCCTATCCTTTTAACTCCTTTACTCTATCCTTGCCTGAAGCTCTGATTCCTTGCGTCGACTGGTCTGATCCTTGTATTAACTGGTCAGGAGTGGCTGAACCCCGAGGGGCCTGGTCGACCAATGAGGGACCCAGGTCTACCGATGAGGGACCGGGTCGACCAATGAGGGACCGGGTCGAACAATGAGGGACCCAGGTCTACCGATGAGGAACCTGTTCGACCAATGAGGGACCCAGGTCTACCGACGAGGTACCGGGTCTACCGATGAGGGACCCAGGTCTACCAACGAGGGACCGGGTCGACCGATGAGGGACCGGGTCGAGCGACGAGGGACCCAGGTCTACCGATGAGGGACCTGTTCGACCAATGAGGGAGCGGGTCGACCAATGAGGGCCATGGTCGACTCCCTTCGGTACAGGTTAAACGTTACCCTGGTAATGACCTCTCCTTTGTTTTTCTTTCGAATTCTCAGCCAACGGTCGCTTCACTCCGAGGTTCCCTTTATCTCCGGTCCGTTCTCTCTGGTGCGTGGTCCCTTCTCCCTAGTCCACGGCCCCTTGTCCCTTCAATCCAACGAGACCCTGGGTTCTTCACAATTTAGGAAAGCACTTCACCACACTGCCAGTGAACGTGCTGCCCAGGCGGAGAAGACTTCGAGTGAGACCCGGCAGTCGAACCGTGAACTGCTCGAACGGATAAGGATTCTGGAGCGCCAGATGCTTGGTCAGGTTAGACGGGATCGAGACCTCGCCCGTGTCATCGGCGCGTCGAGAACGACGGGAAGGCCGTTCGACTTACGAACCCCTGAAGCCGGCGTCGGAGGCAAACCGTGAAGCGTAGCCGGACGATATTCCTTCAGCCGCCCGACATAGAATGTCGGGTGGAGTCGCAGTGAAGAGGGAACGTCGAGTGTATAAGCGTCGCCAATTACCTTCAGAACCTTGAATGGACCGATGAAGCGTGGCGCGAGTTTACTCGCGCCCAGATTAGTGACCGCAGAATCCCTTATACCTTCCGTAGATAATAATACACGATCACATTTCTCAAACTTGCTCATGTTCTTTCTGCCATGTTTGTCAGCGTTCTCTTTCTGTTGATCTACCGCAGATTGTAGTACGTCGCGTACAAACCGGGTGATGGCTTGACGTTGGAGTATAAATTCCGACACAGCCATGTCATCAATTGGTCGCGCCGACTCAATCGGCGCGTAGTTGGCAGTAGGTGAACGCTTACCCGAAGAAGGGTCAATCAATGTCTGCCCAGTCCATCGAGCTAATGGGGACGCCACATCTGATGGCGTCAAAGTGGCCGTCTTTGCCTTGGATCGGGTTACTGCATTCGCGCTCAAAATACCGTGAGCTGCACTCGATCCTTGTTTATCACCTTTATCCCCCCCCAGAGTGGAGCCACTAGGTGTTGTGGGTCGCCCCACGGCCAGGACAGTAGGAATACGAAGGTGACGAGCCGAATTCACAAAAAATGGCGTCAACCCTGTTGACGCGTGTACGGCGTTGTTGAGTGCGAACTCAGCGAGTGGTAAAAATGCACTCCAACTTGTAAATGACATAGCATACCTTCAAAGAACGTGTTGAGGACCCGGTTCACGCGCTCGGTCTGCCCATCCGTTTCCGGATGGGCTGCAGTCGACATCAGCAGTTTTGTCCCGAGGAGCTCGAAAAGTGACGTCCAAAATGCGGACGTAAATCGCGGTTCACGGTCCGAAACAATGTTTCTGGAAGGCCATGATGACGGAACACCGCGTCGATGAAGTGCGCCGCGGTCTCTGCCGCGGTGACCTTAGCGTGAACCGGCACGAGATTTGTCATCTTGCTGAATCTGTCAACAAAGACCAAGATGCTCGTGCGAGCTTGGCTATCGGGCGCAAGCCCGAAGATAAAGTCCATCGAAACTGATCTCCATGCCTCTGCTGCAATTGGCAACGATCGCAAGGGAGCTTGTGTCGATGGAGATGGCTTCACACGCTGGCATATTTCGCACGTTCGGATCCAGTTGCGTACCCACTTATACATGTGGGGCCAGAAGAAGTCTCGAGACACAGCCGCGAAAGTCTTTTCGCGGCCTAAATAGCCGCCAGCAGGAGCATCGTGATACTCGTGAATGATTCTCGCACGCAAATCCATGTCATTGGCAATCACCGTGCGAGGAGAATCGAATTGGTCGATGCTATACAGAAGCAAATCGCCATCTAAACTGTATCGATGAATATGGTCGCGCTTGGTACGGGATAATGCTCCCAGTGCAGCATCGCTGGGAGCACGTAGATACTCGATAATGTCTGCATAATCTGAGTCACCCTTGTACGCTACGACGATCTCATCAAATAAACACGGCTCGGGTGTACCCGAGTTAAGTTCAGCGATACACACATTGCACATCGGTCATCATCATCCTCGTCATCAGTAGCCTGGCGACTCAGAGCAGTCCGAGGATCGTAGTCGGGACGTCGTGACAAGGCGTCAGCGAGAATATTGGTCTTGCCTGGCTTGTAATGCACGACGAAGTTGTACTCAGAGAAGAATGAGAGCCATCGTGCCATCCGTTGGGACAGGTGTGGGCTCTTCATCGATGTGCGCAGCGATGCATGATCGGTGTACAGAGCAAACGTACGTTCACCAAGGAGATGCACGCGAAACTTGATGAATGCATAGCGCATCGCTAATAACTCCTTGTCGTGAACCGGATAGTTCTTCTCAGCTGGCTTCATCTGTCGCGACTGGTAACTCACGACTCGTTCACGGCCCTCATCATCAAATTGCATGAGGGCACAACCGATTGCAAAATCACTGGCGTCGCAAACCACGTGGAACGGCTTGGAATCGTCTGGTAGGACCAGGACTGGCGCTGACGCCAAGATCTTCTTCACTGCTTCGAAGGCTGCTTCATGCTTGGGACGCCACAACCACGTGGCGTCTTTCTTCAAGAGTGACGACAAAGGCTGGATAGAACCAGCATAATCCTTCGTATACTTATGCAATAAATTAGCCAAGCCGAGCCACTGGCGCAACTCCGTAGGGTTCTTGGGCGTGGGCCAAGAACAGATGGACGACACCTTCTCTGGATCAGCTCGAACTCCCGATTTACTCACATAGCAACCTAACACCGAAATCTCCGGTGCACAAAAGACACACTTCTTGAGATTCGCGTACAACTTGTTGTCCCGCATAACTTAAAACACTTGCTTCAGGTGTTGAAGGTGAACTTGGACATCGTTGAGGTTGCCCTCGGCGCGACTATGGACGAAGATATCGTCAAAATAACTTGGGGCAAAGTTCCGAAGAGGTCTCAACACTTGAGACACCATGCGATTGAAAGTGGCCGGAGCGTTCTTCAACCCTTGTGGCATTACCAGCCACTCCCATAACATGCCACTCGGGGTGCTCACCGCGGTGAGTGGGATATCGCTCGGGCGCATCAAAATCTGGTAAAAGCCATCGGTCAAGTCGATGGCATGAAGATGACACTTCCTGACATGGGATTCAGCACCATGTCCTTCCTGGGAATTGGCGTTTGCGCAGGAATAGTGGCATCATTCAACTTAGTGAACGCATGCACTATCCGCCAGCCTCCCGTAGCCTTCTTCACGCAGAAGGTTGGACTCGAATGTGGTGAGATACTCTCCCGCACATGACCCGCTTTGCGGCGACCTTCGAAGAATGCGTCAATAGCTTCGACTTGATCTCGAGGCAACGGCCACTGCCGTGTCACACAATACTTCGACCCTGGCACGAGATCAATCTCGTGCCGAACACCACGGTCCGCAGGAAGTTCAGCCGGGATCTTGTCCGGGAACACGTCTGCATATTCACGAGCAATGTCGTAGACGGGGTTACCAGAATCTCGCAGGGCCTCCCATGACTGTGATGCAAACCTTTCTTCATGCGCAGACTTCGGCTCAGCGCTTCGAGGACGCGCCATATGCTCCTCGTTTGCTACGATAACCACCTCGTTGGTGATTAGACACACTTGTTCCACAGTGCCTCCCTTAAGGTCACGTAGGAAATGCTTCCAGGAAAGCCCTGGAAGACTTTTAATGGACGACGCATGACGAGGAGGACTCTCGACCTCGACATATTGGCGCCTTTGTGGACTTCCTTCCACGTACACGATAGCGTGGACACATTCCAACGCTAAATTCTCGGTGCTGTTGTCCCCATCGTGCTTCGAGTCACTACTCGAAGCTGGCGAACCGCAGTCAGGTGATAAACCATCACCCCCCTCTAGGCACTGGATGTCGTCATTTAAGATGCCGGAAACACTGGACGGGAGTACCCCAAACTCGACCGTCGACACTTGATGCGGGAGCTCCTGCTCGGCCGCCGTAAACCCGTGTGGGAGCCCCTGCTCAACCACAGTATGCCCATGTGGGAACCTCGGTTCGACCACAGTGGGTGATGATGGGAACCCCGGTTCGACCATCATGCTCTCGCGTGGGGACTCCTGTCCGTCCACGTTGTACTCGTGTGGGAGCCCCTGCTCGACCACAATATGCCCATGTGGAACCTCGGTTCGACCACAGTGGGTGATGATGGGAACCCCGGTTCGACCATCATGCTCTCGCGTGGGGACTCCTGTCCGTCCACGTCACACTCGCTGGCGAGATCTTGCTCGTCGTCACAATGCCTTTGTGGGAGCCCCTGCTCAAGCACAATAGGTGCAGATGGGAACCCCGGTTCAACCACTGCATTCACGTGCGGGAACCCCTGTTCGACCGCATTAATGACGCGCGGGAACCCCTGTTGACCTCGTCGTCCTCATAGTTCTCCTCGCTGTGGAGCGAGGAGTCACTGTAACTTTTGTCTCGAAAAAGAACAGCACAAGCAGTGCAGAGAGGGACATCGCTCGGTCTGTGCACCGCCAGCGTCGTAGAATCACGATCCACAATTGTGACGTTCGGCCAGTCACTTGGAGACACCAAGATATGGGTAAAACACTTCACTGACATCGAACTTGCGTCGACGTCTCACTGATCTGGCTAACCAGTCGATCTGGGGCTTATAACGTGCCAACCATGGCATGCCCAGTATGCAATCGAATGCATAATTCATTGCGATCACCAAAAAATTTATCATTACTGCGAAAACCATCAAACGTATACGGCAACGACACTTTGCGCCGCGATACGCGGTGTGGTTTCCCGTCAGCCAACTTGACGACGACTTGGTCAGGTCCCTCTCGGACATGAATGCTGGTAGTCAGAATCGATAAACAAGATTCACGAAAATATTGTATGTTGCTCCTGAGTCCAGGAGTGCTCGCAGAGGTCGCCGGACGCCGGCGACATGTAAACTGACAAAAATCAGACGTGAATCACCACTCGTAGTGGTGGCATTTAACCGTGCGCGTAGCGCAGGAGGACTGGAAGGTCGGGCTGCCACCGGGGGACCCGGACCTCCGTTCCAACCAATAGGGCGCCCTGCACCTACTGGTCCCGACCGCTTTTTGGACGTGCGGCCGGTACGGCACCCTCATGATGGGCGTCCACTACTTGCACTGATATTGGAGCTGGCGCACGGCACTCTGCCGCGCGATGTCCTGGCTTGCGACAACGAAAGCAAACCATTTGACGCCCGGTGCGAGCGTCACCTTTATGAAAGACACGTCGCCGGTCACCCGACGACTCAATAACGTCGATCTACATAGGTTCTGGACCAGAAGGCCGGGGAACGCTGACGACCGAGGGTTTGGCATATGCCTTTGTGACCCTAAAGTCTTCACGGAGTGCGATGGCAAATGCCTCCTCCAATGTGGCAGGCTCGGCGCGCTCCAGCGATAAGCGGGTCTGCCCCTCACGCATACCATCCACAAAGACATTCACCTGCGTGTACATGTCCACGGGGTGTATGATAATACACGACGCCAGATGCCTAGCCATCTGTACGTAGTCACGTATCGCCATTACACCCTGTCGCATCGACAGGAATCTTGATCGCACCAGTTTCTCCTCTTGCGGTGGCTCGAAAGCAAGACGAAGATCGTCCTGGATGGCATCAGGGTGGGGAATGCGTGCTCGTCCACAACGAGCTTACCAAGGGCCCACTCCTTGGCCTTCCCGGTGAGGCGGGAAAGAAGAAAGTTGACCTTCGCCTGGGGAGCCTCAAGAAGTCTCGAGGCGATGGCGATATCAACTTCTCGGAGCCACCGATTCAGCGACAACCGGTCCTTACCTTCTCCAGAGTAGGAGGAGGTTTCCATCTTCACGGCCTCTTTACGTGAAGAGCGCGAGGGAGTTAAGCCTCGCCGGTTGGATTCGGCGAGCTCGCGTGCCATAAACTCATGTATGGCGAGACGTTGCGCGTCAGGGGTCGCTAATCTCATCAGCGACGCGACGAATGCCTCTCCCGATATCACCGCGAGGAGATTAAGGGCATCCCACTCAACACCAGTAAGATGGGGAAAGATCGCTTGCTCCAGAGATAAATCTGGAGCGTCAAAGTACGATGATTCGCTCATCCCAAACTCGGGCATAGGAACGACTACTAAGTGCTACCAGGTGTAACGGGGCTAGAACGTACCGTCACTAGCTTACACGCGCGCTTGAGGAAGACTCAAGCCCAAGTATTAGGTATTAAGTAAATTTAACTCTGATTTTTATTTTGGTTTTAATTCGTACTAATTACGAAGATTTTAGTCGTAATAAATACGACAGTGTTCCCGCCTTTCGGGAACCGCACAATTTCAGGTTGATTTATCATTGGTCCATATTGGGGACTTTAGGCCCAATAATAAACCAATAATAAATTACCACGCTGTGCCCGCTATTCGGGCCCAGCACCTGCCTACATATGTAATTGTTTATTTTTGTTAATACTATATGTGTAATGTAGCCCATTACACAAATAAAACACGTAGGGCAAAGCGAAGCAAGTGCAGGACGGATCAAGTGGTCAGAAGGTTCTGCTCAAGTGGTCAGAAGGTTCTGCTCAAGTGGCAAGAAGATTCAAGCTTCGCTTTATTCGATAACCGTGATCGATTGGGAAGATCACACCAAGTACTCGGTTTATCTTGTGAAGATTTCCACAAGATAACCAAACCCCCTATCCCTAACCCATTTAGGATCAACATCGACTCAAGTCCACCGAGAAGAGAGCAACCCGTCCTACCGACGGGTACACAAGGTGAGGAAGGCTATATACACGAAAATGGGGTACCCCCTCCGTTAGTCGGTCGTCCGGGCGCCAGTGGAGAGTTAGCGTCGCATCAGCAATTTTGCAAATCCCACTCCACCACACTGGTAAAAGGATTGCAAAGCAGCAATTTCCTCGCGCATCTTAGAATAGATGCGAGCACTCCACCAGGGCTCACTAAGGAAGTACGCCTCCTTAGGCGCTCTTGATAAGGTGCTCACGCACCCCAGACAAGGGTCGCCCCAAGATAGTCACATCAGTCGAGGATCATTTTGGCAATCGATGAAAGCAATAGCTTGCACTGGCGATACTTCGCTTCTCAAACCTTTTAAAATTAGCAGTAAGTTTTGAAACCAAGTATCACGCCCAACGTTATAAACGTTGAGATTAGATGCGTTTTTTAAGCTTGAAGGAACGCATCATCTTCACACTGGTGTTGTGGGCTGTACCATCAATGCTGAAGGAATGCATCGATAAAGAAATCATTTTTAGTGCGAAAGTTCTGTGGTGGAGTGGATTCTCAAACAACGTGAGAGAACCACAAACACACACAGCGCCGGACTGCCGACTTACGGAGGGGGTACCCCGATACCGTGTCGCGTCAACCTTGGGTCTCACCTTGTGTACCCGTTGGCTTGGCTGGTCTTGCTCCTCGTTAGACGCAGAAGACTTAAAGACTTGGTATTTGTATAGGACTTGGACTTGGTGGTCCCCGAGTGGATATACTTCACTTGGGACCGGGTTTCCTGGGCTCAATCGACTTAGTCGAGAGCGATGCACCTGGTACTGCGTACCCCTTTGGTGGCTGACTGTTCTTGGTCCTTGGACCCCTTTGTGTTCTTCCCCGTAGGGAAACCGCTTCCTGTAGCGGGTCGTAGAGTGTTGACACTTACTTGACACCTCAGGCCAACTATCCTGAGGTTCAACTTGCGTTGCTTGAGCCGTCTAACACCTGCTGGACGTCGGGGGGCCAAAGGGTATCCCGCCAGGAAGAGGTAAAGCGACGGAGAAGCTTAGGAGGGGCGCTTAAAGCTGCCACGTGTAATGCAAATTCGAGTGTGTTTATTTACCTTATTCTCTGTATGCTTTTCTTGCCTAACCTTAACCCTTTGATCTAGATAGTGCCACGTGCCGACTCTTGGAGGAAGGACTGGCTCCTTGGTACCCTGTACTTTCTGTAATCTTCGATATTCTGTGTACCGATTCTGCACCCTCGGACATTGGGCCCCTGGGTCCCTGGGTCCCTGGGCCCCTGTACCCCTGTACCCCTGGGACCCTGGAACCTGTTTCCGGGACCTGGGGCCTGTGCTGACTCCGCACGTCTGGGTACTTATATTCTTAATACGGCGGGCCTGGTGTGTGGTTGTAAATCCGCGAGGCCGGGTCGTGGTCACTCCCTCGGGGAAGTGACCAGAAATTCTTTTGCTCTCTGTTCCATTTCCCTAAAACTCCAGCTTTCCCTGGCACTTCACCACAGCTGTCCCCTGCGCGCTGGTCTTTCGAACTGCGGTAAGACCACGTGCACCCTTGTCGAAACTCTTCGAATTAACAATAAGTGACCCTACGTCGTTTGGGTGGTTGCGTTCACCAACTCACACGTCTTGTATCCGTTAGTGACTTCTCGTAATCTTCCCACCGGGTCCCAAGCTCCTGACCGTTGGTCTTTTCCCGCACTTCCTGGACCTGACCCTGACGAGGTCGCCCCGACCGTGGACCTTATTGGGGAGTCCCCCAATCATCTGGAGGTCTCTCAAGCTTGGGAAGTTTTACGTGTCGCGGTGGAACGGGCCCAATCCATGGAGACCCTCGCTGAGGAACACAGGGTCCTCCAACGGGCCTACCAGATGGACCATCGCCGGACCACGGAATTACAGCGTCGCGTAGACGACCTCACGGAATTCGAGGTGACCCATGCGCCCCGGATACAGTCTTGGGTCCGGAATCTGGTCCACGAGCATGAAGTGGACCAGTTGGCCATCGCCGAGTACCGGGATGCACTCGCCCAACGGGTGGACAATTTTCGGGAAGTGGAAGAATCCCGATCCCAGATCAAGTACTGGAAGGACCAGTACAACGAGGCTGTCGAAAATTCTTCGGCTGAGATTTGGTCGCTGGAGTCCAAGTTGGACGCACTTCACAGTCCTCAAGAACTGTCCAAACAAGTGCTGGTACTCCAGAAGGAGATGACCAACTACAAGAGCCGCGTAAAGGCCCTCCTACGGGAACAAAACCAGCTGCAGAAGCAGCTAACGGTTGCTCGGGGCACGGCGGCAAAATCGACTCCAGCCACGTCCAAGGGCCGAAGTTTCAGAACGACAAAAAGGTCACGTTCGCCTTCATCCAAGGCTCGGTCGCCCCTTAAGCCGAAGAAGCGGAAAGCCAATCGTGCCCCGGGGTCGTCTGATGCCGAGGATAGCAGTAGTGACGACTCGATGTTCGCCGCCATGGCCAGGTCGCGGGCTTCCAGTCGTCGCTCCGGCCCTGTACCCTCTACTTCAGAGGTCGGCCCCGAGGTCATAGACCTATCAACTAAGGCCAAGTCCAAGGTTCCCACTCCACCTCCAAGGTCCCCATCCCCTCGCACCTCCCACGCAGCGTCTCGAGCGTCAAGGAACAAGAAGGCTCGAACGACGTACTCCGACGAGTTCTTGGATGTTTGGACCAGACTCTGAAACTGAGAGTGACGAGTCTAGACATGCTAAGCGTAAGCCACCAGCCAAAAGCTCCCGCCGCAAGGGCCCCGCCAGCAAGGGTACCGCACCACCACCCAAGGGTTCCAGCGGCAAGGGACCAGTACCACCCAAGGGTTCCAGCGGCAAGGGTTCCGCACCACCATCCAAGGGTTCCAGCGGCAAAGGTCCAGCACCATCCTCCAAGGGTTCCCGCGGCAAGGGGCCCGCACCACCATCCAAGGGTTCGAGCCGCAAGGGTCCCGCACCACCACCCAACGGTTCCAGCGGCAAGGGTCCAGCACCCCCCTCCAAGGATTCCAGCAGCGAGGATCCTGCACCCGCATCTGAGGGTCCCGGTGGCAGGAGTCTCAGCAGCGAGGATCCTGCACCCACATCTGAGGGTCCCAGCCGCGAGGATCCGGTACCAACACCTGAGGGTCCGGCCAGCCAGATTCCCACCCATGATGATTTCCCCGACCGTAACATCCACGGCTCTTCCCTTCCTGGTAATGCGACACCCAGCACGTTCGCCGCGGAAGATGTTGCCCCCTGGTCGATTTCCCAGGTAGGGGCCCTCGTTATCACCCAGCTGACGCCAGAGGATCTTTGGTCCAAGGTATCGCTTCCACTGTCTTGGGTGGGTGCTTCTGAAGACCAGAAGACCCGAAGCCCCCCAATCTGGAGCGAAGCCCTCATGAAGGACTCTCAACTTCAGCTTCTGATGGACTCATGTCCTTGGGCCCAGGGGGTCGTGACCGTGACCCCTATTTCTTTTCCAGTGCTCGGCTGGTTCAGTGACCTCGTGAAGCATCATGATACGTACGTCGAGGCGTCACGCCAGAGTCTATGGGAAGACCGACACCGACTTCCTCTTTTCTCCGAACTCCGTACAAAGAGCCACTACGCCTCTCGACTGTCCAATGCGAGGAAGAAACGGCGAGCCAAGGCGGTGAGGGCTTGGATGGACGTACTTGAGAAGGTCCTGGAAGGGATGAAGGCCGGTCACTGTGACCTCGATATTCTTCTTGACCCCTACTTCCAGCCCATGATTCCGACCCGTCAGCTGACCGTCTGGTACCCAATCGTCACCACGGAGGATCCCCAGTTGGACTTGTTGAGGGCTTTGCAGACCGCAGACGACACTGCCCCCTGGCGCGTGTTCTATCGCAAGAACATTCAGGAACACCCCGCCTTCCAGATCCCTCGTTTCTCTGGCAAATTTTGCCAGGCCACCGATGCATAAAATGTTTAGTCAGCTAGCTTTATGCTCCAACGCTTTTCCCTAACTTCACGTTCCTTCTCTTTGGCCTGTATCCCTGGGCCCCTGTACCCCCGGGCCCCTGTACCCCCGGGCCCCTGGTCCTCGGCACCCCGGTGCCCTGGTACTTTGGGCCTTTCACAATACTTCGCAATCTCTTTTGTGCTGTCGCACTCTCGAATATAATAACTTGACCCCCTTGTAAATGTATGACAAATACCGCCTCCTTCTTGCATCATCTTGGCCTTCCCAAGATGAACTCTTCCCACTACTCTTCATGACTCTGCATTGCCTCGAATCGGTTCCGAGTAGCCTGCCTGCGCTCATAGTCCCTAAGTAATCCCCCGCAGTTGAGGTCCACCTCATCCACCCATGACGGGTCAGGATATCCTTTCCATTGTACCAGGTATTCACGCTGGATCCGTCCGTACCGCGTTTTCCTTCCCATACGTCTGTCTAGATTTTTTCCACTTCGTATTCGTCCTCTTCCAGTTCCGGGACCCAACTGTCTTCTGGCAATAGAGCTTCATCAAAATCCACCCGGTTCGCTTCGTCTACCATCGACACCGTATCTGGTCTATCCGGATATTGCCGGACCAGCTTCAATTTTGAAACGTGTACCAACGGGTATATACGGTAGTCTGTTCCACTGATATCTAAACGAACAGCATAGTCACCCACCAGTTCTCTCACTCGGAATGGCCCATGCCATAGATGTGCCAGCTTTCGAGCATACCCCTCCTTGACCCGGTCCAAGTATAACCAGACTTGGGAATCCACCTCAATATGACCATCAACCACCTCCCCATTGTGGGCCTGGGCCCGACTTTCCATCGCAGCTCGTAATAATTCGTTGGCTTGTTCTCTCGCTCTGCGATACTGACGTTGTACGCTATATCGCCATCGACGGAGCTCACATTCACGCCGCTTCGTGCTGCCTAACGGTATGTTGGCTTCTAGAGTACTTCAGGCATCCCAGCCATGTACCAAGAAAAATGGCGTTTCCTTTCGGATCCGGTCCTGGGCCGTATTCAACGCGAAAGTGAGCCTTTCTGCATAGGCATCCCAGTCCTTCTGATCTACCTCTGACACATACATTTTGATGGACCGTGTAATGGTCTGTACCATTCTCTCTGCTGTGCCATTGGCCTGTTGTCGATACGCCATAGTCGCCCGCTGTTTCTGCCCAATTATGCGGTTGAAAGCGCGAAAGAAATCTGACATGAAACTGGGTTCTCTGTCGTGACGGATCGCCTCACTGGCCCCAAACCGACAGAATACGCACTCTTCGTAACCTTCTGCCACAGTTTGGGCCGACCTCGACAAACTAGACTTGGCAATCACATATCCCGTAAACAGGTCCACCCAAATCAACAGCTCGGTATTACCCTTGAACGATTTGGGCAAAGATGGGATATGGTCCATCGCGATAACTTGGAACGGATGGGTAGCTTGAATGTTCCCTTGACTTCTCCCTCGTAAGGTGGGGCCACCTTTGCCAGTCTCGCAGTCTACGCAAGTGCCAACATAGCGCTGAAAACTCCGGAATTAGCCTTTCCAATGAGAATGTTTCCAAATCCGTTGGTATGTGCGGCCAATTCCCTGGTGTCCCCCTTCTAGACTCGTATGGTAGTGGTGTAGAAAATCTTGTTGTAGACTTTCGGGTATAACTAGCCTAATCAACCCATCACGGTCCTCGTCTACTGTTCCCTGGTAAGGGCAGTACAGAAGAAGATCGTTATCATCCAAAGCGTAGTTCATCTCAATTTTTCTACACGTAAATGCCACCTCGGCCGATAGAATACTCCAGTTTCCCCGTAGGTAAATCTTCAAATCACGTATCCACATCTCTTCATCTTGGGCTGCTGCAATTCGTTCGATCCTTATCCGTTGCACCACTTCCTCTTGCACGACTTCCGTCGGTATTCTGGATAGGGCCCGGGATCTTGTAACAGTTGTAACTCGCAATGCATGGCTCTGGTCCTTGGGTATTAAACGCTCAGGTAGACGGTTAATTGCTTCGAGGTCCTTGAACTCTTCTTCCGGCACTATATCGACACCCTGTTGCTGGTGCAACGCCACGTTAGCAAGTCGGTCTGCACTTTGGTTCCATTCGCGCTTCATGTGTAAAAACTCGTGAACGGGCCAGGACCTGAGTTTTTCCAGGGCCTTCGCCCGTCGTACTGTCAGGCCCTGCGCCTTACACTCGAATTCTCCTCGCATCTGTCGCACGACCAGGTTAGAATCTCCACACACTACCAGACGTCTACGCTTCAGGTTCTTCAGTAGAAAGAAGCCCAACAATAGGCCTTCATACTCTGCCTCATTAACTGTCGCTTCAGTCAAATACCGGGAAGCAGCGGCGAATACCGTCCATTCCGGGAGTTGCCACACAATAGCACTGCAGGCTCCTCCCCCACGCTTAACTCGTGCAGACCCATCGAAACTGACCACGTACAAGACTTCCTCGTGTTCGACTGTGGGAGGAACCACCGAGACAGCTTGGCGCGGATGTCTCTTGGGGGCGATTGAAGATAGAATAGAGTCCACATTTTCGCGAGGCGTAATGCTTGCCGCTAATGTCCCCAGTATTTCATCTTCGCCCCTCTTGCACTTAACCACTTCTAACGTCCATTGAGACAGGAGTGCAGCCCAGTTTCCCAGGCGACCTTGTAGACCCGGTGACCGGACTATCCACGCCAGCGTTGAGTGTCAGGTCAAGACCTTGATAGGTCGGGTGACCAGTGACGTGTAGCAAAGGTCTAGTATTCGCAATAGCGCCAGCACTTTCTTGTCCACCAGCCCATAGTTGATCTCGTTTGGCTTCAAAGTCCGACTCGTGAAAGTTACCGGCATATACACCCCTTCATATTCCTGCACCAGGGATGCCGAGATGGCCCACTCGCTAGCATAGACGATAATGACAGCTTCCCGGTCAGGATCAAAATGGCGGAGGATTGGGGCAGTGGCGATCTTATTATTTAACATAGCAAATGCCACCTGCACCCGGGCCCATCGGTCCTCCTCCTGGTCATCTTCCTGTATGTCCCCAGTCCTGCTTATCCGATTTCGTAATACGTGGTAATACACTTCCCTTAGTTCGTACAGGATGGATGCATAAATGGCGTAGTCCTCCAGGAACCGACTGTAATAGTTGAGACTCCAGAGAAACGACTGCATAGCTTTCAGGGTAGTGGGTAACGGTAAGTCCACCAAGGACTGAAGGTCTTTAGGGTGGGCCTCCAGCCCTTCCGCTGACACTTGGTGGCCAAGGTAATCTACCTTTTGACAGCCCCATGAGCTCTTAACCGCGCTGATCGATAAGTTTCACTTGTCACACACCTCCAAAAGTCGTTCCACTTTCACGCATGAGTCATCCCATGACTCCGAGGTCACCAAAATGTCGTCGATATAGGACCTACGTCCTAATATAGACTTCTTGAGGTCTCCCTCTGGATGGCCCACCTCGAACAGGTCCTCTGGTTAGTCAGAGCCCGGCTCGGAGGAAATCGTAAGAAACCCATATAAAGCATTATCCAACAGCCGCTGATAGATCTGCGGCGCATTGTTCAGTCCAAACGGCATTCGTCTCCACTCAAAAAGTCCGATCGGGGTTACAAAAGCCGAGATTAAACGGGCTCGTTCGGTCATACTGACCACCCAAAAGCCGCTAGCCATATCCAGTGAGCAGTACCACAGAGCCTTATCTAGGTCTTCCAGCAACTCATTCACGAGAGGCATAGGATACACCATAAGCCGCGGTAAATCATTCACCATCCGGTAGTCAATGCACAGCCTTATATCCACCCCATTATTCTTTACAATGATTACAATTGGACTGGCCCATGGGGAGGTGGAATGCTGGATTATCCTGGATGACAAGAGGCCTTTTATCAGGTCTGCCAGCTTCTCCCTAAATTGAGGGGCCACCTTCCGTACCCGTTGGGCGATTGGCCGTGCGTTCCCAACATCAATGTCGCACACTGCTCCTCGAGCCGCCGGGGGTAATGCGTTAACTTTTCCCATCAGCAAATGTCGTTTTCTCCATATAATCTGACGGAGGCGGTCTACCTCCTCTTTTGGGGTATCACCGGGGTCTGGAATCTGGATGTCTTCCAACATAACTTCGTCCGTGGATGGGGTGACCTCACGGATAACAGACCATTTTTTGTCGATATCCTCGGCACATAAGTTTCCACTCTCGTGAACACAGACCTGGTCATCGGAAGTATCTACTTCAGCCTTGATAACCGGTGGACCCCCCTCTAGGTGGACCCTCTCCATATCGGTCCTATCCTTAGATGAGACTTCCGTGTCCACGCTAGCTCCAGCTGGTTGACCTCTATCGAGGGAATCTCCTCCAGACTCCTGATCTGATGGTAATGACTCAGGGTCCCTCATAACAGACTCGTGCACCAAGTTAGCCACTGGCACTTGGGTCTTCGTCCGTAGCAACATCTTCTGTGGAGTCGTGTACTGAGGTTTATCGGACCTTGGTACACTTCTTCTTGAGTGGTCTCTGCATCCTCCTCGTCGGTGGTTGCTTGGTAGGCTAGATTTTTCCATTCAGCGTACCTCCTAGAACCTACTGACACGAATCTTTGGGCCCGGGTACCCCGGTCCTTAGCCAACCAAATGCCCAGCTTGGTATCCTCGTGTAGGATCAGGTCCTTGTCACTCACATTAGTGACCCTCAAGAATTGGCGATGTCCATGTCCTTGGGTCATCGTAGTTATCATCTGTCTCCACGGGTCATCCATAATTTCCACTGGTCCAACGTAACCCTCTTCAGCGGAACCTCGACATATTTTTTTGCCGGTAAATTCACGTACTGGCCCAATTTGACCTCAGACATATGGCCACTATACAAGGTCTTGCGACCTGTCAGCTGGATTCGAACTTCGTCTGGCAAGCAAATAGTTCCATCCGCCATGTCCAAACGAATTCCAGCTGGCAGCATAAAGTCCATTCCTAGTAGCACATCCTGGCCGGCCATGGACCCGACCCACACATTGAACAAGTATACTAATACACTATTCAGTGTTATCTTGATCTTCGTTCGCCCTTCCGTGGTGTAAACTGCTTCTCCAATGCCCACGCACTCTTGTTTTTCGCTTGTGTTAATCTGGCAGCCTGCCTTACGAGCAAAGGCGATATCCAAAATAGATATCTCGGCACCAGAATCAAACAGTAGATTCGCACGAATATTGTTAATTTTCCCCGAGGCCTTGGCTTGCTTAAACCACTTTCCTGGGGCATGGTGTTTCCAGTATCCTCTTGACTCTCCCGGCAATAAGTCCAATGTCATCATAGTCTCTTCTCGGGAATTAACATGAGGTACACACGCATTGGCCACAGCATTAACAGAATTAATGCAAAAGCCCGATGTATTTCCAATCAATTCATCCAACTTATTGACCTTCTCCACGGGGTGTTTCTCCACAAATGCATAAATGCAACAATTAGAACGCTCGGCTCGTACCAGATTCCAACCTGGCGAGCGTTTTAATTTAACATCTTCTCCGCCGCCTCGGGCAGTTGCCCCGCGTGCTTGGTCGGGTTGTACCACTGGCTAATCAGATTATAGAACTCTTCCATCGGGCACTTGCCGACGTCATGAACCTTGCCACAACCGCGACACACAAACAGGCAGTGGTCGGCTGGGTGACCTTTCCTTCCACAGCACTCGCAAATGAGTCGCTTCCAACAGTCAGATCCCCATGCTTCCTAGACCCAAAATGGGTACACTTTGTCGCGGGTGTCCCTGGAACCACCTTTTGTCCAGGTCTCTCTGCCATGCGTCGACTTCGGTCTGGGTCTGGGTCCTGATGATCCCGGGGGTCATCTGCGTTCCTCGCCCTGCCAGTGTAAGGCTTACTCGCCGCCGCATAAATTCTTCTGAGGTCACCTTCTCCCTCAGACCCACTGGAGCTGGACCCTTGGTCATTTTCACTTTCAGAAGTGGCTCGGATGACTTGGACGGGTCTTCTCAGCTGACTCTTGGTGTGGTCTGGGGTGGTTGGGGCCTTCTGGCGAAACTTGCTGGACCCGAACAAGACCCTTCCTTGACGCGTCTTCGCTCTCTGACGAGCCAGCAGGACTTCCTCCAGGTCGTCTGCATCAGAATGTCTGAGCAATGTAAGCTGGTCCGCTAATTCTTGATCATCCAAGGTTTCCACGTAATGGTCCACGTGTTCGCTTTACACTGGGGGGCCAACCCTTAATATCTAGCTTGGCCCTGAGCCCTGCCACGTTCAAACGGTACGGATATTCCAAAGGTGACTCATCGGTTCTCTTTCTGGCGTGATAATATTGTCGGGCCACCGACACCCCCAAGCCGAAAAATTGTGCTTGGAACTCTCGCAGAAGCAGTTTCCAATCGACGCGTACCGTTCGACCTAGCTGTCGATACCAATTCTGAGCTGGACCTGTGAGCAGGGACCCAAAAAATGAGACACTTCTCGCTGTCTGGTGCCTGGTCTCGGAGGAAAGCCGTCTAGACCTTAGTGCTCCAGCTTCTAGCACGATCTTCATCGTGGTCCCTTCCGCTAAATTCCTTCAGATCTGACGAGGCCGATACCTTAATGTGTGCAGCAACAGTAGGGGGTCCTCCTGCCGTAGCCGCGGCCACAGTCGCTCGCGCTGAGGTCATCGGGAACGCCAAGTCATCTGGGTCGTATTCATCATGGGTTGATCCCACAGATTCCATGTCTACATCAGGGATATCACCTAGTGGTCCTAGGCGTTCAATTCGCTGGGAGGACCTGGGAGGAACCGGTCCTTGACCCTTGGTGGTGTGTCCCCTGTCCACAGCAACTTTTGTGGAGCCTTGCTCTCCAAGGAACTTGGTCATCGCCTTATCAAAGTACGACTGGAGTGCGCTAGGGGAAACTGACTCGGTCTTTGTTTCCTGATCCGTTTTTGTCCCCATCAACCTTGGCTCCACTTTGCACCGGGCTTCCGTCTCCTCCTGTGTTTGGCGCTGGACCCATGGGGTTGCTGTGTCCACATGGCCAGCTTCGCGAATTCGTGCTTCTAATAGCGCTGCACCAGATGGACCCAGTTGCATTCGGTCCACCGTATCCATCAGGGCCGACATCATAGATGAGGTGGCTGATTCGTATTGAGACCTTGGTGACGATTCACCGAGTGACCCAGCAGGAGAGCCCACACCAGGATCCACTACTCCTCCATCTTGACGGGGTACTTCCTTTGGGGGAAACTCCCCCACTAACGTTTTGAGGTGACCATGCAGGGTCACTAAGGTCCTCTTCAAGGTCTCGAACCCGAAATCAAAGAGGGTCTCAGCGGTGAAGTTCCCAGCATCCATCCCAGCTTCATGTAGCAGATTCATTACGGCCTTGAGGACCTCCAGGTCTGTGGTCGTGGTGGGAAGAGCCGTTATCAGACCGTGGACCTGGTCCATAAGCTTGACCTTGAGCGCCTTCATCACCGGGTCCTTTCGGAGAAACTTCTTCAATTTTTTCGATGGTAGGTTTCTTCCAAATCTTCTTCCGTCCAGTCCTTACTAGCCACGCCTTGGCTCTATCCCGACTCGTCCGTCGTGTCTCCGCCTCTCGGTGTCTTCAACTTGGTATCCTTCTGCTTCTTTTGCTTGTTCTTGGGCACCTTTGGCTCTTGCGTGGTAGGTTGAGACTTGCTTCGGAGTCCCTTGCTTTTTAGCTTTCACTGTCAAACTTGGGACCCCTGGACCATAATATTTATTATGGCCCATATTGTCTTCTTCAACGAAGACATAAGGGGGAGGATTTGGTGGTTTTTCTTCATATTCCACCTTGACCTCAATAGCAGAGCTCCTCCCCGGGCTCTGCAGGTCCTCCAATCCTTCTTCCTTCTTGATCACTGGCGATACGGTTTCCAGTGTCTTGGTCGCCCCTTGGTCTATCTTGACCGATGTCTTTTCTTCTTCGTGGGACTCACGGTGAAATCCCGCGTCTCCCAAAGATTTGGGCACGCGCACCATTGTGGTGGAGTGGATTCTCAAACAACGTGAGAGAACCACAAACACACACAGCGCCGGACTGCCGACTTACGGAGGGGGTACCCCGATACCGTGTCGCGTCAACCTTGGGTCTCACCTTGTGTACCCGTTGGCTTGGCTGGTCTTGCTCCTCGTTAGACGCAGAAGACTTAAAGACTTGGTATTTGTATAGGACTTGGACTTGGTGGTCCCTGAGTGGATATACTTCACTTGGGACCGGGTTTCCTGGGCTCAATCGACTTATTCGAGAGCGATGCACCTGGTACTGCGTACCCCTTTGGTGGCTGACTGTTCTTGGTCCTTGGACCCCTTTGTGTTCTTCCCCGTAGGGAAACCGCTTCCTGTAGCGGGTCGTAGAGTGTTGACACTTACTTGACACCTCAGGCCAACTATCCTGAGGTTCAACTTGCGTTGCTTGAGTTGCCTAACACCTGCTGGACGTCGGGGGGCCAAAGGGTATCCCGCCAGGAAGAGGTAAAGCGACGGAGAAGCTTAGGAGGGGCGCTTAAAGCTGCCACGTGTAATGCAAATTCGAGTGTGTTTATTTACCTTATTCTCTGTATGCTTTTCTTGCCTAACCCTAACCCTTTGATCTGGAAAGTGCCACGTGCCGACTCTTGGAGGAAGGACTGGCTCCTTGGTACCCTGTACTTTCTGTAATCTTCGATATTCTGTGTACCGATTCTGCACCCTCGGACATTGGGCCCCTGGGTCCCTGGGTCCCTGGGCCCCTGTACCCCTGTACCCCTGGGACCCTGGAACCTGTTTCCGGGACCTGGGGCCTGTGCTGACTCCGCACGTCTGGGTACTTATATTCTTAATACGGCGGGCCTGGTGTGTGGTTGTAAATCCGCGAGGCCGGGTCGTGGTCACTCCCTCGGGGAAGTGACCAGAAATTCTTTTGCTCTCTGTTCCATTTCCCTAAAACTCCAATTTTCCTTGGCACTTCACCACAGTTCTTCGCATTGGCGTCAAGGTCGTGAAGCTATGACGGATGGAATAACGCAACCGTAAATCGTTCGTTGGTTATTCCAGACCAACGATCTATCAGACGAGTGGATAGAATACAAAATTTCCGGTCAGGAGCAGGACGCAATACATTGTAATCGAGAGACTTCTGCGTGGTTTCGACAAAATACCGACACCACGTACAGTGATGTCAGTAGAAGCACCGACATCACGAACAACAACCAGTCGAGTCATATTTCCACATTCGAATAAGATTTACTCGTCTCGATGGCGAGTCGTCTGGTTCATCAGACGACCCGTACAATTCACGTTACACGAATTTACTCAATGTATTAAGATCCCTTTTGGTAGGGACCAAAGGTGAGGCATCACCCCGGGGCAAGCCGGGAGTGAAATAGATGGCTTTGAGTCGGATGCATCATCCAACTCACCAGATCATTCAACGATTAGCTTTGTGTCAGCATCTTTACGTGGCACTTCGCCACGTGAACATGTAACAGACGTTGCAGGCTGATGTTGACTTACATAGTGTATGTAGATTGAGGCTGTGAAGCCTCAACAGCGGCTGCACAGAGGCGTGCAGCCGAGTTCTTGGCTGCCTTGGCAGTGACGCGTAGTGCCTTTGTCATGTTCGAAGGCTTGTGGAAATAAAAGAAATACAATAAGTGCTCCCTTCCCATAGTCACTAAAGAGCCACTAATAGTTCTCTTGGTGGAGGGGGGGATGTAACGGGGTGAGTCCGTTACATATATTAACACTTCTATGAAGTGTCAATAAGAATATTACTATAACTTACGATATATCTCAACATTATATCTACTTAAAATATTGTTCTTGCATCCACAAAAAGACAGAGATGTCCTCTAATTGGTTGATATAGGCCATTATATCATTCAACGCGCTGACCAATGACGGATGAACGCGCGCATTGAATGGAGGGCACAGAGGTAACATACATACATGTACATTGAATATAGTTAAGACAAGATAAAAACAGCTTTACATTTATTAGATAGCTTAACGATATCATGTACTTCTCTTTTCCTTATAACTAAGCGTTTGTCTAGTAATTAGCTTCCTCTGTGCACGTGTGTACGTGAAGTTTTGAGGCACCTGCTTTCATTGTCATCAGTGAAGGTCGATTATACGCGAAGTGTAACGGAGCTACACAGCTTTCAAGTCAGAGGAAGACCTGTAAGGCTGAATGCCTCTAAGTGTAGTAGAACAAATAAAAGTTACGGTTAATATCCACCCAGCTCTAAGGAAACCATAAACGACTACGAAGTCTATCCGTTCTACGAAACTAGAAGGGACTTATAGTCTACAAGCAATAGGCTCAAGGGCTATGAGAGCCAATGCACAGAGTGCAAGAACAAGCTAGGAGCTTAAAGGCTCGAGGAACCAATGCACGAAGTGCACAAGCGAAAAAAAACAAGCCGATACCTCTATAACGTAAAATGACAACTGATTTCATAGATGCATCAAGATTATGTAAATAGTCCTACTTAAAGTAACATACACTAGATTAATTACAATTAAAATAATTATAGTATATATCTGGATATGGAACCATCCCATCATCAGTTGATGCTGTACTTAGTACTACTGATATCAGTTATGGAGCCGATACTGATAGTATATGATATCATAAAAAACCGATAGTATAGGGTATTACTAATTTTTTATGATATCACTCATATATTATACCCCTTATGTAAAGGATCGGTATTAAGAATAGATTATATGCAATATAGAAATTTTAACTACAATGTACTTTTGGTTGAATACGTTCATTATACTGTTAATTATGCAACCTGGAGAGAACTAGAAGCTAAATTATGGATAATAAAGAAACGGGAACGTAAAGTTGAAAGGATATCCGAAGCAAAAAATCTATCATAGAGTAACAGCCGAAAATAATTCACGAGTGACTGACATTAGTGCATCCGCAAAATTACAATGGCTAGCGATGTGGGAAATGAAGGGATGATGTTCAATTGTCTGTGCGAGTACGGGCGTCGTTATGATACGCTAGGATGGCCTTAAGAAGGTAGAAGTCATGTGACAAAGCCAGTAAACAAATTTGACTTAGTGGCGCAAGCAAATAAGTCGGATAAAATTTACCAAGGCGACCATGTGACAAAAATCAAGAACTAGTCAGAAAACGTCCGCGAAAAATGTGAATGGATCTTCAAAGAAGTCCAGGTGCCATTCAAGACGAAAAGCGAGAAGCTGAGACTTGTTGCGAGCAATCGCAGCTGTGCGAGGGTGGGTCAGAGTCTTGAATAACCGTTTAAAATGTAGACGGATTAATAACACACAGCGAAGGTAAAGTCCCATGAACGGAGGAGAGGGAGGAGTGTAAATGGCATCGTTGCAATTAGCCCAAAGCGTCCAAAAAACTCAGCATTGAACAATGTGAATGAGCCGAAGAGGTAGCAACGCCCCATAAGTATGGCATTAAGATGACGAAACAGAGAGCCCTTATAAGAAAAATAATATGAACCAATAGAATCGAAGTCTGAAAAATCCGGCGAAAAGGTGGCAGAAATAATTGCCAAAGACGACTAGCCAGAAAACATCCGCTGAAGAGATGGTAAGCCATTTCAGGGGCATTACACCCATGGACACAGTGAATATCCGGAGTAAGCCAGCCATTTTTACAGCGAAAGCCCAATTCATTATGTTGGAGACGAAAAAGAAGATCGTTAGAAGCTGGAAGAGTGTCATGTTGGAAGGCGCGTTCCGTACGCCAAAATGAGTCCGGTAATGTCACTCCATCAGCGTCTAGACGCGACAGTGGTAAATCTGGGGGAGCCGAAGATTCAAGTAAGCCACGAATAATTGAGTTAGGAACATCACAGATATCAACCCCGTCAAACTAGATATGAAGCGCAGCAATAATATCGTCAGGGGGAAGAGGGTAAATAGCGAAATACCTTAGTGGGCCGGAATCGCCAATCGGGGAGCCAAAGAGCGAACAACCGAAGTCATGGAACTTCCAGTCTTAATTGAGGACCCAGTAAGCGCCTCACAAAGTGTGTGTTCATCTGGGAGAGATCCGAAACAGCAGCAAAAAGTCTAAATTCGGACATCCCCTTGATGACTCAGAAAATTACATGCCTTACGATGAAGTGTGGCAAGAGGTCGTTTTCCACCGATGAACCGTAAAAGCGTATTAATCTATATGGGCCATGTCAGCTTCGCAAATAGTGGATTGATATTCAGCAGGCGGGGAAGAATCTAATTGCCAAGTAGCCAAAGAAGCTCGCCAATAAAGAGGGAAACGATCCCAACGTGAAGAGTGTGCTTCAAGCGATAAGTATACGTAAAGTAAGTCAAGACCAAAATCTTGACCTCGAAAAGCCACGTTAAAACAGACTAAAGCAGGAATAAACCACTCAAAGGGCGATGAAAAATCTGAGCAAAAATGGCGAATTAATTGCCGTATCAAGTTGACGTGTAATAACTCTACGGAGGCGGCAACCAAATTCAAATTTAACCATTCAGAATCGAAAGCAACCGCATGCCAAATGCTGAGAAAGGTGCCACGGACCGGCGAACCTTTGTGGTGGAGTGGGATTCGCAAAATTGCTGATGCGATCCCAACTCTCCACTGGCGCCCAGACGACCGACTAACGGAGGGGGTACCCCGATTCCGTGTGTATAGCCTTCCTCACCTTGTGTACCCGTCGGTAGGGCGGGTTGCTCTCTTCTCGGTAGACTTGAGTCGATGTTGAACTTGATTGTGTTAGGGATAGGTGGGGGGGGGGGGGCGATCGAGTGGAATTCCCCACACGATCGCATTTGTTCTTGGGGTGCTCTATTTGAGTCGTCCTGATCTCTCTTGAGATCGCCTTGTCCAAAAATGTAGATACTTGGTCCACTTGATATACTTGATATACTTGATCTTCTGACCACTTGAGCCGTCTCGCGATCTTGTACCTTGTCCTTTTCTTGTTGTGCTGCGTCCAATCGCAGGGGGAGTTGTTTGTTTTGAGAATTCTTGTAATCCCTGGCCAAACAATCCAGGGATATCACTTGTGTCTAGGCGTAGCAGATGCTCTTGAGTCGTCGGGGGGCCAAAGTTATCCCACCCGGAAGAGAAGCTTGCGTGTCTTAGAAGTAAAATCGAACTCTGTTAATGTTAACCAATCAAATACCAAAACCTATGATCTTGACTATCTGTAGCTCAGGATCTATTGCCACGTATCGCCCTTTCGGAAAAATCAGATCTTGTAATGTGGTCCACTCCAATATCGCCGCGATCTGGATCGCTACCTCGCTTGGGTCTAATACCATTTTAGTATCGGATCGCGGTACTAATAATTAGTATCGGATCGCGGTACTAATAATTAGTATCGGATCGCGGTACTAATAATTAGTATCGGATCGCGGTACTAAATAATTAGTATCGGATCGCGGTACTAAATAATTAGTACCAGATCGCGGTACTAATAAATAGTATCGGATACCGATCCGCCGGATCACGACTTGTCCTCTTCACCGTTTCTCGGGTCATGTGAGATGGTCCATCTATATGACGCGTCATTTCCAGCTCATTCCAGTATTTCATAGCAACGTGATCCACACCAGACCGTCTTTCACATACTTGGATGTACCAATCCTCCTTCTTAGCGATCACGCTCACGCGGATCGCCATCGAAAAAAAACTGGAGATCGCAATTGCATAGTTCTAGGCCATATTTAACCCACATAGAACTGCAAACTCCACCATTCACTGTTTTCCATCTCATTTGACATCATCTTGAAACTTTTCTGCGAGATCGCGACTCATCAATATTGGCCACGAGATCGCGACTCATTTATATTGGCCATTTCGGACTTAACCGAAAATATGCGATCACACTTGGCGAAATTCACTCTTTCACTTCGCCACAATCGTCCCCTGCACCGATAGCCCACATACAGTGTTGGCCTAACTGTGCACTGTCTCGCTTCACTCTTCTCGTCACTTCGTCCCTTATGGCCAGATCTACACCCGAAAACGATCGCCACCCCCAAACTGGTGTGCTCGTTACGCGCGATCCAACGATGGGTTCCTCTACCGGATCGCGTATCTTGCTCCCGTCTACCCGAATAATCCTTCCTCCCGTCACAGATCGTCAAAACGCGATCTCGTTGGTTTCTTCACTATATGACCGCCTGGAAGCCCAAGATACCATCGTGGAAAGTTATCACTCCATGGAAAATGCCTTACGGGAGCAGGAATTTCGTGGAAATTAGCTGGAGACGGAACTGAATTCGTATCACGAGTTGTGGTCTCGAGTGTGCACATTCTTCTTGCGTCGAGATGAAGAGTTGCGTCAACAACTTGATGCCGCTCTCCACATGGCCGAAGGTCTCGACGAAGAACTGAATCAGCTAACGGATCAGTCTCAGGAGATCGCAGATCTGAAGAATGCCTTTTTTCGGGCCAATACAGAGAAATATCGCCTGCAGGATAAATTCCGCCGTGAGGCGGCCAAACGTTAGCGAACTCTGGAAGGAAAATTCCGTCAGCAGATCGCGTCCCTCCAACAGCAACTGGACTCCATCCTCGCATAGCGTAATACGGCAGACAGTGCTTTGGCCGCTGACTTTCGACGCATGAAAAGCAAGGCGTCCAAGTACTAGAAAGCTCTCTATCAGGCTCAGCAAGCCGCAAAACAACTGCAAGAGACGCTGAACGCGCTTGAGCTTGATCATGATCGCCTCCTGAGTGCGAGTATTCGGAACGACGCAGCTTTGGGTCGACTTCGTACCGAAGTTGCAGATCGAGAGGCGGAGCGCGATCTGGCCATCAAGGATCGAGACTTACTTCGTTCGCATCTGGCAGAATTGGCTATGGGCTTACTTCCTTCTCCGACTAGCCTTCTCGCGCTGTCCAATCCCTCGTCACCCAATCGCAAACGTGCGTCATCTTCACCGACTCTGGACGTCCCCTGTAAATGTCCCCGCAGCGCTTCCGGTACTTCTGCTCAATCTGTGACCTCGGAGAGATCTGGCATTCCAGCGCGATCTGGTATTCTGACGCGATCTGATACTTCAGAAGGATCTGGTACTTCAGCGCGATCTGGTACTCCACCGCGATCTGGTACTCCGGCGCGATCTGGATCTTCGACGCGATCTGAAATTCCGGCGCGATCAGGTTACTCGGACAGTCTAATACTTTGGCGCGATCTGGTACTACGGCGCGATCTGAAATTCCGGCGCGATTTGGTACCTCGACACAGTCTAATACTTTGGCGCGATCTGGTACTCCGTCGCGATCTGGTACCCCAAAACGATCTGCCAAGTCGGTGCGATCCATTATTACAACGCGACCCAATGTTCCGTCGAAAGCTAAAGGGAAACGCAAAACGTGTCTCTCGCCTTCGCCTGACTCTGAGTATGACGGATGGTCTTCCGATCCCGGAGACGCTACACTTGCTGCTCTATCCGGATCGCGTTCAACCGCGAGGCGTCGCACCACCACGACGAAACTCTCTGGCAACACCGGATCGTCTCAGTCCCCTATCATAATTCACAATGGTAGCCCACCCTCCAAAAAATCACCAGTCTCGAGTCCTAATACGCCCCCTAGCCTTACGACCAAGATTTCTAAGGTCGACCTTTTTGGCGAACCTTCTAGCGACTCGGACGGGAAGATTAGCGTTTCCAGTGACATTCGTGAAGATATAAACCCGTTGCTCGCTCCCGCTCAATACGCCGATCTGCCGGATCTCCAAAAATCACGTGATGCATGGATCCCTGGATATCGTGAGCGAAAGCCCCGATCGTCGACTCAGGTTGCTCCATGGTCCGCCCGACGGGTCAGTCTGACCAGTGTTGCCGAATTGGGAGTGGAGTTCTTCTATCGACACTTGTCCCGACCGAAAGGGTATATCTTCACCCCTCAAGCCAATCCCAAATCTCTTCTTGATTCTGAGTGGATCCCACGAATGATTACCCCGGCACAAGTTACTGCGCTTTACGATCAGAAACCGTGGAACGTCACTCGTCGGCCGATTACTCCCATCTCTTTCCCTCTGACCGGTTGGCTCAAAGATATGGCAGACATTTACCTCGAATATAAAGATCGCCATAGGCAAGCCTTGTGGGAGGCAACCCACTTCCTGTATATCTCCCGCGAACTTCGGAAGGAGTATCCAGAGCTGGCGCAATTTTGTCAGCAACGCAAGCAGCGTCGGTCGAGATCTGGACCCCGCTGGAAGACAATTCTTCGCGTTATTCTCCAAGGGATGGTCAAAGGACACTGCGATCTGGACATTTTGTTGGATTCATACTTCCTTCACTTTCCAGTGTACGCAGAAGTGCGACCATGGTATCCTGGTCTGGAGTGTAAGAAGAAGAATATCCCTAACCTGGCTACCGCGCTCTCAATATTGGACTCTGCCAAGCCGTGGAGAAATCAGTATCGAACTTCGATTGTAGATCACCCGGGATCGCTGATCCCTCGTCTGGCCGGTAAGTTTTTTCCAAAGTGACTTCTCGCGATCCGATCTGGAGTAGCACTTCGCGACCCGATTTAATTTCTTCAGCATTCAATACAATTTCACTGTTTTCGTTTCATCCTTTTGGTCTTTCTTGCAATTGTCTAGTTTCTTGGGCTTTTCAGCCGCGATCTGCTCTTTCAGACCTTCGATCGACACTCAAATTCACATATATCCTAGTTCCCCCAGCTAGACAACCATCTTGTACAGCCATTTCCACTCTCCGTAAGCGAAATAAACAATTCACTAATCTTCAGCTTTTATCTCTTCATGAGACTGCATAACTTCGAAACGATTACGGCGAACTTGTTCGCGCTCAAATTCTTGCAAAATCTCAGGTGGTTGACGTCTTCCCCGGGTTGATCTGGTAATCGCAGCAACTTTAACCACCGATTCGGTCTGCTTCGACTTCAACAACTCATCCTGTCTATTAAGGGTAATGAGATCTTGGCGATCTCCTCGAAGTGATGACCACACCTTCTTCCTTCTGTAGAGCAGTACTCGCCAGTCGATCTGCACTTTGGTTCCAGTCGCGCTTCATGTGTAAGAACTCATGGATCGGCCATGATCGAAGCTTCTCCATTGCTTTCTGTCGCAACAACTGCAGTCCAGGAGCCTTGCAATCGATTTCACCCCGCATCTGTCGAATCACTAGGTTGGAGTCGCCACAAATAATAACGCGTCCCCTAGTTTGATTCTCCAACAGATCAAAGCCTAATAGTAAACCCCGATATTCAGCTTCGTTCACTGTTAAGTCCGTTGCATATTCCGATGCAGCAGCCACAATAGTCCACTCAGGAAGTTTCCATATTATCGCACTGTATGATCCACCCTTTCGCTTGGTTCGTGCCGATCCATCGAAACTGACGACCAAGAGACTTTCATCTTCTTCCACCGTAGGCGGTGGCATACTTAGAGTTTGCCTTGGCTGTTTCCGGGGAGCGATCGCGATCAACACTTCATCGACTTCTTCACGGGGAGTCACAATTGCAGCCAGGGCACCAAGTGTTTCATCTTCGCCCTTTTCACATTTCTTGATCTCCAAAGTCCAGGTCGATAATAATGCGGCCCACCTACCTAGCCTGCCATTGAGACCGAAGGATTGCACCAACCAGGCCATCGTCGAGAAACGCGTAAAAACTTTAATCTCTCGCGAGACTAGCATGCAATAACATAAATCCAAAATCCGAAGTAAAGCTAGTATCTCCTTCTTTGACCATTCCGTAATTGATCTCATTAGGCTTCAGCGTTCGGCTTGTAAACGTAACTGGCCAATATGTGCCATCATACTCCTGCAAGAAAGCTTCTGAAACCGCCCATTTACTCGCATATACGACAATTACCGGAGGCCGATCTGGATCGAAGTGTTTGAGGATAGGGGTATTAGCGATCTTGGCTTTCAACATGGTAAATGCAATCATCGCTTTTTCCCATCGAGTCCGACCTTCTCGATCTAGGTCGTCCCCAATGTCGGAATTTTGATCCGAATCATTCCTGGTGGCGATATTCGAATCCAATGCATTCATCTTGTCAGAACAGCGGATTTCGTAGAAATCTGCTTCCCGTAATTCATATAACACTGACGCATAAATCGCAAAGTCTTCGACAAATCGACTATAGTAATTCAAACTTCCTAGAAACGATTGCATCGATCGTAACGTTTTTGGGAACGGAATGTTCACCAGCGATTCCAAATCCTTTGGATGAGCTTCTATTCCTGCAAGTGAGACTTGATGACCCAGGTAGTCCACCTTACGTCGTCCCCAAAAACTTTTAGCGAGACTGATCGACAAATTCCATTCATTGCATACTTCTAACAATCGCTTTACCTTATCATATAAGGAGGCCCACGATGTTGCTGGAATTAGTATGTCATCAATATATGACCTTCGGCCGAGCACCGATGGCTTCTGGCTAGTATCCGGTTCGCCTTCAGTGAATACATCAACCAGCTTTGGCGATCCCGTTACCGTATCAGCGGAGTCGAGTGATCCTGTGGCAATTGCGTTTGGATCCGTACCGATCTTGAGGTATCCATACAGTGCATTATCAATTAGACGTTAGTAAATCTGTGGAGCGTTTTTTAGCCCAAACGGCATTCGTAACCACTCGAACAGGCCTGACGGCGTGATAAAAGCAGAAATCATCCTTGCTCGCTCGGTCATATCCACGACTTAAAATCCACTGGCCATATCCAACGAACAATACCACATAGCCTTATCCATATCTTGCAATAATTCGCTAATCAGCGGCATAGGATACACCATCAATCTCGTGAGTTGATTCGCCCGCCGATAGTCAATACATAACCGAATGTCGACACCATTCTTTTTTATGATTACCACAATCGGCGAAGCCCATGGTGATGTCGACGGCTGGATAATCCTGGCTGATAGTAATCCTTTAATTAAGTCAGCTAACTTCTCGCGAAATTTGGGAGCGACCGGTCGTACTCGTTGTGCGATCGGGTGTGCTCCACTAACATCGATATCACATACTGCTCCTCGAGCTGCAGGAGGAAGCGCGTTTCCTTTGCCGATGAGTAAGTGTAGGTTCGCCCAAATCAATTGCCGTAGACCTTCTTGGTCCTTGGTTAGAGGAACTCCCGGATCGCCCACTTGGATATCATCAATCGTAACTTCTTCGGTGGATGACACAATCTCAGGCAAGACAGCCATATGCTGATCCACGTCTTCGGCATACAATTCACCACTCTCGTGATAATACATCGAGTCTTCAGGCTTCATCTTTATACTTCCTCCGGCTAGAATGCATTCGTCGTTGATAGTCGTAGTATCACTAGCTTGCTCTTGTTCTCGCAGATCGCGATCCAGATCGGCCAGATCGCGGTCATAAACTATCGGATCGACCAGATCGCGGTCATAGCGATCCAGATCGGCCAGATCGCGGTCATTAATTACCGGATCGGCCAGATCGCAGTCATTAATTGTCGGATCGGGGTCATTGATTTCCAGATCAGCCAGATCGCGGTCATTAATTGTCGGATCGCGCTCCATACATTCCTTTGTGTAGTTATTGTGACTGTGATTTTCTTCACCCCACGACCCTTGCACGTGATCGACATTTGACATCCCTCTGATCGCATTTATTACCCATGGAGATTGCGCTACTTGTTGACTTTCATCTTCGATCACCAGATCTTCTACATTGTTGCCACCGATTCCTCTTATCGCATCGCATTCATCATTGGATCGTGTCGTGGGTTTCACTGTTTCCGTAGTCCTTTCTTCTGCTTCCTTTTTTGAGCGTGTTAAGATCCTCTTCGGCGTAGGGTACGAAGGATGGTCCACTAGCGGTCCGGTATATTACTCCAGTAGTTCTTCTTCTCGATCCGTTGTCGCTTCGAACGCTAATGTCTGCCATTCGTTATACCGACGCGATCCCACCGAGACATATCCTGGGGACCGAGGTATCATATCAGCAACCATCCACCAACCTAATGGCGATCCATGACTTAAAGTCACTTCTTGATCGCCGATATTAGTCAGCTGTAGATACTTGATCTGACCTGGTCCCGTAGTTACTGTAGGTACCCACTTCGGATCGCGCCTCACCCAGATCTTGGCTTTAGGAGGACTAACTCCGATCTTCACTTCGGTCGATTTGCCCACGGGAATCACCACATATTGATCTGGAATTGTGATCGCTTGTATGGTCGCCCGGTAAGGGGGTCTTCGTCCATTCAGAAGTATCCTGACCTCATCAGGCAAACAAAGTGTTCCATCTGCTAAATCCAGGCGTATTCCAGCTGGGACCATAAAATCCATTCCTAGGATCGCGTCTTGACCTACTTGATCTCCTACCCAAGCATCGAAATAATAGACTAGCGATCCATTCAGCGTGATCTTGATTCTTGTACGACCGTCCGTCATGTATATGTTCTCACCAATCCCAACGCATTCTTGCTTCTGACTCTCGTCAATGACACATCCTACCTTACGAGCAAAGGTGGTGTCGACGATTGAGACTTCGGCTCCAGAATCAAATAACATAATCGCCTTTTCATTGTTGATCTTGCCCGTTGCCTTGGCTTGCTTGAACCATTTTACTGGGGTATGATATTTCCAATATCCCCGTGATTCATCCTGGTGCTAAGTCTAGCTCCATTTTCGCAGGCGATCGGGCATATTCATCAACTCTTACGACGCTTGATATTGAACGCAGAAATTTTGAATCTTCACATGTATTAGTAGGGTCGATTCGAGTGTTAACGCCCTGATCTGTCGATCTTCTTTCCACAAATGCATAAATGCAGAGCCTAGAACGCTTGGCTCGTACCAGATTCCAACCTGGCGAGCGTCCTAGTTTAACATTTCTTCAGCCTTCGGCGGAAGCATTCCAGCATGCTTGGTTGGGACATACCACTTGCGTATCATGTTGTAGAATTCTTCCATTCGACATTTTCCATGCTCATGGATATCTCCGCAGGCACCACAGGTGTAAAAACACTTGTCCGAAGGATGTCCCTTACGACCACACTTTTGACACGTTAGTCTCTTCCAGCATCCACGATCATCGTGTTTCTTCGACCCACAATGGGTACAAGCCTTCTGATTCACCACGCGATCTGGACCGCGATCTTGATCCAAATTGTCCGATCTCGCGCGTTGATCACTATATTTCTTCACGCGATCTGGTACTGTGGCCACAAATAGGTTGCGTCGATCTGTTTCGGCGTCTGATCCACTAATATCCGAGTCTGACTCACTGCTACTGCCCTCCAGACGAATCGCTCTCACGGCACGAGTTGGTTTCGAGGGTGCCGGAGTGGAGGCCGACGCAGATCGCTGACGAAATTTGCTGTGACCCCATTGCACTCGGATACTGTCTTCCCTCCATGCGTTGATATGTTCGCAGAGTTTCTTCCATATCATCGGCGTCTCCAAGGCGTAACAACGTCAACTGCTTAGCAAGATTGCGATCATCAAGTATACCAATGAAATGTTCCACATGCTCTCGGCAAATTGAGGGCGATCCCTCCCGAATGGGATTTTTTGCTCGGATCGCGGCTACATTCAGCCGATACAAATATTCCAATGGCGTTTCATCGGATCGCTTCTTCGCATGATAGTATTGTCTCCCGACAGACATACCATATCCACAATACTGGATCATGAAGGTTTCCAACAACGACTTCCAAGAGTTCCGAGTGGATCGACTTAACTGGCTATACCAATTTCGTGCCGGCCTCGTGAATAGATCACCAAATACTAGGCATTTTTCATCGTCCGGAGCTTGGTCGCGTAAGATTGCCGACTTGGCCTTGTTAACCCAGCTTCTCGCTCGATCTTCATCCTTGTCCCGTCCTGTAAATTCTTTTAAATCTGCGATCGCAGACGTTCGAATCCGCTGCGTGACAAGTCCACCATTAGGTACAGCGCCTGCACTTGCGACTTGTGACCGTCTTAGATCCTCCAACCCCAAATCGTCTGGATCGTAATTATTGGATCGCGATTGACGCGATCCGGCCGATTCCATATCCACATCCGAAATGCAAACTTTTGAGGTGTTTGTGGGGATCGCGGATCGACTGGCGATCATGCGAGCTTGATCCTGCTCGTACTTTCTCATAGCAGCTTCAAAATAGGATTACAATTGACCTGATCCAGCCACATTCATATCTTCAACTGTGAGTGCCGTCGTCGATTGTCCTCCGGCCTGAATCAATGCCAGTCGTTCGCGGATATGCGCTGCACCAGCCGGTCCAAGTGACATTTTCTGCATATCAATCGAGTCGTCCGACGCCCCTTCGAATTCCGCTGACATATACTGCGACGATCCAGTATGATATCCTTTTGGTATATCTGCAATCGGCTGGATCGTCTGATTTACCGGATCGCGCTCTCCAGTTAGAGGAACTAGCTTCGAAAAAAGATCGCTCTGCTTGGATCACACGATCATGATCGCATTCCAACAGCACCTGCGCGTCAAAAGCTCCAGCGGTGAATCCAGCGTTCTGGAGAAACTCCATAAGCCGACGGATCGCTTCCAACTGGTTCGGTGTCGGAATGGGAGCTGAACTTGGTCCTCGCAGCGATCCAATTAACTTCAGTTTCAAAAATCTTTAGAACGGGTCGCTTGACAACAGATCTTTTAAGCGCCTTCCAATGAAAACACCATTCCAGATGATCCAGTTGCCATCCTTTCGCCTTGTCTTCCTCATGCGCCAGATTCATGTCGGTATCATCATGATCCGATTCAGGCGCCTTCATCTTCACTCGAGATGGCTTCGAATTCTTCTTCTTCTTCGATTTCGGAGTGGTTTTGGATAAATTTCCTTCGGTTTTAACCGTAGGATTTTTATCCAGCGGATCGCGTTTTGAAACGCGATCCGCAGGGGTCCTCGAAAGGACCTGGGGAGGGGATAGAGGATTTCCTTCTAGATCAATTTCTTGATCTTCCTCTTTGGTTTTCTTTTCATCTGCGCCCCTTCCAAAATGCTGATGATCTGGGGACACTTTTTCTTCACGCGTCTGTGTCGATCCCTCAGCCTCTGACGCTTCAATACCAGGTTCAGTTTTGACCTTTGCATCTTCTTTAAGGGACTCACGGCGAAATCCCGAGTCACCAGAAGATCCGGGCACCATTGTGGTGGAGCGGGGTTCACAAATTGTCTGATGTGATCCCGACTCTCCACTGACGCCCAGACAACCGACTATAGGAGGGAGTACTCCGTTTTCGTGCAACTTTCCTTCCTCACCTTTTGTACCCGTTGGTAGGGCGGGTAGCACTCTTCTCGGTAGACTTAAGTCGATGCTGAACTTAACCGTGTTTGGGATAGGTTGGGGGTCGACCGTGCGGAAATCTTCACGCGGTCGAGGGGTTCTTGTAGGTGCTCTATCCAAGTAACCCTGATCTCTCTTGAGATCGCCTTGTCCAAAAATGTAGATACTTGATCCACTTGATATACTTGATATACTTGATCTTCTGACCACTTGAGCCGTCTCGCGATCTTGTACCTTGTCCTTTTCTTGTTGTGCTGCGTCCAATCGCAGGGGGAGTTGTTTGTTTTGAGAATTCTTGTAATCCCTGGCCAAACAATCCAGGGATATCACTTGTGTCTAGGCGTAGCAGATGCTCTTGAGTCGTCGGGGGGCCAAAGTTATCCCACCCGGAAGAGAAGCTTGCGTGTCTTAGAAGTAAAATCGAACTCTGTTAATGTTAACCAATCAAATGCCAAAACCTATGATCTTGACTATCTGTAGCTCAGGATCTATTGCCACGTATCGCCCTTTCGGAAAAATCAGATCTTGTAATGTGGTCCACTCCAATATCGCCGCGATCTGGATCGCTACCTCGCTTGGGTCTAATACCATTTTAGTATCGGATCGCGGTACTAATAATTAGTATCGGATCGCAATACTAATAATTAGTATCGGATCGCGGTACTAATAATTAGTATCGGATCGCGGTACTAATAATTAGTATCGGATCGCGGTACTAATAATTAGTATCGGATCGCGGTACTAAATAATTAGTATCGGATCGCGGTACTAAATAATTAGTACCAGATCGCGGTACTAATAAATAGTATCGGATACCGATCCGCCGGATCACGACTTGTCCTCTTCACCGTTTCTCGGGTCATGTGAGATGGTCCATCTATATGACGCGTCATGTCCAGCTCATTCCAGTATTTCATAGCAACGTGATCCACACCAGACCGTCTTTCACATACTTGGATGTACCAATCCTCCTTCTTAGCGATCACGCTCACGCGGATCGCCATCGAAAAAAACTGGAGATCGCAATTGCATAGTTCTAGGCCATATTTAACCCACATAGAACTGCAAACTCCACCATTCACTGTTTTCCATCCCATTTGACATCATCTTGAAACTTTTCTACGAGATCGCGATTCATCAATATTGGCCATTTCGGACTTAACCGAAAATATGCGATCACACTTCGCCAAATTCACTCCTTCGCTTCACCACACCTTCGACGTGATACGACGGAGTGTTGTTTATAAGTTCCGGATTAAGGGGTAAAATTTAAGTAAGTCCAGACGTGACACAGCTTGAGTACCCGGAAAATACCATAGTATCGAAAGTACCATAGTTTTTAACAGCAAAACGCGGCCGCGTAAAGTCCGTGCCGGCCAGCTCCAAACAACACAAAGTTTTTGGAAACGTACAAGCAGGTGGTGGAGTTGAGAAGAGGGGATACAAGTCGGGACGCCCGTGAGACTTAGAAGTGTAGTATGTTCGGAGTTGTTTAACATTCGTACGCCACACGTCGAAAGGCGTAAACGAAGTTGGTCGTCAGCAGCAGTCCAGGAGCAAAATGGAATGATTACCGTCTTGGCAACATTAAGCCGCATGACCGTAGTGGCGCAGAAATCGTGGACACGAGCGGGAAAAGCCGGAGTTTGGTAAAAAATGTCGACCAAGCCAGTGACATCATCAGCAAAACTAAGCAGATGGTGTGACATCTCCCAAAATTTAATAGCAAAATCGTCATTAACTGAGCGAAGATCGCACAATAGCGGTTCTATGAAGAGCACAAAAATACCAGGAGAAATAGGATCACCTTGCCGAACCCCAGCTCCCAAACTAAAGAAGTCCGACCGAGATTTTTTAATTAAAACTTGCACCAGGGTTTCCTTGAAAAAGGTGTAAACCCAATGCCGAATATTCGCCCCAAAACCCCAATGTATGAGAACTTTGTCAAGTGCCTAACACTTAACACTGTTAAATGCCTTAGCAAAATCAAGGCTAATGGCATCGGCAGGATCACGAGAGGGTGTACGTTTGCAGAGATCCTGTAATTCTAAGAAGTATCGAAGAGCGTGGCGATTATCCCGCCCAGGCACAAAAAGAAATTGGTTTACACCGAGTAGGTAAGGTAAACATGATTGAGGAGATAATCTAAAGCCTTGGGTCCAAGCTTGGCGTCTTGGTTTAGTAAAGCTAACGGACGATAACTTTTGAAATCTGATCGATAATCTTTATTAAACAAAAGCGAGAGGTAGGTACGGCGTTAAAACTTCGACATACATCCCTTCCGGTATTGGGAAGCATAAACAAGTTCCATTACCAAAGCCCACTGGCTGGGAAAGAGGTCGTAATACTCAGCCGGCAAGCCATCGGGACCCGGCGATTTCCCACGAGCAGTGTGTTTGATGGCGTAGCAGCAGTCATTGGCAGTCAAAGGGGCATCATGCATGGCAGAGTGGGACAATGTCAGCTTCCGGACGCTGTGGTTCAAAATTGACTTGGGTTTGGTAAGGTCAAATAGGAGAGGTTCCACTGAGAGATCTCGGAAATCGGATTAGAAAAGCTTCCCCCAGAAACCACGATGCGTGGCCTAAAAACGTGAGGATCCTTGAAAAGCCCTGTCGGTGTTTTAACCAAAGATATTTTCGGTTTCAGCTTAGCTGAAGCAGAAACCTGGAAAGAGACGAGAAGATTGTTCAGAATTACCAACGGCCAAGTCAAATGCGGAGAGAGAGTTCCTGTAACGGGGTTACACGACGGTTGTAACATCATTTTTTTAAAATTTACGCTTGAAGTTTCCCTTTATTGCATACAATGCATTTTGATACTTCTCTTTAGAGATGTATTAAGTATGAGCGTTTAAGATACGGTTTTCATCCTGTCGATTAGGATTCGATTAGGATTCGATAATCGATAACACTGTACTAAGTACATCATACAAAGATGTTTTGACGATACGTCGTCCAATAGCAAAGTCTGCATATTTTACTTGCTATTATAGTAATTAATCTAGTGGAGGGTACCTAGAGTAGGACTATTCCTAAAATCTTAATGCATAGATAAAATCAGTTCTCCTTTTGAGTTTAAGATCGCAAATCGTTTTGACTTATTCTCTTGTGCACTTCGTGCGTTGGTTCTCTGAAACTTTAAGCTTTCAGCTTGTTCTTGCACTCTGTGCGTTGGTTCTCTGAACCTTGAACGTATTGCTTGCAGACTAAAAGTCTCTACCTAGTTCCTTAGAACAGAGTGACTTTCAGTCTTTTAATTAGTTACTTAGAACTAAGTGGCTTTTAGCCTTAACTCTATTTAGTTCTCTAGGACTAAGAGGCTTACAGACTAAAGTCTTATTCCGTCTAAAGAGCTGTGCAGCTCCGCTACACTTGGTAGCACTCTACACCTGAGTCTAAAAGACTGACCCGCTGTAAGGATGGAGAGTCAATATCACCTCTCTGAGGCGCAACGACTAACGCTAGATAAATTATATGCGTTCGTTGGGCCCGATCAAATCGAGGCCCTTTTGGCCCAAGGCCCGGAGGTCCTCAATGCTCGCCTTGAGGTCTTCATGCGTTATAATGCAACGCTACTCGGGCATGTCCACGACCAGGCAGCGTCAGCTGCGCTAACGCAATACATTCCGGTACCTGGGCCAATGCAAAACCAAAATATCGTCCACTCGTGTTAAACGTTAAAACTTTGAGGGGAAGGAGGGAGAAAATCTTCTCCTGTGGATCCGAGAAGTTGAAATGGCAATGGATGTCGCTATGTTGTTTCAGATAAGCAACGAGTTGGCTTGGCCAATTCGAAGCTCGGTGGTAGAGTAGAGAGTGGGCTCTAACGAGCGATATCTCCGTAAATGCCGCATTACCCACATGGGAGATGCTTAAAAAGGAATTAACCTGCGTGTTTGCACCGCATATCAGGCTTATCGTGTGCGCTCACGCTTCTTAGCTACCCGACAGGGTAAGAAAGTATTGTCGGGCTATGTCCAAGAGTTGAGAAATCTCATTGCTGCTATGCAGCAGGACCCTCTGGCAGAAGAAGTCCGAGCAACCCTTTTTATGGAAGGACTTCGTACTGGGGTCGCCAGGAAAGAGGTTTTCCGTGTCCAGCCTTCGACTTTCGAAGAGAAAGTGAGCATAGCGTTAAACGCTAAATTTAATTTCAAATCTGCGCGCTATGGTGTGCCGTGGTATAATTTAAATGCCTCTGATAGGGCGTAACCCACGGATCATAGCCATGTTGAAGGGGAAGAAGCTGAGCTTCAAGCTGCAGAACAGCAAGGTAACATCCGGAGATGTTACATGTGCGGAAGCACTAGGCACCTCCGTCCTCTCTGTTCGTTGCGAAAGCAACGTCAGAATAGGCAGAGTCGTTTCTTTGCTCCTAGCCAAAAGGGGAGCACGGCAGGGGAAAACGTCAGCCTACAGTAGGCGCGGGGCGCCCTACTGGAAAAGAAATAAGCTCTGTTGAATTTCTAGGAGGTAAAGGTAATCAGGGCTCATCCCCAGGTGGTTCTGTGGATGCTTCCATGGAACACGATTACAAGCCAGGCTTGTTGGTTGTGTCGGCAACCATTAAGAATTTTGATAAAATATGGTCAATTCTAATTGACTCAGGGGCGTCGGATAATTATGTTGACGTCGTTCTCTTAGAGGGAGTCAGATGTATGCTGAGGCGCTAGAAGCGTAGTAGGGTGACAGTATAACCGTGCGTCTCGCGACAGGTGTACGTGTCATCGTTCCTAAAGCTCCGTTGAACTTAGGTGTGAAGTTCTTAGACTTCAATAGCGTTGAACGCTGTCTTGTCCTAGATTTGGACTCGAGATATAATCTCATTCTCGGTATGGCCTGGCTGGAACGCCATTAGCCCTGGATCGATAGGAGATCTAAAACCTTAGGCGCCACGCGTGTGGTGGAGTGGCAATCACAAAATTTCTGATGCGATCCCGACTCTTCACTGGCGCCCAGACGACCGACTAACGGAGGGGGTACTCCGTATCCGTGTCACTTTACTTCCTCACCTTGTGTACCCGTCGGTAGGGCGGGATGCACTCTTCTCGGTGGACTTGAGTCGATGCTGAGCTTGATCGTGGTTGGGGATTGGTCGGGGGGTCGATCACGTGGAAAATCCTCACGCGATCGAAAGTTGTATGGATGGTGCTCTATGAGTCACCCTGGTCTGCCTTGAGACTGCCTTATCCAAATGTAGATACTTGATCCACTTGATTTCACTTGATCTTCTGACCACTTGAGCCGTCTCGATCTTGTGCCTTGTCCTTTACGTTGTATACTGCGTCTGATCGCAGGGGTTGTTTGCTTGGGTTGAGAGTTCTTGTAATCCTTGGCCAAACAATCCAGGGATATCACTACTTGATCGTCGGGGGCCAAAGTTATCCGCCCGAAAGAGAAGTCTGCGTGCGTGCTTAGAAGTAAAAGAAACTCTGTTTAATGTTAACCAATGAAATACCAAATTCTACGATTATGCCTATCTGTATGACAGTACCTACTGCCGCGTGTCGTCTTTTCAGGAAAATCAGACCTCGGTATGTGGTCCACTTCGGATGATCTTGATCCGTCGATCGAGGTTATGATCGATCTGTAACTGGTTACATCTCGCGATCGGCTTTCTGGATCAAGGTTACGATCGATCTGTAACTGGTTACATCTCGCGACCGGCTTTCTTGGATCGACGATCACGATCGACGATCACACTTGTTGATCACGATCGTCGATCACGGTTGTTAAACACGATCGACGATCACACTTGTTGATCACGATCGTCGATCACACTTGTTGATCACGATCGGTGATCCCATGTCCATCACGAACATGTGGATCGCATAGTAAGATTGCGATCGAGCGATCTCCCACCCTGATCGTCATCACAGCCGCGTAATCCTCGGCCAACCGTGGCCATCACATGATCGATCCAGATAAACTGTCATTCCAATACAATAGCCAAGTATAAACTATGCGATCATTCATCGATAAATCTTGATCGCTCCAATACAATAGCCAAGTATAATCCATAGAATACGATTCCCGCCGTGTAAGTGGTCCACATTATAATCACTTTCGATATCGTTGATCAAACTTTTCTTGATCGACTTCGCCATACGCGCAATGTTTCTAGCGAAGCTTAGGAGAGTCATGAACCCACCTTCGCTAAGAAACAGAAGCGCTATCGGCGCGATCCATTAACTGATTCAGTTAGTGTGCTGGACATTGGAGTGTCTGAGTTGATAAACTCCAACGTTAGCAATAATAGTGTCGAGCAGAGATCAGTGGCACTTAGTGGAACGGCACGTACTCCGTTGAGTGATACTCATAGTAATATTGAGACACTGGATATCGGTAATGACATCGGCTCTTGTAAAGAGTAAGTAAAGATCTATGAACTTGTTAGTGGTGTCACCTGTGATAGCGACTCTCTGGATGTCAGTATGACATCGGCTCTCGTATAGATCAGTTTAAGGTCAAGGAATCTATCGACCTTGGGAATGATGACATCCCGAGTACTTCAAAAGGTACATTTCGTCAATGATACGGCAGCGTTGCTAGATGGCGGCTGCGAGACGCAAGGCGTATGTTTTATCACGTAGTGATGCCAGTGAACAGCTGTACACCCTGGTCAACGGAGTGAAAGGTGGTGTAGATGGTGAGGTCGACCTAATGATCCTCCCATCATGTAATGATGGGAGGAGCCGTGGTTGATTTCATCCAGCCTTGAAGGTAGGTGATCTATCCAGTATGGTGGTCATTCGACCTGACCTCGAGTTGAACTCATCCTCGCTCGTGGATGAGGCAGTCCTTGAAGATACAAAGGCGGCACTTAGTGTACGTGGTGGAGCTACTATCTTATAAATATTTTGGATTACTACTACCCTTTAGTCAAGGAACTTCAGGACGTGGTGTGCTACGATCTACCGTCTGTTTTACCTCCTGATGGGGGTGTATGTCATGAAATTGACTTGGTTCCCGGAACCAAATACTGTGTAACACGACAGTGGCCTTTACCCAAAAAATAGTGTGATGTCATTGACGAGTTCTTTCGTGCAAAGCACGCGGTGGGCATGGTGCGCGAGAGCAAGCTCTGCACTCTACACCCACTTCTTGTGTCAAGAAACCGAATGGCAATTGGCGTATCATTCATGCTTATACTAAGCTCAATGCAGCCACTATACCTGCACAGACGCCAATACCTAGAAAGGATGTTCTTCAGAACAATATGGTCGGTTGTACCATGTACAGTTCGCTCGACTTAGTCAATGGTTATTACCAATTGCTTATGCAAGCTAGCGATATTCCGCTCGCTGCTGTTTGTACTCCGATTAGTATGCTCTAGGAGTGATTGGTGATGCCCCAGGGCTATCGAATGCTCCGCTACGGTTAACCGGTTGATGACACCATTGTTTCGGCCTCATCGAAGTTATGCACAGACGTACTTTGATGACATTTTTGTCCATAGTCGAGCTGAAAATGGGCGGTCAGACATTGAGAACCATATTATTCATTTAAGAGCTGTGATCGAGTGCATGCGCACTAACAAGCTATATGCTAATGCATATAAGTGAATCTTCGGTGCCGGAGAGACTTCCTTTCTAGGATGCTTCATTGGGAAGCGAGGCCTCCGAGCGGACCCCGCTAAGGTCAAAGCCATAGTCGATTGGCCTGATCCACAGTCTCAGTAGGACTTGCGTAAATGGCTTGTCCTTGCCAATTACTTACACAAGTACAGCGAGAATTACGCTGATATGGCTCGGCCATTATCTAATCTCCTCAAAAAGGATGTGGAATGGTGTTGGCATGCCGAACACGAGGACGCTTTTCAAGCGGTGAATGCTAGCCTTCTTCATGCTCCCATTTTGGCTTTGCCAGACCCTGACCGACCGTTTAGCGTCGTCTGTGACGCGTTGGATTTTCCATTGGCAGTGCTCTGTTACAAACAGATGATGAAGGTCGTGAGCGTGTGATCGCCTTCGAACCTCTCCAGCTGAAAGCTGCTAAAAAGAACTATCTAGTTCATGACAACGAGCTACTTGCGATGAAGTATGCTCTAGTCAAATTCAGAGCTCATCTGCTGGGCTCAAAGCCTTTTGTGATCTATACCGATCATGCGTCTTTACGAATTGCGAATCAGTCGCCGCATCTCTCGCAGAGAATGGCCAGATGGCTGTCATTCTTTGCCGAATATAATTTTGAGGTGAAATATAAGCCGGGCAAGCAAAATGCTTTGGCTGATGCGTTGTCACGCAGACCTGATTATGAGCTTGCTAATGTGACGACGCTGTCGTCTTCTATCACAGATCTCATTCGTACGGCGTATGCTAAAGATGATCACTGTATAGCGTTGCTACATGCTCTTGGCAGTGAGGAGTTTAAAGACTCGGACATTAAATTTTCGGCACGATTACGTGCGAGCCTCCATCGATATTCTATCGATCAGGGGCTGTTGTACTATCGTACAGATGTAGCGAATCCTCCGCGTATTGTAGTTCCTCATGACGAGGACCTGAAGTATCGTATCCTCTATGAGGTACATGACACCGCCATCGGTGGTCATTTGGGTCGCGAAAAGACCTACGGGGCAGTATGCCAACGTTATTGGTGGTCCAAATTATATAAATGGGTGAGCACATATGTGCGTACGTGTGAAACGTGTCAACGGGTGAAACCCTCGCCCCATTCGGCAGCGCCGCTGGCTAGCTTGCCTATTCCCACTGGGTGCTGGGAGTCCATTAGTATGGACTTTGTATTTGGCCTACCGAAAGATTCGCATGGCAATACAGGTATTGTGGTCTTTGTTGACCGCTTTAGCAAGATGGCTCACTTAGCAGCTGTGCCAGACTCGATCGATGGTGTGGGTACAGCGGAGCTGTATATTGATTGAGTGTTTCGCCAACATGGCTTGCCAGTGGCAATTGTTTCTGATCGTGATCCTCGTTTTACGAGTAAATTTTGGAAGTCCGTCTTCCAGGTGCTGGGCACCCGTTTGGACATGTCCACAGTGGATCATCCGCAGACCGATGGTCAAGCCGAACGCGTAAATCGCGTTGTGGAAGATATCCGTCACAGCGTTTGTGCTGAAACGCCTAATCGTTGGAGCTCTATGCTTCCGGTAGTTGAGTTTGCACTCAATAACTCCGTGCACGCCTCTACCGGCTTCACTCCGTTCTATGTCATTGGCCTCACACACCCACGCGTTCCGTTAACGCTACCACCGAGTGGTTAAGGGCTTGGTGGGGGAGAGGTTGCCGATCGGCTTGCTGATGTCAGCCCTAGTACTGTTAAGAAACAGGTGAATTCGTTTCTTGCAACGCGATTAAATGTCTTACGACATGGGCAAGACGCAATGGCTGATAGCCAAGACAAACAAAAGAATATACGGATGCTGAAGGCAGTAGTTGTATTAAGTATCATGAGGTCAGAGACCAAGTCTTACTAAATGCTATAAACCTACCTACCAATGTAGCATCTGTTGTATTTAAAGACAAAGTTTCGTCCACGCTTTATCGGAACCTACGGTCGTGGCCAAGAAAGGCCTAGCGTATACGCTCAACTTGCCGCGCAAATTGCGTACACATCCTGTGTTCTACGTCGGCATGCTGAAACCTTACCGACATCCGTCCCAAATAGACGCTAAGGCGCTCGCTCTGAGTTCATCGGCATTGCCGCGGGACGAATCATCTGCATCAACAGGTCAAGCTGACCCTGCACTCGGGTTCGGCTCTCTTCCAGCGACTCGAGGAGGGAATTCATCGACTGCACAATCTCACGGAGAGACCGCACCTCTTGACGTAGCTCGGCATGAGCTTGTGCCGATACACCGGCCTCCTCCGGCTTTGCTTGATGGGCAGGGGGACCTTCAGTTCCATGTGGAGCGTCTACTGCAGAAACGTCGCTGCCACGGTCAAATTTAGTATCTGGTGAAGTGGCGGAGTATATCCCGAGTCGAGAAATTTATGGGAGTTCGAGGTTCCCCTTCGGCAGAATTGCCCGCACGCCGTGGACGTTTTTGAGCGTCGTGCGCAGGGTCAGCCTTTTGGCGGTGACGCTTCTCACCATTAGTAGTGGGGAAGTCGAGTTAGCGGCCTCGGCCTGTCGTGCACTCGCGGCTACAGGTGTAGCCGAAACATTGGGGTGCTGGGTAGCAGCATAATGCGTTCGTTGAGACTTCAATTTTCATCGGGCCTTCAGCTTAGCGTAATCGTAGCGCACTTTCCGTTTGAGACGAACATCTGTCACATCGACAGTTGCCCGTAGCGCCCACATGCTGCTTAAACGTCGCGCATAATGCGTCCAGCGGCTTAAAGCCGTGTCTTCTTCATCCTCGGTTTCCCTCGCGAACAGAAGGATGGGAACGCCCTTTATAGGAGGGACTGGTGCACCGCGCACTTGCCTGTTGAGTCGTGCCCAGTATTGGCATTGCGTAGTAATGTGGGACTCCAGATAGCGTTGTCGAAGGGCCGTTCGTGTAGCAATATTCTCGGGTGAAATGGCCTCAGGCCAAATGGCCCAACCAGAGAGGGAATGACCAGATGCCTCCTTAAGTCGTACTTCCACTGTAGGTGGCTTGAGCCTATACTGTCGGTGGCCCTGAAGCCTCTCCGTATTCTTCGTCCGGCGCTTGGAGCCTTTCTCTTGGTCGATGGTCAGCGCATCTGAAGCATTACGTTCAGGGAACGGATTCGGTGCATGACTACTGTCATCTTCACCCGTAAGGGTGGTTAAAGGGACCCATCGGGTCCCACATAGACGGTGTCACTTTCGTAATTAACCGCTTCGTCAAGGTCGCCTTCAATGAGGTCCCGTAGAGTCTGTGACTCGTTGTCAGGAGGCGTCATGTTATGTGCCGTGAGCAAACTGTGATATTTAAGCGTTCGCTAAAGCACTACCTCAAAGAGGGAAGATGTCGAATGACATCTATGGGAACGTCAGTATGTTGGGGGAGAGTGTAACGGGGTTACACGACGCTTATATACATTCCGGAAGTTTGCGTTTGAAGTTTCCCTTTATTGCATACATGCATTTTGATGCTTCTCTTTAGAGATGTATTAAGTATGAGCGTTTAAGATACGGTTTTCGGTGATACCGTATCCTATCGATTAGGATTCGATTAGGATTCGATAATCGATAACACTGTACTAAGTACATCATACAAAGATGTTTTGACGATACGTCGTCCAATAGCAAAGTCTGCATATTTTACTTGCTATTATAGTAATTAATCTAGTGGAGGGTACCTAGAGTAGGACTATTCCTAAAATCTTAATGCATAGATAAAATCAGTTCTCCTTTTGAGTTTAAGATCGCAAATCGTTTTGACTTATTCTCTTGTGCACTTCGTGCGTTGGTTCTCTGAAACTTTAAGCTTTCAGCTTGTTCTTGCACTCTGTGCGTTGGTTCTCTGAACCTTGAACGTATTGCTTGCAGACTAAAAGTCTCTACCTAGTTCCTTAGAACAGAGTGACTTTCAGTCTTTTAATTAGTTACTTAGAACTAAGTGGCTTTTAGCCTTAACTCTATTTAGTTCTCTAGGACTAAGAGGCTTACAGACTAAAGTCTTATTCCGTCTAAAGAGCTGTGCAGCTCCGCTACACTTGGTAGCACTCTACACCTGAGTCTAAAAGACTGACCCGCTGTAAGGATGGAGAGTCAATATCACCTCTCTGAGGCGCAACGACTAACGCTAGATAAATTATATGCGTTCGTTGGGCCCGATCAAATCGAGGCCCTTTTGGCCCAAGGCCCGGAGGTCCTCAATGCTCGCCTTGAGGTCTTCATGCGTTATAATGCAACGCTACTCGGGCATGTCCACGACCAGGCAGCGTCAGCTGCGCTAACGCAATACATTCCGGTACCTGGGCCAATGCAAAACCAAAATATCGTCCACTCGTGTTAAACGTTAAAACTTTGAGGGGAAGGAGGGAGAAAATCTTCTCCTGTGGATCCGAGAAGTTGAAATGGCAATGGATGTCGCTATGTTGTTTCAGATAAGCAACGAGTTGGCTTGGCCAATTCGAAGCTCGGTGGTAGAGTAGAGAGTGGGCTCTAACGAGCGATATCTCCGTAAATGCCGCATTACCCACATGGGAGATGCTTAAAAAGGAATTAACCTGCGTGTTTGCACCGCATATCAGGCTTATCGTGTGCGCTCACGCTTCTTAGCTACCCGACAGGGTAAGAAAGTATTGTCGGGCTATGTCCAAGAGTTGAGAAATCTCATTGCTGCTATGCAGCAGGACCCTCTGGCAGAAGAAGTCCGAGCAACCCTTTTTATGGAAGGACTTCGTACTGGGGTCGCCAGGAAAGAGGTTTTCCGTGTCCAGCCTTCGACTTTCGAAGAGAAAGTGAGCATAGCGTTAAACGCTAAATTTAATTTCAAATCTGCGCGCTATGGTGTGCCGTGGTATAATTTAAATGCCTCTGATAGGGCGTAACCCACGGATCATAGCCATGTTGAAGGGGAAGAAGCTGAGCTTCAAGCTGCAGAACAGCAAGGTAACATCCGGAGATGTTACATGTGCGGAAGCACTAGGCACCTCCGTCCTCTCTGTTCGTTGCGAAAGCAACGTCAGAATAGGCAGAGTCGTTTCTTTGCTCCTAGCCAAAAGGGGAGCACGGCAGGGGAAAACGTCAGCCTACAGTAGGCGCGGGGCGCCCTACTGGAAAAGAAATAAGCTCTGTTGAATTTCTAGGAGGTAAAGGTAATCAGGGCTCATCCCCAGGTGGTTCTGTGGATGCTTCCATGGAACACGATTACAAGCCAGGCTTGTTGGTTTTGTCGGCAACCATTAAGAATTTTGATAAAATATGGTCAATTCTAATTGACTCAGGGGCGTCGGATAATTATGTTGACGTCGTTCTCTTAGAGGGAGTCAGATGTATGCTGAGGCGCTAGAAGCGTAGTAGGGTGACAGTATAACCGTGCGTCTCGCGACAGGTGTACGTGTCATCGTTCCTAAAGCTCCGTTGAACTTAGGTGTGAAGTTCTTAGACTTCAATAGCGTTGAACGCTGTCTTGTCCTAGATTTGGACTCGAGATATAATCTCATTCTCGGTATGGCCTGGCTGGAACGCCATTAGCCCTGGATCGATAGGAGATCTAAAACCTTAGGCGCCACGCGTGTGGTGGAGTGGCAATCACAAAATTTCTGATGCGATCCCGACTCTTCACTGGCGCCCAGACGACCGACTAACGGAGGGGGTACTCCGTATCCGTGTCACTTTACTTCCTCACCTTGTGTACCCGTCGGTAGGGCGGGATGCACTCTTCTCGGTGGACTTGAGTCGATGCTGAGCTTGATCGTGGTTGGGGATTGGTCGGGGGGTCGATCACGTGGAAAATCCTCACGCGATCGAAAGTTGTATGGATGGTGCTCTATGAGTCACCCTGGTCTGCCTTGAGACTGCCTTATCCAAATGTAGATACTTGATCCACTTGATTTCACTTGATCTTCTGACCACTTGAGCCGTCTCGATCTTGTGCCTTGTCCTTTACGTTGTATACTGCGTCTGATCGCAGGGGTTGTTTGCTTGGGTTGAGAGTTCTTGTAATCCTTGGCCAAACAATCCAGGGATATCACTACTTGATCGTCGGGGGCCAAAGTTATCCGCCCGAAAGAGAAGTCTGCGTGCGTGCTTAGAAGTAAAAGAAACTCTGTTTAATGTTAACCAATGAAATACCAAATTCTACGATTATGCCTATCTGTATGACAGTACCTACTGCCGCGTGTCGTCTTTTCAGGAAAATCAGACCTCGGTATGTGGTCCACTTCGGATGATCTTGATCCGTCGATCGAGGTTATGATCGATCTGTAACTGGTTACATCTCGCGATCGGCTTTCTGGATCAAGGTTACGATCGATCTGTAACTGGTTACATCTCGCGACCGGCTTTCTTGGATCGACGATCACGATCGACGATCACACTTGTTGATCACGATCGTCGATCACGGTTGTTAAACACGATCGACGATCACACTTGTTGATCACGATCGTCGATCACACTTGTTGATCACGATCGGTGATCCCATGTCCATCACGAACATGTGGATCGCATAGTAAGATTGCGATCGAGCGATCTCCCACCCTGATCGTCATCACAGCCGCGTAATCCTCGGCCAACCGTGGCCATCACATGATCGATCCAGATAAACTGTCATTCCAATACAATAGCCAAGTATAAACTATGCGATCATTCATCGATAAATCTTGATCGCTCCAATACAATAGCCAAGTATAATCCATAGAATACGATTCCCGCCGTGTAAGTGGTCCACATTATAATCACTTTCGATATCGTTGATCAAACTTTTCTTGATCGACTTCGCCATACGCGCAATGTTTCTAGCGAAGCTTAGGAGAGTCATGAACCCACCTTCGCTAAGAAACAGAAGCGCTATCGGCGCGATCCATTAACTGATTCAGTTAGTGTGCTGGACATTGGAGTGTCTGAGTTGATAAACTCCAACGTTAGCAATAATAGTGTCGAGCAGAGATCAGTGGCACTTAGTGGAACGGCACGTACTCCGTTGAGTGATACTCATAGTAATATTGAGACACTGGATATCGGTAATGACATCGGCTCTTGTAAAGAGCAAGTAAAGATCTATGAACTTGTTAGTGGTGTCACCTGTGATAGCGACTCTCTGGATGTCAGTATGACATCGGCTCTCGTATAGATCAGTTTAAGGTCAAGGAATCTATCGACCTTGGGAATGATGACATCCCGAGTACTTCAAAAGGTACATTTCGTCAATGATACGGCAGCGTTGCTAGATGGCGGCTGCGAGACGCAAGGCGTATGTTTTATCACGTAGTGATGCCAGTGAACAGCTGTACACCCTGGTCAACGGAGTGAAAGGTGGTGTAGATGGTGAGGTCGACCTAATGATCCTCCCATCATGTAATGATGGGAGGAGCCGTGGTTGATTTCATCCAGCCTTGAAGGTAGGTGATCTATCCAGTATGGTGGTCATTCGACCTGACCTCGAGTTGAACTCATCCTCGCTCGTGGATGAGGCAGTCCTTGAAGATACAAAGGCGGCACTTAGTGTACGTGGTGGAGCTACTATCTTATAAATATTTTGGATTACTACTACCCTTTAGTCAAGGAACTTCAGGACGTGGTGTGCTACGATCTACCGTCTGTTTTACCTCCTGATGGGGGTGTATGTCATGAAATTGACTTGGTTCCCGGAACCAAATACTGTGTAACACGACAGTGGCCTTTACCCAAAAAATAGTGTGATGTCATTGACGAGTTCTTTCGTGCAAAGCACGCGGTGGGCATGGTGCGCGAGAGCAAGCTCTGCACTCTACACCCACTTCTTGTGTCAAGAAACCGAATGGCAATTGGCGTATCATTCATGCTTATACTAAGCTCAATGCAGCCACTATACCTGCACAGACGCCAATACCTAGAAAGGATGTTCTTCAGAACAATATGGTCGGTTGTACCATGTACAGTGCGCTCGACTTAGTCAATGGTTATTACCAATTGCTTATGCGAGCTAGCGATATTCCGCTCGCTGCTGTTTGTACTCCGATTGGTATGCTCTAGGAGTGATTGGTGATGCCCCAGGGCTATCGAATGCTCCGCTACGGTTAACCGGTTGATGACACCATTGTTTCGGCCTCATCGAAGTTATGCACAGACGTACTTTGATGACATTTTTGTCCATAGTCGAGCTGAAAATGGGCGGTCAGACATTGAGAACCATATTATTCATTTAAGAGCTGTGATCGAGTGCATGCGCACTAACAAGCTATATGCTAATGCATATAAGTGAATCTTCGGTGCCGGAGAGACTTCCTTTCTAGGATGCTTCATTGGGAAGCGAGGCCTCCGAGCGGACCCCGCTAAGGTCAAAGCCATAGTCGATTGGCCTGATCCACAGTCTCAGTAGGACTTGCGTAAATGGCTTGTCCTTGCCAATTACTTACACAAGTACAGCGAGAATTACGCTGATATGGCTCGGCCATTATCTAATCTCCTCAAAAAGGATGTGGAATGGTGTTGGCATGCCGAACACGAGGACGCTTTTCAAGCGGTGAATGCTAGCCTTCTTCATGCTCCCATTTTGGCTTTGCCAGACCCTGACCGACCGTTTAGCGTCGTCTGTGACGCGTTGGATTTTCCATTGGCAGTGCTCTGTTACAAACAGATGATGAAGGTCGTGAGCGTGTGATCGCCTTCGAACCTCTCCAGCTGAAAGCTGCTAAAAAGAACTATCTAGTTCATGACAAAGAGCTACTTGCGATGAAGTATGCTCTAGTCAAATTCAGAGCTCATCTGCTGGGCTCAAAGCCTTTTGTGATCTATACCGATCATGCGTCTTTACGAATTGCGAATCAGTCGCCGCATCTCTCGCAGAGAATGGCCAGATGGCTGTCATTCTTTGCCGAATATAATTTTGAGGTGAAATATAAGCCGGGCAAGCAAAATGCTTTGGCTGATGCGTTGTCACGCAGACCTGATTATGAGCTTGCTAATGTGACGACGCTGTCGTCTTCTATCACAGATCTCATTCGTACGGCGTATGCTAAAGATGATCACTGTATAGCGTTGCTACATGCTCTTGGCAGTGAGGAGTTTAAAGACTCGGACATTAAATTGTCGGCACGATTACGTGCGAGCCTCCATCGATATTCTATCGATCAGGGGCTGTTGTACTATCGTACAGATGTAGCGAATCCTCCGCGTATTGTAGTTCCTCATGACGAGGACCTGAAGTATCGTATCCTCTATGAGGTACATGACACCGCCATCGGTGGTCATTTGGGTCGCGAAAAGACCTACGGGGCAGTATGCCAACGTTATTGGTGGTCCAAATTATATAAATGGGTGAGCACATATGTTCGTACGTGTGAAACGTGTCAACGGGTGAAACCCTCGCCCCATTCGGCAGCGCCGCTGGCTAGCTTGCCTATTCCCACTGGGTGCTGGGAGTCCATTAGTATGGACTTTGTATTTGGCCTACCGAAAGATTCGCATGGCAATACAGGTATTGTGGTCTTTGTTGACCGCTTGAGCAAGATGGCTCACTTAGCAGCTGTGCCAGACTCGATCGATGGTGTGGGTACAGCGGAGCTGTATATTGATTGAGTGTTTCGCCAACATGGCTTGCCAGTGGCAATTGTTTCTGATCGTGATCCTCGTTTTACGAGTAAATTTTGGAAGTCCGTCTTCCAGGTGCTGGGCACCCGTTTGGACATGTCCACAGTGGATCATCCGCAGACCGATGGTCAAGCCGAACGCGTAAATCGCGTTGTGGAAGATATCCGTCACAGCGTTTGTGCTGAAACGCCTAATCGTTGGAGCTCTATGCTTCCGGTAGTTGAGTTTGCACTCAATAACTCCGTGCACGCCTCTACCGGCTACACTCCGTTCTATGTCATTGGCCTCACACACCCACGCGTTCCGTTAACGCTACCACCGAGTGGTTAAGGGCTTGGTGGGGGAGAGGTTGCCGATCGGCTTGCTGATGTCAGCCCTAGTACTGTTAAGAAACAGGTGAATTCGTTTCTTGCAACGCGATTAAATGTCTTACGACATGGGCAAGACGCAATGGCTGATAGCCAAGACAAACAAAAGAATATACGGATGCTGAAGGCAGTAGTTGTATTAAGTATCATGAGGTCAGAGACCAAGTCTTACTAAATGCTATAAACCTACCTACCTACCAATGTAGCATCTGTTGTATTTAAAGACAAAGTTTCGTCCACGCTTTATCGGAACCTACGGTCGTGGCCAAGAAAGGCCTAGCGTATACGCTTAACTTGCCGCGCAAATTGCGTACACATCCTGTGTTCTACGTCGGCATGCTGAAACCTTACCGACATCCGTCCCAAATAGACGCTAAGGCGCTCGCGCTGAGTTCATCGGCATTGCCGCGGGACGAATCATCTGCATCAACAGGTCAAGCTGACCCTGCACTCGGGTTCGGCTCTCTTCCAGCGACTCGAGGAGGGAATTCATCGACTGCACAATCTCACGGAGAGACCGCACCTCTTGACGCAGCTCGGCATGAGCTTGTGCCGATACACCGGCCTCCTCCGGCTTTGCTTGATGGGCAGGGGGACCTTCAGTTCCATGTGGAGCGTCTACTGCAGAAACGTCGCTGCCACGGTCAAATTTAGTATCTGGTGAAGTGGCGGAGTATATCCCGAGTCGAGAAATTTATGGGAGTTCGAGGTTCCCCTTCGGCAGAATTGCCCGCACGCCGTGGACGTTTTTGAGCGTCGTGCGCAGGGTCAGCCTTTTGGCGGTGACGCTTCTCACCATTAGTAGTGGGGAAGTCGGGTTAGCGGCCTCGGCCTGTCGTGCACTCGCGGCTACAGGTGTAGCCGAAACATTGGGGTGCTGGGTAGCAGCATAATGCGTTCGTTGAGACTTCAATTTTCCTCGGGCCTTCAGCTTAGCGTAATCGTAGCGCACTTTCCGTTTGAGACGAACATCTGTCAAATCGGCAGTTGCCCGTAGCGCCCACATGCTGCTTAAACGTCGCGCATAATGCGTCCAGCGGCTTAAAGCCGTGTCTTCTTCATCCTCGGTTTCCCTCGCGAACAGAAGGATGGGAACGCCCTTTATAGGAGGGACTGGTGCACCGCGCACTTGCCTGTTGAGTCGTGCCCAGTATTGGCATTGCGTAGTAATGTGGGACTCCAGATAGCGTTGTCGAAGGGCCGTTCGTGTAGCAATATTCTCGGGTGAAATGGCCTCAGGCCAAATGGCCCAACCAGAGAGGGAATGACCAGATGCCTCCTTAAGTCGTACTTCCACTGTAGGTGGCTTGAGCCTATACTGTCGGTGGCCCTGAAGCCTCTCCGTATTCTTCGTCCGGCGCTTGGAGCCTTTCTCTTGGTCGATGGTCAGCGCATCTGAAGCATTACGTTCAGGGAACGGATTCGGTGCATGACTACTGTCATCTTCACCCGTAAGGGTGGTTAAAGGGACCCATCGGGTCCCACATAGACGGTGTCACTTTCGTAATTAACCGCTTCGTCAAGGTCGCCTTCAATGAGGTCCCGTAGAGTCTGTGACTCATTGTCAGGAGGCGTCATGTTATGTGCCGTGAGCAAACTGTGATATTTAAGCGTTCGCTAAAGCACTACCTCAAAGAGGGAAGATGTCGAATGACATCTATGGGAACGTCAGTATGTTGGGGGAGAGTGTAACGGGGTTACACGACGCTTATATACATTCCGGAAGTTTGCGTTTGAAGTTTCCCTTTATTGCATACATGCATTTTGATGCTTCTCTTTAGAGATGTATTAAGTATGAGCGTTTAAGATACGGTTTTCGGTGATACCGTATCCTATCGATTAGGATTCGATTAGGATTCGATAATCGATAACACTGTACTAAGTACATTATACAAAGATGTTTTGACGATACGTCGTCCAATAGCAAAGTCTGCATATTTTACTTGCTATTATAGTAATTAATCTAGTGGAGGGTACCTAGAGTAGGACTATTCCTAAAATCTTAATGCATAGATAAAATCAGTTCTCCTTTTGAGTTTAAGATCGCAAACCGTTTTGACTTATTCTCTTGTGCACTTCGTGCGTTGGTTCTCTGAAACTTTAAGCTTTCAGCTTGTTCTTGCACTCTGTGCGTTGGTTCTCTGAACCTTTAAGCTTTCAGCTTGTTCTTGCACTCTGTGCGTTGGTTCTCTGAACCTTGAACGTATTGCCTGCAGACTAAAAGTCTCTACCTAGTTCCTTAGAACAGAGTGACTTTCAGTCTTTTAATTAGTTCCTTATATCTAAGTGGCTCTAAGCCGTTAATTTAATTAGTTCCCTAGATCTAAGAGGCTTTCAGTCTAACGTCTTCCTCTGGCTTAAGAGCTCTGAAGATCTGCTTCACATCACGTATGTTTACCTTAAAGTACATGGTATGTTTACTCGTGTGAAAGCAGATATGCCTAATCGACCAAGAATGCTAACAGTTCAGCAATTTAGACTGATTTACTATAGCGAGCTTCTGATATACATACCATCATGGCGCTGATCTTCAGTTCTTATCTACTATGGAGTCATCAATACAATAAAATCCTCCTGCTTCTTCTCTTCCTCCCCGTCTAAGCGGATTAGCGACGGTCACGTGTGTATGAATGCCGAGAAGAGTTTCCCTAGAATCTAAGAGGAAGCGGTCTTTGCGATCCCTATTCTAATGCCTGTTTTATTGCTGCAATGCATTGAATTATCTGCATTGGTACTTCCGGACGGTGTCGTAAATTTGTATTTTTACACGTGGTGGTGCTTGGTCGGAAATGTCAAATCTTCTGCCCATCCGTATTGTATGCTAGTACAAAAATGCACCATTGGAAAAAGCTAGCTGCTATCAACATGAGAATAATGCTTATAAAATTCTAACACGAAATGACATCTTGTCGATCAAGGGTTTTTGCCGCGTATTGATCGATTAGTTGTTAGGTTTCAATCTGAGTTGTTTGCTAAACTCACTAATTTGATGCCATTCAACCCCTTCTACACGTTGATCAGAGTTGCTGTCCGGATGTAGCGGTCGAACTACTCAAATTAGTCAGAATAAATCTTTAACCGGGTGTTACGTTATATACTTGTAGTGATGGCCTCCAGCTGCCATTATGGACTGCTAGGTCATGATGCGCAACCACCTGCGTTAATGTCATCACTATACAGTTACCGGGAAATGGCGTCGTGACTAGCTGTATACCAAGTACCTCTTTTAAAGCCGGAATAATTCCTTCATGATTCCGTTGATACGATGTGCGCAGGCGAAGTAAACATGTGAAGTATTATAATTGAGTCCTTAGCTTGCTACCCTATGCTGCAAAAGGGTTACATTACATATATAACACAAGCATATATAACCAATTACACGTGTAGGCAGGTGCTGTGCTTGAATAGCGGGCAAAGTGTGTCAGTTTATCATTGGTGCATAACGGAACCTAAAGTGTAATGGGCCACATTGCATTTATAACAGTAACCGCAATAAACAATTACATGTGTTGGCAGGTGCTGTACCGAATAGCGGGCACAGCGTGGCAATTTGTGTTTGGTTTGGTTTATTATTGGGTCTAAAGTCCCCAATATGGACCAATGATAAATCAACCTGAAAATGTGTGTTTCCCGGAAGGCGGGAGCACGGTCGTATTTATTACGACTAAAATCTTCGTAATCAGTACGAATTAAAACCAAAATAAAAATCAGAGTTAAATTTACTTAATACCTAATACTTGGGCTTGAGTCTTCCTCAAGCGCGCGTGTAAGCTAGTGACGGTACGTTCTAGCCCCGTTACACCTGGTAGCACTTAGTAGTCGTTCCTATGCCCGAGTTTGGGATGAGCGAATCATCGTACTTTGACGCTCCAGATTTATCTCTGGAGCAAGCGATCTTTCCCCATCTTACTGGTGTTGAGTGGGATGCCCTTAATCTCCTCGCGGTGATATCGGGAGAGGCATTCGTCGCGTCGCTGATGAGATTAGCGACCCCTGACGCGCAACGTCTCGCCATACATGAGTTTATGGCACGCGAGCTCGCCGAATCCAACCGGCGAGGCTTAACTCCCTCGCGCTCTTCACGTAAAGAGGCCGTGAAGATGGAAACCTCCTCCTACTCTGGAGAAGGTAAGGACCGGTTGTCGCTGAATCGGTGGTTCCGAGAAGTTGATATCGCCATCGCCTCGAGACTTCTTGAGGCTCCCCAGGCGAAGGTCAACTTTCTTCTTTCCCGCCTCACCGGGAAGGCCAAGGAGTGGGCCCTTGGTAAGCTCGTTGTGGACGAGCACGCATTCCCCACCCTGATGCCATTCAGGACGATCTTCGTCTTGCTTTCGAGCCACCGCAAGAGGAGAAACTGGTGCGATCAAGATTCCTGTCGATGCGACAGGGTGTAATGGCGATGCGTGACTACGTGCAGGTGGCTAGGCATCTGGCGTCGTGTATTATCATACACCCCGTGGACATGTACACGCAGGTGAATGTCGTTGTGGATGGTATGCGTGAAAGTCAGGCCCGCTTATCGCTCGAGCGCGCGGAGCTTGCCACATTGAAGGAGGTTTTTGCAATTGCACTCCGTGAGGACTTAAGGGTATGCCACACCCTCGGTTTTCACCGTTCCCCGGCCTTCGGGTCCGGAACCTATGGCGATCGACGTGATTGAGTCGTCGGGTGACCGACGACGTGTCATTTCCCATAAGGGTGACGCTCCCACCGGGCGTCAAATGGTTTGCTTTCACTGTCGCAAAACAGTGCATCGCGCGGCTGAGTGCTGTGCGCCGGCGCCGATATCGGTGCATGTAGTGGGCGCCCATCATGAGGGTTCTGTACCGTCCACACATCCAAACAACGGTCAGGATCAGTAGGTGCAACGCGCCTTATTGGTTGGAACGAAGGTCCGGGCCCCCCCCCCGGTGGCAGAACAACCTTCCAGTCCTTTTGCGCTACGCGCACGGTTAAATGCCATGGTGATTCACGTCTAATTATTGTCAGTTTACATGTCGCCGGCGTCCGGCGACCTCTACGAGCACTTCTTGACTCAGTAGCAACATACAATATTTTCGTGAATCTTGTTTATCGATTCTGACTACCAGCATTCATGTCCGAGAGGGACCTGACCAAGTCGTCGTCAAGTTGGCTGACGGGAAACCACACCGCGTATCGCGGCGCAAAGTGTCGTTGCCGTATACGTTTGATGGTTTTCGCAGTAATGATAAATTTTTTGGTGATCGCAATGAATTATGCATTCGATTGCATACTGGGCATGCCATGGTTGGCACGTTATAAGCCCCAGATCGACTGGTTAGCCAGATCAGTGAGACGTCGACGCAAGTTCGATGTCAGTGAAGTGTTTTACCCATATCTTGGTGTCTCCAAGTGACTGGCCGAACGTCACAGTTGTGGATCGTGATTCTACGACGCTGGCGGTGCACAGACCGAGCGATGTCCCTCTCTGCACTGCTTGTGCTGTTCTTTTTCGAGACAAAAGTTACAGTGACTCCTCGCTCCACAGCGAGGAGAACTATGAGGATGACGAGGTCAAACAGGGGTTTTCGTACGTGAATGAAGTGGTTGAACCGGGGTTCCCAACTGCACCCATTTTGATAGAGCAGGGGCTCCCACAAGAGAAATGTGACGACAAGCAGGAGCTCGCCAATGAGTGTGACATGGATGGACAGGAGACCCAACTTGTGAGCATGATGGTCAAACCGCATTTTTCATCATCACCCAACTGAAGTTCCCACATGCGCAATTTGTGGCTGAGCAGGGGCTCCCACACGGGATTACGGCGGCCGAGCAGGAGCTCACGCATCAAGTGTTGACGTTTAAGTATGATTTACTACCGTCCTGTGTTTACAACATTACATCCAGGCCTAGAGGAGGGGTGATGATTTATCACCTGGCTGCGGTTCGTTAGCTTCTAGCAGTGACTCGAAGCACGATGAAGACGACAGCATAGAGAATTTTGCGTTATAATGTGTCCACTCTTTTCGTGTACGCGGAAAAGAGGTCACAAAGACGCCAATACATTGAAGTCGAGAGTCCTCCTCGCGATGCGGCTTCCATTACAAGCCTTCCAGGGATTTCCAGGAAGCATTTCCTACGTGACCTTAAGGAAGGCACAGATGAACATGTGGGTCTGATCACCAGCGAGGTGATTACTGTGGCGAACGAAGATCATATGGCGCGTCTTCGGTGCGCTGAATCAAATCCAGCACACGTGAAGAAAGGTTTGCGTCACAGTCATGGGAGGCTTTGCTAGAGTCTCTACGACATTGCTCGTGAGTATGCAGACGTGTTCCCGGACAAGATCCCGGCTGAACTTTCTGCTGACAGTGGTGTTTGGCACGAGATTTATCTCGTGCCAGGGTCGAAGTATTGTGTGACAAGGCAGGGGCCGTCGACTCGAGGTCAAGTAGAAGGTATTGACGTATTCTTCGAAGGCTGCCGCAAGGCAGGTCATGTGCGTAAGAGTATCTCACCGCATTCGAGTCCACTTTCTACGTGAAGAAGGAATACGGGATACTTGCGGATAGTGCATGCGTTATATAAGCTAATTGATGCCACTATTCCTGTGCAAATGCCTATTCCCCGGATAGACATAATGCTAAACTTCATGTCAGAAAGTGTCATCTTCAGTGCCATCGACTTAATCGATGGCTTAATTAGATTCTGTTGCGACCGAACGATATCCCACACACAGCGGTGAGAAACCCGAGTGGTATATGATGGGAGTGGCTGATTATGCCACAAGGATTGAAGAACGCTCCTGCCACTTTTCATCGTATGGTGTCTCAAGTGTTGAGACCCCTTCGGAACTTTTCTTCAACTTATTTTGACGACATTTTCGTCCACAGTAGCGCTGAGGGAAACCTCAACGATGTCCAAATTCACCTTCAACATTTGAAAACAGGTGTTCAAGTTATGTAAGACAACAAGTTGTATGCGAATCTCAAAAAGTGTGTCTTTTGTGCACCGGAGATTCCGATGCTGGGTTGCTATGTGAGTAAATCGGGAGTTAGAGCTGATCCAGAGAAGGTGTCGTCTATCTGTTCTTGGCCCACACCCAAGAACCCTACGGAGCCTGCGCCGGTGGATCGGCTTGGTCAATTTATTGCATAAGTATACGAAGGATTATGCTGGTTCTATCCAGCCTTTGTCGTCACTCTTGAAGAAAGACGCCACGTGGTTGTGGCGTCCCAAGCATGAAGCAGCCTTCGAAGCAGTGAAGAAGATCTTGGCGTCAGCGCCAGTCCTGGTCCTACCAGACGATTCCAAGCCGTTCCACGTGGTTTGCGACGCCAGTGATTTTGCAATCGGTTGTGCCCTCATGCAATTTGATGATGAGGGCCGTGAACGAGTCGTGAGCTATCAGTCGCGACAGATGAAGCCAGCTGAGAAGAACTATCCGGTTCACGACAAGGAGTTATTAGCGATGCGCTATGCACTCATCAAGTTCCGCGTGCATCTTCTTGGTCAACGTACATTTGCTTTGTATACTGAACATGCATCGCGCACATCGATGAAGAGCCCACACCTGTCCCAACGTATGGCACGATGCTCTCATTATTCTCTGAGTACAACTTCGTCGTGCATTACAAGCCAGGCAAGACCAATATTCTCGCTGACGCCTTGTCACGACGTCCCGACTACGATCCTCGGATTGCTCTGAGTCGCCAGGCTACTGATGACGAGGATGATGATGACCGATGTGCAATGTGTGTATCGCTGAACTTAACTCGGGTACACCCGAGCCGTGTTTATTTGATGAGATCGTCGTAGCGTACAAGGGTGACTCAGATTATGCAGACATTATCGAGTATCTACGTGCTCCCAGCGATGCTGCACTGGGAGCATTATCCCGTACCAAGCGCGACCATATTCATCGATACAGTTTAGATGGCGATTTGCTTCTGTATAGCATCGACCAATTCGATTCTCCTCGCACGGTGATTGCCAATGACATGGATTTTCTTGTAAAAGTCATCCACGAGTATCACAACACCCCTGCTGGCGGCCATTCAGGCCGCGAAAGGACTTTCGCGGCTGTGTCTAGAGACTTCTTTTGGCCCCACATGTAGAAGTGGGTACGCAACTGGATCCGAACGTGCGAAATATGCCAGCGTGTGAAGCCATCTCCATCGTCGCAGGCTCCCTTGCGATTGTTGCCGATTGCGGCTGAGGCCTGGCGATCAGTTTTGATGACCTTCATCTTCGGGCTTGCGCCCGATATTCAAGCACGAACGGGCATCCTGGATTTTGTTGACAGATTCAGCAAGATGACACATCCAGTGCCTGTTCACGCTTAGATCACCGCGGCCGAGACCGCGGCGCACTTTACTGACGCGGTGTTCCGTCATCATAGCCTGCCAGAAAATATTGTTTCGGACCGTGATCCGCGATTCACATCCGCATTTTTGGACGTCACTGTTAGAGCTTCTCGGTACTAAACAGCTGATGTCGACTGCGGCTCATCCGGAATTGGATGGGCAAACCAAGAGCGTGAACCGGGTACTCGAAGACGTTATTCCAAGTTACTCTACGGCATTTACAAGTTGGAGTGCCTTTTTTTACTCGCTGAGTTAGCACCTAACAACGCCTTACACGCATTAAAAGGGTTAACGCCATTTTGAAAATTCGCCTCTTCACCCTCGAGTTCCTACTCTTCCTGCCGTTAGGGCGACCCACGGGGTTCCTAGTGGCTCCACGCTGGGGAGGAATTAAGGTGATACAAAAGTATCGAGTGCAGCTCACGGTATTTGAGCGTGAATGTAGTAACCCGATCGAAGGCAAGGACTGCTACTTTGACGCCACGTGACGTATAGTCCACGTAAGCTCGATGGACGTATTGACCCGTCTTCAGGTAAGCAGTCACCTACTGCCAACTACGTGCTGATTAATTTGGCGAGAACAATTGATGACATGGTTGTGTCGGGGTTTATACTCCAATATAACGAAAAAAGGGCTCGTTACCGCCTTACACTAAAAGTTCGTTAAGGACGCTCTTAATTAACTCGTAAATATAACTCTGTTTTATTTTTGTTTTAGTTTTAATTCGCAGTAAGTGCGAATATGTTCTCTAGCTCATGGGAACCACTCAAAAATGAAAGTCAATTCATTATTGGCTGATTATTGGGTCTGGCAAGCCCAAGAATATACTAATGATATAATGACGCGCAGTATCCGCTAATCGGATACGACCCTATGCCTTCATATGTAATTATGTATTATTCCTATAACTACTTATGTTATAGGTTGCCCCATTACATTACCCTTCTCTTTAAATTGTGATTACTTAAACGCAAGCACATAACATGAAAAGGATCCTTTTCACCAAAAATGCAACGACACAACCTCGGAATTGCTCAGTGACTCACAACAGATCAGCATGGGCCCTGGCCGCGCGCGCAAAAAAAATTCCCTGACGACAGCAACCGTACGGTCTGCAGGGGGCAGACAACATAGTTCACGGACGCTTACTTGATTACGTGGTCGCTATACGTCTTAATCGGCTTTAATCATCCAAAAAAATCTATAAAAATAACGAAGTATTTCATTCGCTATCATTCAGTTGATGCAGTGGTTTAGCACTAATTTCTTAATAGTTATGTCACTATTTCGATATCAAGTGCGTCAAAATCGATTCGCTATGGCATTTCACGTAATCACAAACAACTGTGATACTATCCATGTTTTCGCGAGCCTCGTAATAATTTACGGAATCGCTCGAGACTCTTCGTCGTAGCTCTGTTGCTCGCGAGCATCAAGGCTCACGAATTAATGGTCGGAATCGGCAGCATCTCTCGTGATCGCCGTCTCCCTACGAGACTCATAATACTCGACTACGTCTGGAACATCCTGAGCCAGTATAATTGGAGGTCCCCATGTATTGTCGTCCGCCGGAAAATATCCCAATCAGCGAACCCTGTAATGTTTCTCGACACGCTTCTTCATGGGCGCCGAGTTGTTACTCGGCGCCTGGGACTTATGATCCTCGTGATCGACAATTTGGTCGACAATCCAGCGTCGCGCACCCGATGCATCTACTAAGGGAGGAGGAGCATCACTACGGAAGACCTCTGGCGATGAGCGTCGATTCTCGCAATCGGACGCCTGTACAGTCGAATGATGAGCTGCGCCTACTCCGCGCTGAAGCCGAGGAATCGAAGAATGCTCTACTTGATGCTCGCGAGATGGTTGATAGAGCTCAAGATCGTGCGGATGCTGCGACTGAGGCTGCTGAGCGGACTCGACGTGAGCAGCTACTGGTTGAGCGCCTACGTCAACTTGAGACGACTGCGTTCGGAGGACCCCAGCAGATCGAGTCTGCACGCGTTCGGGCAGGACTTGGTCCCAGTCGTCGTCAACGTCGTCGTCAAGGGATGTCTTTCTAGCCGGCACAGAAGAGCGGGGAAGATTCGAAGGGAGATCCGCCGGCAGGTAAGCCTTGAGGCGCCCGACGTAAAACGTCGAGTGCAAACGCATAGATGTAGGTATGTCTAGCGTGTAAGCGTCACCATTCACGTTAACAACACGAAATGGGCCGATATATCTTGGCGATAACTTATCAGCGCCTAAATTCGTCACTGAGGTGTTCAGTAATCCACTTGTTGATAACAATACTCTGTCACCTTCTCGAAATATCAACATATTCTTTCGACCTCTTCTGTCTGCATTCTCCTTTTGCTTGTCGACTGCCTCTTGTAATGCATCACGCACAAAACGCGTAATTCTTTGTCGTAATAGTAGAAATTCGGTTACTGCAGCCGAGCTTACAAGCGACAAAACCTCTTTTGGAGCAAAATTGGCAACGGGAGACGCGATGGAAAGCATCGCGTTAGGAGTCGATATGCCGTTGGCCACGAAGTTACCAGTTTTAGGTGCATATACAGCAACTATAACTTCATCGTAATCAATCATCAATAGTTTCGGCGCAATTCCATCCGTAGATACTCCCCCAACAAGCTTGGAGACAGAGTGTTCTGAAGCTGAGAGAGCAAGCAGCGCCGGAACGCGAGGATGCCTCGCGTTGATAACGAAAAGGGAGTCAATGCGGTTGACGCATGGACAGCATTGTTGATTGCAAACTCTGCAAGTGGAAGAAATGAACTCCATGATGAGAACGATGTTGCATAACTGCGCAAGACATCTTCGAGCACTCTGTTCACGCGCTCCGTTTGCCAATGCGTCTCTGGATGGGCCGCCGTAGACATAATCAACTGTGTGCCTAATAGCTGAAATAATTCGGCTTTGAAAGCCGAAGTGTAACGCGGGTCACGGTCTGAAACAATACACTTTGGCAAGCCGTGATGCCTGGAGATAAGATCATTGAAGATCTTCGCTGTCGTCTTTGCCCACGTACATGAATGAAGACCGTAGATAAATGTACCATACCAGTATGCTGAATCGATCCACTAATACCTTAACGACCGTGCGTTTCTGTGCATCCGGTGGAAGTCCAAAGTTAAAATATATGCTGACCGAACGCCAGGTTCCCGTAGCAATCGGAAGCAGACGCAATGGGGCTTGTGAAGATGGCGCAGGTTTCACAGAAGCGCACCCATTTCTGGATGTACTTATACATTCGTGTTTAGAAAAACACGAGGAAAATAGCCGCAAACGTCATTTCGCGACCCAGGTATCCGCGAGCTGGAATGTCGTAAAAGCGCGTCAGCGAGAATATTATTCTTGCCAGGCTTGTAATGTACCGCAAAATTATACTCGGCGAAAAATGACAACCACCGTGCCATACGCTGGGACAAGTGAGGACTCTTGATGGCGGTACGCAATGATGCGTGATCTTTGTAGATTGGAAATATCTTTTCGCCGAGCAAATATACTCTAAACTTGATTAGCGCGTAACGCATAGCCAAAAGTTCCTTGTCGTGTACCGGATAATTTTTCTCGGCAGGTTTCATCTGTCGTGATTGAAAACTCACGACGCGCTCACGACCCTCGTCACCAAATTGCATGAGGGCACATCCTATAGCGAAATTGCTCGCGTCACATACGACGTGGAATGGCTTGGAATTGTCAGGTAGCATCAACTCGGACAAGCTATTCTTCACGGAGTCGAAGGCAGATTAATGTTCTGCCGTCCATAACCAGACTGCATCTTTCTTGAGCAAAGTCGATAATGGCTGAATTAGCTCAGCATAGTTCTTTGTATACTTATGCAAGTAATTCGCCAGACCGAGCCATTGACGTAATTCAGTTTGGTTCCTGTGCGTTGGCCAGGAACAAATCGATGTGATCTTCTCAGGATCAGCGCGGACACCTTCCTTGCTGATGTAGCATCCGAATACTGGAATCTCGGGAGCGCAGAAGACACATTTCTATAAATTCTCATACAATTTATTCTCGCGCATAACTTGAAACACCTGCTTCAAGTGTCGAAGGTGTACCTACGTAGCGCTTAGATTTTGGTCAGCGCGGCTGTGAACAAAAAATGTCGTCAAAGTAGCTCGGTGCGAAATCGCGAAACGGACAAAGAACTTGTGTCACCATCTGATTGAACGTAGCTGGAGCGTTCTTAAGACCTTGTGGCATGACTAACCACTCCCAAAGCATCCCACTTGGGATGACGGCCGCAGTGAACGGAATGTCACTGTCCCTCATCAGGATCTGATAGAAACCGTCTGTCAGATCTATGGCGCTCTCCCGGACATGGTATTCAATACCATGTCTTTTCGAGGGATAGGCGCTTGAGCCGGGATAGTGGCGTCATTCGGCTTGTTGAAGGCGTGCACAATGCGCCAACCGCCGGTGGATTTCTGTACACAGAAAGTCGGACTTGAATGTCTCGCGGACATGGCCAGCCTTGCCGTGACCCTCGAAAAATTCATCAATAGCGATGACTTGGTCGCGCGGTAGCGTCCACTGCCTTGTCACGCAGTATTTCGATCCTGGCACGAGATCTATCTCGTGCCGCACACCACGATCCGCCGGACGCTCAGCTGAAATTTTCTCCGGGAAAATATCGGCGTACTCACGGGCGATATCGTATACAGGGTTGTTCGAAGCACGAAGAGCATCCCAAGACTGTGCCGCGAAGCGTTCTTCGCGCGCTGATTTAGGCTCGGCGCTCTTTGGGCGAGCCTCCAGAACTTCTTCACTGGCTGCTTTGGTGGCTGAAACGATGCACACTTGCTCGATGTCGCCGGCATTGAGGTCATGAAGGAAGTCTTTCCATGTAAGGTCTGGCAGAGATGTGGTCTCTGCAGCAGTGCACGATGTGCTCGCTACCTCAATGTTAGCGGCCACGACGTGGAGATCCCTCCACATATTCAAGCGCATATACGGATTCCGTCACTACGTGATCATCTGCATAAGCTTTTGACGTTAATGTCGTCGCCTCACTGATCGGCGTGCTCCTTTCTTGCACATTATCTTGCGTCTCGAGCCCCTGCTCGAGACTGGCACGTAGATATCACAGGGTGAGGATGTACCACCGCTAGACGTGGGAGCTCTGTCTCCACCACGTCGGTCTCATGCGGATCCATAGGTCGCCCATTCTCGTAAATCAGAGGCGGGAGCTCGTCTTCGACCACCTTACTTGTTTGCGGGAGCCTCTGCTCAACCGATGTGCTTGTACGCGATAGACCCTGATCGACCGCCTCGTTGAAATTTGGGAGCCTCTGCTCGTCCGATGTGTTTGTACGAGGGAACCCCTGCTCGACCGCCTCGAAATTGATCGGGAACCCCTGTTCAGTAGATGTCTGTGTATGCGGCCCCGTTCTGTGGCTTCATCAGTGTAACGGAGCATACTGCGCACAGAGGGCCATCGCTCTCTCTGTGTTGACTAATAGTTGTGGCGAGTTCGTTCACGACCCTGACGTGAGACCAATCGGATGACGCGACCAGCAAATCCGCGAACACTTCACTGACGTCATAATCGCTTCGTCGTTTGACGGAACGAGATAGCCAATCTATCTTCGGCTGATACCGTGACAGCCACGGTATCCCAAGTATGTAATCAAATGCACAATTCATCTCGTACACCAATAATTCTCCATTACTCTGGAATTCGTCGAAGGTGTACGGTAAAACCACTGTTTTACGCGGAACACGTTTTGGTTGTCCATCAGTAAGTTTGACATCGATTTCACCTGGACCTTCTCGAACCGTGACAGTCGACGGGAGAAGGGACAAAAAGGATTCACAGAAGAAGTTGCTGAATGCATTTGAACCCAACAACGCTCGGAGTGGTCGCTTCACTCCAGCAAAGATGAGACTAGTCTAGAATCATCGCGCATGGTGGTGGCATTGAAGTGAGTATGAATCATTTTGGGGCTAGGAGCCCGAGCTGCCATCTGAGTACTCGGGTCCATTCTTGGTATTAGGTCGCCACGCACCTAATGGACCGCTCAATTTCTGGCGGGACCACCGACGACACAGCATCTCCTCGTAAGACAGCTGTGTTCATGGTCACCGGCGCTGTTGCTCGACAGACAGCCGCAAGATGGCGTGTCTTGCCACAGCGAAAACACTTCATCGTGTTAGGATTGAGAATGTCGCGGCCTAATGATTTGCCGCCACCATGAGAACACTCGATTGTGTCGAGTTTCGTTGGTTCTTGGCTAGATGTCCGGGGATGTTGCGACGCTGCGTGCAAGTACGATGACGCGACAGTGTAATCCTCACGAAGCGCGAGGGCAAATGCCTCCTCGAGGGACTTTGGCTTAGCACGTGTAAGGCAGTAATGCGTCATGCACTCCTGCATACCAAAGACGAAGACATGGACTTGTGAGGCCACGTCAATTGGCTGCGTGGTAACACACGAAGATAGGTGTCGTGTCTTCTGCACGTAATCTCGCCTGTCGGAACGAGAAGCCAATCTTGACGCTATCGCAATATCAGCCTCGCGAAACCAGCGATTAAGAGGGAGACTATCCGTACCATCGCCGGAGTAGACGTATCCATCTTGATATCGTCATGGTGCGAAGTGCACGAGGGATTCAATACTCGTCGATTCGCTTCGTCGAGCTCGCGCACCATAAAGTCTTGGATGGGGGCACGTTGATCATCGGACGTCGCTGTGCTCAGCAGCGACGTCACGATAGTTTCGCCAGACACCGCCGCGGTGGCTGCCACTCCACCGAGGTGAGATGTGGGAAATCAGAATGCTCCAGCGAGACCGCTGGAGCCACCGAAGACTCGCCCATGTTCATCTCGAATCTGGCCATTGGAAGGACTACGAAGTGCTACCAGGTGTAGCGGGCTAAGGACCCGTTACCGTCTTACACTAAAAGGGCGTTGAGGAAGCGCTCTTAATTAACTCGTAAATATAACTCTGTTTTATTTTTGTTTTAGTTTTAATTCGCAGTAAGTGCGAATATGTTCCCTAGCTCATGGGAACCACTCAAAAATGAAAGTCAATTCATTATTAGCTGATTGTTGGGTCCAGCAAGCCCAAGAATATACTAATGATATAATGACGCGCAGTATCCGCTAATCGGATACGACCCTATGCCTTCATATGTAATTATGTATTATTCCTATAACTAATTATGTTATAGGTTTCCCCGTTACAGTTGAAGCATATAATTACTTATGGAATGTGATGATAAGTATGGCTACTTGTGTAACGGTACACCCCTTTAAATCACTCCTTTACAAATTAGCACACACTCTTGAGTGCGACAAAATACAAGAAATAATACGATTCAATTAAATCACGGCATCATTACCTGTAGCTGGGTGCTCGTAGACAAACATGGCCACGAACATCACCCGCGGACCAACTCCCTTAAGTAAAACGAGGTACGAAGGGGAGCAACTCCTGGCACCGTCCAACGTGGCGGTGCCTAACCATCCGCGAACACATTCGAAGATTTCTCGCGTCTGGGGCCAGTACGCTTGCCGCGAGATTGAACGTTCGAGTGGTGATGAAGAGATGTGCAAGATGTGGTTGCGATGGAGGCGTAAACGGGAAATACCGACCTCGGCTACGCGTGCCGATATATAATCTTTACTGGACGAGTTTGGACTGCATTTTTCCTCCGGTGGAACACTGAGAAGTCTTCTGCCTAGCCCGTACCGTTACGCGAGGATCAACTTCGTCGGGACAGATTAGCAAAGACCCACAAGATGGCGTGTGAATTGTCGTGGGCCGCGGACCGCCCTTCTTGCTTTGTGCACTGGCGAAATCGTTGTTACTATTGTTGACCGCCCAGCATAGCGCGGCCAAACCGCGCTCAATGTACGACCCTTCTTGGCGATTGTCCGTTTTTCGAGGAGGAGCGCACGTTAATTGGGAGATATAAGCGAGTGCATGATGTAAAGGACGTGGGGATGGGGAATCGAATGTACATGGACGTGCGTCAAAACTCTACCAATTCCCAAGATATCTTTCTCGAACGGCGAGGAGTTCAGCGTCGCGACCTGCGCGACGGTTCGATCAGCAAGCCCTCCGATATAGCAATCTACTTGAAGCTCGCGATCCCGCTCACCTTTCGGTCGTAGTCGCTCACGATATCTGGAACATCCGCGAGAAGTGTTGCGCGAGGTTTCCACGAATCGCTATTCGGGGGACAATCGATCCAGCGAGCACGGTAATGTCGCATCTTCGGAACAAGGTTTTTCCGAGCGCGATCAGCGCCATGAGCAGTCAGAGGCGGGTCACGATTATCCAAGATTATTTCTGCAAGTCAACGTCGATTTTCAGCGGGGGTAAACCGTCGCGCTGAAACGCAGCGTGAGGCATCGCAGTCGGAACGACCGGTGCCCAATATTTCGGTCGTGTTGCAGCTCCAGGTGGTCGATCGGCGGGTGACGTTCGCACACCATGATTCGAGTCAAGAACCGAAGACGTCTGAGGCTTCGGAGAGTCTCACATAGGAGGCTTCTTCTGCGATTGCTGTGTTCTCTCAGCGACTTAAGCGTTTGGAGCAGTAAAATGCTAATCTCCGATGGGACAATGCGAAATTGCGCAGGCTGCACCAGTGCAGGCTGCGCCAGACCGATTTGCCAAGATATTCGTTTACCAAGGACCGCTTTATGCACCTGCGAGTCGTCGATGCTAGGACCGCAGGCCATACGCCTAAGGAGACCGACGTATAAAGTAGGGTGTAGACGCATTAACGAAGGAATGTCGAGTTTGTTGGCATCCCTGTACACCTTAAACAATTTTAATAGGCCAACATGCCGTGGTACTAGTTTCGGTGTGCTGAGATTTGTCCCTGACTCCCAATGTGTACTGAGCTGCGCTATCCGGAGGAGATATGTTCTATGACTTGGAACGCGTTTGCAATGCATGTAGCGAGTCGGGTAATGTATTTCGCGAGCACGTCAGTGACACCGAAACATCCCTTGTTCCTCCCTCGAGTAGAAAAATTGGTTTAAGCTAGGAAGAGCTGGAACGCGCAAATGGCAAGCATTACTCACGAAAACGGGGGCTAAACTAATTGAAGCATGAACAGGTTTGTCTATCGCAAGCTCAGTCATGGGGAGAATTTCGCTTTATGACATTAAAGACGTAGAGTAACTGCGCAGAAGGTCCTTCAACACGCGATTGACTTGCTCAGTTTGTCCATCCGTTGCAAGGCGCGCGATAGTAGACATCATCAGACGAGTGTCGAGAATCTCGAACAGGCGAGACGTAAACGCGGCAGTAAAGCGAGGATCGCGATCGGAGACAATCATGGCGGTAAATGCCATTGTGTTTGAAGACCATGCCTAAGAAGAGAGCCGCGGTATATAGGCCGTGATGGAAGGTTAGCGACAGGTGAGAGATGCGCCATCTTACTACACCTATCCACGATTACTAAAATGCATGTGCTCCTCTGCGCATCGGCTGGCAATCCAAAAACGAAAGCCATGCTAACGGAGTTCCATAAACTCTTAAATATTGGTAGGGAAAAGCGGGGCCTGTGCCAACGGGACCAGCTTAATACGCTGGCACGCCTCACAGGATAGAACCCACTTGCGGACCCACTTATACATGTAAGGCCAGTAGAAGTTCAGAGACAGCGCGAGGTACGTTTTCACGCGACACGGAAGGAATCTTGTGGCGCTATAGTGGTGCTCATAGAGAACACGGGCACGAAGATCGTCGTTGAGTGAGACGACGATGCGAGAAGTGTCAAAAAATGATCAATTTGATACATGAACAATTTGCCCTTGAAGGAGTACCACGCAATGCGAGAGCGAGTGGAATCTGAGAGCGAGCACAATGCTTAATAGAACGGGTCGATACAGTAGCGGACGATCGTTGAGTAAAACAAATCACGTGATACACCTCTGCGATGTCATCACGCAACGGGTTGACCGCGGACACAGCCGTTGTATAAATTCCAAGCGTCGCACATGCGATGCAATCGTCGTCATCAGCATCCGTCGTAGATATAGCCGATTTATATTTGCCGGGGTTCATAATTGGGTCTCTGCGATAGAGCATCTGTACTGATGTTTGTAGATCCAGGCTTGTTATGAACCACAAAGTTGTACTTAGCGAGAAATAACAACCAGGGCGCCATGCAATGGCTGAGATTACGGCTCTTAGTCGCGGTCCGTGAGGACGCATGATCGGTGTAGATGATGAATGTCTAATTTAAGCAAATAAACGTGAAATTTCATGAGTGCGTAACGCATCGCTAGCAGCTCCTTGTCGTGGACTGGGTAATTGCGCTCAGCAGGTTTTGCATGATGAGATTGGTAGCTCACCACATGTTCGTTACCATTCTCGTAATGCTACAATTACGTACATCCTATTGAGAAGTCACTTGCATCGCAGACAATATAAAACGGAGGATCATGATTAGGTATCGCTAATACTGACTCTGTCGATAGTCTAGTTTTTAATCTTGTCAAGTGCAGACTGATGCTCCTGGCGCCATACCCTTATGGCGTCCTTCTTCAGAAGTTGTGACAGCGGATAAATTACGTACGCGAAGTCTTTCGCGTATGATGAAGGTATTTGGCCACATCCAACCATTGACGGAGATGCTTCTGATACTTTGCGATTGGCCAAGAACAAATCGCCAAAAAAATTTCCGGGATCAGCGCGAACACAATTTGCGCTAACATAGCTGCCCAACACGAGAATCTCAGGGGCACAAAAGATGCATTTCTTCAGTTTCACGTGGACTTTGTTTTCGCGCATCGCTTCAAACACCTAACGTAGGCGGCTTAGATGCACATACAGGTCTGTCTCACCCTCAGTGGCGCGACTGTGAATATATCGTCAAAGAAACTTGGCGCAAAATCTCGAAATTGGCGAAGAACGTGAGACACCATGCGGTTATAAGTAGCAGGGGCATTTTAGAGCCAATGCGGCATCACAAGCTCCTTCCACAACATACCGCTAGGCGTGATGACGGTGGTAAGCAAAACATCCTCAGGACGCATCAGGATTTGGTAAAAGCCGTCCGTCAGGTCTAAGGACAAGAGAATTGTGCTTCCCGACACCGTATCCAAATTCATGTCTTTTCGTGAATTGGGGGCTGCTCTGATTTTCGCATCGTTCAGTTTGTAAAAAGCGTAAACAATGCACCATACACCTGTCGCCTTCTTCACAAAGAAGGTGGGACTCAATTGTGGCGATGTGCTCTCGCACACGTGGACAGCCTGAAGAAGCCCTTCGAAAAAGGCGTCAATCGCTTTAACCTGTTCACGTGGCAACGGCCACTGACGTGTCTTACCATACCTCGACCCAGGAAAAAGATCTATCTCGTGTCGCACATCTCTGTCAGCAGGAAGAATTTATGAAATGGTGTCAGGAAAAAAATTAGAGAACTAGCGCGTGGGGGCAAGAACAGGGTTCTTCGATGCATCAAGTTCTTCACACGATTGATCCTCAAATCGCTCCTCGCGAGCGGATTTGAATTTCATTCCTTTCGGGCGCTCATAATTATGGAGTGTCGGAGCTCAAACGACTACACATAGTTGTTCGATCTCTCCTCCCTTCAAGTCACACAGCAGCTCTTTTCAAGGAATCTCTGGGAGCTTCGTAATTCCAGACGCGTCGCGAGGCGGACTCTCGACTTGCAACGAATGCCTGGATGGAACAACACCAGTCATGTTAACGACATTAATGGTCTCAAGAAGCGGCTCTGGCGCAGAAGGGATCGACAGCACAACAGAACGGTGACCCGCACGGCGCCGCCTGCTTCGTCGCGATACAGAAACATCAACCGATAACTCATTCGGACATACGGAATCCACTGTTTCCGTGAAATTCGACAAAGGCATCTGTATCGGCATGGTGTCCTCAACGTGACCTGACACGGGAGCCGCCGCACGCTCGTAACGTACCGGAATCCCCTGCTTCGGTATGGTTTTATAATATTGTGCACGCGCGGGAGCCGCTATCGACCGTGCGACACCCGAAGCCAGTATTGCGGGTTAGATTCTTGACTTAAGAATTACCGCTCGACTGAGAAGGAGCATATTGCGGAGCTGCACACCACGCCCGAAGGGCTATCGCACTTTTTGGGGGTATGATCAGTCGTGCAATCGGGATCTCACGACGGCAACATGCTGCCACGTACTTGCAGGACCATCAAGAACGGCAAGTAACGCTTTAACATCGATGTCACGTGTCTGGGCCGTACGGGTAAGCCAATCAATGTCGGTAGATGCCGCGTAAGCCACGATATCCCAAAAATACAGTTAAGGAAAGTCAATAATTTGAAATTCATCACTACTGGTAGAAGTATAAACCGGTAAGGAAACACAACCGAACGTTTTAGGTGCGTGCGAGGCTTGCCATTGAAATACTTATTAAAAACCCACCCAAGAGACTCGCGGACGCGCAACCTACGAGAGGATGATCGACAGACTGTCGGCGCAGGCAAAATGTTTTGTCGCACCGGAGTCCAGCAAAGCGTGGAGTGACCGCGACGCACCATTAACTTGAACACTGAGCACAATTAATCGCAGATCATTTCTGGACGTGGTGGCATTCAGCTGTGCATAATGCACAGTTGGGCTAGGAGAACGTGTCGCATCAAAGGCTTGTTCTTCCGTCCTCGCCCATTAGAAAGCCCCGCGCTTACTAGTTCCCGCCGTTTTGTGGCTGCCCCGCGAGGGAGAGGGAGACTTCAGACTCGGTCACAGCAAGCACTGGTGCAGGCGCGCGGCAAACAGATGCGCGATGACCAGGATTACGACAGCGGCAGACCAGGTTCTTCGCAGTTGCAGGATTCCGAGAACTGTGACTGGAAGCACGCCGATGACCTGGAGCGTGCTCGATTGTATCGAGCTCCATTGGGTCAGGCTCCTGAGCAGTGCGTGGGGGAAGCGAGTGATCCACTTACGAAGCCAAGACACTGAATTTTTCACGCAGCGCAATGCTGAATGCCTCTTCAAGAGAAGAGGGATGCTTCCGCGTTAAGAAAAAACGCTGATGCCCAGCAATTATTCTAATCAAGAATACATGGACTTGTGTCACCGTGTCGATAGGGCCAGCGACTATTCTCGATGTTAGGTGTCGCGCGCGCTCGATGTAGTCCAGCATTGACAAACTATTCTGCCGCAAAGAAAGGAATGCGAAGCGATGGTAGTGCTCGTCTTGTGGAGGCTCAATTGCCAGGCGAAAGTCGACTTTAGGGCGTGCATGCCCACAAATCATCCCGGATTGGCAACAAGCTTTCCCAATGCCCACTCCGGCGATGGTACGGATAGTCGCCCTCTTAATCGCTGGTTTCGCGAGGCTGATATTGCGATAGCGTCAAGATTGGCTTCTCGTTCCGACAGGCGAGATTACGTGCAGAAGACACGACACCTATCTTCGTGTGTTACCACGCAGCCAATTGACGTGGCCTCACAAGTCCATGTCTTCGTCTTTGGTATGCAGGAGTGCATGACGCATTACTGCCTTACACGTGCTAAGCCAAAGTCCCTCGAGGAGGCATTTGCCCTCGCGCTTCGTGAGGATTACACTGTCGCGTCATCGTACTTGCACGCAGCGTCGCAACATCCCCGGACATCTAGCCAAGAACCAACGAAACTCGACACAATCGAGTGTTCTCATGGTGGCGGCAAATCATTAGGCCGCGACATTCTCAATCCTAACACGATGAAGTGTTTTCGCTGTGGCAAGACACGCCATCTTGCGGCTGTCTGTCGAGCAACAGCGCCGGTGACCATGAACACAGCTGTCTTACGAGGAGATGCTGTGTCGTCGGTGGTCCCGCCAGAAATTGAGCGGTCCATTAGGTGCGTGGCGACCTAATACCAAGAATGGACCCGAGTACTCAGATGGCAGCTCGGGCTCCTAGCCCCAAAATGATTCATACTCACTTCAATGCCACCACCATGCGCGATGATTCTAGACTAGTCTCATCTTTGCTGGAGTGAAGCGACCACTCCGAGCGTTGTTGGGTTCAAATGCATTCAGCAACTTCTTCTGTGAATCCTTTTTGTCCCTTCTCCCGTCGACTGTCACGGTTCGAGAAGGTCCAGGTGAAATCGATGTCAAACTTACTGATGGACAACCAAAACGTGTTCCGCGTAAAACAGTGGTTTTACCGTACACCTTCGACGAATTCCAGAGTAATGGAGAATTATTGGTGTACGAGATGAATTGTGCATTTGATTACATACTTGGGATACCGTGGCTGTCACGGTATCAGCCGAAGATAGATTGGCTATCTCGTTCCGTCAAACGACGAAGCGATTATGACGTCAGTGAAGTGTTCGCGGATTTGCTGGTCGCGTCATCCGATTGGTCTCACGTCAGGGTCGTGAACGAACTCGCCACAACTATTAGTCAACACAGAGAGAGCGATGGCCCTCTGTGCGCAGTATGCTCCGTTACACTGATGAAGCCACAGAACGGGGCCGCATACACAGACATCTACTGAACAGGGGTTCCCGATCAATTTCGAGGCGGTCGAGCAGGGGTTCCCTCGTACAAACACATCGGACGAGCAGAGGCTCCCAAATTTCAACGAGGCGGTCGATCAGGGTCTATCGCGTACAAGCACATCGGTTGAGCAGAGGCTCCCGCAAACAAGTAAGGTGGTCGAAGACGAGCTCCCGCCTCTGATTTACGAGAATGGGCGACCTATGGATCCGCATGAGACCGACGTGGTGGAGACAGAGCTCCCACGTCTAGCGGTGGTACATCCTCACCCTGTGATATCTACGTGCCAGTCTCGAGCAGGGGCTCGAGACGCAAGATAATGTGCAAGAAAGGAGCACGCCGATCAGTGAGGCGACGACATTAACGTCAAAAGCTTATGCAGATGATCACGTAGTGACGGAATCCGTATATGCGCTTGAATATGTGGAGGGATCTCCACGTCGTGGCCGCTAACATTGAGGTAGCGAGCACATCGTGCACTGCTGCAGAGACCACATCTCTGCCAGACCTTACATGGAAAGACTTCCTTCATGACCTCAATGCCGGCGACATCGAGCAAGTGTGCATCGTTTCAGCCACCAAAGCAGCCAATGAAGAAGTTCTGGAGGCTCGCCCAAAGAGCGCCGAGCCTAAATCAGCGCGCGAAGAACGCTTCGCGGCACAGTCTTGGGATGCTCTTCGTGCTTCGAACAACCCTGTATACGATATCGCCCGTGAGTACGCCGATATTTTCCCGGAGAAAATTTCAGCTGAGCGTCCGGCGGATCGTGGTGTGCGGCACGAGATAGATCTCGTGCCAGGATCGAAATACTGCGTGACAAGGCAGTGGACGCTACCGCGCGACCAAGTCATCGCTATTGATGAATTTTTCGAGGGTCACGGCAAGGCTGGCCATGTCCGCGAGACATTCAAGTCCGACTTTCTGTGTACAGAAATCCACCGGCGGTTGGCGCATTGTGCACGCCTTCAACAAGCCGAATGACGCCACTATCCCGGCTCAAGCGCCTATCCCTCGAAAAGACATGGTATTGAATACCATGTCCGGGAGAGCGCCATAGATCTGACAGACGGTTTCTATCAGATCCTGATGAGGGACAGTGACATTCCGTTCACTGCGGCCGTCATCCCAAGTGGGATGCTTTGGGAGTGGTTAGTCATGCCACAAGGTCTTAAGAACGCTCCAGCTACGTTCAATCAGATGGTGACACAAGTTCTTTGTCCGTTTCGCGATTTCGCACCGAGCTACTTTGACGACATTTTTTGTTCACAGCCGCGCTGACCAAAATCTAAGCGCTACGTAGGTACACCTTCGACACTTGAAGCAGGTGTTTCAAGTTATGCGCGAGAATAAATTGTATGAGAATTTATAGAAATGTGTCTTCTGCGCTCCCGAGATTCCAGTATTCGGATGCTACATCAGCAAGGAAGGTGTCCGCGCTGATCCTGAGAAGATCACATCGATTTGTTCCTGGCCAACGCACAGGAACCAAACTGAATTACGTCAATGGCTCGGTCTGGCGAATTACTTGCATAAGTATACAAAGAACTATGCTGAGCTAATTCAGCCATTATCGACTTTGCTCAAGAAAGATGCAGTCTGGTTATGGACGGCAGAACATTAATCTGCCTTCGACTCCGTGAAGAATAGCTTGTCCGAGTTGATGCTACCTGACAATTCCAAGCCATTCCACGTCGTATGTGACGCGAGCAATTTCGCTATAGGATGTGCCCTCATGCAATTTGGTGACGAGGGTCGTGAGCGCGTCGTGAGTTTTCAATCACGACAGATGAAACCTGCCGAGAAAAATTATCCGGTACACGACAAGGAACTTTTGGCTATGCGTTACGCGCTAATCAAGTTTAGAGTATATTTGCTCGGCGAAAAGATATTTCCAATCTACAAAGATCACGCATCATTGCGTACCGCCATCAAGAGTCCTCACTTGTCCCAGCGTATGGCACGGTGGTTGTCATTTTTCGCCGAGTATAATTTTGTGGTGCATTACAAGCCTGGCAAGAATAACATTCTCGCTGACGCGCTTTCTCGTCGTCCTAATTACGTTCCCCGGCGTGATATGGGTCATCAAACGGAGTATGTTGATGACGACGAAGATATATGTGTGTCTTGTATTGAACTGGGTATTAATGCTGTGATTTCGACCCCCATGCTTTCGATCTGAACTCAGATCGCTGATCCTACGTAAATGATTCCTTCTATGCAGGAATTATCAACTATCTCGGGGACCCGAGCGAAAAATTACTCGCGAAGTTGACGAAACCAACACGCGACAACATCAAGCGTTACGCGCTTGACGGTCCGTTGCTGACGAACACGATGGACGTCTTTGATTCCCCGCGTGTCGTCATCCCTGCTGATGACGACCTTCGAGCCCGATTGGTTCATAAATTTCACGACAGCCCAGCTGGCAGTCTAATTGTCACGCTGAGTTCTTGTGCAGTCGTACTAACGACTGAACCACAAGTGAGGCCATCGCACTCACTCGTAGTACATTCACACGATTGTGAACGTTCCAAGACGTTCATCAGATGGCCATCTGATGAACAAGCGGCAGGCATCTTCACGGTTCGATGTTGCCAGCTGACCCATGGCTCGTACCTTCTGAGCCATGGTAATCTTAGGATGACATCAAATTTGTCATCCAAATCGAGTACGATGAAATCATCATCGTACTTTTTGCCTTCAAGCGTGTAGTGAATTCCCACTACACGTTTCTTTACTGATAAGGATGCGCCAGTTGCAAGGCGCACCATCATCCTCGTTGGAGGGGTCTCGCGCTCAACATATTTGAGCCTACGATCATCTAGCGATTGGCGTCTAACAGAGTTGTTCGAAGCCCCAAAATCAACTAGGGCGCGAAGTGACATGTTCTTTGTCACTTCGATCTTCAAGGTGATAAAGGATACCTCATCACTGGGAGCGGCAACACACAGTGACTGTGGGTTGGAAGCAACCTTCGTCAAGAGTCCCGCGAACTCTTTTGACGTTGCTGGATCTGTAGGGCGCTCCGCCCCTACAGAACCCGACCATTATTGATGGTCCATCACGTTGTTGCGTTTCTGCAGCAACGTAGGATCCACGTCTCTTGCTTTTCTTGGCAGTCGATCTATCGTCACTTCCAGTGTTACGAGACACTGGACGTGGGGCAATACACTCATAAGCGTAGTGGCCCAACTTCTGACAGCGATTGCACTTTTGCAATCGCTTGTACCCTGGAGAGAGAGGTCGCTCGCTCTCTACATAGGAGAGGTCCATTGGGTCTGGACCTCCGCCCTCCTGTCGCCTCGGTGGACGATAGGACACCGAGTGGACGTGAGCCTGCTGTAGGCTAAAGTCCTCCTTTTCCGCTGAAGAGATCGCTTGATCCAGCGATTCTAGTTCCAAGCGGAACAGGTGGGTCTTAACAGGACCATCTGTCAGACTCTTGATGAACACATTAACCTGCGTGTGTTCATCTATTGGGTTAAGCACGATACAACTAACGAGGTATCGTACGTGTTGAGCGTAAGCGTGTATATCACGCTTACCCTGTTTTAAATCCAGGAGCTCAGCCCGAGCCCTGAATTTGGCGCGAGACGGTTCAAAGGTGTGTTTGAGCCGCGCCTTGAAGACATCATACGCTGGGAAAACGTCTGGGTCATGCAGTTTGAGCCCTAAGAACCACGTCCTGCCAAGTTCGACATGGCGAAATTGACCTTCATCGCATCTTCATCGATGCGACGAGCCTCAATGGCATCGTCGAGTTTGACGAACCATCTTAACAAGGAGTCGCTTTCGACTTCCTTGTACTTGGAGACATCAATCTTCAAGGACTCGGGTCGACGTATACACGTCGACCCGGCAGCAACAGCACTAGCCTGCTGTTGTCTCAACAGTTCAGACTGTTGAGCACCCTGCTGCATCAACAAGTCAGCTTGTTGAGCGCCTTGATCTCTCAATAGGTCAACCTGTTGAGAACCTTGCTCCTCTAGCAAGGTGAGCTTCTTTACAATTTCGTCAAGTTCATGTTGTATGAACTTGGCGATGGTAGCATGTTGGTCGTATCCGCTAATAAAGAGCAACATGGCACCAACGGCAGGGTTGCCGATGGTATCAGCCATACGCTGAACCGCATTCCATTCAAGATCACTCAAATGGCGGAAATTATCACGCGTTGCGTGATGACGTTCATCACCCGCTGATTCAATAGCGGATGGTGCGGTGGTCGCTGAACGGACCACGTAGTGCTACCAGGTGTAATGGGGCACCCTCCGACTATACTGATGCCAGTATAGTCTGCCTTCACTGATGACAGTAAAGGCAGGTGCCTCACAACCTCTCTTACACAAGAGGCAGAGGAAGCTTTACATCTGAACAACACGCTTAGAAGTAGGGAAAAAGAGAACTGTATTTAATATAATTAACTATCTAATAAAACTAATCTGTTATAACCTATGCTAACTATATTAAACTACAACTATGTATGTTGACAACTTGCCTCCACTCAATGCGCGCGTCCATCGGTCATTGGTTAGCGCGTTGGTTGATATGATGGCCCATATCAACCAATTAGAGGGCATCTCCAACTTCAAGGAGATCTAGGGACAATATTATAAGAAAAGACGATATTGTCAAATTTTATTAGTTATAATAATATTTTTATTGACACTTCATATAAGTGTCATAATTATGTAACGGGCTCACCCCGTTACAATGAGGCCAACAATGGAAACTGGTTGCTGCGCAACACGCCTTCGAATGAGAGGTCGATGATAGCAGTTTTGATATCGACTTTATCGGCTTTAATAGCGGAGAAACTATGCTCAATCTGTGTAACAGGGCATCTAGTTACACGTAAACATTGAGTAATGTACTTAATGTTTGGTCTAAAAGTATCCATGATTACTTTTGACCTGTCACTTGGGTGCGATACACAAACGTGATCCACCCTCGTGAATGTGATATCCATTTATGGATTCACATGAGAAGGGATTTCGCTAGTTGAATCTAGGCATCACGACGTCTTAGAAGGACGTCATTCGCAAGTTTAAATCTAGATTTAAGATCATGCGACAGGATACGCTTCTAAAGTGTCGCGTATCCGATCTATATACATATATAGCCAATCCGTAGTTAAGTTTATATTTAATTATAATTCATTAAATATAGCTCAGTCTTGAATTTACTTAAACATAAGCACCACGCACGAGAAGCTAAAAAAGCTTCTACGTGACGTCGGTGATTTCTTGTTTAGAAGTTCGTTACACTCTCACTTAAGCGAGAGTAAAGTGGTGGTACGACTGCTTAAGCAGTCGACCAACAACATAACCACCCTCTCACGCGAAGGTAAGACAGTCTTACCGCTTCCTTGCTTGTGCTGAAGGTGTGTGCTAAGTAGCACGAGGCAACTTCGTAGAAGTGCTCGTCTACACTTGATAGCGCTAGTAGTCCTTCCCACGACCCGTCTCTATGAGCGTGCGTGTGGTTAAGATGGTCCTTAACATAGACTGGAGTGACTTCCCTCACCTCTCCCAACATCATAGGGAGTTGGCAGAGCATATGGCACAGGGACTTGGTGAACAAGCCCTGTTCAACCTCTTGCATTGTCCTCCTGAGCAACATGTTGCTCAGTTGGAGCAATTTGAGGCGTTTGTGCTCGAACAGCGTAGGGACGCGTCCGAAGTAAACAGCAAAGCCACCGCTGAGTCCATCACTAAGACTCAGGATGAGCTAAGGCTTGAGCAGGTACGGAATAAGGCGCTCAACAGAACTGTTGAGACGTTCTCTGCCCGGCCTACTCAACCGAGGTCCATTCGGATGGACTTTATTGTGTGACCAGACAATGGCCGTTGCCGAAGGAACAAGTCGATTACATCAATGAGTTCTTCGACAAGCGAGCTAAGGCGGGACATGTACGTGAGAGCAAGTCGCCTCAGTGCAGCCCGACCTTCTGTGTTCGCAAAGCCACGGGTGGATGGCGCGTGGTTCATGCTTATAACAATCTGAACACGGACACCATCCCGGCACAAACGCCGATCCCGCGTAAAGATGTTTTGTTGAATTCCATGGGAAAGTCAACTATCTTTTCCGCGTTGGATCTGAAGGATGGCTACTATCAGGTTCTCTTGAGAGATACCGATGTAGCCAAAACGGCAGTAAGCACCCCAAGCGGTATGCTGTGGGAGTGGCTTGTGACGCCACAAGGGTTGAAAAATGTTCTCCGGCAACATTCAACCGAGTGGTGGATCACGTGATGCGTCAGCACCGTGCCTACGCGCCCCATTACTTTGACAATGCATTCATGCATAGTAGGGCGGAGGACGGTCTAAGTGCAATAGAGTTGCACAAGCATTATTTAGACGCTGTGTTGCAGACTCTGGGTGCTGCCCAATTATACGTAAACTTGCAAAAGTACGTAATAGGGGTCCCCGATATACCTGTATTGGGCTGCATCGTAGGTGCACACGGTGTACGAGCAGACCCAGAAAAAGTAAAGGCTGTAAAGGAATGGCCAATCCCACGTCATGTGAAGGATCTGTGGCGAAGCAAAGGAGTGAAATTGGCAAAGTGTGATCGCATATTTTCGGTTAAGTCCGAAATGGCCAATATTGATGAATCGCGATCTCGCAGAAAGGTTTCGAGATGATGTCAAATGGGATGGAAAACAGTGAATGGTGGAGTGCGCAGTTCTATGTGGAGTTAACTATGGTTTAGAAACTACGCAATTGCGATCTCCAGTATTTTCGATGGTGATCCGCGTCAACGCGATCGCTAAGAAGGAGGATTGGTACATCCAAGTATGTGGAAGACGGTCTGGTGTGGATTACGTTGCTATGAAAGACTGGAAGGAAGTGGATATGACATGCCATATAGATGTACCATCTCACATGACCCGAGGAACGGTGAAGAGGACAAGTCGTGATTTGGCGGACCGCGATCCGATACTAATTATTAGTACCGCGATCCGAAACTAATTATTAGTATCGCGATCCGATACTAAAATAAGTACCGCGATCCGATACAAAAATGGTATTAGATCCAATCGAGGTAGCGATCCAGATCGCGGCGATATTGGAGTGGACCACATTACAAGATTTGATTTTTCCGAAAGGGCGATACGTGGCAATATATCCGGAGCTACAGATAGGAAAAATCATAGGTTTTGGTATTGATTAATTAACATTAAACAAAGTTCAATTGGCTTATAAGTACACGCGTCGACTTCTTTATTCCGGGCAGGATATTTGGCCTCCCGACGCCGAGAATATCGACTACAAGTGCACCCTGAATTGTTTGGCCAGGTGAAGGAATTCTCACCACAACAACTCAACTGCGATCGGACGCAGAAACAACAAGTAAGGGCAAGCAAGTGCAGGACGAATCAAGTGGTCATAAGGTTCTGCTCAAGTGGTCAGAAGATTCAAGCTTCGCTTTATTGGACTATTGGAATCTATTGGTACGATCAACAAACAAATACTCGGTCGATCTCGTGAAATTTTCACAAGATCACCAAAACCCCCTATCTCTAACCCGATTAGGATCAACATCGACTCAAGTCCACCAAAAAGAAAGCAACCCGCCGTACCGACGGGTACACAAGGTGAGGAAGGCTATATACACGGAATCGGGGTACTCCCTCCGTTAGTCGGTCGTCCGGGCGCCAGTGGAGAGTTGGAGTCGCATCAGCAATTTTGCGAATCCCACTCCACCACAGATTTGCGCCAATTCCTTGGGCTCGCTAATTACTTGCATAAGTACAGCAAGAATTATGCGGAGCAGACTAAGCCATTGTCTGACCTTTTGAAAAAGAATGCAGAATGGACTTGGTCAAAGGAACAAGAAGATGCGTTCACTTCAGTGAAGCAATCTCTTGTAGACGCACCGGTCTTGGCAATGGCAGACGCGGATAAGCCCTTTAGCGTCATTTTCGATGCAAGAGAATGACCCCATTCATAACAAGCTGTCTCGACGCTGAGATGCACGACGAAATTCGGCGGCTATCTGAGAGAATCCACTCCGACACATTTAAATTCGCAGCTTTCATTTCCGACAGATGACTTCGTTAGCCAACCGAATGCATCAGTGCGGTCTGCTAAAATGCCAGATGCGACCTCCGCATCGCAACAGTGTCTTGATGCCCTTGCAGGAATTTAAAAGTCGTGGTGGCCATCAGTGAGGAGTCGGCCTCCATCATAACATAGATCAACCAAACAGGCTCTGGGATCGAGCTCGGTCTCTTCTCGTTAGACCGATGCGGATATGTTATCTCTTATGGATCCAAATATCGCGTAGATGGACAACGTAGATACGGGTTGTGTCTTCATATATGAGAGAGTGAGCTTATAGTTTAAGTCTCCAACCTCCTCGACCACCGTAAAAGGCCCGATGAACCGAGGCAGTAATTTAGTAGTACTATCAGGTAGTACAAGAAACTTCATTTTTAGGTAGGGTAGCATTACTTAGTAGCATTTTGTCCCCAACACTAAAGCGCTCCATGTTTTGCGACCATGATGGTCCGCATATTGTTTTGCTTGTCCTGGGCGCTTGCCATCGCGTGAAGGACTTTCGTGTCACGACTAATCGCTTATCCACAAAACGTAAAGCCTCGCTCACGCTTTTACATTCAATTAGGGAATGACAAGGTCGGTCATGGGCAGCCCTTTTACTCCTGGATTTTATAATGTAAAAGTCCATATGACGCCATAAATAAATATCTCGCGAAGTCCTAAAAACAATAAAAATGACAAGAATGCCAAGAACGACATTAAAAGGTACAGGACGCGGACTAAGGAGTGCGTGGCCATCCCCGCCAACATCTTTCGCGCTCTTTCGTGCTCCCAGCGCCTCCCTCGCTTTCTGTGCCGCCTCGTCACGAGTGTTCCGTCATCTAGAGCGTTCCGTCAACTAAAGCGTTCCGTCAACTAAAGCGTTCCGTTAGCTACAGCGTTCCTTACGTCTCCATCGTCTCCCTCCTCCAACCTGCATGAAGCCCACCGCCTTATCACGTCCTCGTAGCTTCAACGGCGACCATAATAGCAAGGCAGCAAGACTAGCTTTATTCAATAACCGGATTCTTGCAACTACTCCTTACACCATGTAGCTGCCATCAAAGTGTACGACGCGTTCCCAGGAGAGCCACGACCTGCACTTCTTAGTCTGAGTGGCTCAGCGGAGCACCTCATCTAGCTGCAAGCCTAGTATTAAAAATTTCTGCCGAGTGCATACTATGTGAATCCTTCAGCCGCGAAGAGAATATCTGTTTCAAGCGAGAGTGTACAAAGAACATTAAGTTCTTTACGGCGTCTCTTTTTCTTCGAAAAGACAGCTATCTGCAGCACCATCGAAATCAGCATCCACAGCGTTGGTACGAGTATAAGGCCGCAGACGAAGATGGCACGATAGCATCTTGTAAGGATGACTTGCCCTCAAAGGAAACAATGCACGGTTACCTCGGCATGAAGCAGATCGAGAAAATTTGCGTCATCAACGTACTTATAGCCAATGTGCTCATTAGTTAGATGCTCTAGAACCACGTTGTTCAGTGGTTAAATTTAAAACTTGTTCATTTTTTTGGATAAAATTTCTGAATTAATATATAGACCATTTTTTAGTCGTATGTTTGCCAAGGTACTTGCTGCGCGATTAAAGTCTATTATACCTCAGGTTATTAGTGATTCCCAACAAGGCTTTGTTCATGGGCGCAAAATGGCCAAAACATTTATGATGATGATGGCTCTCTTGTCGACTGCAATGGAGCAAGAGGAGGTGCCGGCAGCAACCAGTCGCTGTCTATTGCTGCTAAAGTTTAAGAAGGCTTACGATACCGTGGACCGGAAGTTTATGTACGAGACTCTACTCCAGTTTGGGCATGACGTGTGATTCATCGACCTAGTCCGACGAATTCACACCGGCACGACAGCCAGTTTCGTCGTCAACGGTTGTCATTTCACCCCTCTCCCAGTCCGGTCAGGAATCCGGCAAGGGTGCCCGTTAGCACCTCTGTTGTTTTTGCTAGTCGTTGAGGTCTTGAGTATCGCACTTCAGCAGGACTTAAATCTTCACGAGCTACAAGCGCCTGAGCAGTCTGGTCAGACCCATCTCTTTTCGGCATTTGTGAATGACACCACCCTATTTCTGAAAACAGCGGATCAAATCCCTCACGCTTAACAGGTTGTACGAGTATTTGGCGCTCTTTGCGGCCTCCATGTTCGATCGTCAAAGAGTCAGCTGATCTGTTTAGATCGGTCTGTCAAGCTCGAGCAATACGAGGTCTTCGCTATCGTCCCTACGGGCGAAACAACTCGGTACCTGGGATGTGAGATTAAAACAGGGGAATTAGTGATCAAGAACTGGGCCCAGCGGATCCGAAAGATTCAAAGGCGATACCTAACAACGACACGAGTGGCAACGAACGTGGAAAATTGTGTACTACTTCTCAACTCCATCGTGTTTTTCTCTTTATTATTCACTGCGAGAGCCTTTGAATTACCACGATGGGCGTAAAAGGATCTGCACAATCTCTACAAGCATTTTCTGTAGGCGCACGCGACAACGACGGAAAGTGTCGCCACAAGGTAAATCCTGGGTTGCTAGTGACGCCAAAGCAATCGGAAGGCATCGGGCTAACGACTGTTTCGGTAACGGTGAATCACAACGAATAAAGCATACGGTGACTTGGCTTACTCAGAAACCGGATAAATACTTTGCTGCCTGGCGAGTATGGGCTTCTCGGGGCAGTCAGGGGCCGGACGTAACAATCTTGACTTCGGCTCAGGCTCAACTAAGGACATCGCCTAGTAGAGCACGCTCGCCAGGACAGGAACTGAAGCAAGAGCTGAGCGAACGGCTCGCCCCGACCACAGACCAACAAGACCAGTTGACCGTATGGATCCGTGCTCACTCGACGGCTTTACTTGACCGAGTTACCATGAGGATAAGTTGGTGTTGTCGTTCATTGACCCTTTCCACACACACCTACTATGGTATGATGATATGCCGGAAGAAATTCAGAGGTTCTGGGTCACCTTCAAATGGAGTGCAAACTTATGTATAGGGACTGCATTCTCGAACACCTTCACATCTTGCGTACGGGGCCAGCGGAAGTCGTCATACGGGTCCCAATACCTCCGGGTCAACCCGGCCCCCATTCGGACGCGAAACTCCGACGGTGGGCAACAGCCCTCCTGTTATCATCCCGGACTTGCCCATCGGGACAGAATTGCACTCGACACCGCCACTGCGCCTTCGACAGGCACCACAGAAATTAAAGGGCTATCGCTGGAGGATTCTTGGCGAAGGCATAATCGAAAGTTACTTAACGGAGATCGAACACGGCCAAACCCACCCCGTCACTTTGCACCAAGTGACGATGGGATCCACTGGTTTTGCCATGGATTACTACTGTCGGAGCTTCCTGACGCTTCGCCATCTGACCGACAGACGATTGGTCCCGCTTTTCGACCAGGGGGTCTGGTATTCGAGACGCACCCGCTGCTTCATCGGTTCTGTCACAATATCACTGCGCAGGTGAGTGTCGCTGTTCTGTAGGGTGAACAATACAGAGTAGGGAATATAGAACTCAGAACACTTGCTTCCCACTGAGCAACTTTGGGATTGAGAGGGAAAAACCTCGTAGGTGACAAACCCCTCTGTTAGACTAGACTACAGTAGATACCAACAGGTATACCTCAACTGGCAACTGTAACGATGCGTCCCAACATCATATGACTAACTGTTCGATGTCCCACCTAGAATCAGGAACACGACATCTTGTACTTCGTCACAGGTTCCCTTGGTTTTGTGGGTGTGGATTAGAGTTTCCCTGTTTTGTCATCAATTGATTTTGCCTGCCATAATCATTTCCTATGCTATGTACCACAAGATTGTGGAAACATGATCGACATTGACGTGGCAATTGCTGATTGGCCAGAGTATCAGAATAGATCTAATCAGCAAGTTCCAACTCGATTTGTTGTCTGAGTATAAGAAACTACTGGCCAGCTGATAGAATCTTGTGGGCTTCCAAGTTTGGATTGGCAGCTGCTTACGAGTTCGGATGGCTGACAGGCAATGCTGTTCATTTCCCAATTGACATTGCAACCGACTCGTCATACCATCATTAATCAAGGACTACGCACCATGAAGGTATTGCACGAGCTCGTAATGGCAGCTGTGGTCCTGCTGTGCGAGAATACTGCAACAGGTGCTACACGCAGTCCTCGTGAAAACATTTTCGGCAGAAAATTAGGCATCTCCGGTCCCGACTACTCCGAGCTCTCTGACTCTCCGCAATCTCCTTAACCGCCTTGAATCCCCCCTTTCGGCGACACCCTTCTTTTGAGTCGCCCGATTTTCGCGGAGGCCCTGACTTCCCGCACCCACCCTTAATGCCTGGTCCACCCCCCAGCCCCTCGGCATAACAAATGGATTTTTGAATCCGTTTGGTAAATCGTGTGCTGTCAAGTTGTTAATAGGGGGTGAGGGTAGGAATTCGAAACTAGCATTCTATTAAGTCAATGACATAAATGATAATACACGTTAAATGCTGCTGCGGGAGATGCCGTTTGTTTACCGATTGGAATGTATCACTAACTACACTTGGGCTTCTTTATTTGTACTTGCAGCAGCACATAACGTGTATGATAATACAAGTTATGAGTTGCTGCGGAAGACGCGACGACTCTTCCTTCACACTTTGTCTACCAAGTTGAGAACGTATTACTAACTACATTCGAGCTATTCTTTATGAGAAAGGTTCAGATTGTCTTTTTTCACGGTGTTAACTATGTGCAAGATCTCTGGAAAGTCCTGAGCCAGAATATCAGCGCCGGATGGCCCGACGGTAGATCGTGGCTGGCCCGTAGAACTCGGTGGCCCTCTACGGTCGCGCTCAAGCAATCCAATGCAAACATAAAGCAAGGCACCACGTGTGGCTGATGCAATTTTTTGATGCTTCCTCTTTGCGATTGCTCGGAGCTGACAAAAACACGAGGCCCAAAAGCTGGCGATGCTGCTGGGAATGTGTAGTGTGACAGCCTTGAAGACGGCTGCATTCCTGTCAATCCAAATTCGTGTTTGGCATATCGTCGCGAGGACATGCCAAATTTGTGTCCAGACGCGTTCAGCTTCATTGGCGTCATCCTGAAATCGGTCCGCTAGGATTTTTGTGCGGTACTCGGGTATGCTGTCAGCACGTCGACTTGCACAGGCCCCCTGAAAGTTTTGGGTCAATTGGCGGGTGACGATTTGTGTTGACGACGGAAACTCGTAGATACATTAATTTGCCCGGTCCAGTGACCAATGAGCTTTTCCAAAGCGCTGTAGCGCAATCACATTCCCAAAACAAATGGACAATGAACTTCTTCCTGCCTCTTCAATCCGGCGTCGTTGTGCAACTATTGTGTTCGATTTTCTCGGCGTGATACAAATTTAATTCTCTTATCGCCACCAGGTACCCTGTTCAAACCTGATATGGAGTGAGACCATTACTATGGTCCCACACCGCGTCGGCGTTTGCCGGATTGCTGCACGTTTCCATTCATCCGTCGTTGCCGATTGTGATAGGCGATCAACGAGAGCCGAAAGTTGACGGGCGAGAACTTTTTTGTGGAACCGGAAGGCTTGCTTGCCTAAGGTTTTCAAGATGAAGTGATTCGACATTGTGTCCGGAACAGACCAAGGGAACCGATAAAGCTGCGGGTGCGCCTCGGATACGAGACCCCTTCTTCGAATAGCGCGACCATTGTCGGTCAGATGGCAAATCGTCGGTGAGCTTCGGCAGTAATCCATGGTAAAACCAGTGGATCGCATCATCAGCTTGGTGCAGAGTGACGGGGCGGGTTTGGCCGTGTTCGATCTCCGTTAAGTAACTTTCGATTATGCCTTCGCCAAGAATCCTCCAGCAATAGCCCTTTAATTTCTGTGGTGCCTGTCGAAGGCGCAGTGGCGGTGTCGAGTGCAATTCTGTCCCGATGGGCAAGTCCGGGATGATAACAGGAGGGCTGTTGCCCACCGTCGGAGTTTCGCGTCCGAATGGGGGCCGGGTTGACCCGGAGGTATTGGGACCCGTATGACGACTTCCGCTGGCCCCGTACGCAAGATGTGAAGGTGTTCGAGAATGCAGTCCCTATACATAAGTTTGCACTCCATTTGAAGGTGACCCAGAACCTCTGAATTTCTTCCGGCATATCATCATACCATAGTAGGTGTGTGTGGAAAGGGTCAATGAACGACAACACCAACTTATCCTCATGGTAACTCGGTCAAGTAAAGCCGTCGAGTGAGCACGGATCCATACGGTCAACTGGTCTTGTTGGTCTGTGGTCGGGGCGAGCCGTTCGCTCAGCTCTTGCTTCAGTTCCTGTCCTGGCGAGCGTGCTCTACTAGGCGATGTCCTTAGTTGAGCCTGAGCCGAAGTCAAGATTGTTACGTCCGGCCCCTGACTGCCCCGAGAAGCCCATACTCGCCAGGCAGCAAAGTATTTATCCGGTTTCTGAGTAAGCCAAGTCACCGTATGCTTTATTCGTTGTGATTCACCGTTACCGAAACAGTCGTTAGCCCGATGCCTTCCGATTGCTTTGGCGTCACTAGCAACCCAGGATTTACCTTGTGGCGACACTTTCCGTCGTTGTCGCGTGCGCCTACAGAAAATGCTTGTAGAGATTGTGCAGATCCTTTTACGCCCATCGTGGTAATTCAAAGGCTCTCGCAGTGAATAATAAAGAGAAAAACACGATGGAGTTGAGAAGTAGTACACAATTTTCCACGTTCGTTGCCACTCGTGTCGTTGTTAGGTATCGCCTTTGAATCTTTCGGATCCGCTGGGCCCAGTTCTTGATCACTAATTCCCCTGTTTTAATCTCACATCCCAGGTACCGAGTTGTTTCGCCCGTAGGGACGATAGCGAAGACCTCGTATTGCTCGAGCTTGACAGACCGATCTAAACAGATCAGCTGACTCTTTGACGATCGAACATGGAGGCCGCAAAGAGCGCCAAATACTCGTACAACCTGTTAAGCGTGAGGGATTTGATCCGCTGTTTTCAGAAATAGGGTGGTGTCATTCACAAATGCCGAAAAGAGATGGGTCTGACCAGACTGCTCAGGCGCTTGTAGCTCGTGAAGATTTAAGTCCTGCTGAAGTGCGATACTCAAGACCTCAACGACTAGCAAAAACAACAGAGGTGCTAACGGGCACCCTTGCCGGATTCCTGACCGGACTGGGAGAGGGGTGAAATGACAACCGTTGACGACGAAACTGGCTGTCGTGCCGGTGTGAATTCGTCGGACTAGGTCGATGAATCACACGTCATGCCCAAACTGGAGTAGAGTCTCGTACATAAACTTCCGGTCCACGGTATCGTAAGCCTTCTTAAACTTTAGCAGCAATAGACAGCGACTGGTTGCTGCCGGCACCTCCTCTTGCTCCTTTGCAGTCGACAGGAGAGCCATCATCATCATAAATGTTTTGGCCATTTTGCGCCCATGAACAAAGCCTTGCTGGGAATCACTAATACCCTGAGGTAAAATAGACTGTAATCGCGTAGCCAGTATCTTGGCAAACACCTTGTAGCTGGTTTGTAGTAACGATATCGGTCTATAATCCATCGCGTCGTCCGAGTCTCCTTTTTTTCGCAGCAGGATAATTTGCGCTGCTACAAATGAGGGAGGCAAACTTGCCCCATTGAGGATTGGATCCCGATATTGACCAGAGCTGGCACCAGCAGCGCTGATGTATCCTTGTAAAATTTGTTGTTTATACCATCTGGGCCGGCCGCTTGTGTCTAATTAGCTTATGCACGGCTGAGAGCATCTCAGCTTCTGTAATTGGGCGTAAGAGTCGGTCATTGTCGATAGCAGTTAAGAGATGCTCCTTCGAGATCATCGCAAAAGACTTAAGAGCAGCTATTAATTCGATCACAGCTGTGGTTCGGTGGCTGGAGCTGAGCACTGGTGCCCATTTAGATGCAAACTTATCCGCAATGGACATGTGTCTCCCAAAAGCCACCCCATGTCGTGCATGCAAAGAAGTTACTCGCTGTTTGCTCTCCCAATTGGCGACACGCTTGTAGGGCTATCTTAAGCGCTCCGCCGACGGCATTAAATGTTCGCCCATCCGAAATAGGTGCTCCTCTCGCATTTCTTCCATGTTAGCAATAATCCACTGACGACGCATAAAATACATTGCCGCCTGTTGCGTTGGCGAATGTTGCAGATGGACCGCTTCCGCCTCTGTTTTTCTCGTCGAGTTACAGCTCGGATACAGTTGATACATTCAATAATATCAGCATCCCATGTCTGCACTGTCGAAGTGTGTCCAACTCCCATAGTGTCCATTTCGCGCAACAAATTGTCCAGAACGCGGTCCAGCTGATGAGTCTAAATGGATTACGTTGATTGAAGCCGCTTGGGCGGTTTCAAATCTGATTGAGCGACGCGCAGATGTAGCTCGACTTGTTGATGGTCAGAGTATAGGGGAGGTGGCATCGAGGATACCCAAATTACTTGCGGCGCCCAGTCCTGGGGCACGTAAAACCGGTCGATCCTGAAGGCCTTCTCTTTGTTCCAATACGTATAATGATCCGTCGTATCTAAGCCGCGTCGTCCTCGGCATGTTCTTAATAGCCGAGCATCACTGAGTCTCGTCTCCTCTAGCAGTCGCCCCAGTGCTGGACTTTCTGACCAGCTGGCTGACCGTTGGCCCAGTCTATCTAATTGGGGACTTTGGACACTATTGAAATCACCTAGCAGGACAGAAGTGTCAGATGGCATATTCCATTCCAGTAGGTCCGTAAAAACTTCGGATGCGTATTATAGACCGTCGAAATCGGCTAATTGGGCTACAATCGAGCGACATTTTTGCTTCAAACTGGTGTACAAGGTGGAATCCAGAAGTTCAGTACTAAGGGCCTTTTACAGGTACCATTGAAGACGTCCTATTTCAGATCTGCGATTGAAACTGCCGATGCCTACGGACGTCACGAGATACTGAGCATTTTAAGTTCATTGAGACGCCCATCTCTTCCATCAACGGATCGTCGGCTACTAACCCAAAATATTCTCGGTTTTACGAAAGCCACAAGAAAACTCTGAATGAAAGCTTGGCGCCAAACTCTGATCAAGCGGCTTCCTCTCGCATGGTCCATCTAAGAAATTTACGTGGCGACTGCGGATGAAGTTTCTGAAATGCAAATAGAGTGGCAACATTTATGGGGTAAACATTTCGACATTAATCAGGCCCCTATGTCTTACTGGAGCATAGTCTCATCGAGGGCGTGCGGGGGTTGCCATTTTACTTACGCCTCAAGCCGCGGCTAATGCCGCTGAGTGGAACAAACATTGATAATATTCACGAACCATTGAGGTGACAGTACATGATAAGATCATCTTTAATGTATACGCGCCCAATAATAGGGCTGAGCGCTTATAACGCCCATCGTTATTAATAGGTATAAAATGGGACCGAAATTGGTCTGACGTTCGTTTAGCCGTCGGTGTGAGATCGACGACAGCCGCAATTTAGGTGTCGTACGCAAGTGCTGTGGTGGAGTGGGTTTTCAAAATTGTATGATGAGAACCCAAACCACTCACTGTGCCGGACTGCCGACTGTCGGAGGGGGTGCCCCAATGCCGCGTATGGACCCTCTTCTCACCTTGTGTACCCGTCGGCTGGCGGGTTGCACTCTTCGGAAGACTTGGTGAGGATGTAGAAGTCGGACTTGATAGAGGTAGACCTGGGGGGCCTCGAGTGGATATGCTTCACTCGGTGGACCGGTAGGTGGCCACTCGATCGACCTTGTCGAGAGTGGGCTTAGAGCCAAATTCTTCAGGGGCGCTTGTCGTCCCTGGCCTTTTCCTTCGTGTTTCAGGGGTATTAACCACCTGACCTTTCCTTTGCTCCCGGACCGTGAGGTGAGGGAGGCCGCTTCCGATAGCGGGTCTTTGGAGGGGTTGCTACTCGAACGAGCTCACATGCCAAATATATCCTGGAGCTCTATTCGCACTTGAACTTCGCTACACAACTGTCTTCGACGGGGGGCCAAAATATATCCCTTCCCGGAACAGTGAGTAACTTAGAACAAGTCCTTCTTGGGTGACGGAGTCGTGCCACGTGGGGTTCAGCTCGCACTTGTGTCGGACCACACGCCTGTCTTCAACGGGGGGGCCAAATATATCCCTTCCCCGGAACAGGCGTGTGGCCAGACTAGAGTTCCTTTACAGCGCGACGAAGACTTGCCAAGTAGATCGCAAATTGAGTAGTATTTAATATAGTCCTATCCTTTTAACTCCTTTACTCTATCCTTGCCTGAAGCTCTGATTCCTTGCGTCGACTGGTCTGATCCTTGTATTAACTGGTCAGGAGTGGCTGAACCCCGAGGGGCCGAGGTCGACCGACGAGGGATCCAGGTCGGCCAATGAGGGACCCAGGTCTACCAACTAGGGATCCAGGTCGGCCAATGAGGGACCAAGGTCTACCAACGAGGGACCGGGTCGACCAATGAGGGACCCAGATCTACCAACGAGAGACCGGGTCGACCGATGAGGGGCCTGGGCCTATCAACGAGGGGCCGGGTCGATCAATGAAAGGCCATGGTCCACTTCCTTCGGCACCGCTATAGGGGTACGTGGATACTAATTTCGCTATTGTGTGTCCTGCAGATTGTTCTCCGCCAACGGTCGCTCACCTTCGAGTCCCTTGTCTCTCTGGTCTCTTGTCCCTGACCCACGGACTATACTCCGAATCCAACTGGATTCTGGGGTCCCCATATCGCAAAAACACAGTCGTCCCCTGCACTTGCTCAACCATACAACGGATTGAGCGCGCGCATGTCTTCACTTCCTTCGTTACTTGAGTCCTTTACTGTGCCCTTTGTTGATCTTCCATCTCCAACTCGTGTCGTTTCAGCCATGTCTTCCCCTGATTCTGATCCACCGTCTGCTGAACCACCGTCTGCTGACCCATCGTCCGCTGATTCACCGTCTGAGGAGCCGACCTCGATCGTACCCTCGCCTTCGGTTGACCCTCCATTCGAAGAGGCGTCCTTGATCGGCCTTCCTGGGCCGGTGTCTTCACCGTTGAGTTCTACCGAAACTGTCCTCGTTGATAGCTCTCCTGTCTTCACCGTTTTGCCTCCTGCCAAGACGGCTGATACTTCTGCCACGTCAGTCTCCATGGTTGAAAATCCGTCTTCCGCGCCAGTCGACGTGCGTGTAGCTCTGCAGAAACTGCAAGCTCTCGTGGACGCGCAATCTCACCGCATAGAGGACTGCGAGGGTCGGCTAAGTGTCGTTCCCCCTTCGGCCACCTTATTGGCCACCCGGTGTGAGCGCCTGGAATAGACGTTACGCGACAACTCCCGGCTGGTGATTTAATTCCGCGAAGCCCTTCAGCGCGAGACGGCACTGGTGGATCGCCTGCGATGGAAGATCGACCACATTCAGATTCGTTACTCTCTTCTTGCAGCAAAGCTCGACCACGCCTACTTCACCGATGGGCCACCTCCGGGACCAGCTCCTCCTTCGGCAGCTTCGCCCTCGGCCGTATGTTCCCCTTCGAGGCCGGCGAAAGCTCTTTATTAAAGGTCCAGGCGGCCGTAACCCCGCGTGTCTGCCAAAGTTTCCAAGCCTCCGAGGCCCGACACATTCGCGATACCGCTGTCGGAAGTTTCTGGTGGCCGCTATCCTGTCATGCTGGAGGAGCCTTCGGGCGACGACCTCATCGACGACAGCGAGACACTTCGGGCGTCCCTAGCCAAGTCTCGTTCTTCTGGTCGGCGCCCCACCAGTGCAAGCTCTTTACGTCTTCCGCCGACGTCCGCACCCCCTGAGGACCACCTCGGCTTCCGGCCTTCCGCTGAAACGGACGATGTTCGGAATGTCTGACTCGGAGACTGAGTCGTCTGCGGAGAAGGAAAAGAGCGCGCCCACTGTTGCGTACAACAATTCGCCCCTTTCGACCGACTCTTGCTCGCTCCCCAAGGATGCCATTATCCCAGGTACATGCAGCTAAAGACCTTCTCTGCCGCGGAGGTGGCGCCTTGGCCGATCGACCTGGTCAATTCTTGGTGCATTGTAACCATGTCTCCAAAAGACTTGGTCGACCAGCTGGATCTACCTTGGGGTTGGTTCGTTCGTCCGGACGGAAACCTCGACCGCCGTCCCAAATGGAAGAAGTCGTCGGTGAACCCTCCAATGATTCAGAGATTTCTGGCGGTGGAACCTTGGGTGGAAGCTCGTGTTCCCATTCAACCCGTTTCCTTCCGACCTGTTGGCTGGTTCGCCCAGTTGGCAGCGTCTTACATCCATTTTGACGAAGAGCATAGCCAAGCACTTTGGGAGGCGATCTACTGCCTGTGGATCTCCAAGGACCAAGCGCGAGCGAACTCTTTCCTTGCGTCATATTACAACGCGCGGAAGAAGCGTCGGAGTCGGGCGACTCGAGCGTGGCGAGAGGTGATCGACTTTATCTTCGTTGAGATGAGCAAGGTCCGCTGCGATCTCGACATTTTCCTAGACCCCCTCTTCCGTCATCTTCCTCGAACCCGCCGTGTGGTTTATTGGTTCCCTGGTCGTGAAGAGGGGTCGGACCCAGCCGACCTGCTTCAGGCCCTTCGGGTGTCGGATTTCGCGTGGCCGTGGCTCACCCAGTATCGGTTGTCTTCTGTGCCCCATCCTGGCGCTCTAGTTCCACGCCTCAAAGGTAAGTTTGGGCCACCCGTTTAGGTCTTTCCTTAAACATGAATCTTCTTTTCTCTTCGATCCTATTTTGTGTGCTTGTCCATCTTCTATCTTTTCTTGCCAAGTTTTCCTCTGTTCTAGTTGATCTTGGCAATCTTCCTCCTTTGTTCTCCATTCTTCTATACTCCTAACTCGTGGAAGTTCGAGGTCGCCCCGTAGGCGACCCAAGTCTTCCAACGAGGGGCTGGGCCGACCAATGAGATACCAGGTCTATCAATGAGTGACTCGGTCTACCTTCCAAGAAACTTGCTACCGTCTGCTAGTTTCTATGGCTTTGCATCACTTCGAAGCGGTTATGGCTTGTCTTATTGCGCTCAAAGTCCCGGAGTAAGGCTCCGCAATTCAGATCCACTTCGTCCACCCACGAGGGGTCAGGGTGCCCCATCCATTGCACGAGGGAATTCTCGTTGTTGCCTCCCATACCGAGTCTTCTTGCCTGTACGACTCTCTAAAATTTCTTCGACTTCATACTCGCCTTTTTCCAATTTCCGCACCCAGCTGTCTTCTGGTAACAGACATTCGTCGAAGTCGACTCGATCTGCTCCATCCACTTTCAGCTCGCTGTTAGGTCGATCGGGAAACCCTCTGACGGGCTTGAGCTTGGAGATGTGCACGATTGGGAATAGTCTATATTCTGTTCCTCGTAATTCCAAACATACTGCATGATCTCCGACTATCTCCCGGACTCGGAACGGACCGTGCCAGAGGTGGGCCAATTTCTTGGCATACCCTTCTTTCCCCCGGTCTAAGTATAGCCATGCCCGAAACCCTGGCTTAATTTCGTGGCCGAATACCCCTTCATTATGCGCTTGCACCCGAGGCTGACTAGCCGCTCGTAGGTTCTCGTTGACTTGGTCTCTCGCTCGCTGATGGTGACTCTGAATCCGATATCTCCATCTCCGAGGTCCTGATTCTCGCTGTCGAGTGTTTACCACTGGTAACATGGTCTTAAGAGTGGTCCTAGCATCCCATCCATGGACCAGATAGAGCGGTGTTTCCTCCCGCACTCTGTCTCGAGCCGTGTTTAACGCGAACGTTAAACGTTCCGCGTATTCATCCCAGTCTCGCTGTCCTACGTCGGCTACGTACATCTTGAGCGATCATGTTAGAGTCTGAACCATTCTCTCCGCAGTGCCAATCTCTTGAGGTCGGTAGGCCATGGTCTCTCTCTGATGTTGACCCACCATGCGACTGAAGGCTCGAAGAAAGTCCGACATAAATTCCGGTTCCCGATCGTGACAGATCGTCTCACTGACGCCAAAACGGCGGAAAACGCATTCTTCATATATCTCAGCTACTGTATGGGCTGTCCGTGACGCACTAGCCTTAGCCATCACATAACCTGTGAACAGGTCGACCCAGATTATTAGTTCCGTATTTCCTTTATACGACTTGGGGAGAGATGGTATGTGGTCCATCGCGATAATTTGGAAAGGGTACGTCGCTTCAACATTCCCCGGAGACTTCTCTTGTATAGTGGGCCTCCCTTTCCCAGTCTCACAATCCATGGCGGCTTTACATAAGCAGCAAGGGGACGAATCGATACCGAAAGTAGAGTGGTATGGTCTAGAAGCAATCATTTGGCTGCCAGAGGTAGAGACCGGGGTCAGTCGGTCAAGGTATCCGCGGTGACGATATCACGGTTCCCTGTCCAATAATATCTGGAGATTTTATGCAAGAAGATGTGGTACAACAATTCCGGATGGACAGGATCCGAGATGCGCAAGAAAAGGAGAGCTGTACGCGAGTTGAAGGCATATTTGAATGGACACTGGGAGGACTTGTCAGTGGAATCGGCCCGAACTTGCAGCAAAATGTCTGGAGACTACGAGTTAAGTGAAGAAGGACTGCTGGTGTACTGCCCTGGTCAGAGGATTAAGAGAGACACCGAGACATAACTGCCAGATTGGTGATACCCGATAGTCTCCAGGCCGACGTCCTCCATCACTATCATACGAGTTTGGAAGGCGGTCATCAGGGAATCGGGCGTACCTATCATCGGGTTTGACGATATTGTCATTGGAGGGGTCTATTTTGGAGCGTCCAGAAATATGTGGGTCAGTGACTGGCCAACTGGTCTGCGCTCTGTATCCAGTCTCGTTTCACATGTAAGACTACGAGAGTGGGCCACGACTGGAGCTTACTCAACGCCTTGGCCCGTAACGGGTATAGGACTGAAGCTTTGCATTCAATCTCTCCACGCATCTGTCTTACAATCAATTACCAAAGTGATCCAACAGCAGACGACAATGTTCGTCCTGACTGTAGCACTCCTTTCTATCGGAGGCCATTGAGCTCATCACATGGTAGGTCTTCATGGCTGTCAATATTAACGACTCAACTTGTGCTTTCGCACGAGACATTCTTTCCTATTGTCTTGCCTCGAAGTCTGGTCTACGCGATAACGCGTCAGCCAAGACATTCGACTTACCCGGCTTATATTCAACTTTTAACTTTAATTGAGAGAAGAATGTTAGCCTCTCGCCTAGGATGGCGAGAGGTGTGGTGAATGTATAGCGGTCCGCAGTGATTCGTGATCCGTATAAACCACAAATGGTTCGGTGACCAAGAGGTGCGCACGAAACTTTACAAGGGCATACTTTATTGAAAGTAGCTCCTTGTCATGCACAGGGTAATTCAGCTCGGCAGCTTTCAAGAGCCGAAACTGATACGATATGACACGGTCAACGTCGCTGTCATCCTTTTGCATGAGCGCGCTGCCGATTAAAAGATTGCTTGCATCGCAGACGACGCTAAAAGGCTTATCCACCGTCTGGCAATGCCAAGACCGGTGCCTCTACAAGAGATTGCTTCACTGAATTGAACGCATCTTCTTGTTCCTTCGACCAAATCCATTCTGTATCCTTTTCAAAAGATCAGACAATGGCTTAGTCTGCTCCGCATCATTCTTGCTGTACTTATGCAAGTAATTAGCGAGCCCAAGGAATTGTAGCAAATCCTTCACGTGTCGTGGGACTGGCCATTCCTTTACAGCCTTTACTTTTTCTGGGTCTGCTCGTACACCATGTGCACCTACGATGCAGCCCAGTACAGGTATCTCGGGGACCCCTATTACGCACTTTTGCAAGTTTACGTATAATTGGGCGTCACCCAGAGTTTGCAACACAGCGTCTAAATAATGCTTGTGCAACTCTATTGCACTTAGACCGTCCTACGCCTACTATGCATGAATGCATTGTCAAAGGAATGGGACGCGTAGGCACGGTGCTGACGCATCACGTGATCCACCACTCGGTTGAATGTTGCCGGAGAACATTTTTCAACCCATGTGGCATCACAAGCAACTCCCACAGCATACCGCTTGGAGTGCTTACTGCCGTTTTGGCTACATCGGTATCTCTCATGAGAACCTGATAGTAGCCATCCTTCAGATCCAACGCGGAAAAGATAGTTGACTTTCCCATGGAATTCAACAAAACATCTTTACGCGGGATCGGCGTTTGTGCCGGGATGGTGTCCGTGTTCAGATTGTTATAAGCATGAACCACGCGCCATCCACCCGTGGCTTTGCGAACACAAAAGGTCGGGCTGCACTGAGGCGACTTGCTCTCACGTACATGTCCCGCCTTAGCTCGCTTGTCGAAGAACTCATTGATGTAATCGACTTGTTCCTTCGGCAACGGCCATTGTCTGGTCACACAATACTTGGTGCCAGGCTTCAGGTCAATCTCGTGTCTGATGCCCCTATCGGCCGTTAGGTGGCTCGGCACTTCTGCTGGAAACACATCACGGTGTTTCCACAGAACATCATAGTACGGGCTGTCCTTCAAGGCATCCCAGCCTTGAGCAGCGAACCGTTTCTTTTTGTCGGTCTCCAAGACGCTCTCATCCATTGTGAATGAAGAACAACAGTCCACCACGTTCTCTTCTGGAACTGGTGCGACTATCTCGTGCTTTAGTTCGGACAGGAACAGATTCCACGTCATCTTCGAGAGATTTACTATTTCCTCGGCAGATGCCAAGACAAGTTGGAGCACCTCAACTGAGGATGCCTCCGGCATTTTGTCTTCGACGGCCTCGAACAACTTGTTCGTAGTTCCGTCCTCTTGGACCGAGACTGATCCAAGGGCCACTCGTTTCGACGTGCCCTTGATCGTCTTAATACGTCTGGTGCTCGTTCTTCGAGTCACCACGACCTTTGACCTGGAAGAAGGTGTCGTTGCTATCTCAGCTAACGTACTCCTTCCAGCCGCACAAGGCTCTTGGCTCTGTGCCAATTCTTGTGGTGCTTGACTTCCTGTAAGCCCACCATCAACTGCCACAGGCTCTCGGCTCTGTGCAGGACTATTGGATGCATGACTATCCTATTCACTACACCGGTCTTATCGACCAGGAATGTGTCACCTGGCTTTCCGCCAGTGCACTTCCAACTACACCACTCTTTTCGAGATGGGTAGTTCCTGGTGTCGATTGACATACCGTCATCGCACCCTCAACTGTGTTGGACACAGCATCAGCCACATAAGCCTCTCGCAGGAGCACATCCTTTTCGGTGTCTTGCGTAGATCTAGCGACTGTGCGTGTACGCCAGTCTATCCATGGTTGATGCTTAGCCAACCAAGGCATGCCTAGGACGGGGTCATACGGACTCTCCATACCTAGCACTGTGAACTTCTCTTTACAAGAGAAGTCACTAAAGCTGAAGTCGAGTTCAACTTGAACTCCCTCCGATTTAACGATTGCACCGTTCGCTAAACGAACGATAGCCTCTTCTCGCTTGCCATCCTGACAAAGCAACTCATAGCTCGCCGGACTCTTATTCAGAGCCGCGAGTTTCACAAAGTTTTGTGATGCACCCGAATCCACGAGCAGGGTCATAGCCTCGTACATGAGCGGTTGAGGTCCGACCTTTCGGAACCTCAGGGACTATGCTACCCATTTGTTTGATCTCTCTGAACATAAGGGTAGCTTCAGAGTCCGCGACAGTAGGGCATCCCGCCCCTACTGCGCTCCCGCATTCCCCGACCCATCTTGGGCAGGTGCTGAACCCGTGCGACGTGCACGTTGGTTTTTTGCACCTCCCTTCGGGTTGGGTGACCTTTTGCTGGCTTCCTTAGCACCTGCAGCAGCTTTGGCATATCAGCGAGCCATAATATGGCCTTGCTTGCCACACTTGAAGCAGATAACATCTGCATTGCATAACTCCATAAGAGTGGCATTCGACTTCTCGGTCGACGGCCTGTAATAGACTGTCGCCGAGGCGCTGTTGTAGGATTGCTCCTCAACCATGGCAATTTCAATTGCGTCCTCCATCATCTTTGGTACCTTTTTTAAACGAACCTGACGTGATGGGACGTGCCGTAGTCTGTTCATGAACGTAGGCACCTTAATGTGTTCCGGTATCGGACCCACATTAATGGACGCAGACAGCAAACGCATCTCCTGCACATATTCTTGCAGAGATCGGCTCGCCTGTTGTGATCCAAAGAAGCGCGCCTGAAGTAAAACTTCATTGTTAGGCGGCTGATACATGGCGCGAATCTTTGTTTTAAAAGATCGCCCATGATGGAAACGCATCGTCGTTTTTCATCAGCGCAGAGTAAGCTCAATCTGAAGCTTTGCCACGCATTGACATGGCATACGACACCATCCTGATGTTGTCTTCGATGAGCTGCGCCATACCGCATTGTTTCACTGCTAGCAGCCATTAGACAATCGTATGTGGGGTAGTTCCATCGAACTTCGGAGGGTCCATCCGAATGGGCCTTGGCTGATTAGACCGGGCGGAGAGCGTCTCAACAGTTCTGTTTAGCGCCTCGTTCCGAGCTTGCTCACGCAAAAGCTCATTCTGAGTCTTAATGATGGACTCAACCGTTGCTTGGCTGTTTGCTTTGGACGCATTTCTGCGCTGTCCGAGATCAAACGCCTCATATTGCTCCATCTGAGTAACATATTGCTCAAAAGGACAATACAAGATGTTGGCCAGGGATTGTTTACCAAGTCCCTGCGCCAAATGCTCAGCTACCTCCCTATGATGTTAGGAGAGGTAAAGATAATTTCCCCAATCCATACCGAGGGCCATCCGTATCCACACGCACGCTCGGAGAGACGGGTCGTGGAAAGGATTACTAATGCTACCAAGTGTAGACAAGCACTCCAAAGAAGCTACCACGTGCTACTAGCACACACCTTTGAGCAGCGTGAGAAAGCGGTTAGATCGCCTTACCTCCGCGTGCGGTGCTGGTGGTGGTCGGCGCCGAAGCACTGTACCAACTGTTGTCGGACGCCTAAGCGTACCGCGCAACGAACTTTAGAACAAACACCTTGCTGCGTCGCGGAAGCTATTTGCGCGCAGTGAGTGTGATGAGTAAATTCAAGACTGACTTATATTTAATAGAAATAATTAAATATAAATCTGACTACTGATTGGTTGAATGTAAAGATCAGATACGCGTCCCTTTAGAAGCGTATCCCTACGTGCGAGCTTAAATATATTTAAGCTCGCTGATGTTTTGATGACGTCCGTCTGTGACGTCGCCATGACGCTTAGCCCCAACTGAGCGTCATCCCCATCGAATGTGAATCCATCAATAGATATCACATTCGCGAGGGTGGGTCACAATGATGTGCCTCACCCAAGTGGGAGGTCTAAGCTACCACGTACCCTTTTAGACCTCCCCGTTAAGTATCATATACTTAACGTACTCGTGTAATAATTGGACCGTTACATCTGTGCTACCATGCGACGAAGAAACGTAGCTGCGCTAGGTGCGTTTTGATTGTGCATTAAAGAATGCCACTTTACAAGCCTTGCGCGCGCCGTGCAGGTGATCTAGCGACCGATGAGCACCTTACGACAATTGTTATGTGATGCCGGTCACAACCGGTCGACTTTGATGAAGAAGAAATTTAAAAAAAAGCATTATTAGCTACCAAAGATTCACGGCGATAAAAGTTTGGGGAGCAAGAATGACTTCACTTCAGTAGTTTTCATAGCATTTCTCCTCAACAAAGTATACTACATTCACTAGACCACGCATCACCAATGAGGAGAACAAGTCAAGTAGCAGCAGTAGTTGTAATTTTGTATTTCCGGCTGTCGACTTCAGAAGACATACGAGCCCACAATGGACATAGCTCCAGCGTGGGCGGCATTGCGATGACCTTGCAGTGTGTTCTCTCGCTCGAGATATATAGGCTTGCGCAAGTGTAGGTTTAGTCACAGATTTAAGTTAAGTACCATCGGGTTTTGACGTGTCCTACGGGCAGCATATCCGTGACGATGAGACCGTAGAAATCGGATCGATCAGAAAAATTTCATGCAGCATCATGAGCTGCATATTGACCGCGGTCTTTGTTATCGTTATTGCAGCGGCAGGTCCTGCGTAAAGCCTAGATGCACGGCTAGCGCCAAACACCGTGGTTTATGCTGGAAGCACGACGGGTTTACACTCTGCTCGGTGGAAGACCGCAAGCTACGACAAATAGGAATAAAGATTGCTTGGCGGAACGCACGCGCCACAGATGACCAGCTTGCAACGCCCTAGTGCATATTCACACTGACATAACTTCATGACGTCATTACAATCTGATGCAATTGAGCTAAAGGGAACCCTGACAAACTCAGCACAGTACCAAAGTAAAGAGAAGACGCCAAATGAAGTATGCTGGAAGGTGTTTATATACTTTACACGCCTATTACACTCGAGCTAATTAGTTGATCACGGCGGCTACTACTCTGTCCGCTGTGCGCAGTGCTCGGCACACAAGTTGCCATTGCGCTCGTATGCAGGCTTCTGACATGTCTCCACCAGACAGCGCTTGCCACCGCCATGTGCCCAGCACAAACCGTGCGATACCGCAATCTTCAAGCACTCGCCGTGCTTGCAACGAGTGCCGCCGCCATGGGACCAGCAGATGCCCCGCGACTTGGCACGTTTTGTGCAGCCCTCCACCGTACAGCGCGTGTAGCCGCCGTGCTTCCAGCACAGTCCACGGTTCTGTGCGCGACAGTTGCAGTCCTCCATGGAGCAGCGCTTGCCACCACCGTGACGGATACACAGCCCGCGGTCCACCACGTACTTTTCACACCCCTCTGACTTGCAGATGCGTGTCTTACGCTTCTTCTTAGGTTGTGGTAGAGCATTTTGCGGCTGAAGCATGTTTGTCGTCGTATGCAACAAGGAAGCAGGGTTTGCGTACGGGTGGGACAGAGTATTGGACGGAGCAGTCGACGTAACGGGGACGTACGGCTGGGGCAAAGGATGGTCAATCGGGTAGCGTACATCCGACGCTCGACAAGTCGGAGGGTTCAGCAGGAACGAAATTGACGCCGATGGAAGGTTCGGTGACGATGTAGTGTAGCTACTCTGCGCCGCGAGTGTACTCATGAGGCTTGGTAGCGTCGGCAAGCGAGGTGCTAGCGATGGTAGACGAATAGTGCGGATGGTGTGCGGGGCCGCATATGGCTCAGATGGCAGCAAAGCCGCCTGCATCAGTGGTGCTAGGCGTGAGGATCCGATGGGGCAAGCTTGCATTGTTAATTGGTTCGTGGAGACTTGTTTGGTTAGTGATGTGTCGACAAGTGAGCAAAAGCGATAATGCCACTGAGCACTGAGCAACTGAAGCGAGTTGATGATCACTCGACTGGCAAGAGCATATGGGCGGATTTGACTATAGAAAATTTGCAAGTCCCGTGGTAACTTGCCTCGCAGAAGTCAGAAAGCAGGCAATTCGCCAGGTGGTGACCGTGGCATGGTCTGTTTAAGTGGTCGGACGTTGTCACGCTTTAGTACAGTTCACCAGTTGGTTATGTTAGTGTATTCTCCTATACGGATTCGTTGTCGTACGTGTACGGTAACGCAGCCCAAACTTTTTTGCGCGAGGCGTAGGGATCAATTTAGGATTTGGATTATCTATCCCAAAAGTAAACACACCCATGTCGCCCTCTTATCTGTATGTGTAGGGATGATACCCGCAATTTCAGTAGGACGAAGCGTGCACCTACGCGTTGGACGAGGCCTGCCGCGGTCCAATCGTTGCGCGCTGTTTACTGCTAAAAATATCGTGTAGTTGTAAACTAAAAAGCAAATCGTCACTAGCTTGCGGTATCGTCGTGCAGCTTGTGCTAGTGTTGACGGACTCGAATGTTGATGGCCGTTCGAAGGTAGGATACGATCGATATGTGTTGCCTGGACACGGTGGATACCCGGTATTATACATATGGCATGTCTGACAGCATTAAATCAAGAATGTCATTAGGGCCATGCAGACCTAATAAGTTTTTTTGTGCTTTGTTAACCACCTTCGACGACCCGATCCTAGGAGAAGACACTGCTGTCTCATCCAATTAACACGGCTACCCACCATGTGCGTTCGTAGCATGCGATCTCTCCATGGGTTCGCTTCCAAGTGGGGTCTACACGAGCAGCGCGGGGAGGTTCATACCATTCGACGCATACCGAACCAAGCGATTACGAAGATTATCAAATAGCTGCACTCTATAGCTGAGACTGCGCATAAAATTCGTCGAGCAGCCGCTTCTCAGGAAAGATGTGACTGCCTTTAGCTTCGATGATTACCAGGCGGCGTTCATTGCATGAACAGAGAAAGTATCATTGGCTGGCGCGTCTGTGACAGCTACCAGCTGGCTCGCATTTTCGATGATGCTTACTACCAAGAGTTCAATGAAGCGTCTGGCTTTTTCCATTATCTTCTAAGATATGTCAGGCATGAATTTTCGTGGCTTGCGAGCAGTCAAGTTTTAGTCGAGTACTAATGGCCTTCGATTAACTAGTACACACGAGTTACTTTTTATCTTGTCACAGTGAGGAGATGTCGTCTTATTATTGTGGTATAGTAAGTATACAATCCAGCAGAGAATAAGACGTAGTAGACGCCTATAACTTTGGCTATCGAAGTGGTGTGACAGGCTGAGAAATGGCCGGCTCAACATAATGTAGGTCTCTTTTGTATTGGCGTAGACGGCATCGCACCCTCTTTTGAGGCGACATTGCCTCAGAAAACTAGGTTTTATAACGTCCATGCTCCGTTAGTCACTGAATGACGCGACTATCCTACGATGAGGTGCAGAAGCGGTGCTGCAGTCGCGACGCACGACACAAGCACGTTGCCTGGTCCGTCAGCATCGCCATAACAGTGGATGCACGCTAAGAAAGACTCGAAAAGAGTTGTCACAAATCGTGTCCGAATCAGGAAGAACGTGTCTCGTCCAAAGGAGCTTGCGAGCTCAGCTCACTAGAGCTGAAGTCTCTCTAGCTCGATAAAAAGCTACTAGCAATTTTTGCATTTGCAGCCTGAGATATGAGACTGATGTCTTCCTCTCGTACGAACACACGACAATGGATCGAGTAAGAAAGTGCCATATTTTGACGCGCGCGTATACAAATGTCCTTATTTACTAATTGCCCTACGACTTGTTGCTAATTGACACTGGAGATATGGAAAGATTAAAGGTTCAACAAGGTGTATTGTCGATGTGAGTGTTAATTACCAGCATATGGCGGGATTAAAATCTTTTCGGCTGTCGCACGTTGCCACAAACGATGAATCTTGAGGATTTACGAAAAGGGGTTAGAATGGAAAGGCCGTCGCGCAACGACAAACACTGTCGTATGATGTGTCGTCCGTCTCAGTAGCGTGGAAGGTCGTTGCCTAAATATGTGGCCGGCGCACCCCTCTCGCATTTCAAAGCGGCAGAACCGCCAAAAAGGTCAGTGTACATCCCTGTCGACGGGGTGTATTTTCCTACAGACACGTCCGACACGATACGTTTCTTAAACTTCGGCTGTTTCCTCCGGTAGTCGGTACAGTCTGCATAGTGCGGACCTGCACTGTGCAGACCCGCACCTTGTGCGCATGGTCTTGCCACTTGTGGTTGGCGACTAAAACCTCTATAGAAAGCGGCTGTGATTACGGTCAAGCGCACAGAACGGCATAGATCTCACAGAAAAAACGACGACTCGCAAGTATCCACCCTGGGCTCATTGGACACCTGTAAATCTTCAACTTGCTCGTGCTTTGTTTCACAAACGTATGATATGAGCAGCTACGATTTGAGTGGCCCCTTATGCAGAGAGTCGCTAGCACCAATTAATAGCGTGAACGCTTGGTTGTTTTCAAATTCATTCAATACTTTATAGATTCATGTGCTGGTCAAACTACCAATTTAAATTCAACGTAAATGACTCGTTTGTAGTAGTATTACTCACGGAAAAAATTGTGCAGCGAGGACCGACAGTAGAGAAAGCAGATCTGTTGATAGTGTTTTGGATGAGCCAGAGCAAGAGACGCTTCAGTGATGAAATGAGGTAGGTTCAAAGGTGGAAGATTGAAGATGGAGTGCATGCTTGTTTGGGAGATTCATAACAAAGTAATCGTTTGACTTCACGTTCCAAAACGCTACAAGAATCTACTTGCAGAAAATTCTGCAAAGCTCGTTTTAACTCAGCATGGACACGCCTTGTGATCGAGCGTGACTTGTGGAAGAACAACTGGATTCATGCTTCTGCAAAGACGGAGGAGAGACACATGCTGGATACTGCAAGTGTTTATTTGAGCCTGTCTGTACCTAGCTGATACAGGCTCGGATGCAGTGCATCCCACTTGTGCCGCTTCGTCTATGTCTAAGCCTTTCGCCAGGTTTGTTTACTGCACACCCAGACGAGCGTTTTGATGGCAAGCACGTTCTATCCACTGGCACCATCCCCGTTCGGACTTATGCAATCTACTGAAATTGCGTGTGGGTAACGTACGTCCATCATCAAGCACACCGCGACAGAGAAACCGCACCGGTATTATGCCTAAAGCCACAAGTTTTATTGCACAGATGCTGCGTCTGACTTTCTAAAGACTACAGTCTCCATGTCGTACGTATCTTACTGTACAGTTTACACTAAAGGAGCCACTAGTGTAGAACAACCGATTGATTTCTACAGCAGCTTGGGGTTGCACGGTTCAAATCTCGCACCTTGCTCTTGCCAGTCGCCAAAAGCATAGTCACAACCCCGCTGAGTCTTCGGCGAATCGTCAATATTTAGCAAAACAACTCTCATCTTTTGCTCACTTGTCGTAACGCCACCGATTAAGCAAGTCTCCACAAACCAATTAACAATGCAAGCTTGCCCCATCGGATCCTCACGCCTAGCACCACTGATGCAGGCGGCTTTGCTGCCATCTGAGCCATATGCGGCCCCGCACACCATCCGCACTATTCGTCTACCATCGCTAGCACCTCGCTTGCCGACGCTACCAAGCCTCATGAGTACACTCGCGGCGCAGAGTGGCTACACTACATCGTCACCGACCCTTCCATCGTCGTCAATCTCGTTCCTGCTGAACCCTCCGACTTGTCGAGCGTCGGATGTACGCTACCCAATTGACCATCATTTGCCCCAGCCGTACGTCCCCGTTACGTCGACTGCTCCGTCCAATACTCTGTCCCACCCGTACGCAAACCCTGCTTCCTTGTTGCATATGACGACAAACATGCTTCAGCCGCAAAGTGCTCTACCACAACCTAAGAAGAAGCGTAAGACACGCATCTGCAAGTCAGAGGGGTGTGAGAAGTACGTGGTGGACCGCGGGCTGTGTATCCGTCACGGTGGTGGCAAGCGCTGCTCCATGGAGGACTGCAACTGTCGCGCACAGAACCGTGGACTGTGCTGGAAGCACGGCGGCTACACGCGCTGTACGGTGGAGGGCTGCACAAAACGTGCCAAGTCGCGGGGCATCTGCTGGTCCCATGGCGGCGGCACTCGTTGCAAGCACGGCGAGTGCTTGAAGATTGCGGTATCGCACGGTTTGTGCTGGGCACATGGCGGTGGCAAGCGCTGTCTGGTGGAGACATGTCAGAAGCCTGCATACGAGCGCAATGGCAACTTGTGTGCCGAGCACTGCGCACAGCGGACAGAGTAGTAGCCGCCGTGATCAACTAATTAGCTCGAGTGTAATAGGCGTGTAAAGTATATAAACACCTTCCAGCATACTTCATTTGGCGTCTTCTCTTTACTCTGGTACTGTGCTGAGTTTGTCAGGGTTCCCTTTAGCTCAATTGCATCAGATTGTAATGACGTCATGAAGTCATGTCAGTGTGAATATGCACTCGAGGGTTGAAAGCGCGGCGTTGCGTTTCGAAGATGCAGTAGTCTCCATCGCGCTATTCTGCTCGGGGGTTCAACTATCATAAAGCGAAATGCAAAGTATTTACAAGCCGTCGTCTACGAAAAAGCTGACGACCGCATAAGGCGAGGGTAGGACCTACGCTAATGTCGATGTAAGCACGAGATTCACTCGCTAAGTGTAGGGAGGGACCTACAAATTGATGTAACCGTAATGCTGCAAGCATGGTGGATTTCGTGTCCGCCTAAAATTAATCAAGAACTGTAAGATAATACATGATTGCTAGCTGCCTCGTAATGCAAGCAAGGATAATCCCTGAAACTGTACACAAGATCCCAGTCCAAACGCATAGTTCAAAGCTCTAAGATAGAAGTGAGACAGTCATCGTCCCAGCTTTTTCCCATAATTACTGCGATTTGTTGCCTACTGCACCTCGATACACATGACTTGTAATCCTTGGGACCAGCAGGTTCATTGTATTTAGAGAGAGAACAGATTGTCTATTTACTGATTAGTGCAAGATCTCTGGTAGGTAGTTAACCACACTAGCAACGCTGGAGGGTCCGGGAATTGCCTACGGCTGGCAGCACGTCTATGAACGCCGGACTGCCCTATCGGTTCTGATATAAATATGTCGTAACATGCAGATAGTTGGGCTCCACGGACGGCTGTGGCCGCTCTGCAATGGAGACGTTTGATGAGCGCCCTCAGTTGGAGCTGAATCCTATTCCAGATCAAAGTTTCACTGGCTTGTATCGGAATAAGCGCATTGTTAAAAATCCTATCCACGCGAAGTTGCCAGAGCATTGTGATAATGACGGTCACTGCGACTTCCCAAATCGTCCTCCAGGCTGTGGCGAATAGATCAATGTCTTCCGGGTACCGGGCTAACAGCTTTGCTGTGACCTGCGGCGAGATGCGTGGTACGCTACAGTTTGCGCAGTGTTCAAGCCAATCCAGGAGGTGGGTAGGATGGTGAGGTGTACTCTCCCAATGACTGATAAGCCGGGCCCAGATTGCCTGAGCGCGGGGACATCCCCAAAAGAGATGCTCCTGGGTTTCCTTTTGGCCTACACATTCCAAATATGTGCATGATCCGTCCGGGGGTCGGTTTTGGTACCAAAAGTTTAGCTGTCCGGTAGCGTGTCGATATCGTGTCCATAGCTGGTATTCCGTTACCGCATGGCCGTGATCCCATAGCTGAGCCGGCGTGACATTTAAAGCTGTGCATTGCCACCGCGTATTCTGGCTCTTTGTGGCTAGCCGATCGATGACCTGCTTCAGCGGTGCTGCGAGACCGCGCTTTGTCGCCTGAAAAGCTTGTTTTTTCAAAAAAGTGAATAGTCGATGGTTGGGGACCGTAGGCGGTGCGGACCACGGATAGTGGTGGATCTGTGGGTTGGAAAAAAGACAACCCCATGTCGGCTGAGCTTGCTCTCCGCTTGTTGGGTGAGCTCCTGCGATTTCCCTTTTACTAGCGGCGGAGCGCCGTCGAAAACCCAAGTTATGCCATCGTGGCATTGAGTGAGCTCCTAACTCTGAGGGCGATCAGATTCATCAGAGAGTGAAACGCCTCGAACCTTGCCTGGCCCGATCAGCACCCATGAGATGGCTTGCGTGAATGGTAGCTGTTGCCTTAGCCGCAATGGGCTTGGGCACCCTACCGGATTTCCCACGTCTAGTGGCGGCGACGAAAGTAAAATTATGATCGCCCATTCTCGAAGTTTCGCATGCGAATGGCGGGGGTCATGGACATCCGTGCCAATGCCGCTGAAGACGTATTCTTGGGGGCCTGTCCGCTGGATGTGGAGTTGTTCGAGGGATACATCACGAATTCTGTTATATTTGGATCGGGACAGCTCGAGCGCCTGCGGTGAGAGAATCCAAGGATTACCACTCCACTGAAAAGTCTGCCAAAAATCGTTTATCTCCTGAGGCCAAATCTCATCCCCTTGAGGCCGCCATGGAAGGGGCTCGGAGAGGTGCAAAATCCAGTCATTTTCCTCCCACCAACTGGTCGATGATGACCGAAGGTTCGGTAGATGTTCTTGTACTCGTGCTAGGATTACCGCCGTTTGCGCGATGTCTGGCCGTAATGTGCAGCCGAGTTCATGGATCACATCGGGATAACGCTCGAACGACGGCGATACGATGTGTTTTACGCTCGGTCGATGCGGGCTGATGCTCGTGTTACGTGCACCATGCGTGTTCCAGGACACCCACGCTGTGAGATACATATCCTCCGGCCGAGTAAGTGCCAGAAGCGCGTGTTTCACTCGCTGTGTTTTAATAGCAACTGGGACGGACACTAGGCCAATTCCTCCTGCCTTCCGGGGAGTGTAAAGTAGGCCTGGAGCGACTTGTGTCTCCCAGGTTCGATCTTGTTTGACGATTTCCAGAGAAATTGTTTATAGAGGTGATCCAATTGTTTTAGCGCCCAGCCGGGGGGCTCGAAAACTGCTGCTGTAAACAAAATCCCGGGGAGAACAATCGTGTTGAGTATTAGGACACGGTGCTCGAGAGTCGTCGATACTCGCGTTGCAGTGAGGAGGCGGCGCTGTGTATTTTTGATGCGGAGAGCCCAATTAATATTTCGCAACTTTCCTGTCCCCACTTGATATCCGAGATATCTCGTAGTTGTTGACGGAGCAACCACTGCAATTCCTTGGTACGTGAGTTGATGGATAGCCGTATTTAAAAATATGATTTGGCTTTTAGTCGGTTGCACTTGCAACCCCGATAGCCGTCCAAACTCAGTAATAATTTCCATAGCCGGTCGTAGTAAACTTGCTTTTTGAAGAAATAATGTGGAGTCGTCGACAAACCCCGAAAAGATGTGACTGGGTCTATGTGCTCCCTGAAGTGTGAGCCCCTGAAGTTGTGGCGACGTTTGTATTGCAACTGCCAATACCTCTACTACCACCAGAAAAAGAAGGGGAGCGAGAGGACAGCCCTGCCGAATACCCGACCGAACTCCCCGAATTGAAGAAAGCTCTCCATTGACTGAGAACCGTGCTGTCGTATTGGTATGGAGCCGTTGAATTAGCGCAAGAAATTTTTCTTCAAAGCCGAAAAGTCGAAGCGCCTCCACCATAAAGTCTCGGTCGACTGTATCAGGTTCATTGTATTTGTTCGAAGTTACGACAGACTCATCCATCTATTACTTACGAAGCATCGACAGCCGATTGTATATGCTGCTCGCATGCTTTCAATGTATGCACTTGAAGCGAAAAGACAATGGGGCTGGTAGCATTCAATAGAGAAAACACACTGGCCTCGTGTTCAGATTGTTATTATCATTTGCCCCATGTGATGGTAGTGATACGACCGTTGCAGCCGGCAACAGACTTGAACAAGTACGTAGATTATGCACCATCTGCATAATCTTCTGCTGGGTGCCTTGAGCTACTCGAGCAAAGTTCAGTCGTCGGAAAGAGACCGAAAACGCACATCCACCCAACCAGGGACATCACAAGTGAGTCCAACATAGCGTTATCCGTTTCACACAAAAGCCATGCGTTCCATGTCCTTTCAAGACCTTTTCCTCAAGTCTTCGACCATGCCCGTACCCACTCGACTGTCGTCGGCCACGTCGCTGCTGTCGCCGAATTCAGCCTGTTACGACCTCGGAGGCTACGACATGGCTGGAACCACAGACACAACAATTAAAAACTCCATTGACTTCATTCTGGATGAAGGCAGCCAAGCGGGCATCAAGTTAGAGCTCAGCTCCGTACCGGGAGCTATGGACCGGGAACTACGGACCTTGGTTAAGCGCTGCTTAACGGAGATGGATGCTTCATCATCAAAGCGCAAAAAGAGGAAGGCTCGCATCTGCAAGGAGCCTGGTTGTGATAAATACGTAGTGGATCACGGTCTGTGCATTCGACATGGGGTGGGTTAGCTCAGTGGTTCCATGGTGTTGTTAGTACTCGTTTTCAAGTCATAGCTCATGAATTCGACCGTTGTGTGTATGCACGCAGGGTGGTAAGAGATGCAAGATGGAAGACTGCCATTGTCGTGCGCAGAACCGAGGGCTCTGCTGGAAACATGGTACGTTCGGATCTTGCTGGGATTTTACTGGCAAGTGGTGTCTAATGCCATCGCTCGTGTATGTTTTACTACAGGCGGTTGTACGATCTGCAAAGTGGAAAGCTGTGCTAAGCGCGCCAAGTCGCGTGGCATCTGCTGGTCTCACGGCGGTGGCACACGCTGCAAGAATGAAGAATGCTCCAAGATTGCAATCTCGCTGGGTCGGTGCTGGGCGCACGGTGGAGGTAAGTGCTGCTAATTGCTATCGATAGCTGGCAATGCGCCTTTACTTATCATGAATGTCGAATGCAGGCAAGCGCTGCTTGATCGAGACGTGCCAGAAACCAGCGTCCGAACGGACTAATAACTTCTGCACTGATCACTACACCTGGTATATGCAGCATGGAGATCCCACCATCGTCAATAACGAGCGGCAGTACTTGGCCCAGTCGATACAATAGGTGAAGCTGACCATCCCCCGCCGACGTGTAGTGCATCCAATGACGGATGTAGCAAGAGAATCATGTTATTGACGTACCATGACTAAAGATCAAGTGACAACCATCGAGATATTGCAATAGTGGAGCCAATTTCTCTGGGCAAGAACAAACAAATTCGTTGTGGCTTTCGTTATCGATTCTTACGCGACCACAACAGTATCGAGCTGATCCTCCAGCTCACCAACACAGCAAGCACGGCAATAGAAACGTGCACAATATCGAAAGACTAGGCTTGCTTTTGAGTCACTCAAGACACAAAGCCCAATTCCATGGCCGCCTTGTCAGCTAGGTTGCAAATGTTGTCGTCGTTACAGAGGTTGCGCACATTCGTAAGCTTTTCTGGATCCTTGAGCTTAATGGCGAGTTGAAGCGCATCGCTGTACAGGTCAAGATGGATAAGTGTCTCAAACTTTTCGTCCACGGACGTGATACGGGCAGTATAGTTTTCAGCCTGCTGTTTCTCGCCTTCCTCGAGGCACGCTATGGCGAACGCCTTGAATCCGCACGGCGGGTTCTTTTTCTCCATCGAGAACTTGTGCAGCGCATCCCACTGCTGCGTCTCAGCAAGAGCTTTGATCTTCACCCGGTAAAATCGTTTGTCTGGTATTTTAAACTTCTTGGCGAATGCCGCAACCAATGGCAGCAGCTTAGGTTCGTACTTGCTGTCGCGTATCAGCATCTTCATCGTGTTTGAAATTGATTGACCCACGAGCTTGCGACGCTTGACGTTCTCGGGCTTCTCTTCCAACTTGCCTTGCTCTTGTAGCAACTCAATCTGCTCTTCGGTTAGCTTGGCATGAGCCGGCAGCTTTGCGTTTGTGTACTTAGTTGCTGCGTCTTTCAGTGCCGTAACCTTCTCATCCACATCCGAAGTCTTGAACGAAAGCAATAGATCATTCTCGGCGCTAGCCACATCCGTCCAAAGCGCAGGGCTACCCGAGCTCTTTGTAGCACGATAGTAAAGAAGCATCAGGTTTACGGCTTCGGCATACACCGGTTCGCGGTTTAGTACGTAGCGGAACTCGTCCATAGATGGCAGAGTGCGCTCCAGGTGGAATAGTGTCATATACACGAGATCCGTGTTGTTGGACTCAAGAGACTTGCGGAGTGCCAGCTCGAATTCGCCCATGGACAACAATAATGGCACCTGGTCGGACGCATTTTCTTCCAGATCCAAGAACATTGTAGCTAGCCGCCGACGGTTTGCGCGCTCCGCACAGTTAGCAATGTCTGCGTACGACACCAGGGTCGCGTTCTTAAGTTTCTTGCGCACAAGTCCCACCAGCTCTTCATCCGGTACGTTGGATGATGTGGCCGCCTTTACCTTTTCACATGCCCAATGCACTAGCACTCGATCCGTCGGGATATTCAAATATTCGCAGATCTTGAGGGCTAAGAAATGGTGATGCATCGCCACAAGACGACTTACCACAACCTCCGCCGTCAGCCGATCAAATTGCGTCACAGTCAATGGGAAGCCAATGTCCTGCTGGCGCAGCGCATTCAGCGCGCGGATCTTGCGGCACATGTCGACAAACATCTCGGTGTCCATCATCGTGTTGCCACCTGCAGTTCCAGTACCTCCCGGAAGTGCCGAGGAAGCATCCATGGCCGAGTCTACAAAGCACTTGCCGTATGATGCAGCGCGCAGCAATGTTGTCTGCGACGCGTACTCAAACTCGCTGCCAGCAGCGTTCACACAATCCTTGATAGCGTCTTCCAATGCATTTTGACTCAGAATAAATCGAATATGTTCATCTGCTTTGGCATCACCCGAGTCAAAGGCGTCTAGAGCCTGATACAACATTGCTGCCGGAGCAGTAGACCCCACCCCCTTGATATTCTCGACACACGTCGGTACACGAAGTACGATATCATGTGAGGATGCAGTGTAAACTCGACAGCAGTCGACTTCTTGTGCCAAGACAATGCTCTCCGAGTACGGAAAACGTAGCCATGATCCATAAGGTCCTACCATGACTAATCCAGCACTTGGCCAGTACAATAACACTGAATCTTCTCCACACCAGCGCATACTTAATGGACTGGCCTTGCTCTGTGTATCAAAAGTAAGAATCTTCTTGTCCATCATCGTATTTAGTACTGTCAGGATCCCATCTTGCGAGAACAAAGCCATAAATAGACCATTCGGAGCAATAGCTACAGCTGAAATAGGAGCAGCAATTGAATCTTGCAACTTCATATCTTGAGCTCCGCCGTCTTTATTAACAATGACCAAGGATCGATTGCTTGTACCCAATAGAACATCAGGATAAATACTCTTCAAAAACTTGGGTTCCAGTACTGCCATGCACGTTGGTGGATTTGTCTCTGAGAGTCCACAATCTGGTAATAACGACACTTTAGGTCGGACAGAGTCAACCTCTAATACTTGAATAAGTGCCATTTTCTCGGTAAGAGCTACAAATCCTCCACCCCAAGCTTCAAATGTAGCCACTTTGTCCGTTGAACCTGGTGGTAAGAGTGCAAACCGCGTCTCTTCGTCTCCCTTCATGTTAAAAGCGACACAATTGCCACTCGTAAACACACAGAGAAGACGTAATTCATCCGTCCAAGTCATCCCCACAAGTGTCTCTTTTTTATCTTCAAAGGCTTTCCACTCCGTTGTCCCTAATAAGTGCCCACAGGCGTTAAAAAGTAGCAATTGACGGGTTAAAACACTATCGGATGCGACTTTTATCAGTTTTTTAGGATCACGGAGAAGCGCCACAGGGCCACCAAATGGCGCACAAGCTGATACATAATCACGAAGATCTTTCACTCCTTCTGAGGCCCAATTCATACCGTATACCGTCCATTTCTGGTACTGAACTTTGCCTAAAGTGTGCCATTCCGTCTCCATTTTAATGATTGAGCGGATCGGGGAATGTTTGTTAGGACATTGATGTGGTTCACACTAGAGTAGGATCACGGATGGAATGTACATCATATGACGTAAACCACATGAACATGGACACTTGTGGTCGAATGGCTACACTATCTTAGACATACTGTTATTATGGGCGTATCTATGTTAGACTTGACGCCATGTGCCATAATCTCGGAGATCCTGTGGTCCAAAGCTCATACGCATGGATTTACGGAGCGCCGGTTCTCGGTACAAGTCACTCGAGTCAGTATCAAGACCTGCCACGAGGTCCGTGTCACTATTTGATGAGAACATCAATAGAGCCGAAGATTCATTGAGTGTCTCCAATGGCCGAAGCGGACGAATTGGTCCATCCTCTTGAGCTTTTTCATCACCAATAAAAGAATCTTCTTCGAGCTCACCTTGTTCTTCCTTTACATCGCTTACTTCAAGCGGCTCGAGACTTGACCGTAGCATGCTCAGTGGGTACTCAGTCATGGTGGATGTCATACTGGAACCTTGCAAACTCGTACTGCACTCCAACGAGTTGTAACCACTACGTGCAATCATGTGGTATTGTTGCTCCTTGTCACGCACGTATCCCCACAATACGACAATGTACGTACCCATGAGCAACACAAGCACAGCAGCACTTTGTGTCGTTGTGCCCCGTTCAAGGATAAAGCCGCTCATGGCACCCTGATACAAGAGGAGACTCACACAGGTGGCGTGAGTGGCAGTACGAGCAATGCTGCCGCGTCCCTTGATGCGACGCCGCACATTCAACAGCGAGTACTTGTCCACGCTGTGTTGCATCACAAAGTAGAGCGTGCCCAATGGAAGAATCAAAGGCACGACAGTGCTAAACATGAGCACCACAGTCAGTGTACTGATTTGCATCGCCGACTGCGTGCCCGCGTAAAATTGGTCCGCCTCCACCGCCTGGACTTGCTCCCGACGCGTCAATGCACGCGGCTTTGCCCACGAGAATTTAACGTACTCAGTGGCACGCAGAAGGACAAGAGCAGTACCCAGAAAGCAGCGCTGGAGAACGTAGTCCACGTAAAAGATGCCGGAATTGTTTAGAAATAGCGTGCCGAGCATACCCAGCACCTCACCATCGTCCTCAAGGTACAGTAGAACGGCATCGATGGACATGAACGCCAGACTTGGTACGAAGATAGTGTTAAAAATCAGGTACACGGAAGCTGTGCGCAGGATCAATCTTTCCTTGGCTGAGTCCGTCGAGACAGGCTGAATGCGCCCAGCAATCTGCAGCACGTTCAGGAGCACTGCATTGATCATCACCAGGATCAGCGTGGGAATGTAGTTTGCCAGCAGTTTGGCCATGCGGGGGGATACCCGGTTCAGCAGATTACCGAGTTGTGCAACAAGGTCCGACAACGATTGAGCCGCGTGTGTTGAGTAAGATGTGCTACTGGTAATCGCCGATGTCACAGCAATAGGAGATGTGAACAGCAGAAGCACCACAAGGATGCATACATTCACCAACAGCACCACCACTGTGCGCTTCGCAAAGGGATACGACACACTCTGCCAGTCAATGTCATCCGGCTCTGGAGCTGCCTCCAGCTGCCATCGCGTCAGGCCCAGCTCACGCACATACCGCACGAGCCGAGACTGCGCGTGTTCCGGGAATCGGGCTAAGATGGACGTGATACTCTGATTTCGAACGCGGCGGACGAAGCGGGCACGGAGCCTTGCCGACTTGAAGACCACAAACGCGCGCCCAGCGCCCCTGTTATCATGCAAAATGCGAGACAAGCATGCCTCTTCCTTCTCTCGAATCTTGTCAATGTGGCGTATCACTTGCTCCTCTTGTTCCTCCATCGAAACAGGCTTGAAGCACCACTTGAAGCAGCAAAACAAATTCTTTAACATCAAATGCAGTGATGGAAGCATCATACCACCAGGCAGTATGCGGAGCGACCATGACGGCTTCTCGTCGCTAAGCTCACGCTCGTGCAATATCTTCATGCGTGCCAGTTCCGTTTCTTCTTTACGTCGACGAGCTTGCAGTCCGTGAAATTCAGCTAAATTAAACACGACGCTCACATCTTTTACGTAACCAGGAAAAACCTCATCAAGTAGACGAAGCATCCGTTGCTCACGAAGGGTCTTGGGGACTCCACGATTCACAAAGAGCGACCTGTTGCTAAGTGCAGAGGGTTGCATTCCAATGAGATGTGTGCGCTCAGATGTCTTTGCCTCCTGCTCTTTAACTGCAGCTACATCCTTTTCTTGAATGAGCAGCGGTTGCTTCTCTGCGTCCTCAAGTTCCTTAGTCTCAGCCATCGAGACACCGTCTTCGGGCACAGCAGCTTCCTCTTTTATACCAGTCATCTTGTCTCCTTCTCCCATCTTGTCTCCTTCTCCAGCCAATTGACCCGCTGAAGTCCCACTAGTCCCATTGGACATGATAGAAGACGAGCGTAGTATCACACTCTCACCAGACTTATGCTCTCGTCTCGAACTAGGCGTCGGGATCGTTGCCAACGCACTTAAATGTCGATAGTAGATCATGAACACAAGTGTCGTCAGGTAACACGTTACAACCGGTACCCAAAGATATGGTGACTCTCGCGGCATGACTCGGATCGTAGCATGAGCAAATGACCACCACTTGTTGTCGACAATAATGTCACTGTCACTAGCAACAGTACCAGCAGTAGCTTCTGCTCCCATCGCATAAAGATCTGTAGCTATAGCAGCTCGTCCGTCTGCGAGTCCTGCAATATTCTTGACTGCTGTCTCCGCAGCTGCTTCCATCTGCTGCAACGCATCGGCTCCAATCATGAGGTAAAGCGGTAGTAGCACCATCATTGCAAAGACACTAAGCGTCCCAAGGAATCGTGCCGTATACTGTTGATACAGCAGATAAAACGTGCCTTCTGGGCCAAGGCACAACTCCACGTCCGTGTCTCTTATAGGAGTACGCCATAAAAGGTCACTCCATTTCTTAAGTGTAAATTGAGCCGCTTCCTGCGCTTTAACGGACAAAATAGAGCTTGAACCAAAGCGAAAGAGACTGAAGCGAGTACTTCGTGCCCCTGCCTGGAAAATTGCTAATGCTACGAGAAACATGACGCCATTAAAGCCCAATACAAAACCCATACCCTGCCATCCCATGGCTGCATCCTTTGCAACAGTTGCATTGTAATCTACGTGCCAAATATTGTTTGATGGCGCGTCTGGTGGCGTGTCCTGCATGACACTACAGTACCCGACTAATTGGAGACGAGGAAGATTAGATTATGGAGGGAGAGTTAGCGGTAGACCTGATTCGGTCGATACATACAAAAATGCTGTCAATCTGGTTAGACAGGTACTGTGATACAACATATGACATAAGGATGACCAGCAAAAGCGTAACTATATGGCAAAGACGTTAGCGTTGTATTTCAAGCAATTTTACTTCCCTGTTGCTGTCTATCTTGGCTTTTTTCTTCTCTCTTCTTCCTTACAACACCTTCTTGTTTAAAGCACGCGACGTCTGGTGGATGACTTGGTCGAAAATACCAATGACGGTAAAGACACCGCCGATGATAGCGCAAGCCGACGTGACAAAATGGTAGAACGGCACCGTGTCCTCCGAAATACGCACAGACATCGGCGACAAGTCGTAACGGAACATGATGGACGGCAAGTCCTCTGTCTCCAGGTACTCGTTCGAGTGCGCCGTGTACTTGTACACGTTGACCTCTGATCCATCACTCTGCACGTACGAGTTTGTCACTACTTTGATATAGTGTACGTACGTGTGGTTCTTGTAGAACGATGTAAACTCCTCATTGTCCAATCGGTGCGTGTACAGCTGTGTCTGTGCTTCGCGCGGCAACTTTGCCATCTCACCAGGTACCAAGTGTTCGCCAAACCACAGCTCGTTTACTGTGTGCGACGCATTTACCAACGACGAGTCCATCGAGTATGCTGGGTTAGCCAAATGCACGTGAAAGTTGCCAGGCACGCGCTTGACATACAGGTGACCGTACAGACGACATCCCTCTGGGCCGACAGCTGAGCGAGCAATTGCATGCCCCTGCTCATGTGCATTCTTCTTGTCCTGCTCAAAGAGCTCCTTCTTGCGGGCTTCTACAGCATCCACCTTACCATCCATAAGCTGTTTAAACTTGCCCACAAAAGCTTCCACTGTTCGATCTCCAAAGTACATCTCCACAGGTGACAAATCGCCGTCCTTGTAGAATAAAATACTCGGATATGCACGGATAAACTGCGTCATGCAGAGCTGCGGGTGGGCCTGGCAATCGACCGATGCAACACGCAGTTGCTGGCCATAGTGTAGTGATGGCAGTGTCTTGGCTACACGAGTCCACACTGGCTCCATCCTTCTACACCACACACACCATGGGGCGAAAAAGTCTACCGCCACATAGTGATGTTGCTTCAGGAAAGGCTCAAAAGTATCTTCGTCCAGAATAGTCACGGTAGCGTCTGATTCAGGCAATTCACCGTACTCAGCGTCATCAGCGAATCGTGGCTTAATCTGATTCTCCTGAGCAAGGCCAACACTGCGGCCCTTTTGGTCCAATCGAATCTTAAAGATATTGGACGTCATGTTGTGTTTCCGTGTACCCGTCATATCCGATACGTCCACCGAAGCAAATTCACAAGGTAAATCCGGTACCGTAATGTTAAAGTTAATACGCATTGTCTGATCCAGTCCTTCGTCCATGACAATGTCGTACTTGTAATCTACAGTGAGGTAGCTATTGAACTCGAGAATAAAGAGCACAAACATGATGAAACAGCCAGCAATGGATAAACTGACGCCTGGTAACGTGCTCACGGTCAAGTCCTATACCAATATGAACATATATGTACCTAAATGTTAGAAACATTTCATACAACAAATACAATAAGTACTGGAAAATCACACCTCGGGGATCTTCTTGTAGAAGTCCCACTTCTTTAACACGTCAATGGCGCCCATAGCGACGTTATTAACACAATCAAATAGACTGAATGGATAGACAAGACGAGCTGTGGTCTGGTCAAGTCACGTCCAATGGAGAGATTAAGATGTGAGTCTTACGTGGCGTGCCAAGGGTGGGCTGGCTATATCAGATTTGACAGGGACTTATTTGTGCACACATGGATACATCCTAATCAATCGTATATAATGAGGTGATATACGGTACGTTTTTGTCAGCTTGAAGATGTCGGCCGTCGCCACAATCACTCTGCAATACAAAACTCCCTCTTCTTCTTCTTCCCCCTCTTGTCTCCATGGGCTTTTGCGGCGAGTGTGGCTCGTATCTGGCTCCGGATTTACAAACGTCCTTCTGTCCTAACTGCAGTACGTTTTCCTGTCTTTAATGATTTCAAAATTGTTCTCTAACTCGATGTAAAACCTGATTAAACGAATGTGACATTATTCCTTCAGATGAAGCGATTCCTGGCGCTGCTCCGGCCCCCATACGTCATGTGACGTTCGCATCGACAGAGGACGTGGAAAGTGCGCGTCAGGCACGTGAACTGGCCGAGCGACGCGTTCAGGAAGCCAAGAATTACGCCAATACCAGTCAAAAGGAGGCGTCCAATGCTATGACGCAGTACGAGGCGCAACAGCGGGCTCAAGTGGAGGCCCAAGCAGCTCGTGACAATGAGATGCGTGCTTTGTCAGCAGAGAATGAGAGGCGAGCCATTGATGCGCAGCGGGATGAAGCGACGCGACGTCGTGAGGAAGCGGAGCGTCAAGCTCAAGAAGCACGGGATCGAGCAGAAGCCATGAGACTGTCGGCTCAGAACGCAATCTCGGACTATGAAGCGCAGCAACGAGCGGCTGTGGAGCGTGAAAACGCACGTATACAACAGGATCTGGAGTCGCAGAGACAGCAGCATCTACAGGTGGCACAGGCGGCTCGTGAACGACGAGAAAATGCCGAACGAATGGCCAAGGAGAAGCTCGCGAGGGCAGAAAAATTGCGTGCGGAAGCGCAGGCTGCACAGGAAGAATTGAAGAAACAAGAAGCGAAACGTGCGGCAAAAGAGAAACAGAAAGTAGAAGCTAGAAGATTGAGAGAAGAGCTGGCACGACGGGAAGCAAACCGACGTCAGGCAGAGGAAGAAGCACGGAAGGCATTTGAAGCGAAGCGACAAGAGGAGCAAATTCGACAGGAAGCTAAAAGACAGGAGGATCAGCTACGTCAAGAAGCTATGCGACTATCGACACTGTCTGTCTCTGCTAGTGCTTCTGCCCCTGCAGCGTCCAGCTCATGTGTGAGCTGCCGTGCAGCGCTAAAGCCAGCGCAGAAGTTCTGTTTACAGTGTGGAACTAAAGTGGCTGCCGCTGGTTTTGCATCCAGCAATAGCTTCACATCGCCGGCCTCATCTACTTCCAACAGCAGCTTTTTTCCAGTTCCGCTACCGCGTACGAATTCATCTGCATCCAACTCATCTACGTCGTCTTCACTTCCTGGTAATGAGCACAGCTGTTCGTCGTGCCATTTCACGCTCAAACCGACACAGAAATTCTGCCCAAAGTGCGGCACGAAGGTGGTTGCAACTGCTTCACCTCCCGTTCCAGTGACAGCCTCATTACCTGTGTCATCTACTAGCTCGGCAGCCTCAAGTACTTGCACAAAGTGCAGCCAGTATCTGAAACCGACCCAGAAATTTTGTCTGCATTGTGGAACGAAAGTGATCGCAACTACGACACCTGCTACCCCATGTCCGAGTCTCTCATCGTCGTTATCATCAGTGTCGTCGTATACTTCCGTACCGCTGTCGTCCCCAATCCATACGTCGGAATCTTGGTCAGCGTCCTCCTCCCAGCTCAACACTAAAAATTGTCCGACTTGCAGCAAGGAATGTAAGTCTACGGCCAAATTTTGCATGGGCTGTGGCTTTAACTTCGCCAAGCGCGACGAAGAAGAAGTTGCACGTAACATGGAGATTGCACGTCTGCGTCAACAACGAATTCGAGACCAAGAGCAGCAGCAGCGTAACCAGGCCTCGCTTATAGCCAACCAGGCGGCACAAGCTCACCAGCCATCATGGTAAATTGACTGCACCTGATAGCTTGTCCTTGTAGAGAAACAAGTAAAACCAGCAGTATACCGGTATTTCTGAAAAGTAACATGACAAGTTGTGAAACGACATTCTGATTCGAAAAAAGAAGCTATCGTTACCGAAAACAGCAGCAGAATGATTGTTCCTACCTAAACCATGTGCAATACACAAATCCTTGTAGAGAAACACCATACGGACAAGTAAAACCAGCAGTATACCGGTATTTCTGAAAAGTAACATGACAAGTTGTGAAACGACATTCTGATTCGAAAAAAGAAGCTATCGTTACCGAAAACAGCAGCAGAATGATTGTTCCTACCTAAACCATGTGCAATACACAAATTGTGTCGTGGTGGCCATTCGTCGGGATCATCGAAGTATGTCACACACGTTCCTGCGTTCTCGCCACCTGCTGCGGTCACTAGCGGCCCCGACGGCTTTTCTCGCCGTGTCATCTGCTCGGTTAGAATCTACAGAATCTACAGAACCTGAAGCAAATGCGTCGCCTGCTGTGGACTTTATTGGCGTCTTTGTAGAGAAAGAGTCGGCTGCACGATTGCGCCAGCAATATCCGAGCAAGTTTAAAGGCGAAGATAACGAGCCATTGGTGGTTGTACTGCAATTTCAGCCCACGTTTCAGGAACAGGAGGCGTTTGCTCCTATTTTAGGCCTTTCAGCTAGTCTGCACGTCCAGGGACTGGCTGAGGATGACCATATTCAGACGGTAATGATACTTTAAACCGGTTGTAGGCTTGTTGAACGTTGGATTAGTCGTTTTTAACCTAACGGATGCGTTGTTTAAGGTGTTGGTAGCTGTCACGACGGAGACGGGTGAGTCACTCGAGTATGAAGGTGCAGCAGAGCCCGCACATTTGACGCTATCGACGTCAGCTGGAGGACTCAGTACTGGTTACTCCAGCGTACTGCTGGAGCGTCTACGTGCCAGCGACAAGCTCCGCTACCTGCTAGACGACGAGGAGACGACACCACAATGGACGGGCGAGCTGCCGGCCTTCGATTCGAAACATCTGCCGCTGTTCAGCCCTTTTCCAGCCGTGAAGGCCACAGTTACCAAGCTGGAGTCGAAGCAGAGCAAGGAGCTGGCACTGCAGGGCACTGTGTGTCTATCTTCTCGCTTTGACTCAGCTACTAGGGAGTGCACGGCACCGAAGGCAGAGTGCGGCTTTTGCAAGTTCATGAAGGCAGGTCCATGCGGCAAAGAGTTCACGGCCTGGGAGGCCTGTCTGGATCATTGTAAAAAGAGCGGGGAAGATTTTATTGAACAGTGCGGACCTCAGACCTTGAGACTCCGGGACTGTGTCGATGCTAACCCGGAGTACTACCACGTGCTGCACGACAGCCCTGAGGAAGAGGACAAGGAAAAGGACGTTGAGGAGATAAAGTCTGAGACGAAAGACAAGAAGTGAGCTGCTAGCGTTTTGTTACTTGATAAGGCAACGAGGTTTTCTAGCTTTTCTTCTACGCGCGCGTAGAATAGCTAGACTAGCATTGAGGTTACAGAGCCAAAGCTCTATGATCAAATACAGACCGGAAGTGCGCCATTTTTTCTTATGATACCGATACGTCGTATTCCTTGGCGACATTTCGTCTTTAGCAACGAGTCACACGGACAATGGTATGATCTTCTATAATGAATACATGCTTGTGCTTTAGTAGCGGTGAAATCGCGTAGATTTTACAGAGGAAAACTATGAGCATGTACTGTATAGGATCAACCCACAATAGCACCAAAAACCTCTTGCAATTTCCTGATAATGTGTGCTTTACATTAACTGACCGTGGAACTCGTGAATTTTGTTTAGTAATACATAAATCCCCAAACCCTATTACGGCTGCATGTGCCCTTCCATTGCTGACGCAATCATGCGCGAGTGGCGAAAAATCCACAAGCGCTTTGGCCTGTCCCATGCTCGACGTTGAAGTGTAAAGCGACTTAATGAGTAGAAGTGCGGTTGTTCTTGGGAAAGGGGTACATGGTCTGTTTTTTACCTCCAATTGCACTATTGCGTCGGGGTTTGTCATAATAAGTGTTCTCTCCTTCCTGTCTTCTTCTGGTTCACAACCTGTCAAGACTTGGCAACGTTCTTCATACATAAGATACTAAAGTTAAACACCTCATCCATGCCCCCAAGTCAAGACTCTGATATGACGACGTGCAGCTTTACCACCAGCAGCGTCAGCACTTGCATCGCTGATGATCATAATCACAGCATCTACGCACGCGCGTGGCGATTCGTGCAGCGTCGACTGCATTTGCGACAGAGATCGTGCTCGTGTCCTGTAGCCATGGAGACGACAAATACAGTAGAACACCCGCGCTTACCAACCAGTAACTGGCAACGGGTCCACATGTTAAAGGACGAGAAGTGTCACGAGTACATCACGGACACAGCAGAGTGGACATCTACGGACGTCCGAGCACCGCCAAGATTTTGGACACATGCGGAGCGCAAGGCCGCGCAGATCACGTGCTACAACTGTGGGCGGCTCTTTTTCCGACAACTGTCTGTTGCGCCGGACGCGAGCGCATTCTGCGGTCGCGACTGCCAAAGCACTTTTGAGTACCGTCGTGATCTGCAAGATGTCGTGAACGAGTGCGAACGCCACTTCCAAGCCACAGTCAACTGGACACGGAGCAGTGAGCTGTAGCAGGCAACACCACACCAGTTGATAGCGTATGATGAACAGAGTATTTATTCAGTGTCGGCAGATACTAGGAGGTAAAGTGCTGCGAGAATAGCAGTAGACATACAAGCGCGACACTTGGTGATAGCGACAATGCGCTCTCTTGTGCAAACTCCTCCAGTCGACAACAAAACCTCATCGGATCACACCGTCCGTCGATGACTCGAAAAACAGGCGGTCGTCCTGTAGCGAGATGGACGTGGGCTTGTGCAGCTGCAACGGCCCAATCTTATCCTGCTCCAGGTCGTCACACGTCGTGAAGCAGTGCGCGATGGAAATGAGCTCTGCATCAAAACTCTGGCAGACAATCCGCGCATGCACATTGCCGCCGATACCAGCAAGAGCGCGGCCCTTGAGCACGCCTAGCACGACCACGTCCTCATCTGCCATCACCTCGGCGCCAGAGCTTACATTACCCAGTACCATGAGCGACCTGTTCTGGGCGAAAATCTGCTGTCCCGAGCGCACCGAATGAGTCACCACCATCGGCGGAAGCGTCTCTGCTGCCGTCTGGATAGAGACGGATTTATCGTCTTCTACAAAAGCCGTTGCTGAATTAGAAGTGATAGAAACCTCGTTCTGCTCCATGAGTTCTTCCTCCACTGCAGCTATTCCAGCCTTCTGCTGCTCCAGATGCAGCCTTGTGCCAATAAAGTAAGGCAGATCCAGACCAGCAGCAACTTTCTTGACGTCTTCACTGGCATTAGAGATGCCCACAGGAACATACCCAGATTCCTATAAAACAAGACACACAAAATAGCACAATTCAGCACACTTGAATTCGTCACATCCTTGAAGGTCACCATTAGAAATCTCACCTGTAGTTGTAAAATCTGATTTCTCAATTCATGTCTTTTAATTGACTGTGAGTGTGGCGAGCCTTCAACAAAGTATACATTACAATTAAGGAAAATTAATTAGAACGAAGAAAAAGGTACTCTACGTCAACATGAACCACCCAAAAATCAAAATTGACCCAAATTTTGCAGCAAATTTAGGTAAAAGACAGTTGCAAGTTAAGGGTATTTTTAACGAAAAACCCACCGTTACTAGAAACTTGGTGCAAGTCCAAGACCACTGGCGTGGGTCTATTAGTAGCTCTAGCCTGGAAGAATTGCTGTAAGTCCTTGACGTCTTTGTCGTTTACTTTAGGCAGTGTCAACGTGGGCAAAAGATACGACCGACCGTGCAAATCGAGCAACTTGGACGCTGAGGGTTTTACTGTAGAAACCCGTCGGCCATTCGAGACTTCTTCCAATCGTCTCAGAGCTTGTTGTGAAAAAGCTCTTGGCCGCTGCATGTGCATATACTGTAGAAACGTAATGGTTTATTGTTGAAATGATAGGGTGGTATACGTCAGAATACTTATTTAGGCGTATACTCGTAGATAAAGGTATTATTGACAAGTTATACTGTAAGTATTGCTAGTAGATATACCAAAATACTTGCTTAGCGTGGTACTGTCTTAGCTAATAATTTGTATTAACTGATAGATACCTCTCGTCTTAAGGGTACCCAGTTACATAAAATCGTGAAAGAAAGGTGTAATTCACATATGTGTTCTGTTCAAGTACGATTATGTAATTTGAGAAAAGTATACTGCGATAGGTACTATGATGGGTAAGTATACGCTAAGACAGGTTTTGTATAGACGGCTTCTTCAAATCGTATTTCAGTATGTCGCCACAAACTATGGAGCTATCGTCCAAGACTGACGCTGTCACTACTGAGTCTGCACAGCTTTTGACCAATGCACACCCGACACCGACCATCCCATCGTCAACTGAACTTGATGTCAAGCCCATAGACCCCTCTGTCACCTTTAGCGGATCTCTGGAAGCGATGCAATATGTCGTCGTCCCAGCCACACAGCTGGACGTCTCTGTTCCAGCTTCTGAGGCTACAAGGGCATCTGCAGAGTTGACGAGGAAAGGAAAGGGCGTTGGGAAGCGGTTGACAGATCGGCAACGTGTAGAGATTTTGAATCTGATGGAGAAAAGCAGCGGCAGTTTGTCAAACGCCGAGATCGCGAGACGCTACGGCATCACGCGCGCGGCCATTCAGAAGCTCAAGCAGAAAGGTGCAGAGGTGCGCGCTCGTTACCGGTACGGTAGTGCTGAGACTAGGGACGGACGAAAGCGAGGGGGCCACGTTTTGAGTGTGCCATTCGAACGAGAGTTGTTTGAGTGGGTGCGAGGGCTCAAGGCGCGGAAGGTGCCGGTTCCACCATCTCTTGTCAAGGAGAAGGCCAAGTTATTGGTGCCCAAGTATGGGCTGGGAAACTTTCAAGCATCGAATGGATGGTACTATAACTTTTGCAAGCGATTCAATTTGTCTACGGGCGTGTTGGTGGAGGAAAAGCCACCTGTACTTACACCTGCAGATGTAGCAACGACAAATGCCGATGATACAAGCTTGGACACAGACCAATCGCAGCTCCAGCAAATGACAATCGATACTCTGGAGCAGCAAACGTACGAGCAGCAATTGCAACAGTACCAGCAGCAAATTGCTGCAATTTCTGCCGCGACTCTGCAGGAACAGCAACAACAAGTGCAGGTACAAGAGCAGGAACAGAAAAGTGCCATCTTGGGAAACCAATCCAAAAGTGATCGAATGATAGAGCTTCTCGAGCAGCAAAACACCATTCTCGAGCGCCAGAACAGTATGATTGAAGATCAAGCCAAGACCATCGAAAAGCTTTTTGAAGTGGTGACTAAGGGCGGCACGGCACTATAGGTCGCCTGATGCTTGATGGAGCGCGAATATACGTAGTGAACGATGCACTTCTTGCTCTCTCTCTCGAGAAAACGTCAGATTTCGTGACACCGAAATCGAATTGAAACCCGAGGGCAATGGAACAGTAATGTTCGAAAACTCACTGAATACTCCTCCATCTTGCTTTCGTGAGTCTGGTTCTGGCCGTTTGATACAGGCGCACTTGCCAAGCCTCCGTTTTCGAAAGCTATGTAGGGCTTTGCAGCTCGCGTCACAGCTCCATCAATCTCGAAAGAGACTTCCACCTGGATGCCACTCTTGCTCGTGGTGTCGTAGTGTGTCTTTCGATGCCCTCGTCGATTAATTGAATGCTGCGGAGGAAGAACCTGTGCTGTCGAACAACTAGCAACTCACGCTAGAATCACTGGGTGTCACGGTGGTCGAAGCAAGTTTAGTCTATTGTGCTAAAAACTGCTCGATCCACTTCATCACGGACGTCATTATGATCAGGCCCTTCTTATCGTTGCAAAAGTCTTCGTCGGTTGACTGGTAAGAAATCACGTTTTCGTTTGGCGGGTTTAACAAATACAAGAGGAGAATACAAAAGTATCTTATAATTGTTATGCTCCAATGTTCGGCCTCCCGATTGCAAGCGAAAAAGTAGTTAATTTGGTCCCTATATATTTTATAAAAAACGAAACGTTTTTAGTTCTTTTTCGTATGTCCAATGAGATGTTTTAATTTGACATTCTGACCAATCAGATTCTAATATAGTAAAATGGTTGCTGGTTACCAAAAAGGTGATTGATAAACAACGCCTCCCAAATCTTGGCGCGTTATTTTCGTCTGTCACTCACTACAGTATACTGTACAATAAACATGACCACGGTACCACCAGCTCCATTACCAATGGCACCTGTGGACGTGACATCCGACAGCACGCCTACTTGCTTATCTTGGAAGCAACAACGTCCCAAAAAACAATACAAACAGAAACAAAAGAAAGAAAATGGATCACAGCCACTTGGCAATAACAAATCAAAGCGTCGTTGTCACAACCTTAAGCAGCCGTTGACTAAGGACATGCCGCGTCTGTTGTCCATGCTACTAAAGGAGCCCAAGGTGGCGTTATTGCATCGTGTGGTGAAGAATGTAGGGCCTAAATTGTCCTGGCAGCTGCTGCGTGAGACACTGCGGCTGGAGAAAGACGGTGGACAATCGGTTAATGCTGAGGCCAGTGGCAAACCCGAGCTTTTTTTTGTGGTAGACGAGGTTTCACACGAGTACAAGCCACGACGTCGTACCTCGGGTGGTGTGTTTTTCACGTTATTGAAGGAAAAGGTGTCAAAAGAGGTGTATCGTACAATCTATGAGGTAGAGGACAGGAAGAAGAAAGATGCGAAGAAGCGAGCTCGTAGTCGACAACGCCAGAAGATGGACAAGACGTTGGCTAAACTGGGCTTTGATGACTTGACACTTGTGTCGGAAGACAAAGACTTTACAAAGGCATGTGGCAACAAGATCGAAGCTCCAGTAGCTTTTAGCGGTGAAGCTGTGGATGTGATTGTTGAAGACGGAGAGGTAGCAGAAGACATGCAGATCACTTAAGAGGAGTACTGGGTGGTTTTGATAATTACGTAGATGAATAAGGTACTCCATGCTGCTCGCTCACCGAAGCACGGTAAACAACGTCAGCAGTAGCGACTTCATCAAATGAGCACATTTTGAAACCTTTCGTCGAGGTAACGTGACTTGTATTCATTATGGTCGACATATTGATCGTCGGATGGCCTTATTTAAGTCGGTTTTGTGCACCGGTTAAAAACTGCAGGGCACACAGTTGCACTTTCTTTTCTGCAAGGTAGACGCACTAAATAGCCCCCCTCTTCTGTGTAATTTTACAAGTTGAACTTGAGCATGGAAAACATGTCGCAGGTAGGATCAAGTGAGACGGTGCTGGAGACACCATTCTTTTTTTCTCACTTGGCTTCACTATAGTGAAGTCTCATTTTGCAGTACGAAAAACGTACTTAACAGGAATCGACCAATGCTGGACATGACGAGCAACCTCATGCTAAGCGACATCATGGAACTGGAAAACTTGAAGCAGATGGTGGAGTACAAGATCACTACATCCATAGACGCGATGTTTTCGTCTTCAATCGTAACGCCGTGGCCACCTTTTGCAACAAAACAAAAAGGACGCAATCATTTAGAGACAGCTAAAACCAATAAGTTTAAAGACACGGAAGCCAAAGTTCGATTACGTATTTATGAACGACGGAGTCGTCAGAAACGACACGTGAGCTAAATGATCTTTTCGTGTGACGTTTTTCTGTACATTTTTGTATCGTCATGGTCTTTTTTCTGACTATTTCTGTTTACTATAAATCGTAGAACACAATGCTGACAATGAAAACAACCGTAGCGGTCTTGGAAACTCACCTAAAGAAATTGTGTCAAGGTCAACAGAATGCCACAAATTCACTCATTTATATGATTTCAGAACTTACGATGGAAGCGACGTCCCTTGCCAATCACAATTACAATTTACGTAAAGTATTGGATGACCATCACTTTTTTCACTTGACGTTGCAGCTCGAGTACAATTGTGTACGTTGCTACAAGTGTCTTTTGTCTACTTGGTTGGCTTTCTCTGACTAAAGACTTAATGGAAGAATGTCCTGACTTTTGTTTCTTCTTCGATATGCAGCGAGAGACGACGACTGACTCGGTAGTTGAAGAGTTGTTCGATCTACAAATGCCATGCTCGTGGCGTCCAATCGAGGAGACAACATGTCTTCGTATCATGCGGGACTCGTTCCTGGAGATCGTGGCTTTTTCCAATAGTGACGACTTTGTTTCAAGCGGTCTAGAGATTTGTGGGTGGCGTGAAAAGCGCAAACTCGTGAATAACAATGTCAACTTTATGTTTCACAAAAGATTCGCCAAGGACTGCAGTGAGGATTTGGCTACCCGCAGCTGGAAAATGCGTGCTGTTCAGGACCAAGTGACGCGCTATTTTGGTCATAGCCTTGCGGTCAAGGTCGAGGTGCTCCAACGCTTTCAAAACGACGTAGTGGTTGTACGCCGTAAGATCAAGCACACGGTGGACGGGTGGGTGCATCACACCATTTATTTGCTGTTCCGCACCACGACGCCGGACGGACATCTCGTGTGTATTCGGGATATGAACCCCACTGACACAGACGACCTGCACCTCATGTCAGGATCGGTCTCCGAGTGCGTCATCTGGTCGAAGGCCTTCATCTGGTGGAAGTTTACCAAATTACCAGAAGCGGAAGGCCAGCGGATGGGTGGCTTTGAAGTTGAGTATGGAGGGTCACTCGGGTCTGCTACACAGGCTGACGCAGCATATTGGTTACGTGAGGTGCTGGTACTGGCACTGCGGTGGGAGAACTTGGTCGTTGGACCATTGATCACGCTGGGCTAAGGCTAAGAAGATATTGATGGGACGAGTGCAGGAAGCCAACGGGAGGATTATCGCAGACTGACTGGTCCCAAGTCAAGGTTAGACGCAGGCGTTTGATATTTAATAGTCGAGAAGAGCTGTACATTGTAGAAATTCCTTGTTCGTCAGTTGGGTTTGTATGGAGGTGCCTTCGAAAGCAAAGCCGCGCTGGACAGGTCGTGACTCGATTTGCCTAGGCCTTGCAGTCTTCGTGGTCATCAATGTGATAATGTGCCTCTGGGTAGCGGCGATTTCAATGTCAACGGCGCGACGCCAAGCTACCTCAGTCTTCTTTGAATTGGAGAAAGCTTCAGTCATCGAGTTCAATCTCCGCCTGCAAACGAAAATGAGTTCCATGCCGGTCAATGTGACCGGGAGATTACAACCTCGTCACTCCGAGTGCTCACGCAGACTTCATTTCGATGGACGGATGATAGTGACGACTTCAAATACAAGCGAGATGTTCGTACTGATGAACCACCGAGGATATCGCCGTCAACTTAATGCAAGCGACGTGAATGCAACTTGTTTAACGACTCAGGACATTCCACCGCTTCACACATTAGCCGACACCGTCTACAGTGCATTTCGACCATTAGTCTACGATGCGTTCAAAGTCGATTGCAAACCGCTGCAGGTCACATTCTACGACATGCCGTTCGTCGTGTGTGCGGAAGATTGGCTTCGGGCAAGGTTGGCTGCCAAGAACTTGACCCATTCCACGAAAAATAATCAACAGACTAGCCACGACCCCGTGTTGATCATTCATGGCAAGAAGTCCGAGCTAGAGCTCACCGTCTTGTCCAACAGCATCCCGTTTGATGCCGAGCAACCTTTTAAACATTTGGATTACTGCGAGTATCTTGACGCACCGATGACTTCAGGCGAGTCCTGCGTAGTCCAAACAATACCAGGTCCCGACGTATGAGACGTGTAGAGATGATAATGCAAGGGATGTAGTGAAAAGTAGGGATCGTGCTTGTCCTCGATGTCTGCCATTTGACAGACCCTCCTCTATAGCGATAGGTTTCACGATGAGACACTTAACCACTTTGAACTACAAGTCATTTGCGTTGCCGAGGTGTTCGACAATTTGTCTTGTTTGGGAAGCTGCGCTGATGTCGACCGTTGTTTGCCGCCTCCTTTCTCTTCTAACCACATAAAGCTTTGGTGTTCACACTTGTCAAAAATGGATGGCGAAGAGCAGCAAAAGCGCCTGGTGCACTTGAGCACGGTGTCTCTTGACTCAACTTACGATCAAGATGAATCAACAGAAATTCTGAAGCGACCGATTCGCAGCCGATGCGTTTGGACACCATTTATGGTTCTAGCTGGTTTGATCTTGGTCGCCGTTGGGCTGGTGCTCGCGCTGGATCGTGGAAACACTGATCACGAAGGAGTTGTGGTGGATTCCTCAGATGAAGATCCGAATTTGACAGCATATTCATCGTTGACAAGTGGTGAAGGTCTCAGTGCTCCTGAAAAGAAGTTGGTTGAGTGGCTGAACCAGGCGCATAATGCAAGTGAACTCTACGTCATAGGTGGCAGCAATAACATGAGTGTTACCGGTGTCCTCTTTCCACGCCATGGTGGCGACACATCGTTGCCTTTCAATGCCATGGTGGCAATAGATTCCATCGGACCCCTTCCACGCCGACAATACGTAGCTCTGGCAAACGGACGAGGGTTCGAATGGGTCGTGACCTCGCTGGGTGCTGGAGATATCATCATCACCAACGATTGCTTGACTAAGAGCGACAGTGTGGTATTCGATGAGCTTGACTCGATTGTGTCGACGGCAAACTGGACATCGTCTGAGATTGATAACGAGGATGAAGTGAACGTCATTTTGGATGAAGTAACCTACACGGTGTCAAAGGAAGAAGATGATTATTTCTTGAGTGAGGAGGTGGTCGATCAATGCTGGATGATTGAAAGCGAGGACGAGGAGTTCGAATTGCGCATTTGCGCCTCAGTGGCTGGTGAGCAGCTTCCGCCAACGACGTTTGAAGATTTGTTCAATGCCACTAGTGAATGCCCTCAACTTGCACCAATGGCAACACGTACGACGCTTTCTGTTCCTTTACCGTTGCGTAAATGGTATGCTAGCTACCAAGCGTAGTGAAAGACATCTTCTAATACGATATCTTCGGGTTCAATGACGTCTTGAACGAGTTCTTGGTGTATTGTAAGAAGACCTTGTTCTAACGCTTGGAGAATAAATCTAAGAAACCACGAGTTGGAGCTGATCAATGATGGAATCAATGCCCAATATCTACTTTATGTTCCATAGCCCAGATATTAGTTGCTAGCAGTATCTCCCAGCTTCAGGCAGTGTTTCAAGCCAACGAAGCAGTTCAAAGTGGTTGTGCTCGCGAGCCTCACCACTAACTGCCTCAAATCCAAAGCGTCTACGATCGTGGTTATATAGCCACTGAAGTAGTTCTAAATCTCCTCTTGTCGCCGCCTCTACTGTCTTAGGAAGAAGAGAACGAAGACGATTGTTCTCTTTCAAAAATTGTAGTACTTGCACTGAACGTGATTCACCCGCCAAAGCCGTGCAATATTCGCTACGGTTCATGAATAGATATCTCACTACGCTACAGTGTCCATTGCGCGCAGCATTATCCATTGCCGCTGTCGTACAGCCTTCCTTCCGGTTTTGATGAAGAAACTCCACGATATCTAGGTGACCGTTAGCAGCAGCACGATCCATCGCAGCCACTGTGCACTGTACTCTTTCAGCATTTTCGTGCATCCAGCGCACGACAGCCAAATATCCACCTGCTGCGGCATCGTCCATTGCGTGGGTTGTGAAGCGATAACCTTGATGATGCAGCCACATAATGAACTGCAGATCACCGAGACTTGCAGCACCATCCACGCGAATACGATGACGTTGGTGCGATAGAGACTCAAATGTGTTTTCCATCCACTCAATAATTGCTTTGTGGCCACCAGTAGCAGCTCCACGAACGACATGTGCTCGACGACAATGCACCGAGTAGTTATTAGCATGCAGCCATTGCAACACACCTAGATATCCCTCCCTGGCTACAGTGTACAATTGATATGTATGAATTTCAAAGCGAAAGCGCCGATCAAAAACAGCAGCTTCCACTGATGCTCGATCATGAAGCCATTGCAAAATCTGACACTGTCCATACATGACTGCAGCAGCCAATGCTGCCTGCATCCACGACGTATAAGCCACCACCACCGTTTCCATCACATATTGCACAACGTGCAAGTGTCCTCCTGCAATCGCATTTTCCAGTGTCCTGAACGTTTTGATCTCGTAATATCGTGAATTATTAAGCCATTGGACGACTTTCAAATGTCCGTGTAAAGCCGCTTTTTCCAGCCCTCGTCGAGTACATCGGTTGCCCAATACACGGTCTAGAAATTCCACCACTTTCATCTGATTCTGTGCTAATGCAGTATCCATGACATTCCATCCAAAAGCATACGGACCTTTCATGTCGCAATACCATTGAACCAAATCCAATCGACCATTGGCTGCTGCATGAGCTATTGCATCTTGACTATCCACTGCTGCATCATCGACCATTTTAGTACTAAATTCAGTATGAAGATAGTGTACCATTTCAAGATTTCCACTATATAAAGCTGCCCGTTCGACTCCATGAAATTTGCCTTTTGGATAATATTTCGAATGTAACCATCGTATACCGGTAAAAAACCCTCGTGCCGCCGCGTGATTTAACGCTGTTTCAAACTGATATTGTTTATAACGTCGTGTTAATTCAGACGACCAATGACAGACTTTTATTTTTTCACGAACTGCCGCATGTTCTAACAGTGTTAAAGACTGTGATGTTAGTGGTTGATTTTGTGCTGCAATGGCAACAGAGAGAACCTTCGAGACGTCCAGAAAAGCCTTAAAGTGACTAATGACGTGATCAAGTGCTTGGACTTGAGGATATGCACGCACAACGACGTCAACGCAGAGAAAAGAGGGACAAGACGAGGACATAGCAGTCATTGGGCGTGTTTAGAATAGAGATGAGAGTGTGCAATCATTTGAATACAGCGACCCCTCATTGGAGTGACAACGACTTTAATTACTACTACATAAAGGTACATACTCAATGGTGTATAAATAAATCTAAACTGTTCAAATTTCCAGAAATTGTACTTTTTGGGGGTTTTAATACACGACTCCAAAATTATATACGTTTGTCTTGTGTAAGTGTGCAGCGTTTACCATTCAACAATACACAAATGATCGATTTCTTGTGTGATACAACACCGAGCTTAAGCCGCAAGTGGTTCTTAGGGTACCCGACAAAGCCTAAAGAATAGCTACTGTTGGCTATAGCTGGTGACAATGGAAGGTTTTGTATTCGGAAAGACTAGTCAATACTGGACCTCTCAAAGCTGCGACATGCTACTTGACCACAAAAAACAACCCTGCACTCCCCATACGCTAATTTGTAACGGGATTATACGACGGTTGTAGCGTCTTTCCGAGAGTTTACGGTTGAAGTTTCCTTTTATTGCATATAATGCATTTTGATACTTTTCTTTAGAGAGGTGTTAAGTATTAGCGTTAAAGATACGGTATTCGGTAATACCGTATCTTATCGATTAGGATTCGATAAACCGATAACGCTGTACTAAGGACATCATACACAGATGTTTAGACGATATGCCGTCCAATAGCAAAGTCTGCATATAATAATTACTATTATAGTAATTAATCTAGTGTACTTAGAGCAGGACTATTCATAAAATCTTAATGCATAAATAAAATCAGTTCTCATTATGAGTTTAAGATCACAAGTCGTTCTGACTTGTTCGCTTGTGCACTTCGTGCGTTGGTTCTATGAAACTTTAAGCTTCTAGCTTGTTCTTGCACACGTTGCGTTGGTTCTCTGAACCTTAAGCTTATTGCTTGTTGACTAAAGGTCTTTTTCCTCGTTCCTTAGAACAGGGTGACTTTAAGTCGTTTAATTAGTTCCATAGAACTAAGTGGCTTTTAGCCTTAACTCTATTTAGTTCTCTAGAACTAAGAGGCTTTCAGCCGAAAGTCTTCCTCTGGCTAAAGAGCTGTGTAGCACCGCTACACTTGGTATCATATGTAGTCAATCCTACACTTGAGTCTTTAAAGACTGACCCTCTGTGAGGATGGAGAATCACAATCAACTCTCTGAGGCGCAACGACTCGTGCTTGATAATTATCTGCGTTCGTTGGGCCCGATCAAATCGAGGCCCTTTTGGCCCAAGGCCCGGAGGTCCTCAATGCTCGCCTTGAGGCCTTCATGCGTTATAATGCAACGCTACTCGGGCATGTCCATGACCAGGCAGCGTCAGCTGCGCTAACGCAATACATCCCGGTACCTGTGCCCGATGCAGAGCCAAAGGCTCGCCCACTCGTGTTAAACGTTAAAACTTTGAGGGGAAAGAGGGATAAAATATTTTCCTCTGGATTCGAGAAGTTGAAATGGCAATGGATGTCGCCATGTTGTTTCAGATAAGCAACGAGTTGGCTTGGACATTTCTAAGCTCGGTGGAAGCGTAGAGAGTGGGCTCTAACGAGCGATATCTCTGTAAATGCCGCATTTTCCACATGGGAAATGCTTAAAAAGCAATTAACCTGTGTGTTTGCACCGCCTAATCAGGCTTATCGTGTGCGCTCACGCTTCCTAGCTACCCGACAGGGTAAGAAAGAATTGTCGGACTACGTCCAAGAGTTGCGAAATCTAATTGCTGCTATGCAGCAAGACCCTCTGGCAGAGGAAGTCCGAGTAACCATTTTTATGGAAGAACTTCGTAATGGGGTCGCCAGGACAGAAGTTTTCCGTGTCCAGCCTTCGACTTTCGAAGAAGCAGTAAGCATAGCGTTTAACGCTGAGCTCAAATTCACATCTGCTCGCTATGGTCTGCCATGGTATCATTCAAATGCCTCTAATAGGGCGGAACCCATGGACCTCAGCCATGCTGAAGAAGCTGAGCTTCAAGCTGCAGAGCAGCAAGATAACATCCGTAGATGTTACCCGTGCGGAAGCACTAGGCACCTTCACCTATCTGTACGTTACGAAAGAAATTTTAGAATCGGCAGAGCTGTAACCCTGCTCTTAGCCAAAAGGCGAGCACGGCAGGTAAAAACGTCAGCTCCCAGTAGGCGCGGGGCACCCTACTGGGAAAGAACTAAGTTTTGTTGGATCTTTAGGAGGTAAAGGTAAACAGGGCTAGCCCCAAGTGGTTCTGTGGATGCTCCCATAGAACAAGATTACAAGCCAGGCTTGTTGGTTGTGTCGGCAACCGTTAAAGGTTTTGAGAAACCATGGCCAATTCTAATTGACTCAGGGCTGTCGGGTAATTATGTTCGACGTCGTTTCCTTGAAGGGAGTCAGCTGTATGCTGAGGCGCTAGAAGCGCAAGAGGGTGACAGTATAACCGTGCGTCTCGCAAAAGGTGTACGTGTCACCGTTCCTAAAGCTCCGTTGAACTTAGGTGTGAAGTTCTTGGACTTCGATAGCGTTGAACGCTGTCTTGGTCTATATTTGGACTCGAGATATGATCTCATTCTCGGTATGGCCTGGCTGGAACGCCACGAGCCATGGATCGATTGGAGATCCAAAACCTTAGGCGCAACGCGCAATGTTCCTAGCGAAGCTTTGGCGAGTCATGAACCCACCTTCGCTAGGCAACAGAAGTGCTATTGGCGCGAGCCATTAACTGAGTTAGTTAGTGTGCTGGACATTGGAGTGTCTGAGTTGATAAACTCCATTGTCAGCAATAATAGTGTCGAGAAGAGCTCAGTGACACCTAGTGGGACGGCACGTACTCCGTTGAGTGATACTCATAATAATATTGAGACACTGGATGTCGGTAATGACATCGGCTCTCGTATAGAGCAAGTTAAGGTAAAAGACCTTATTAGTGGTGTCACCTGTAGTAGTAATTCTCTGGATGTCGTTAATGACATCGGCTCTCGTATAGAGCAAGTTAAGGTAAAAGACCTTGTTAGTGATATTGGCTGTAATAGCGATTCACTGAATTTTGGTAATGACATCGGCTTTCGTGCAGAGCAAGTGAAGGTACCGATGACCTTGTTAGTAATGTCACTGGTACTAGTGACCCACTGGATGTCAAGAATGACATCGGCTCTTTTATAGAGCAAGTGAAGATCGATGACCTTATTAGTGATGTAACTGGTAATAGCGACTCCCTGGATGTCGATAATGACATCGGCTCTCGTATAGAGCAGGTTAACGTCAAGGAATCTATTGACCTTGGGGATGATGATATTCCGAGTACTTTAAAGGTACGGTTCGTCAATGAGACGGCAGCATCGCCAGATGGCGGCTGCGAGACGCAAAGCGTCTGTTTTAACACGTAGTGATGTCAGTGACCAGTTGTATACCCTGGTCAACGGAGTGACAGGAGATGTAGATGGTGAGGTTGAACTTGAGGCCCTCCCATCATTAAATTCTCTCTTAGAGCTAGACGAAATGTCTGTGATGCATTTCATCTAGCCTTGAAGGCTGGTGCTCTATCCGATATGGTGGTCATTCGACCTAACCTCGAGTTGATCTCATCCTCGCTTGTCGATGAAGCAGTCCTTGAAGATACAAAGGCGGCACTAGGTGCACGTAGTGGAACATCTATTCTCAAGAACCCTCCCATATACTTACCATCCTTTAGTTAAGGAATGTCAGGACGTGGTGTGTCATGATCCACCGTCTGTTCTACCTCCTGATAGGGGTGTACGTCATGAAATTGACTTGGTTCCTGGCACCAAATACTGTGTAACACGGCAGTGGCCTTTACCCAAAGAACAGTGTGACGTCATTGACGAGTTCTTTCGTGCAAAGCACGCGGCGGGCATGGTGCGCGAGAGCAAATCTCCGCACTCGACACCCACTTTCTGTGTTAAGAAACCGAATGGTAAATGGCGTATCGTTCATGCTTATAATAAGCTCAATGCAGCCACTATACCTGCACAGACGCCAATACCTAGAAAGGATGTTCTTCAGAACAATATGGTAGGTTGTACCATGTACAGTGCGCTCGACTTAGTCAATGGTTATTACCAATTGCTTATGCAAGCTAGCGATATTCCGCTCGCTGCTGTTTGTACTCCGATTGGTATGCTCTAGGAGTGATTGGTGATGCCCCAGGGCTATCGAATGCTCCGCTACGGTTAACCGGTTGATGACACCATTGTTTCGGCCTCATCGAAGTTATGCACAGACGTACTTTGATGACATTTTTGTCCATAGTCGAGCTGAAAATGGGCGGTCAGATATTGAGAACCATATTGTTCATTTACGAGCTGTGCTCGAGTGCATGCGCACTAATAAGCTATATGCTAATGCATCTAAGTGCATCTTCGGGGCCGAAGAAACTTCCTTTCTAGGGTGCTTCATTGGAAAACGAGGCCTAAGAGCGGATCCCGCCAAGGTCAAAGCCATAGTCGATTGGCCTATTCCACAGTCTCAGAAGGACTTGCGTAAATGGCTTGGCCTTGCCAATTACTTACACAAGTACAGCGAGAATTACGCTGATATGGCTCGGCCATTATCCAATCTCCTTAAGAAAGATGTAGAATGGTGTTGGCATGCCGAGCACGTGAACGCTTTTCAAGCAGTGAAGAAAAGCCTTCTTCATGCTCCTATTTTGGCTTTGCCAGACCCTGATCGATCGTTTAGCGTTGTCTGTGACGCGTCGGATTTTGCCATTGGCAGTGCTATGTTACAAACAGATGATGAAGGCCGTGAGCGTGTGATCGCTTTTGAACCTCGCCAGCTGAAATCTGCAGAAAAGAACTATCCAGTTCATGACAAAGAGCTACTTGCGATGAAGTATGCTCTGGTCAAATTCAGAGTTCATCTGCTGGGCCCAAAGCCTTTTGTGATCCATACCGATCATGCGTCTTTACGCACTGCGACTCAGTCGCCGCATCTCTCGCATAGAACGGCCAGATGGTTGTCATTATTTGCTGAATATAACATCGAGGTGAAATATAAGCTGGGCAAGCAAAATGCTTTGGCTGATGCGTTGTCACGCAGACCTGACTATGAACTTGCTCATGTTGCGACGTTGTCGTCTTCGATCATTGATCTCATTCAATCGGCGTATGATAAAGATGAACATTGTATAGCGTTGCTACATGCTCTTGGCAGTGATGAGTTTAAAGACTCGGACATTAGATTGTCGGCACAATTACGTGCAAGCCTCCATAGATATTCTATCGATCAGGGGCTGTTGTACTATCTTACAGATGTGGCGGATCCTCCGCTTATAGTGGTTCCTCATGAAGAGGACCTGAAGTATCGAATCCTCTATGACCGCCATCGGTGGTCATTTGGGTCGTAAAAAAGACTTATGGGGCAGTATGCCAAAGTTATATGGTGGCCCAAATTATATAATGGTTGAGCACATTTTTGCGTACTTGTGAAACGTGTCAATGGGTGAAACCCTCGCCCATTCGGCGGCGCCTCTGGCTAGTTTGCCTATTCCCACTGGCTGCTGGGAGTCCATTAGTATGGACTTTGTATTTGGTCTACCGAAAGATTCGCATGACAATACGGGTATTGTGGTCTTTGTTGACCGTTTGAGCAAGATGGCTCACTTAGCGGCTGTGCCAGACTCGATCGATGGTGAGGGTACAGTGGATCTGTTTATCGATCGAGTATTTCGCCAACATGGCTTGCCAGTGGCAATTGTTTCTGACCGTGATCCTCGTTTTACGAGTAAATTTTGGAAGTCCGTCTTTCAGGTGCTGGGCACACGTTTGGACATGTCCACAGCGGATCATCCGCATACCGATGGTCAAACTGAACGCGTAAATCGCGTTGTTGATAATATCCTCCGCAGCGTTTGTGCTAAAACGCCTAAGCGATGGAGCTCTATGCTCCCTGTAGTTGAGTTTGCACTCAATAACTCCGTGCACGCCTCTACCGGCTACACTCCGTTGTATGTGAATGGCCTCACACGCCCACGCCCGTTCCGTTAACGCTACCACCGAGTGGTTCAGGGCTTAGTGAGGGTGAGGTTGCCGATCGGCTTGCTGATGTCAGCCCTAACACTGTTAAGAAACATGTAAATGCGTTTCTCGCAACGCGACTGAATGTCTTACGACATGTGCAAGATGCAATGGCTGATAGTCAATACAAACAAGAAGAATATGCAGATGCGAAAGGCAAAGGTTGTATTAATGATTATGAGTTCGGAGACCAAGTATTACCTAATGCTAAAAAGCTACCTACCAATGTAGTATCTGCTGTCTTTAAGACGAAGTTGCGTCCGCGCTTCATCGGACCCTTTACGGTCATTGCCAAGAAAGGCATAGCGTATACGCTTAATTTGCCGCGCAAATTGCGTACACATCCTGTGTTCTACGTCGGCATGCTGGAACCACATCGGGATCCGTCCCAAATAGACACTAAGGCGCTCGCGCAGAGTTCATCGGCATTGCCGCGGGGCGGATCATCTGCACTAACAGGTCAAGCTGACCCTGCACTCGGGTTCAGCTCTTTTCCAGTGACTCAAGACGGGAGTTCATCGGCTGCATATCCTCACGGAGGGATGAAGAAGATCGTCATGATCTTGTGCCGATACACCAGCCTCCTCCGGATTTGCTTGATGGACAGGGGAACCTTCAGTTTCATGTTGAACGTCTGCTGCAGAAACGTCGCCGCCATGGTCAAAACCAGTATCTGGTGAAGTGGCGGGGTTATCCCGAGTCATGGAACTCATGGGAGTTCGAGGTTCCCTTCGGCAGGATTGCCCATACGCCGTGGACGTTTTTGAGCGTCGTGCGCAGGGTCAGCATGTTGGCGGTGACGCTTCTCACCAGTAGTGGTGGGGGTAGGCGAGTTATCGGCCTCGGCCTGTCGTGAACTCACGGATACAGGTGTATCCGAAACATTGAAGTGCTGGGTAGCAGACGCATAATGCGTTCGTTGAGACTTCACCTTTCTTCGGGCCTTCAACTTAGCGTAATCGTAGCGCATTTTCCGTTCGAGTCGAACATCTGCCACATCGGCACCTGCCCGTAGGGCCCACTGCTGCTTAAATGTCGCGCATAATGCGCCCAGCGGCTAAAAGCCGTGTCTTCTTCTTCCTCGGTTTTCCCCGCGAACAGGAAGATGGGAACGCCCTTTATGGGAGGATCTGGCGCACCGCTCACTTGCCTGTTGAGGCGTGCCAAGTATTGGCTTTGCGTATTAATAAGGGGTTCTAGATATCGTTGTCGAAGTGCCGTTCACGTTGCAACATCCTCGGGTGAAATGGCCTGAGGCCCAATAGCCCAGCCAGAAAGGGAATGCCCAGATGCCTGCTTTAGGCGTTCTTCCACCGTAGGTGGTTTGAACCTATACTGTCGGTGGTCCTATAGCCTCGCCATATTCTTCGTCCGGCGCTTGGCGCCTTCCTCTTGGTCGATGGTATGCTGCTGCTGCTGCTCGTTGAGTGGGTTAGTAACCTTCGCTGTTGACGACGCGTCAGGCGGGTCACGTAAAGCTGTTAGCGCATCTGCAGCACCACGTTTAGGGAACGGATTCGGTGCATGACTAGTGTCATCTTCATGGTTAAATGGGACCCATCGGGTCCCACAAAGACAATGTCACTTTCGTAATCAACCGCTTCGTCAAAATCGCCTTCGATAAGGTCCTGTAGAGTCTATTACTCAGTGCCAGGAGGCATCATGTTATGTGCCATGAACAAACCATAAGACTTTAACGTTCGCTAAAGCACTACCTCAAAGAGGAAAGATGTCGAATGACAAACTATGGGGACGTCAGTATGGTGGGGGAGAGTGTAACGGGGTTACACGACGGATGTAACATCATTCCAAACGTTGACGGTTGAAGTTTCCTTTTATTGCATATAATGCATTTTGATACTTCTCTTTAGAGAGTTATTAAGTATAAGCGTTAAAGATACGGTATTCGGTAATACCGTATCTTATCGACTAGGATTCGATAAACCGATAACGCTGTACTAAGGACATCATACACAGATGTTTAGACGATGTGTCGTCCAATAGCAAAGTCTTCATATAATAATTACTATTATAGTAATTAATCTAGTGTACTTAGAGCAGGACTATTCATAAAATCTTAATGCATAAATAAAATCAGTTCTCATTATGAGTTTAAGATCACAAGTCGTTCTGACTTGTTCTCTTGTGCACTTCGTGCGTTGGTTCTATGAAACTTTAAGCTTCTAGCTTGTTCTTGCACACGTTGCGTTGGTTCTCTGAACCTTAAGCTTATTGCTTGTTGACTAAAGGTCTTTTTCCTCGTTCCTTAGAACAGGGTGACTTTAAGTCGTTTAATTAGTTCCTAAGAACTAAGTGGCTTTTAGCCTTAACTCTATTTAGTTCTCTAGAACTAAGAGGCTTTCAGCCGAAAGTCTTCCTCTGGCTAAAGAGCTGTGTAGCTCCGCTACACTATTCCTCCGTCAAAAGGTTGCCCAAGCTCCAGCCGTCTTCATCAGCGTCTATCGTAAGCTTGACGAAGTTGAATTGCACCGACGTATTATCCTAGACAAAATCGCACAGGTTCAAATTGAACTCTTGCGCAGATAATTAAGTTCTGCTCAAGAACGCTTATTGTAACGCGATTACAAAACAATTAGATATATATATATATATATATATCGTTACGTCACGATTGTTAAACTACATTATATTTCTTATACTTTCCTTTAAGGAGGTATTAAGTGTGGGCAATGAAGTACGGTATCGGTAATACCGTACCATATCGGCTCCGGCTTGATAACCGATATCGCGGTACTAAGTACATTATACACAGATATTTAAATGACACGTCATCCAATATAGAAGCCTGCATCTTATAATTACAATTGTGGTTACTATTATAGTGATTAATCTAGTGTAGGGTACGTAGGGAAGGTTTATTATTAAACTCTTTATGCATACATAAATCCGTATGGCCATAGACATTCACTACGGCCACAGGCAAAATTACTAGGGCCACAGACAACTGACTTAGCCAATCACAACTCACAAGATTCAATTGTAATTACGCACTCCAGACAATGTAATCACTTGTGTACATGTACACACGAGCTTCTGCTTCTTAAGCATTTCATGTTAATTTTGTTTTAGCGTGTTTGTAATGAAGCAACCTAGTACATAAATATTGATATGAATTGTACTTGATTACATAAGTAGGCATAGACATACAAGCACATTGGACGAGCAGGGGATCCCGATCAATTCCGAGGCGGTCAAGCAGGGGCTTCCGCAAACACACACATCGATCAAGCAGAGGCTTCCGAGTGTCACCGTGGCGGTCGAGAACGAGCTTCCGCTTACAAGTGAGGTAGCCGAAGACGAGCTCCCGCCTCTAATTGACCAGAATGGGTGGACTTTGGATACGCATGAGACCGACGTGGTGATGACAGAGCTCCTACGTCTAGGGGGGGGTACATCATCCTCTTGTGATAGCGACGTGCCAGTCTCGAGCAGAAGCTCGAGACGCAAGAGAAAACATAAGAAAGGAGCACGCCGATGACCGAGACGACGACACTCACGACAAAAATCTGATGCAGATGATTCCGTAGTGACGGAAGAGAGACAGTGACATTCCGTTCACTGCGGTCAGAACCCCAAGCGGGGTGCTTTAGGAGTGGCTAGTCAGGCCACAAGGTCATAAGAACGCTCCAGCTACGTTTAATCGGATGATGAATCAAGTACTTCGTCCACTTCGCGACTTTGCATCGAGGTACTTTGACGACATTTTTGTTCACAGCCGCGCTGAGCAACAGCTCAGCGTTACGGAGGTACACCTTCGACACTTGAATCAGGTGTTTCAAGTAATGCGCGAGAATAAATTGTATGCGAATTTGAAGAAGCGTGTCTTCTGCGCTCCCAAAATTCCAGTACTCGGATGCTACGTCAGCAAGGAGGGTGTCTGCGCTGATCCTGAGAAGATCCCATCGATCGGTTCCTGGCCAACGCCCAGGAACCAAACTAAATTACGTCAATGGATCGGTCTGGTGTGGTGATGTGCTTGTTTTGAGATATGAACACACAGAATCCAGTTGTACAAGGAGTATAAAGAAACGTGTATCAGGGAAAAGAGATTAGAGCAACAGGGACCTCGTGAGGAAGCGACCGTTGGGGAAAACAATATGAGGGACCCTTAAAAAAGAAATCAGCATCAGGTTACCGGTTAACCGGTACCAAAGGAAGCCGACCATGGTCCATTTTGGAAATCCCGGTCCCTCATCGGTAGACCCGGTCCCTCATTGGTCGACCTCGACCCCTCATTGGTAGACCCGGTCCCTCGTTGGTCAACCTGGGTCCTTCATGGGTACACCCGGTCCCTCGTTGGTAGATCCGGCCCCTCTTTGGTAGACCTCGATCTCTCGTTGGTCGATTCGGTCCCTCATTGGTAGACCTGGGTTCCTCGTCGGTCGACCGTAGACCTGGGTCCCTCGTCGGTCGACCTCGGCCCCTCGGGGCTCATCCACTCCTGACCAGTTAACACAAGGATCATACCAGTCGACGCAAGGAACCAGATCTTCAGGCAAGATAGAGTAAAGAAGTTAAAAGGATAGGACTATAATAAATAATACTCAGTTTGCGATCTTTGTGGCACGACTCCGTCACCCAAAAGGAACTTGCTCTAAGCTACCACCTGTTCCGAGAAGGGATACATTTTGGTCCCCCGTTGAAGACAGTTCCGTGGTTAAGTTCAGTAGACGCCTTTTTTGTAGACAACGCGAGTCATCCTAGGGGAGTATCTATCTATGGAATTGCGCCAACTATTGATGATTGATTACGATGAGGATAAGTTTGCTGCCGATGCAACTACTGCTGGTAATTTTGTGGCCAACGGCATATCGACTCCTGACGCGATGCATTCCATCACGTCTCCCGTTGCTATTTTTGCCCCAAAAGAGAATACGTCGCCTGTAAGTTTGGCTGCAGTAACCAAATTTCTGCTATAACGACAAGGATTCACGTGTTTTGTGCGTGATGCATTACAAGACGCAGTCGAAAAGCAAAATGAAATGCAGAGGTCAAAAGACTATGTTGACATTTCGAGAAGGCGACAGATTTTTTTAATCAAAAAATGGATTACCGAGCACCTCAGTGACGAATTTGGGCGCTAATAAGTTAGCGCCAAGATATATTGGCCCGTTTCGGTTTTTTTAAGTGCATGATAACGCTTATACGCTGGACATAGCTACATCTATGCGTTTGCACCCGACGTTCTACGTCGGGCGCCTCGAGGCTTACCTACCGGCGGATCTCCCTTCGAATCTTCCCCACTCTTCTGTGCCGACTCAAAGTCCGACACCCCTTGACGACGACTGGGACCAAGTCCTGCCCGAGCGCGTGTATAATCAATCTGGTTGGGTCCTCCGAACGCAGTCGTCTCAAGTTAACGTAGGCGCTCAACCAATACCTGCTGCTTCCGTCGAGCCCACTCAGCAGTCTCAGTTGCAGCAGTCGCACGATCGCGAGCTCTCTCCGCCTTCCATCGAGAATCAAGTAGAGCGTTCTTCGACTCTTCGACTTGAGCGCGAAGTGGACACATCTCTTCGTTCGACTGTACAGGCGTTCGATTGTGCGAATCGGCTCTCATCGACAGAGATCTTCCGTCGTGATGCTCCTCATCTCTTGATTGATGCATCAGGTGCGCGACGCTGGATTGTCGACAGTATTGTCGATCACGAGTATCATAAGATTTATGCGCCAAGTAATGACTCGGCGCTCACGAAGAAGCATGTCGAGAAACATTACAGGTATCGCTGGTTGGGATATTCGCCGGCGGGCGATACATGGCAACCTCAAAATATGCTGGCTCAGGATGTTCAAGACGTGGTCGAGGGTTATGAGTCGCGTAGGAAGACGGAAATCGCAAGTGATGATGCCGACTCTAGTCACGATCTCGCGAGCCGTGATGCTCGCGAGCAACACAAATACGACGACGAGTTCTCGAGCGATTCCGAGATTTATTAGTGAGGCTCGGGATAACATGGATGGTATAGCCGATGTTTGTGTGGTGAAGTGCCAGGAAAGTTAGAGTTTAAGGGAAAGGGAACAGAGAGCAAGAGAATTTCTGGTCACTTCCCCGAGAGAGTAACCGCGACCCGGCCTCGCGGATTTACAACCACACACCAGGCCCCGCCTTATTAAGAATATAAGGACCCAGACGTGCGGAGCCAGCACAGGCCCCAGGCCCCGGAAACAGGTTCCAGGGGTATCGGGGTCCAGGGGTACCGGGGCCCAGGGGTACCAGGGCCCAATGTCCGAGGGTGCAGAATCGGTACACAGAATATCGAAGAGTACAGAAAGTACGGGTACCAAGGAGCCAATTCTTTTTCCAAGAGTCGACACGAGGCACTACCCAGATTAAAGGGTTAAGGTTAGGCAAGAAAAGCATACAGAGAATAAGATAAATAAACACACTCGAATTTGCATTAAACGTGGCAGCTTTAAGCACCCCTTCTAAGCTTCTCCGTCGCTTCACCTCTTCCGGGCGGGATACCCTTTTGCCCCCCGACGTCCAGCAGGTGTTAGACGGCTCAAGCAACGCAAGTTGAACCTCAGGATAGTGGGCCTGAGGTGTCAAGTAAGTGTCAAGACTCTACGACCCGCTACAGGAAGCGGTTTCCTTACGGGGAAGAACACAAAGGGGTCCAAGGACCAAGAACAGTCAGCCACCAAAGAGGTACGCAGTACCAGGTGCATCGCTCTCGACTAAGTCGATTGAGCCCAAGAAACCCGGTCCCAAGTGAAGTATATCCACTCGGGGACCACCAAGTCCAAGTCTTATACAAAGGCCAAGTCTTTAAGTCTTCTGCGTCAACCGAGGAGCAAGACCAGCCAAGCCTAAGGGTACACAAGGTTAGACCCAAGGCCGACACGATATCGGGGTAACCCCTCCGTAAGTCGGCAGTCCGGCGCTGTGTGTGCTTGTGGATCTCCTACGTTGTTTGAGAATCCACTCCACCACAATGGTGCGCGTGCCCGGATCTTCGGGAGACGCGGAATTTCACCGTGAGTCCTACGAAGAAGAAAAGACAACGGTCAAGATGGACCAAGGGACGAACAAGACACTGGAACCCGGATCGCCAGTGATCAAGAAGGAAGAAGTATCGGAAGACCTGCAGAGCCCGGGGAGGAGCTCTGCTATTGAGGTCAAGGTGGAATACGAAGAAAAAGCACAAAATCCTCCCCCTTATGTCTTCGTTGAAGAAGACAGCATGGGCCATATTAAATGTTATGGTCCAGGGGTTCCAAATTTGACAGCGAAAGCTAAAAAACAAGGGACCCCGAAACAAGTCTCCCGACCTACCGCTCAAGAGCCAAAGGTGCCCAAGAACAAGCAAAAGAAGCATACCAAGATGAAAGCACCAACAGGCGGAGACACGACGGACGAGTCGGGAGAGAGCCAAGGCGTGGCTAGTAAGGACTGGACAGAAGAAGATTTGGAAGAAGCCTACCATCGGAATAAATTGAAGAGGTTTCTTCGAAAGGACCCGGTGATGAAGGCGCTCAAGGTCAAGCTTCTGGACCAGGTCCACGGTCCGATAACGGCTCTTCCCACTACGACCACAGACCTGGAGGTCCTCAAGGCCGTAATGGATCTGCTTCATGAAGCTGGGATGGCTGCTGGGAACTTCACCGCTGAGACCCTCTTCGATTTCGGGTTCGAGACCTTGAAGAAGACCTTAGTGACCCTTCATGGTCACCTCAAGACGTTAGTGGGGGAGTTCCCCCCAAAGGAAGTACCCCGTCAAGATGGAGGAGTAGTGGATCCTGGTGTGGGCTCTCCTGCTGGGTCACTCGGTGAATCGTCACCAAGGTCTCAATACGAATCAGCCACCTCATCTATGATGTCGGCCCTGATGGATACGGTGGACCGAATGCAATTGGGTCCAGCTGGTGCAGCGTAGTTTATAGCACGAGTTCGCGGAGCTGGCCATATGGACACAGCAACCCCATGGGTCCAGCGTCAAGCACAGGAAGAGACGGAAGCCCGGGTCAAAGTGGAGCCAAGGTCGATGGGGACAAAAACGGATCAGGAAACAAAGACTGAGTCAGTTTCCCCTAGCGCGCTCCAGTCGTACTTTGATAAGGCGATGACCAAGTTTCTTGAAGAGCAAGGCTCCACCAAAGTTGCAGTGGACAGGGGACACACCACGAAGGGTCAAGGACCAGTTCACCCCAGGTCCTCCCAGCGAGCTGAGCGCCTAGGACCACTAGGCGATATCCCTGATGTGGACATGGAGTCTGTAGGGTCAACCCATGATGAATACGACCCAGATGATTTAACGTTCCCAATGACTTCAGCGCGAGCGACTGTAGCCGCGGCTACGGCAGGAGGACCCCCTACTGTTGTTCCACACATTAGAGTATCGGCCTCGTCGGATCTGAAGGAATTTTGCGGAATGGCACGATGAAGATCGTGCCAGAAGGTGGAGCACTAAGGTAAAGACGGCTTTCCTCCGAGACCAGGCACCAGACAGCGAGAAGTGTCTCATTTTTGGGTCCCTGCTCACAGGCCAGCTCAGAATTGGTATCGACAGCTAGGTAGAACGGTACGCGTTGATTGTAAACTGCTTCTGCGAGAGTTCCAAGCCCAATTTTGCGGCTTGGGGGTGTCGGTGGCCCGACAATATTATCACACCAGAAAGAGAACCGATGAGTCACCCTTGGAATATCCGTACCGTTTGAATGTGGCGCGGCTCAGGGCCAAGCTAGATATTAAGGGTGGGCTCCCCCAGTGTAAAGCGTGAACACGTGGACCTTTACGTGGAAACCTTGGATGATCGAGAATTAGCGGACCAGCTTACATTGCTCAGACTTTCTGATGCAGAAGACCTGGAGGAAGTCCTGCTGGCTCGTCATAGAGCGAAGACGCGTCAAGGAAGGGTCTTGTTCGGTTCCAGCAAGTTTCGCCAGAAGGCCCCAACCACTCCAGACCACAACAAGAGCCAGCTGAGAAGACCCGTCCAGGTCATCCGAGCCACTTCTGAAAGTGAAAATGACCAAGAGTCCAGCTCCAGTGGGTCTGAGGGAGAAGGTGACCTCAGAAGAATCTATGCGGCGGCGAGTAAACCTTACACTGGCAGGGCGAGTAACGCAGATGACCCCCGGGATCATCAGGACCCAGACCCAGACCGAAGTCGACGTATGGCAGAGGGACCGGAGCAAAAGGTATTTCCAGGGCCGCCCGCGACAAAGTGTACCTATTGTGGATCTAGGAAGCATGGGGATCTGGACTGTTGGAAGCGACTCGTTTGCGAGTGCTGTGGAAGAAGGGTCACCCAGCCGACCACTGCCTGTTTGTGTGTCGCGGTTGTGGCAAGGTTCATGACGTCGGCAAGTGCCCGATGGAAGAGTTCTACAACCTAATTCGCCAGTGGTACAACCCGACCAAGCACGCGGGGCAGCTGCCCGAGGCGGAGAAGAAGATGTAAAATTAGAACGCTCACCAGGTTTGATCTGGTACGAGCCGAGCGTTCTAATTGTTGCATTTATGCATTTGTGGAGAAACACCCCGTGGAGAAGGTCAATAAGTTGAATGAATTGATTGGAAATACATCGGGCTTTTGCATTAATTCTGTTTCTGCTGTGGCCAATGCGTGTATACCTCATGTTAATTATTGAGAAGAGACTATGATGACATTGGATTTATTGCCGGGAGAGTTAAGAGGATACTGGAAACACCATGCCCCAGGAAAGTGGTTTAAGCAAGCCAAGGCCTCGGGGAAAGTTAACAATATTCGTGCGAATCTGCTGTTTGATTCCGGTGCCGAAATATCTATTTTGGATATCGCCTTTGCTCGTAAGGCAGGCTACCAGATCAACACAAGCGAGAAACAAGAATGCGTGGGCATTGGAGAAGCAGTTTACACCACGGAAGGGCGAACGAAGATCAAGATAACACTGAATGGTGTATTAGTATACTTCTTCAATGTGTGGGTCGGGTCCTTGGCCGGCCAGGATGTACTACTAGGGATGGACTTTATGGTGCCAGTTGGAATTCGTTTGGACATGGCGGATGGAGCTATTTGCTTGCCAAAAGAAGTTCGAATCCAGCTGACAGGTCGCAAGACCTTGTATAGTGGCCATATCTCTGAGGTAAAATTGGGCCAGTACGTGAATTTACCAGCGACAAAATATGTCGAGGTTCCGCTGAAGAGGGTTACGTCGGACCAGTGGAAATTATGGATGACCCGTGGAGACAGATGGGTGACTACGATGATCCAAGGACATGGACATCGCCAATTCTTGAGGATCACCAATGTGAGTGACAAGGACCTGATCCTACACGAGTATACCAAGCTGGGCATCTGGCTGGCTAAGGACCGAGTTCCCCGGGCCCAAGGATTCGTGTCAGTTGGTTCTAGGAGGCATGCTGAATGGAAAAATCTAGCCTACCAAGCAACCACCGACGAGGAGGATGCAGAAACCACTCCAAGAAGAAGTGTACCAAGGTCCGATGGTCGAGAAACCTCAGTACACGACTCCACAGAAGATGTTGCTACGGACGGGGACCCAAGTGCCAGTGGTTAACGCGGTGCACGATTCTGTTATGAGGGACCCTGAGTCATTACCATCAGATCAGGAGTCTGGTGGGGAGGCCCTCGATTGAGGTCAACCAGCTGGAGCTAGCGTGGGCACGGAAGTCTCATCTAAGGATAGGACCGATATGGAGAGGGTCCACCTAGAGGGGGATCCACCGGTTATCAAGGCTGAAGTAGATACTTCCGATGACCAGGCTGTGTTCACGAGAGTGGAAACTCATGTGCCGAGGATATCGGCAAAAATTGGTCTATTATCCCTGAGGTCACCCCATCCACGAACGAAGTTATGTTAAAAGACATCCAATTCCCAGACCCCGGTGATACCCCAAAGAAGGAGGTAGACCGCCTCCGTCAGATTATATGGAGAAAACGACATTTGCTGATGGGAAAAGGTAACGCATTACCCCCGGCGGCTCGAGGAGCAGTGTGCGACATTGATGTTGTGAACGCACGGCCAATCGCCCAACGGGTACGGAAGGTGGCCCCTCAATTTAGGTAGAAGCTGGCAGACCTGATAAAAGGCCTTTTGTCCTCCAAGATAATCTAACATTCCACCTCCCCATGGGCGAGTCCAATTGTAATCATTGTTAAGAAGAATGGGGTGGATATAAGGCTGTGCATTGACTACCGGATGGTGAATGACTTAACGCGTCTTATGGTTTACCCTAGGCCTCTCGTGAATGAGTTGCTGGAAGACCTAGATAAGGCCCTGTGGTACTCCTCACTGGATATGGCTAGCGTTTTTTGGGTGGTCAGCATGACTGAACGAGCCCATTTAATCTCGGCGTTTGTAACCCCGCTCGGATTGTTTGAGTGGAGACGAATGCCGTTTGGACTGAAGAATGCACCACAGATCTATCAGAGATTGTTGGATAATGCTCTGTATGGATTCCTAACGATTTCTCAAAGCCCAACACTGAGAAACAGGTTGACCTGTTCGAAATAGGTCAACCTGAAACGGACCACGAGGAGTCCATATTAGGACGCCGGTCTTATATCGATGATATTTTGGTAACCTCTGGATCATGGGATGACCTATGCTTAAAAGTGGATAGACTATTGGAGGTTTGTGATAAGTGGAATTTATCGATCCGCGCGGTCAAAAGTTCATGGGGATGTAAAAAGGTTGATTATCTTGGGCATCGAGTATCCGCGGAGGGGTTGGAGGCCCACCCCAAGGATCTTCAGTCATTGGTGGACTTACCGCTGCCCACCACCCTAAAAGCCATGCAGTCGTTTCTTGGAAGTCTCAATTACTATAGCCGTTTTCTAGAAGACTACGCGATTTATGCGTCCATATTGTATGAGCTAAGAGAAGTGGATTATCACGTGTTACGACGCCGGATGAGTGGGACTGAGGACACCCAGAGGAGTGACCAGGAGGAAGACCGATGGACTCGGGTGCAGGTGGCCTTTGCGATATTGAAGAATAAGATCGCCACCGCCCCAATCCTCCGTCATTTTGATCCTAGCCGAGAACCGGTCGTCATCGTTTATGCCAGTGAGTGGGCCATCTCGGCATCCCTGGTGCAGGAATATGAAGGGGTGTATATGCCGGTAACTTTCACGAGTCGGACTTTGAAGCCAAACGAGATCAATAATGGGCTGGTGGACAAGGAAGTGCTGGCGCTATTGCGAATACTAGACCTTTGCTACACGTCACTGGTCACCCGACCTATCAAGGTCTTGACCCGACACTCAACACTGGCGTGGTTAGTCCGGTCACCTGGTCTACAAGGTCGCCTTGGAAACTGGGCTGCACTCCTGTCTTAATGGACGTTAGAAGTGGTTAAGTGTAAGCGGGGCGAGGATGAAATACTGGGACCATTGGCAGCCAGCATAGCTCCTCGCGAAAACGTGGACTCCATCTTGTCTTCAATTACCCAATGGAAACACCCCCGCCAAACTATCACGGTGGTCCACCCTTCCAAGGAAATCCTCTATGTGGTCAGTTTTGATGGGTCTGCACGAGTTAAGCGTGGGGGAGGGGCCTGCAGTGCTATTGTGTGGCAACTCCCGGAATGGACGGTGGTCGCCGCTGCTTCCCGATATTTGACTGAAGCGACAGTAAATGAGGCAGAGTATGAAGGCCTATTGTTGGGCTTCCTTCTACTGGAGAACCTGGAGCGTAGACGTCTGGTAGTGTGTGGAGATTCTAACCTGGTCGTGCGACAGATGCGAGGAGAAATCGAGTGTAAGGCGCAGGGCCTGACAGTACGACGGGCGAAGGCCCTGGAAAAACTCAGGTCCTGGCCTGTTCACGAGTTTCTACACATGAAGCGCGAATGGAACCAAAGTGCAGACCGACTTGCTAACGCGGCTTTGCACCAGCAACAGGGTGTCGATATAGTGCCGGAAGAAAAGTTCAAGGACCTCGAAGCAATTAACCGTCTACCTGAGCTTTTAATACCCAAGGACCAGAACCATGCATTGCGAGTTACAGCTGTTACGAGATTTCGGGCCTTATCCAGAATACCGACGGAAGTCTTGCAAGAGGAAGTGGTGCAACGGATAAGGATCGAAAAAATTGCAGCAGCCCAAGATGAAGAGATGTGGATACGTGATTTGAAGATTTACCTACGGGGCAACTGGAGTAGTCTATCGGCCGAGGTGGCATTTACGTGTGGAAAGATTGAGATGAACTACGCTTTGGATGATGACGATCTTCTTCTGTACTGCCCTTGCCAGGGAACAGTAGACGAGGACCGTGATGGGTTGATTCGGCTAGTTATACCGGAAAGTCTACAACAAGACTTTCTACACCACTACCATACGAGTCTAGAAGGGGGACACCAGGGAATTGGCCGTACATACCAACGGATCCGGAAACATTTCCATTGGAAAGGCTTATTCCGGAGTGTTCAGCGCTATGTTGGCACTTGCGTAGACTGTGAGACTGGAAAAGGTGGCCCCACCTTACGAGGGAGAAGTCCAGGAAACATTCAAGCTACCTACCCGTTCCAAGTTATCGCGATGGACCATATCCCATCTTTGCCCAAGTCGTTCAAGGGTAATACCGAGCTGTTAATTTGGGTGGACCTGTTTACGGGATATGTGATTGCCAAGGCTAGTTCGTCGAGGTCGGCCCAAACCGTGGCAGAAGGTTACGAAGAGTGCGTATTCCGTCGGTTTGGGGCCAGTGAGGCGATCCGTCACGACAGAGAACCCAGTTTCATGTCAGATTTCTTTCGTGCTTTCAACCGCATAATTGGGCAGAAACAGCGGGCGACTATGGCGTATCGACAACAGGCCAATGGCACAGCAGAGAGAATGGTACAGACCATTACACGGTCCATCAAAATGTATGTGTCAGAGGTAGATCAGAAGGACTGGGATGCCTATGCAGAAAGGCTCACTTTCGCGTTGAATACGGCCCAGGACCGGATCCGAAAGGAAACGCCATTTTTCTTGGTACATGGCTGGGACGCCCGAAGTACTCTAGAAGCCACCATACCGTTAGGCAGCACGAAGCGGCGTGAATGTGAGCCCCGTCGATGGCGATATAGCGTACAACGTCAGTATCGCAGAGCGAGAGAACAAGCCAACGAATTATTACGAGCTGCGATGGAAAGTCGGGCCCAGGCCCACAATGGGGAGGTGGTTGATGGTCATATTGAGGTGGATTCCCAAGTCTGGTTATACTTGGACCGGGTCAAGGAGGGGTATGCTCGAAAGCTGACACATCTATGGCATGGGCCGTTCCGAGTGAGAGAACTGGTGGGTGACTATGCCGTTCGTTTAGATATCAGTGGAACAGACTACCGTATATACCCGTTGGTACACGTTTCAAAATTGAAGCTGGTCCGGCAATACCCGGATAGACCAGATACGGTGTTGGTGGTAGACGAAGCAAACCGGGTGGATTTTGATGAAGCTCTATTTCCAGAAGACAGTTGGGTCGCGGAACTGGAAGATGACGAATACGAAGTGGAAAAAATTCTAGACAGACGTATGGGAAGGGAAACTTGGTATGGACGGATCCAGTGTGAATACCTGGTACAATGGAAAGGATATCCTGACCCGTCATGGGTGGATGAGGTGGACCTCAACTGCGGGGGATTGTTTAGGGACTATGAGCGCAGGCAGGCTACTCGGAACCGATTCGAGGCAATGCAGAGTCATGAAGAGTAGTGGGGAGAGTTCATCTTGGAAAGGCCAAGATGATGCAAGAAGGAGGCGGTATTTGTCATACATTTACAAAGGGGTCAAGTTATTATATTCGAGAGTGCGACAGCACAAAAGAGATTGCGAAGTATTGTGAAAAGCCCAGAGTACCAGGGCACCGGGGCCCAGGGGTACCGGGGTACGGGGGCCCCGGGGTATAGGCCCAAAGAATGGGAACGTGAAGTTACGGGAAAAGTGTTGGAGCAGAGAAGCTAGCTGACTAAACATTTTATGCATCGTTGGTCGGGCGAAATTTGCCGGACAGACGAAAGACCTGGAAGGCGGGGTGTTCCTGAATGTTCTTGCGATAGAACACGCGCCAGGGGGCAGTGTCGTCTGCGGTCTGCAAAGCCCTCAACAAATTCAACTGAGGATCCTCCGTGGTGACGATCGGGTACCAAACGGTCAGCTGACGGGTCGGGATCATGGGCTGGAAGTAGGGGTCAAGAAGAATGTCGAGGTCACAGTGACCGGCCTTCACCCTTTTAAGAACTTCTCAAGTACTTCCATCCAAGCCCTCACAGCCTTGGCCCGCCGTTTCTTCCTCGCATTGGACAGCCGAGAGGCGTATTGGCTCTTCGTACGGAGTTCGGAGAAAAGAGGAAGTCGGTGTCGATCTTCCCATAGACGCATCGACGTACGTATCATGGAGCTTCACGAGGTCACTGAACCAGCCGGACACTGGAAAAGAAATAGGGGTTACGGTCACGACCCCCTGGGCCCAAGGACATTAGTCCATCAAAAGCTGAAGTTGAGAGTCCTTCACGAGGCCTTCGCTCCAGATTGGGGTGCTTCGGGGCTTCTGGTCATCAGAAGCACCCACCGAAGACAGTGGAGCGATACTTTGGACCAAAGATCCTCTGGCGTCAGCTGGGTGATAACGAGGGCCCCTACCTGGAAAATCGACCAGGGGGCAACTTCTTCCGCGGCGAACGTGCTGGGTTTCGAATAACCAGGAAGGGAAGAGCCGTGGATGTTACGGTCGGGGGACTCATCACAGGCGGGACCCTGGCTGGCAGGACCCTCAGGTGTTGGTGCCGGATCCTCGATGCTGGGACCCTTGCCACCGGGACCCTCAGATGTGGGTGCAGGATCCTCGCTGCTGGGACCCTTGCCACCGGGACCCTCAGATGTGGGTGCAAGATCCTTGCTGCTGGAACCTTTGGATGATGGCGCGGAACCCTTGCCGCTGGAACCTTTAGATGGTGGTGCGGGACCCTTGCGGCTGGAACCCTTGGAGGGTGGTGCTGGACCCTTGCCGCTGGAACCCTTGGATGGTGGTGCGGGACCCTTGCCGCTGGAACCCTTGGAGGGTGGTACTGGACCCTTGCAACTGGAACCCTTGGGTGGTGGTGCTGGACCCTTGCCGGCGGGGCCCTTGCGGCGGGAACTTTTGGCTGGTGGCTTCCTCTTAGCGTGGCTAGACTCGTCACTTTCAGTCTTAGAGTCTGGTCCAAACATTTTCAAGAACTCGTCTGAGTACGCCGTTCGAGACTTTTTTTCCCTTGACGCCCGAGACGCTGCGTGGGAGGTGCGAGGTGATGGGGAATTTGAAGATTGAGCCGGAGTCTTAAACTTGGCCTTATTCGATAGGTCTATGAACTCGGGGCCGACATCTGAAGTAGAGGGTACGGGGCCGGAGCGACGACTGAAAGCCCGCGACCTGGCCATTGCGGCGAACATCGAGTCGTCACTACTGCTATCCTCGGCCTTAGATGACCCCGGGACATGATTGGCTTTCCGCTTCTTCGGCTTAAGGGGCGACCGAACATTGGCTGAAGGCGAACGTAACCTTTTCGACGTTCTGGGGCTTCGGGCCTTGGTCGTGGCTGGAGTCGATTTTGCCGCCGTGCCTCGAGCAACCGTTAGCTGCTTCTTCAGCTGGTCTCGTTCCCGGAGGAGGGTCTTCACGCGAATCTTGTAGTTGGCAACCTCCTTCTGGAGTACCAACACTTGCTTTGACAGTTCTTGAGGACTGCGCAGTGCGTCCATCTTGGACTCCAGCGACCTAATCTCATCCGAAGAACTTTTGACAGCCTCGTTGTACTGGTCCTTCCAGCACTTGATCTGGAATCGAGACTCTTCCACTTCCTGAGAATTGTCCACCGGTTGGGCGAGTGCATCCCGGTACTCGGCGATAGCCAACTGGTCCACTTCATGCTCGTGGACCAGATTCTGGACCCAAGACTGTATCCGGGGAGCATGGGTCACCTCGAATTCCGTGAGGTCGTCTACACGACGCTGTAATTCCGCGGTCCGGCGGATGTTCCATCTGGTAGGCCCGTTGGAGGACCCTGTGCTCCTCAGCGAGGGTCTCCATGGACTGGGCCCGTTCCACCGCAACACGTAAAACTTCCCAAGCTTGAGAGACCTCCAGATAATTGGGGGACTCCTCAATAAGGTCCACGGTCGGGGCAACCTCGTCAGGGTCAGGTCCAGGAAGCTCGGGAAGAGGCCAACGGTCAGGTGCTTGGAACCCGGTGGAAATATTACGAGAAGTCACTAACGGATACAAGACTTCTGAGTTGATGAACGCAACCACCCAAACGACGTAGAGTCACTTACTATTAATTCGAAGAGTTTGGACAAGGGTGCACGTGGCCTTACCGCAGTTCGGAAGACCAGCGCGCAGAGGACAGCTGTGGTGAAGTGCCAGGAAAGTTAGAGTTTAAGGGAAATGGAACAGAGAGCAAGAGAATTTCTGGTCACTCCCTCGGGGGAGTGACCACGACACGGCCTCGCAGATCTACAACCTCACACCAGGCCCCAGCCTTATTAAGAATATAAGGACCCAGACGTGCGGAGCCAGAACAGGCACCAGGCCCCGGAAACAGGTTCCAGGGGTATCGGGGCCCAGGGGTACCAGGGCCCAATGTCCGAGGGTGCAGAATCGGTACACAGAATATCGAAGAGTACAGAAAGTACGGGTACCAAGGAGCCAATTCTTTTTCCAAGAGTCGACACGAGGCACTACCCAGATTAAAGGGTTAAGGTTAGGCAAGAAAAGCATACAGAGAATAAGATAAATAAACACACTCGAATTTGCATTAAACGTGGCAGCTTTAAGCACCCCTTCTAAGCTTCTCCATCGCTTCACCTCTTCCGGGCGGGATACCCTTTGGCCCCCCGACGTCCAGCAGGTGTTAGACGGCTCAAGCAACGCAAGTTGAACCTCAGGATAGTTGGCCTGAGGTGTCAAGTAAGTGTCAAGACTCTACGACCCGCTACAGGAAGCGGTTTCCTTACGGGGAAGAACACAAAGGGGTCCAAGGACCAGGAACAGTCAGCCACCAAAGAGGTACGCAGTACCAGGTGCATCGCTCTCGACTAAGTCTATTGAGCCCAAGAAACCCGGTCCCAAGTGAAGTATATCCACTCGGGGACCACCAAGTCCAAGTCTTATACAAAGGCCAAGTCTTTAAGTCTTCTGCGTCAACCGAGGAGCAAGACCAGCCAAGCCTAAGGGTACACAAGGTGAGACCCAAGGCCGACACGGTATCGGGGTACCCCCTCCGTAAGTCGGCAGTCCGGCGCTGTGTGTGTTTGTGGATCTCCTACGTTGTTTGAAAATCCACTCCACCACATTTGCGACAATGTAATATGCCATAGCCAACCAAAATTGGCACACTTGGGGATCGAACCAGCGACATCACGATCAAGAAACCAGTGGTAAACCAATGCACCAACTGAATGATAGCGTTAAGAGCTTGTTATGACTTCATAAAATTCCGGATAAACAACGCCGATAAAACTGTATAGCGTCCACGGTTTCAGGTCCTCGTCGATGATTCGCAGTGCCTGATGTCTGTGGATCGTACGGTTGGTGTCGTCAGAAAAATACTTGCGCGCGCGGCCAGGGACATTCTGCTCAGTTGTGTGTCACTGTGGTGGAGTGGGTTCTCAAAATTGTGGGAGACCCCAAACCACTTACTGTGCCGGACTGCCGACTGTCGGAGGGGGTACCCCGATGCCGCGTATGGACCTTCTCTCACCTTGTGTACCCGTCGGCTGGCGGGTTGCACTCTTCGGAAGCCTTGGTGAGGATGTACACGTCTGCCTTGAGGTAGGTAAACCTGGGGGGCCTCGAGTGGATATGCTTCACTCGGTGGGCCGGTAGGTGGCCTCTCGATCGACCTTGTCGAGAGTGGGCTTAGAGCCAAATTCTTCAGGGCGCTTGTCGTCTCTGGCCTTTTCCTTCTGTTTCAGATGTATTAACCACCTGACCTTTACGTTGCTCCCGGACCTTGAGGTGAGGGATACCGCTTCCGATAGCGGGTCTTGGGGGGTGTTGCTACTCGAACGAGCTCACAGGCCAAATATATCCTGGAGCTCTATTCGCCCTTGATCTTCGCTACACAACTGTCTTCGACGGGGGGCCAAAACATATCCCTTCCCGGAACAGTGAGTAACTTAGAACAAGTCCTTCTTGGGTGACGGAGTCGTGCCACGTAGATCGCAAATTGAGTAGTATTTAATATAGTCCTATCCTTTTAACCCTTTTACTCTATCCTTGCCTGAAGCTCTGATTCCTTGCGTCGACTAGTCTGATCCTTGTATTATCTGGTCCGGAGTGGCCGAACCCCGAGGGGCCGAGGTCGACCGATGAGGGACCGAGTCGACTGATGAGGGACCCGGGTCTACCAACGAGGAACCCAGGTCGACCAACGAGGGACCGGGTCGACCGATGAGGGACCGAGTCGACTGATGAGGGACCCAGGTCTACCAATGAGGGACCGGGTCGACCAGCGAGGGACCGGGTCGACCAATGAGGGACCGGGTCTACCAATGAGGGACCCGGGTCTACCAATGAGGGACCCAGGTCGACCAACGAGGGACCGGGTCGACCGATGAGGGACCGAGTCGACTGATGAGGGACCCAGGTCTACCAATGAGGGACCGGGTCGACCAGCGAGGGACCGGGTCGACCAATGAGGGATTCGGGTCTACCAACGAGGGTCCAGGTCGATAAATGAGCGGCCATAATCAACTCCCTTTGGTACCGATTAACCGGTACCCTGATACTGATTTTCTTCGGCGGATCCTGCGGATTGTCCTCCACCAACGGTCGCTCCCCCTCGAGGCCCCTGTCTCTCTCGTCCCCTGTCCCTGACCCACGGTCTATACTCCGCATCCATCCGGAGTCTGGGACCTCCACATCACAAAATTAGCACTTCACCACATCACTGAGCAGGCTTAAAATTGTGTCGTCAAATTTTCGGTGCAAAGAAAATATTTATTTTATGTGATTTTTGTAGTAAGCACAAGTTAAAGAGGGGGGGGGTGTAATGGGGCAACCTATTACATGAGTAGTTATAGGATTAATACTAATTACATAAGTAGGCATAGGGCAGTATCCGATTAACGGATACTGCGCGTCATTTTATTATTGGTTTTTTATTGGGGTGCCACACCCAATAATTTACCAATAATAAATTGACTTCCATATTGAGTGGTTCCCATGAGCTAGGGAGCATATTCGCACCTACGGCGAAGTAATACATACCAAAAATAGAGCACAGTTATATTTACGAGTGAATTAAGAGCGATTACTCCACGCCCTTTTAGTGTAAGACGGTAACGGGTCCTTATCCCGTTACAACTGTTGAACGAGCCTCTCGACTATGGTTTTGACCTAAGCGGGATCCGCTCGGAGGCCTCTCTGTCCAATTAAGCACCCTAAAAAGGGAATTTCTTCGGCTCCGAAGATGCACTTAAATGCATTAGCATATAGCTTTTTAGTGCGCATGCACCCGAGCACAGCTTGTAAATGGACAATATGGTTCTCGGTATCCGACCGCCCATGGTCAGGACCACTTTGGACAAAATGGCATCGAAATACGTCTAGCATTATTTCGATGGGGTCGAAACAATTGCGTCACCAACGGTAAAACGTAGTCGGAATATCCGACAGCCCTTGAGGCATGACCAGCCAATTCCAGATCATACAGCTAGGAGTGCTAACCGCAGTGATCGGAATATCGCTAGCTCGCATGAGCAATTGGTAATAACCATCGACTAAGTCGAGCGCACTGTACATGGTACAACCTACCATATTGTTCTGAAGAACATCCTTTCTAGGTATTGGCGTCTGTGCAGGTATAGTGGCTGCATTGAGCTTATTATAAGCATGAACGATACGCCATTTACCATTCGGTTTCTTAACACAGAAAGTGGGTGTCGAGTGCGGAGATTTGCTCTCGCGCACCATGCCCGCCGCGTGCTTTGCACGAAAGAACTCGTCAATGACGTCACACTGTTCTTTGGGTAAAGGCCACTGCCGTGTTACACAGTATTTGGTTCCAGGAACCAAGTCAATTTCATGACGTACACCCCTATCAGGAGGTAGAACAGACGGTGGATCATGACACACCACGTCCTGACATTCCTTAACTAAAGGATGGTAAGTATATGGGAGGGTTCTTGAGAATAGATGTTCCACTACGTGCACCTAGTGCCGCCTTTGTATCTTCAAGGACTGCTTCATCGACAAGCGAGGATGAGATCAACTCGAGGTTAGGTCGAATGACCACCATATCGGATAGAGCACCAGCCTTCAAGGCTAGATGAAATGCATCACAGACATTTCGTCTAGCTCTAAGAGAGAATTTAATGATGGGAGGGCCTCAAGTTCAACCTCACCATCTACATCTCCTGTCACTCCGTTGACCAGGGTATACAACTGGTCACTGACATCACTACGTGTTAAAACAGACGCTTTGCGTCTCGCAGCCGCCATCTGGCGATGCTGCCGTCTCATTGACGAACCGTACCTTTAAAGTACTCGGAATATCATCATCCCCAAGGTCAATAGATTCCTTGACGTTAACCTGCTCTATACGAGAGCCGATGTCATTATCGACATCCAGGGAGTCGCTATTACCAGTTACATCACTAATAAGGTCATCGATCTTCACTTGCTCTATAAAAGAGCCGATGTCATTCTTGACATCCATTGGGTCACTAGTACCAGTGACATTATTAACAAGGTCATCGGTACCTTCACTTGCTCTGCACGAAAGCCGATGTCATTACCAAAATTCAGTGAATCGCTATTACAGCCAATATCACTAACAAGGTCTTTTACCTTAACTTGCTCTATACGAGAGCCGATGTCATTAACGACATCCAGAGAATTACTACTACAGGTGACACCACTAATAAGGTCTTTTACCTTAACTTGCTCTATACGAGAGCCGATGTCATTACCGACATCCAGTGTCTCAATATTATTATGAGTATCACTCAACGGAGTACGTGCCGTCCCACTAGGTGTCACTGAGCTCTTCTCGACACTATTATTGCTGACAATGGAGTTTATCAACTCAGACACTCCAATGTCCAGCACACTAACTAACTCAGTTAATGGCTCGCGCCAATAGCACTTCTGTTGCCTAGCGAGGTGGGTTCATGACTCGCCAAAGCTTCGCTAGGAACATTGCGCGTTGCGCCTAAGGTTTTGGATCTCCAATTGTTCCATGGCTCATGGCGTTCCAGCCAGGCCATACCGAGAATGAGATCATATCTCGAGTCCAAATATAGGACAAGACAGCTGTCAACGCTATCGAAGTCCAAGAACTTCACACCTAAGTTCAACGGAGCTTTAGGAACGGTGACACGTACACCTGTTGCGAGACGCACGGTTATACTGTCAACCTCTTGCGCTTCTAGCGCCTCAGCATACAGCTGACTCCCTTCAAGGAAACGACGTCGAACATAATTACCCGACAGCCCTGAGTCAATTAGAATTGGCCATGGTTTCTCAAAACCTTTAACGGTTGCCGACACAACCAACAAGCCTGGCTTGTAATCTTGTTCTATGGGAGCATCCACAGAACCACTTGGGGCTAGCCCTGTTTACCTTTACCTCCTAAAGATCCAACAAAATTTAGTTCTTTCCCAGTAGGGTGCCCCGCGCCTACTGGGAGCTGACGTTTTTACCTGCCGTGCTCGCCTTTTGGCTAAGAGCAGGGTTACAGCTCTGCCGATTCTAAAATTTCTTTCGTAACGTACAGCAAGGCGAAGGTGCCTAGTGCTTCCGCACGGGTAACATCTACGGATGTTATCTTGCTGCTCTGCATCTTGAAGCTCAGCTTCTTCAGCATGGCTGAGGTCCATGGGTTCCGCCCTATTAGAGGCATTTGAATGATACCATGGCAGACCATAGCGAGCAGATGTGAATTTGAGCTCAGCGTTAAACGCTATGCTTACTGCTTCTTCGAAAGTCGAAGGCTGGACACGGAAAACTTCTGTCCTGGCGACCCCATTACGAAGTTCTTCCATAAAAATGGTTACTCGGACTTCCTCTGCCAGAGGGTCTTGCTGCATAGCAACAATTATATTTCGCAACTCTTGGACGTAGTCCGACAATTATTTCTTACCCTGTCGGGTATCTAAGAAGCGTGAGCTCACACGATAAGCCTGATTAGGCGGTGCAAACACACAGGTTAATTGCTTTTTAAGCATTTCCCATGTGCATTTACAGAGATATCGCTCGTTAGAGCCCACTCTCTACTCTTCCACCGAGCTTAGAAATGGCCAAGCCAACTCGTTGCTTATCTGAAACAACATGGCGACATCCATTGCCATTTCAACTTCTCGGATCCAGAGGAAAAGATTTTATCCCTCCTTCCCCTCAAAGTTTTAACGTTTAACACGAGTGGACGATCCTTTGGTTTTGCATTTGGCCCAGGTACCGGAATGTATTGCGTTAGCGCAGCTGACGCTGCCTGGTCGTGGACATGCCCGAGTAGCGTTGCATTATAACGCATGAAGGCCTCAAGGCGAGCATTGAGGACCTCCGGGCCTTGGGCCAAAAGGGCCTCGATTTGATCGGGCCCAACGAACGCAGATAATTTATCAAGAGCGAGTCGTTGCGCCTCAGAGAGTTGGTTGTGATTCTCCATCCTCACAGAGGGTCAGTCTTTAAAGACTCAGGTGTAGGATTGACTACAAGTGATACCAAGTGTAGCGGAGCTACACAGCTCTTTAGTCAGAGGAATACTTATAGGCTGAAAGCGTCTAAGTTTCATAAAACTAATTATTAATTGACGGCTTCAAGCCACTAAATTGCAAGGAAACTACTTATACGACCCTGTTCTAAGGAATCTAGGAGGGATTTCTAGTGTATAAGCAATAGCTTAAGGTTCAGAGAACCAACACACGAAATGCACAAGAAAACAAGTCTTAGAGTGACTTGGGATCTTTAACACAAAATGAAAACTGGTAGGTATTAAGAATACATTATATGCAATATTGAAACCTTCAACCGTGATGTACTTTCGGTATGATGTTACAACCGTCGTGTGACCCCTTTACAAAATAAATTGAAATTGAATTTTTTTAAAATGTTAAATGCTGGTGAAACAGCCTGTCTTCTGATACGGAGATCTGTTTTGTGCAAAAAGCGCCAATGTGAATTGAGTTCTGATGCAAATCAGCCAAATTAAATACCCAAAAAGGAATACACCTCCAGACAGACAGCTACTTTCTGTTATATTTAAAATCTTCATAAGTGCTAGTCTTGAATCCTCACACTACACGCCCTGTTGACAGCGTGATAGCTAAAATGATCGACCGAACGATTTCTAGAAGCCATTCAGTCACTTCCCAATTCGCGCCTTCGAGCAACAACGGCCAAGAGACGAAGACCTTCAAAGAGCCGGTCAACCGGCCTCCTCCGACCAGGGCGGGAAGTCCCTCCAACGGGAGGCCCAGGATAAGAGGGGGGAGGTTTTCCCTCTGCTGCGTGCGCTATGGGGGGCAAGCGCAGCGTGCGAACCGTAAGGGGAGCACCAACCCTGTTACCCCCGGGGGGAGAGGATCGACGACCGCGGTTATCATTCCCTCTTTCCCCAATAGTTCCTGCTATTCTACGTCAGCCTTCAAGACGCCGATTCGATCGCTGAGCGCGAATCTCGGTCCCACGAAGTGAACTTGCCAAGAACGTGAATTGATCGGCCCGTCCAGGTGCATCAGCGGTCGATCGGGACTGATCGGTGTGGTGCCCGGCGCTTGTTGCGATCATTGAGCCACTGTTTACACCTCGGGCTGGATACCCGATTCCACGTGCCCTTTTCGGAGTGTCCCCCGTGACGCCCGACGTCTCGAGCCAGCAGATTGAGCCAGCGAGGCGAAGAATGACGAAGTCCTGGTAGAAGCACTCCAGACATCTTACCAATCCTTAATGTTTGAAATAGACGGTCTGTTCTTCTCTCTCTCTCTAGAAGCCATTCAGTGGGGCGGAGGGGGTAGGGTAGAGATTCCGGGGGGGATAGGCTCCTGTGGCGGGTAATATTTCGAAGGTGGAAGAACGTTGATTGTCGCACGGAGACCAGGAGTTGACGTTAAAGACTCAAGTAATTTACACGAGTCACCATCCCGATTACCCTTGGGTTCAGTCTCGAGTTCAGGAATCATCGTTATTAGATTTTTTCCAGAAGTGTTTTGACGAAGACTGCGTGTAGCACCCGTTGCAGGATCCTCGCACAGCAGGACCACAGCTGTCATTACCAATCCGTGCAATAACTTCATGGTGCGTCGTACTTGATAAATGCTGGTATGACGTGACGGTTGCAATGTCAATTGGGATATGAACAGCATTGCCTGTGGCCATCCAAACTCGTAAGCAGCTGCCAACCCAAATTTGAAAGCCACAAGATTCTATCAGCTGGCCAGAATTTTTTATACTCTTGACAACAAAACGATTTGGACTCTGCTGATTACATCTTTTCTAATACTCTAATTAATCAGCATGTGACACGTCAATGTCGATTATGTATCTACAATCTTGTGGGAAATAGTATTAAGGTCTCAGGAAATGATTAAACTTATATGATAACCATCAAATCTCCTTTCAATAAATTATAGGAAATAAGTTATACGATTTTAGCTTCCTGCTTTCAAGAGTTCGATAAATTGTACGACTCCAATCATGGAAATGATGTGTGTTAAATGCAAAGCATATATACCAGGCAGCCATTCCAGCAGGATATCGTATCCATGCTATCCGGTCCTGACTATACACCTTCAAACGTTCGAAGAGACGTTGTCTCCAGTAGAGAAGACACTCATGCTGACATCATGGCGGAAGCAAATACCGCATTTAAAGATTATTAATTGTAGATGATGAAAACTCAGTGCAGAGGCCTCTGGGGCCTAGCAAGAGCTTCCACAAAATGGAGTAAGCATGTCAGTAGCTATAAAGGGAAAGCTTTAGGTCTGCCAACACCACCCTAACTGTATTTCTTTATTACTACGCGACGCAGGCACTTGGTGCTTTCTTCAGGAAAATGCTTTCTGTGCAACCCAAAAGTACAACACCGTCGGTATTACTGAAGCCGATACGGCGCCTTAATTCGATGAATTTTGGTGATGTACAGACAAATTTCTGCCAGGTTGACGGCAGCAACTTTTTTTCGTTTATACAACGGCTTAAGTAAGCAACGCAGACCTTCGGCATCGACACGTCGGCCTCACAGACCTTCTGCAAGCACAACATCGAAGGAGTCAGTTGCATAAAAGAACGTCGTTAACCTGCTTTCTGCCTCATTGTCCTTGCTTTTCTTATAGAGCATGATGCACAACAGAAGTCTACTCGGAGTTTGAGAACATCGTGAGTGATGGATACATTTTTACGACGGCTTTTTTTATGGCACTCTTAGCTTCCAAGCAGTCCGAATAGTAGTGACAAGCATTGCGACACATATATTGAAGTGAAATTGAACCAACATTTCGTCTTGCTGCGTTCGAAAGTCAGCTTCTGCAAAAGTCACAACATGGGTATTTTGGAAAAAGATTCGCGCAGTTGCTTGAAGGGGATGGTTATAAGTACAGGTATCAATGTGTTTGATACATGGAGAACTTTATAAGAGATGATGGAATCAGCGCTGGAATTTACATCACATAGAAGGAAGGTGACATTATTTTCGTATTTAAGTGACCTAGATCTGCAAAGAAGGCACTAGCGCAAGAAAAGCGAGTGGCGTTGAATCAAATGAACCGTTCGTTGCGCGTAGTCCTCTGCATTGATACGTTTAGGTGTGATGAAAATGTGATTTGCAGCTTTAAGCTTAATGGTCTGTTCAGCTAAAAAGAATTGGCTACGATGTAGAGCGTGTTCAAAAACCATTTGTGCTTTACTCGGGCTCGAATGAGAAGCGGATATGCCGGTCTTGACTACATCTGGTGGTAGGTGCAAAAATATTGGAACGATACTGAGTGTGACGATGGCGTGCAATCATTTATATACAGCGACTCCTCATTGGTGTGACAACGACTTCAATTACTGCAACATAAAGGTACATACTCAATGGTATCCTAAAACATCCCTATCAAAGGCCCTAATTTCCAGTAATTGTGTAGACGGGCACTTCTACGAAGTTGCCTCGTGCTACTAGCACACACCTTCAGCACAAGCGAGGAAGCAGTTAGACCGTCTTACCTTCGCGTGCGAGGGTGGTTATGCGGTACGACTGCTTAAGCAGTCGACCACCAGTTGCCTCTCGCTTAAGCGAGAGTGCAACGAACTTCTAAGACAAGAAGACACCGACGTCACGCAGAAGCTTTTCAGCTTCTCGTGCGTGGTGCTTCGGTGTTTAGAAAATTCAAGACTGAGCTATATTTAATTAATTATAACTAAATATATACTTAACTACTGATTGGCTATATATGTATATATATATAGATTGGATACGCGACTCTTTAGAAGCGTATCCTGTCGCATGAACTTAAATCTAGATTTAAGATCGCAACTGACGTCTTTCTGAGACGTCGCGATGCCTAGCTTCAACTAGCGTCATCCCTACCCATGTGAATCCATAAATGGATAATCACGTTCACGAGGGTGGATCACGTTTGTGTATCGCACCCAAGTGACAGGTCAAAAGTAATCATGGATATTTTTAGACCAAACATTAAGTATATTACTTAATGTTTACGTGTAACTAGATGCCCTGTTACACCATCCCCCGTTTTAGAACGATTTTTACATCTTGTAAAACATCGCCTAGGAGACAGAGAGACTTGCGAGCCGTTATAAACGCGCCGCTTAGTCTACTCAATTCTCATGCCACCGAAACGTGGTAAGTCTGATGGGTCGCCTGCAAAGTCACCCATGCAGTCCAGTACTAAGCGCACGCGCCGCGATTTATCGCAGCCGTCGCAAAGTGCTTCAGGCACTGAGGTGAATCTTCCATCTCACGATAATGTGGATGAAGATCCATCTCTCATTGTAGATTACAATGAGACTACGCCATTGCCATCACCCCATAGTGAAGATGAGCAAAGCTCATTGATGGGACATATGTCCCCATCATTTGAGGCACCCATCGTTGAGGGAGCATCTATGCTTCGTGCAAGCGAAGGTAAAGCCTCGTCGCCTGCGCCTACGAGCGCAGCGACTAAGACTGAGCACGCTACTTCGAAAGGAGTAGTCGCGACTCAGTCAGATGTGACTCCTCATGCTGATGTCTTGACAATCCATAATGGAGAGTCAGACTCAGGCGAGTGTGAGCTTAAAGCTCCACCAAGTACACCGTCGGCCTCACTAGCCCGTCGTCGCGAGGGCGGCTACGTGAGTAGTGGCTTGCCACCAATGCCACCTCCATCTGAGTGGATGAACTCGGATGGGTCTAGTGCAGCGCTTTTGCAGCGTGCAACTATTGACGCTCATAAGTTTTATAGCGTCTTTCCCTTGTGGAAAAAGCAGGGCAAAGCACTTGGTCGTGCTTTCCCGATTCGAGTCGTGCTGCGTTCTAACGAAACAGCCGACGAATATGAAGCTGAACTTCGGCTCCGTGTAACGTTGCATGTAGATGCAACGAAACAACGGTCGCAGCGAATCAGCTTCGCCATGAAGCGTGCGCATGAAATTATGGATGGTAAGCGACCCCCAATTGATTCTCGCCACGCTTCTTCTGCTAGTCCATCCGGACCTAGCAGAAAGACGACAGCTGGTGCTGCTTCGCATAATCAGCCACCAGCCCAGGCACGTCGACGCGCAAGGCGTCCACAGGCTCCCATGAGTCAATTCTAGTTGGGTAACCCTTCCACTGGACAAGGATTTGGAGCTTTCGCTTCACAAACCGGTGGGCCAACAGCCTTCCAACAAGGAAGCGCGTGTTCCCTTCCGCGTCCACCAACACATGTGGAACCCGATTGGAGTGGCGATTACGCCCACCTACTCGCGGCTGCCTACCCTGCTGCTGTTCAGTCGCAGGCTGAGTCCGCTACGCTGAAGAGGAAGGTGGCAGATCTCGAGAGTCGAGTCTCGCGACTGAACTTGGATCTGCGCGATATGAGGACGAGGGACCGTCAGGGGTATGACCGCCTGAAGACCCGTTTGGACATCCTAGAGCGACTGGTGATGAGAGACCCGCGTCAAGCGCGGAGTCCTCCTCGATCGCCGAGTCCTCTATCGCCTCGTTCGTATACGGGGAGCTTCTCGGATTCCTCGTAGCCTGATCGGTCGCGACGCTCGACTCACATTCGACGTCACCATCGGTCTCGTTAGACCGATGTGGATATGTGATCTCTTCTGGATCAACATACCGTTTCAGACGACCCACGTAAAATACGGGGTGCGTCTTCATATACGGTGGGATAGTGAGCCTATAATTTAGGTCTCCAACTTTTTCAACCACTGTAAAGGGCCCAATGAATCGGGGAAATAGCTTAGTAGTACCACCAGGTAGTACAGAAATTGCATGTTTAGGTAGGGTAGCAGTACTTAATAGCACTTTGTCCCCCACACTAAAGTGTTCATTGTTTTCGCGACCATGCTGGTCTGCATATTGTTTTTGCTTGTCCTGTGCGTTTGCCATCGCGTCACGGACTTTACGTGTGATGGCTAATCGCTAATCCACAAAGCGCTGAGCTTCGCTCACGCTTTTTGCATCCAGCTCGCCTATGACGCCTCCAAGAGGTCGCTCATGGGTCGACGCTGTTGATAACACTTAATATCATCGTCAAGGAGCACTGGCATTTCTTGCCGTTCCTCCTCCGTGACACCTATAGGTTTCGTGACCACTGCTAAATTAGCAGTGTCACTAAGGAAACCTTGGCCCTCTTTGGCATTCGCACCGAGCGAAGTGAGGGACCCTCCCCCACTAAGACTCGGGCTGCGTACAAACGAGACTGGCGTTCGAGGATGACGCAGTCCGTTAATGTAAAACGGTGTTTCACCCGTACTGGCGTGAACACTACTATTAATAGCGAACTCCACGAATGGCAATTTCTTGCTCCATTCTTTGGGAGTCGCCACTGTACGCAACACATCCGCCATGACTCGATTGGCCCGTTCTGTTTGGCCATCGGTCTGGGGATGATCAGCGGTTGACATGTGGAGCTTGCTACCCAGCAGCTCAAACACATGTCGCCAAAAACCCGACGTAAAACGCGGATCCCGGTCCGATACGATGGACTCGGGCATCTCGTGTAGTCGATACACGTGATCCAGAAACCAGAGGGCAGCCTCTTTTCCTGAGATCTTGATGCTACATGGTGCCAAAGGCACCATTTTGCTCAGTCGCCTACAAAGACGACGAGCCCCGTCCTGCTTTTATGGTTAGGCGGTAAGCCAAACATGAAGTCCAAACTGACCGACTTCCAACATTCAGTTGGAATCGGCAGTGGCTTCAGTGGCGCACTGTTCAAAGTTGCAGGCTTTATGCGCTGACACTCTTCGCAAGAGCGAATATAGTTGGCCACCCATCGGTATAGGTGGGGCCACCAAAATTCCTCTGACACTCGTAAGAATGTCTTTTCACGGCCCAGATGCCCACTAGATGGCGCATCATGGCACTCGTGAAGTATCATCAGCTTGAGATCTGTGTCATGAGGGACATAGATTCTCAAGGGATCACAGGGTGACAGTTGATGCCATAACAGGCCATCACTGTAACTAAAGCGATTTAGTTTCGCTTTCAGGAGCGACGGAAGGGTAACCTTTCGTCCACCAAAATGATCCAACAGCAGGCGACAATGTCTTTCCTGGCTGTAGCACTCCTTGATATCGGAGGTCATTGAGCTCGTCACATGGTAGGCCTTCATGGCTGCCAATGTGGACGACTCAACTTGTTCTTTCGCACGAGACACACTTTCCTGGTGTCTTGCCTCGAAGCCTGGTCTGCGCGATAACGCGTCAGCCAAGACATTCGACTTACCCGGCTTATATTCAACTTTGAAAATTAGATTTAAAGAAAAATGTTAGCCATCTCGCCATTCTCGGCAAGAGGTGCGGTGAATTTATAGCGGTCCGCAGTGATGCGTGATCCGTAAACCACAAAAGGTTCGTTGCCCAAGAGGTGCACCCGAAACTTTACAAGGGCATACTTAATTGAAAGTAGCTCCTTGTCATGCACAGGGTAATTCATCTCGGCAGCTTTAAAAAGCCGAGACTGATACGATATGACACGTTCAACGCCGTTGTCATCCTTTTGCATGAGTGCGCTGCCGATCGCAAAATTTCTTGCATCGCAGACGACACTAAAGGGCTTATCCGCGTCTGGAAATGCCAAGACCGGTGCCTCTACAAGAGATTTCTTCACTGATGTGAACGCATCTTCTTGCTCCTTTGACCAAATCCATTCTGTATCCTTTTTCAAAAGGTCAGACAATGGCTTAGTCTGCTCCGCATAATTCTTGCTGTACTTATGCAAGTAATTAGCGAGCCCAAGGAATTGGCTCGGATCCTTCACGTGTCTTGGGACTGGCCATTCCTTTACAGCCTTTACCTTTTCTGGTTCTGCTCGTACACCATATGCACCTACGATGTAGCCCAGTACAGGTATCTCGGGGACCCCTATTACGCACTTTTGCAAGTTAAAGTATAATTGAGCGTCACCCAGAGTCTGCAACACAGCGTCTAAATGACGCTTGTGCGACTCTATCGCGCTCAGACCGTCCTCCGCCCTACTATGCACGAATACATCGTCAAAGGAATGGGGCGCGTAGGCACGGTGCTGACGCATCACGTGAGCCACTAATCGATTGAATGTTACCGGAGCATTTTTCAACCCTTGTGGCATCACAAGCCACTCCCACAGCATACCGCTTGGGGTGCTTACTGCCATTTTGGCTACATCGGTATCTCGCATGAGAGCCTGATAGTAGCCATCCTTCAGATCCTACGCGGAAAAGATAGTTGACTTTCCCATGGAATTCAACAAAACATCTTTCCGCGGGATCGGCGTTTGAGCTGGAATGGTGGCCGTGTTCAGCTTATTATAAGCGTGAACCACGCGCCATCCACCTGTTGCTTTACGCACACAGAAGGTCGGGCTGCAGTGAGGCGACTTGCTCTCACGTACATGTCCCGCCTTAGCTCGCTTGTCGAAGAACTCATCGATGTAATCGACTTGTTCCTTCGGCAACGGCCATTGCCTGGTCACACAATACTTGGTGCCAGGCTCCAGGTCAATTTCATGCCTGATGCCCCTATCGGCCGGTAGGCGGCTCGGCACTTCTGCTGGAAACACATCACGGTGTTTCCACAGAACATCATAGAACGGGCTGTCCTTCAAGGCATCCCAGCCTTGAGCAGCGAACCGTTTCTTTTTGTCGGTCTCCAAGACACTCTCATCCATTGTGAATGAAGAACAACAGTCCACCACGTTCTCTTCTGGAACTGGTGCGACTATCTCGTGCTTTAGTTCGGACAGGAACAGATCCCACGTCATCTTCGAGAGATTTACTATCTCCTCGGCAGATGCCAAGACAAGTTGGAGCACCTCAACAGAGGATGCCTCCGGCATTTTGTCTTCGACGGCCTCGAACAACTCGTTCGTAGGTCCGTCCTCTTGGACCGAGACTGATCCAAGGGTCACTCGTTTCGACGTGCTCTTGATCGTCTTAATATGTCTGGTGCTCGTTCTTCGAGTCACCACGATCTTTGACCTGGAAGAAGGTGTCGTTGCTATCTCAGCTAACGCACTCCTTCCAACCGCAACAGGCTCTTGGCTCTGTGCCGGTTCTTGTGGCGCTTGACTTCCTGTCAGCCCACCATCAACTGCCACATGCTCTCGGCTCTGTGCAGGACTATTGGACGCATGACTACCTGTCATCGCCCCATTCACTACACCAGTCTCTTCGACCTGGGTAGGAATATGTGTCACCTGGCTTTCCGCCAGTGCACTTCCAACTACATCACTCCTTTCGAGCTGGATAGTTCCTGGTGTCGATTGACATACCGTCATCGCACCCTCGACTGTGTTGAACACAGCATCAGCCCCATAAGCCTCTCGCAAGAGCACATCCTTTCCGGTGTCTTGCGTAGAGCTAGCGACTGTGCGTGTACGCCAGTCTATCCATGGTTGATGTTTAGCCAACCAAGGCATGCCTAGGATGAGGTCATACGGACTCTCCATACCTAACACTGTGAACTTCTCTTTACAAGAGAAGTCACTGTAACTGAAGGCGAGTTCAACTTGAACTCCCTCCGATTTAACGAGCGCACCGTTCGCTAAACGAACGATCGCCTCTTCTCGCTTGCCATCCTGGCAAAGCGACTCATAACTCGCCGGTCTCTTTTTCAGAGCCGCGAGTTTCGCAAAGTTTTGTGATACACCCGAATCCACGAGAAGGTTCATCACTTGGTCATAGCCTCGTACTCGAGCGCTATAGACCAAAAAGGTTGAGTTCCGACCAATCGGAACCTCAGGGACTATGCTACCCATTTGTTCGATCACTCTGAACTTAGGGGTAGCTTCAGAGTCCGCGGCAGTAGGGCATCCCGCCCCTACTGCGCTCCCGCATTTCCCGACCCATCTTGGGAAGGTGCTGAACCCGTGCGTCGTGCACGCTGGTTTTTTGCACCTCCCTTCGGGTTGGGAGACCTTTTGCTGGCTGCCTTAGCACCAGCAGCTACTTTGGCATAGCAGCGAGCCATCACATGGCCTCGCTTGCCGCACTTGTAGCAGATCACATCTGCATTTCCTAACTCCATAGGAGTGGCATCAGAACTTTCGGCCGACGGCCTGTAATAGGCTGTCGCCGAGGCGCTGTTGTAGGATTGCTCCTCAACTAAGGCAATGTCAATTGCCTCTTCCATCGTCGCTGGCACCTTTCTAAAAAAGGGCCTGACGCGATGGGCCGTGCCTAAGTCCATTAATGAACGTGGCCACCTTGATACGCTCTGGTATCTGTTCCCCATTAATGAAAGCCGACAGCGAACGCATCTCCTGCACAAATTCTTGCAGAGAGCGTTTCGCCTGTCGTGCTCCAAAGAAGCTAACACTTCATTGTTAGGCGGCTGATACATGGCACGAATATTTGCCTTAAAGATCGCCCATGATGGAAATGCATCAGCATTAGCCATCAGCGCAGAGTACGCCCACTCTGACGATTTGTCACGCAAATTGGACATACCATTCTGGTGTCGTCTTCGATGAGCTGCACCACTCCACATTGCTCAACTGCTAATGGCCAGTGAACAATCGTGTGAGGGCTAGTCCCATCAAACTTCGGAGGGTCCATCTGAATGGGCCTCGGTTGAGTAGGCCGGGCAGAGAGCGTCTCAACAGCTCTGTTGAGCGCCTCATTACGTGCCTGCTCAAGCCTAAGCTCATCCTGAGTCTTAGTGATGGACTCAGCGGTAGCTTGGCTGTTTACCTCGGACGCGTTTCTACGCTGTCCGAGCACAAACGCCTCATTTTTCTCCATTTGAGCAACATGTTGCTCAGGAGGACAATGCAAGAGGTTGACCAGGGCTTGTTCACCAAGTCCCTGCGCCATATGCTCTGCCAACTCCCTATGATGTTGGGAGAGGTGAGGGAAGTCACTCCAGTCCATATTAAGGACCATCTTAACCACACGCACGCTCAGAGAGACGGGTCGTGGGAAGGACTACTAGTGCTACCAAGTGCAGACGGGCACTTCTACGAAGTTGCTTCGTGCTACTAGCACACACCTTCAGCACAAGCGAGGAAGCAGTTAGACCGTCTTACCTTCGCGTGCGAGGGTGGTTATGCGGTTGGTCGACTGCTTAAGCAGTCGTACCACCAGTTGCCTCTCGCTTAAGCGAGAGTGCAACGAACTTCTAAGACAAGAAGACACCGACGTCACGCAGAAGCTTTTCAGCTTCTCGTGCGTGGTGCTTCGGTGTTTAGCAAATTCAAGACTGAGCTATATTTAATTAATTATAACTAAATATATACTTAACTACTGATTGGCTATATATGTATATATATATAGATTGGATACGCGACTCTTTAGAAGCGTATCCTGTCGCATGAACTTAAATCTAGATTTAAGATCGCAACTGACGTCTTTCTGAGACGTCGCGATGCCTAGCTTCAACTAGCGTCATCCCTACCCATGTGAATCCATAAATGGATAATCACGTTCACGAGGGTGGATCACGTTTGTGTATCGCACCCAAGTGACAGGTCAAAAGTAATCATGGATACTTTTAGACCAAACATTAAGTATGTTACTTAATGTTTACGTGTAACTAGATGCCCTGTTACACTATCAATCTTCACTGATCGGTGTTTATATTTAAAAAGATGAAAATGTGGATGGCTTGGACTGTTACGAGTGTATCCGCGCTCGCGTCTTCTTGACTGTGTTGGACTCTATGGATGTAGTTGTGGACAGTGGACTCGTACTAGTCGATAATGTACATCTTTTGGCTTTGTTCATGGACACTTTTTCACTGAATTTGTTCGATTTGTATGCTGAATATCACTGTTTCAGTAGACTCTACCTCTGTTACAAGTACACTCATCTTTGAATTTGTAGCAGACCTTTATCCTTCACGGTGTATTCGAGCGAGCAAATTCTCTAAACAAGTTCATTTCCGTGTCTTTGTGGCCGATCTCAGTCGTCACAAGCGTGGAAATTAACATCACATCCTACTCACGACTTAGGGACTTGGCATCAAGTCATGTAGTCTAAGTGAGGATATTTTCTAAATAAGCTCAGGTTGTACGACGGCATTTACTTGCACTAAAATCACCGATACCTTCGCAAATTTCGTGGTGGTAGATGTATTCTTGTCTGTGATAATTTACATCTCGTGGTGAATTTAATACAATAACTTTTTTTGGTCAATGACTTATAACATTTAACCTAGTGTTATTTTTCTCTATGCAAAGTAATCCATTCTCTCATCGTACTTTACACGAGTAAAATATCAGGTTGAAGGGGCGCACATGAGAATCTTTTCTGGTCTCGATCCTTATTATTACAACCGATCACGTAAACACAAAGCTACCTCGTGTCTATAACGTTGAGCAATGTCCGTGTCCCCTCAAGATCAAGTGGATTATTTGCGATCCCTTCCGTCCATACGTGACGGTTGTCACCGTGTCTTGAGGCTCGCAAAAGAAGACAAAGTACCTCATTTTTCAGTGGTCGAGACGAAAATTCCGGCTTTGGCTGATTACGTCATCGAGGTGATTCGCCAGTCGTATCCGACTCCAAACGAGGCCAAAGTTCCATTTCATTCGCGCTGGCGTCACTTTGAGACGGGCAATCCACATCGCGTGGAAAAGATGACGTCAACATGGGATTGCGACCAGTTGGAAAAAGCTCGACGGTTACTGGACTTGGCACTAGTCAGTGTCTTACTGGACGCAGGCGCTGGCTCTCTATGGCAATTCAAAGAGCCAGACACGGAAGACGTTTATAGTCGGAGTGAAGGGTTAGGGATCGCAAGTTTCCATATGTTTCTCGACGGAAACTTCTCGGACAATCGAACGAAAGATCCGCATCGAGTGGACGCTAAAGCTCTGACTCATCTGTCCGATGACGCAATCATTAAAGCGTTTCAAGTGGTAAGTATCTTTTTTTGTTTTTATAGTTATTTTTATAGTATGGTATATTTATTTTTTATCAAAATTAAATAATGTTGGAGCAGACAGAAGGAAATCCATTGGTGGGATGTGCTGGAAGAACGGATCTACTCAAGGTTGATTATTGTACTTTAAATTGTTTTGTTTGCGGATTTTAATCGATACTATTTGATTTGATATGATAATGTAGCGTCTGGGCAAGAGCATTACCAACTATCCAGAATTTTTCATGGGGACGGACGGATCGATACGACCGGGAAATATGGTGGACTACCTGATGAAACGTCAGAATACCGATGGAGAAATATCCATTACGGATCTCTGGAAAGTCGTGCTGCATGGACTGCAGGATATTTGGCCCGAGAGCCGAACACGTATTGGAGGTCAGAACATGGGCGACGTGTGGGAGTTGTCGTACGTGTACCGGTGTAAGTTTATTGAGTACGAGGCCATGTAACATTGACATGAGTCTTGTGGATTTTTGTATCAGTTATTTGCCGGAACATGAGAAAGCGGGCAAATCTGTGAGTTTTCACAAGCTGTCGCAGTGGTTAACGTACTCTCTGATGGAACCGCTTCAGGATGCCGGGTTCGAAATCACAGACCTCAAGCTAATGACTGGTAGGAGTTAGCTTCGATACAATTTGTTTTGCCTCGATGTTTTTAATTTTCTGGATACTGATTCATGACTTGTTAGGTTTGCCCGAGTATCGCAATGGAGGGCTTTTGGTGGACTTTGGTGTGCTGGTACCAAAGTCTTCTAACATTTTAACAGACGAGTTCGACCCAAGCACCGAAGTAATCATCGAGTGGCGAGCTCTTACTGTCGCAATCTTGGACGAGCTGCACAAGGTGATTTTGCAGAAACTTGACTTCTCTGCCGATTTCTTTCCGCTTGTCAAGGTATTCTAGCAAATCCATTTCTGTGCTGTCTGAGGAATTTGTTGAACTGTCAAACGACAATTTTTGTTTGTTTGTATATAAGTAGATGCTCGAAGGGGGAAGCTGGAAAGCTGGACGAGTTATTGCGAAGGAGAAACGCACCGACGGTGGTCCTCCCATCAAGATCAAAAGCGATGGCACTGTCTTCTAAGCCCTCTCTTATTGTCAGGATTGCATCCAGGCTAATAACTCGTGATTATATCCAGAGTTGTTAAAAAGGTAGTGGTGGACGGTGTTGTGACCACATACTGAGTAGCGTGCGATGCTCTCGATGTATCAATGTGCACGCCAGTATACTACAGCTGTAGCTCTTGGGCGAAGTGACAGGCTAAACGCCATCTTTCGGCCGTATCATGCAGCACATAAGATACTCTATATGTTGCAACTCCAAGGTCATAGGACTATTTTCATCATTTTTGACCTGTATCTCTGCTGTACTTACAACCACAGCTACGTTCCCTACGATAAGAGTTGTTGCAGCCCGAATCTCTTCGCTAAGCTACATGTCATCACTATTAAATCCAAGAAACACTCTGTCAGCAGCACATTTGCAATTTTTTAAATGCGGGGTCATCCAAGCAACAATGTCCTGTTGTAATATGTCTTACAACTAGCTTGCACCTGGTATGCAGATGCATGTCGGTCTGTTCGTGTACAGCTGAAGCTTGTACTCTGCTTACTGCTTACACGCCGGGGCGGGGCGCGCCGGTTCTGGCGACAACACAATCTTGTCCTTAATCATTCCCCACGGTGCCATGGTCACGAGCTCCTCAGAAGCCGTAGGGTGGATAGCCACAATGTTGTCAAAGTCCGCCTTAGTGGCGTTCATCTTGACTGCCACACCAAAGCCCTGGATCATCTCGTCCGCTCCCTCGCCAGCAACGTGCACACCCACGACAGTCTCCTTCTCACCCACAGTCACCAGTTTCATGGCCGTCTTGCCTTTGTGCTCTGGGTCCGCCATCGCGTGAAGCAGGTTCACAAACTTACTCGTGTACACCTTGACATTTTCTTTACCATACTTCTCAAGAGCTTCTGACTCCGTGTATCCAATCGTGCCAATAGGTGGGTGGCTAAAGATTACCGTCGGGATCTGATGATAGTTAAGGCACGCGTCCTTCTCACCGCCAAATAGACGGTCGGCTAGACGACGGCCTGCAGCAATAGCCACTGGCGTGAGCTCCCAGCCAGTCACCGTGACGTCACCAATAGCGTACACTCCAGGCACCGATGTGTTTTCCTGTGCGTCCACCTCAATGAAACCACCTTGTGCAAGCTTAACACCAACTTTTTCCAGCCCAAGGTCTTTGGTGCGTGGTACACGGCCAACAGCATATAGGATCGTATCAAAGTTTGCAAACTTGTGTTCTTGTCCATCAATATCAACCACCAACGTGAGTTTGCTGTCGTCCTGTTTCTCGACACGATTTGCACTCATATGACGTACAAATTTGACACCTGATTTCTCCATTTCTTCATTCACGAGATCACGAACAATGGAATCAAATTTACGAAGCACTTGATCATGACGACAAAAGATCGTCGTATCACTCTTTAGTGCATTAAATATTCCCGCCATTTCCACAGCAATGTACCCAGCACCAACAACTGCCACTTTCTTTGGCTGCTTCTCAAGTCGGAAAAAGTCATCACTGTCAATCACGTACTCTTTTCCCGGAAAATCCGGGATTGTAGGAACACCACCGGGTGCTACTAGCACATGTTTGCCCGTAAAGATCTTGTCAGCCACTTGAATCTTATCTGTAGCCACAAATGTAGCAATTCCTTGTACATAATCGACTTGAGCTTTGTCTAAATTACGTTCATATATGCCATTAAGACGTGTAATGTAAGCGTCACGTTTGGTCTTCATTTTCGTCCAATCAAAATCACCAACTGAAAAATCTTTCAAATTAATGCAGTAATCTTTAGCGCGATTTAAGTGTTCCACATGAGCAGCTGTATTAAACATCACCTTTTTGGGTACACACCCAAAATTGACACATGTACCGCCTAAACCCATCCCATTGTATTCACGACCACGTTCAATGACAAGCACTTTGGCGCCATATGTAGCGGCTCGACGGGCTGAAGCCATGCCGCCACTACCACCGCCAATAACAATGTAATCATACACAATGTCAGTACTCATGGGTCTTTGGTTGGGATGGGGGATCGATGAGGATTACGATGAGGGGGGATTTTGTAATTGTGAGCTAATTCCTCGATCTTAATTAGACTTGAGATTTCTATTACTTACTATGCGACTGCTATCACAAGTCGCAGATAGGATCGTTAGATTTTTTTCTATTGCATAACTTGAATTTCTAATTTGTGCAATGAGACAAAACAGTCAATTTTGACTAAAAGGTGTTCAAGTTATTAAGGAACAGGCTCACAGAATTGTTGTATCAATGTAAAAAGGTATTGTATACCGGTAATACCTTACCGCGGCTATCCAATATGCGTTACCATAAGCTCGATATGCAATGTATCAGTGCAAAAACTGTAGCAATTTCCCATAATCATATGAACCCAATTACTCTGTTTAAGCTCGTGTCCATTGTGTGCATCTGGCTCGTGGGTCTTCTCGGTGGTTTAATACCTGTATTATTGGCAGTAAAGCATACGAATTCTCCTCTTTTAAGTATTTTAAACGCTTTTTCGGGTGGTGTTTTCCTTGCCGGTGGTTTTTTTCATTTATTACATTCGGCTATTAAGAATCCAGCATTATGTAAATGGTCGACCGAGAATGATGGTCGATATGATTTTCCATATGCTGAAATGTTTAGTACATTGGGTTTTTTAAGTCTTTTACTATTAGAACAAGCTGCACAGACTCAAATGAACTCATCGAAAGACTCGACGATTAATAAATACATTCCAGCCAAGAGTGAAAATCATGAGGAAGAGCTTTATGGTGTTATGGAAAGTGATGATACTTATCTAGAGGATGTGGACAATGAAGGACTAAGTAACGTCCGATACAGTCATTCCGGTCACTCACACTTTGGTGGTGGTGATATTCCTAATGACCAAGATATAGGGTCATTAGCTGTGGCTATGGTACTGTTTCTCGCTCTTTCATTCCACTCAGTATTGGAGGGATTAGGTATTGGAGCACAGACAGAGACGGCGTGGGGTGTCTTTATGGCCATTATCATGCACAAGGGACTGGCAGCTTTTGCATTAAGCTCGGGACTTGTGCAGAGTGCCATGTCTATGACTCATGTCATGTTGTACATGGTCGTGTTCTCGTTCATGAGCATTATCGGTATTGTTGTGGGCTGGATCATTGCTGCCGACGAATCAGAGGATTCGGCTGCAGCGGGTATCTGTGTAGCCCTGGCTTCTGGAACGTTCATCTATGTGGCGGTCATGGAAGTTATCCCTCAGGAATTTCCACGACATAGTCACGATGGTGGCCATGAAGGACACGGCCACAAGCAGAAATCCAAAATGATGTTGAAAAAGTCCATTGCGCTAATGGCCGGCTATGCCATCTTCGGCCTGCTTGCCAAGTGGTCATGAAGTTGTGCTAGTCAACAATGCCGACGCATGACAGGAGACGCTAAGTTAGACAGTAAAGCAAGTGAATACACACTGATTTAAGACGCTTTCTTCTTGCAGCTTTAGCAAAGTCGCTACTTTACTCTTCTGCTTTCCTACTTTTCTTTTTTTCTTCTTCTGCTGCTTGCTTATGCTGCTAGTTGCTGGAAAAGCTCCGTTTTCGTTCCTCATGCGCGTCCTTCTGACCTCCAGTATCGCATCGCTGTTTGTACACGGCATTTTGTACATCTTCACGCTCAAAACTCACCACCGACTGACTGACATGATCAACGAGTCACAAAAACACACCGCTGGAATCATTGGTTTACGCATCAATGTGCAGGTTCTGCACGGCCTCGCCTAGTGACGTGTCGACGCCGTTGTTGCCTTCTGCAGCTTTGCTCGGAGATATCGCATCGCTATCATCACTGTGCGAGTGCAGACTGTCATCCAATCCATGGATGCCCTGGTGCGACTGGTGGTGGTACTCAATGCTCCCCATCTCATCTTCCTGACCACCGAGGCTGCTGCCGGAGCCACCGCCAAGGTAGTCGCTTCTCTGATGGATGCGCTTGTGCTGCACCTTAAGCCGCTTGGTACCGATCTGGAATCCGTTCATGCTAGCAATGGCCGCGTCGGCAGCGTCCGCACTGTCATAACTCACGAAGCCAAAGCCTTTGCTCTCGCTCGTAATCTTGTCCATATACACCTTGGCGCTGATAACAGTCCCAAACGGCGCAAATGCAGTCGCCAGATCAGCGTCCGTCAAGTCGTGTGGCAAGTGGTAAATGAACAGATTAGCGCCTGTAGGACCTTCGAGCTGGCTGGTCGTACGTGAAGCCTTGGCTTCCGCACTCTGGTTCGGCATGTCCATCCCAACAACCATGCCACTCGACTGCATGTCGAGGCCAGCACCACCACCTACATTCGGCATTCCGCCGAATCCGTACGGGCCAGCCGCGCCAGTAGCGAATCCATATGGATTGTAGTACATGAACGAGTTTGTGGGACTTCCCATGCCACCGGTCGATCCAACAGGCGAATTAAGACCAGCAATTGCCGGGTTCAATCCTGCAGCTGCCTGTACTCCGAAAGCCTGCATCTGTTGCATGTATTGCTGCTGCAACTGTTGCAGTTGCGGAAAAGCCATACCAGCTCCAGGAGGCAGCGGCCAGTAGGCGTTTGCCGCCGCTGCCAAATTCCGTGCGCGCTGGAGACGCTGTCGACGACTGTCAGCAAATTTCACCACAAGTGGCGACGTGCCACGATCCATGGTAACATTTCCATTAACTTGTTCAATAGCAGCAAGCGCTGACGAGCGTTCCTTGAATTTCAAAAAGGCACAACCTTTGCTTTGTCCTGTAGCGGGATGACGAAGGATATAGACTTCCTCAATGTTCCCAAAGAGCTCAAAGACCTCACGAATGGCAGATTCTTCGGCTGTTTTTGGAATCATACCGATAAACAACTTATGTTCCTGTGATGCACCTGCCTGTCCTTCAGCCGGTCGAACCTGCAATGGATTGATACTCTGAGGCAGTGTAATCTTATTATGCAGTTCCTGTACAGCTTTTTCAGCGGCATCACGTGTAAAGTACGAAGCAAAAGCACAACCACGATGGGCACCAGTGATCTTGTCTCGAATGATTACGAGATCTTCAAGTGGACCATAAACTTCAAGAACGGGACGTAGATCGTCTTCTTCCATTGTCCGAGGTACTTGACCGACAAAAAGTTTCACAGGTCCATCAATTGATTGGTCAGTGTAAGATTCCGAGAGATTCGAAGAGATGTCACTTGTGTTTTCGTTATACTGACAAGTATCCATTGTAAATTTAAAAGAGGGGGGAGAAGGAGGGATGACACAAGAGACGACGGAGAGGAGAAGGACGATGTTGACGCAACAGAATTACACAGACGAATTTTGGTTTTAAACTCTTAGTAATTATGAAACTACTTATATGACGAAAAAAAATAAAGATGCAGGTACCACAACCTTGGTACAATTCAATTGAATGAGTGTTTTTTTGGGATACGTTGTATTCTTTTGAAAAGGTTCGTGTAACTTTTATCTTGGTCGACGACATCGTTTGACAATCTGCAAATATGCACTAGTTTTTTATATTTTTGAAAAATTGTAGAAAATCTTGCTCGTTCCAACAATTTCAAGTGAAATTATTCCAGCTTAATAATAAGCTTGCCAATGTTCTTGCGAGCATACATGAAATCAATCGCCTCTGGAATACTTTCCAGACCGCGAAACTTTGTCGGGTCCACACCAGGATTTAGCTTTCCATCGGCCACTAGCTTCAGGAGACGTTCAATGTGGGAAGGAATGAACTCGGCGAATTGATGCAGAAAAAAACCGCGCACACTGGCCGATTTAAACAGCAACGTCGAGTTCAGCTCATTCACAAGCATCGGTTCAGCCGACTTGTCATCGTGGTACCCAGAGATAAAGCCAAACACGATCACGCGCGCGTGCGTGGCCAAATTGCTCGTCACAGCTTTAAACATGTCGCCACCTACACTCTCGAACACAAGGTCGACGCCGTTCGGATACTCCTCTTTCAGCACAGAGTCCACATCTTCCTTCATGTAATTGATGACACGGTCACAACCAATTTTCTTTAGGTGGTCCACTTTCTCGTCTGAGCTGCACGTGCCAATCACGTGGTTGTCCACAAGCTTAGCGAGCTGTACGGCGTACTGGCCAGTACCGCCAGCAGCAGCTGACACGAACACGGTCTCATGGGTCTTCATCTCTCCGACCTGCTCCAGCGCAATTGATGCCGAGACGCCACCGACTGTCATGGTGACGATTGCAGCTGACAGTTCCGGAGTCTTAATCAGGTTGACCGAGGGCACCTCCACGTACTCTGCAAAGGCCCCAAACTTCTGGTAAGCCACAGCGTCCCCCACCTTGATGTCAGGGACCCCTTCACCAACAGCAGTCACGATTCCGGCAGCCTCTAAACCGCAGCCGAACGGTGGCGATAGTGCGTGCATGTAGGCACCAGCTGCGAGGTTGATATCGGTGGCGTTGATGCCCAAAAAATGGTTTTTAACTACGACGTTGCCAGCGGCTGGGGTCGGAATATCAGCAACATCGACGATTTTGGTTGCAGCACGAAAATCTTTAGATTTGGTGTGTACTTGAACGGACTTGAAGGATGGCATGAGAATAGGTTGATACAATGGAAGACTTGATTTGATTTAAGCTTTTGGTCTTTGATTTTGAAATGACGTCGGTTGGGGGGAGGCTGAGAAAAATGGCTACACTAAAACAATGTTGATGAATCAATACACGAAGTACTTGTCGCTGGAATAACTGGATTACTATATGTTAACCTAAGATAGCTGGTACATGGATTTGTAATCGTTCTGCTCACGTCAACATTTGATGCTGGGTATTGTGGGTAGGCGTAAGTTTTCTAGATTGGTGAATTTGACAATTTTTTCAACGGTAAGTTTTTTTTTTACAACTGTAAGTGTTTTTTTAATGATATTGCGCTCGATCTTCTGTTTTCTTTGTGAAGTTAGCGTAGTGTTTATTTTCCAGATTTTAGAGAACGAGAGGCAGACGAGTTTTAAACCGTTTACGGGTTGCGGATGTCTGGTAGTGTCTACATGGGGCTGGCCACTTTCGGTGACACTCTCGGGTTTGTCCGGCTAAACGGATGCAGCGTAGCAGCAGACTGTAAAGCTGTTTATGTCCTTATAGACCCGTTGTATATTTTATACAATATTTCTTATATTATTTTACATAAGGGCGTTTTTAATCAACCACCTTTTGAATATTCATCAACCACCCCAGCTTTGTTAAAATCAGATTGGTCAAAATGCCAAATCGGTTTTTTTGGCATTTTAATTGATTAATTTTTATAGATTATAGAATTATGAAAAAATTACGGTTCTTATGGATTTTTGACTGGTGTTTGCTACTGGTGCTGATGTTTGACGACGACGGAGTTGAGCCCTGTTTGTTGGCGATGCCGATATTGTCGGCTTCAAACAAAAGCTTTTAAAGCAGCGGTAACATAACGAATCATATTAGCAAGTAATATATACTTAGTGTTATAGCATTTGCCCGGTGCAAGGCTGTTCATTGTCGTCTTAATTTTGCAATCGTTCTTGTTTGATGATTGGAAAAGGCTGGAAGGAATTCGTATTTACAACCTTTAGGCGTCTTCTCAGCGCAGAAATCAACATCATTCTAGCAAACATCGCGACATTAGTATCTGGAACGCATAGTAGCAGGATTGTATCAATGTGCTTCATTGAAATAAGCATCAAAATTGCACATTGCACATTGTCGACTATTGCAGTATATAACTCCCATCGACGTACTAAAATGTTCAACGGAAAATAAAACCCATAAGTTCTTTGTAACACGAGTCAAGTTCCAGTACGCTCGCGTTGCTTTTAGAATATTCTAACGTGGTGGGATATTCTAACGTGGTGGGAACTGGACGAGGATCATCCAGTATCTGCGTTGTGCTTTGGAATAGCAATCCAATTTCACATGCGCTAATTTTCTAGAGCAACATTTGATAAAATGGCTACAAAATGTTGTTGTGTATATGCTCGATGCACAGCGTATTGCCTTGTTGTTGGCAATGTGCTTGATAATCAGCGTTTGGAAAATGGATTTCTGTGACACTGCTGTTCAACACGTATTGAAGATTTAGCCTCACGCATTTGGCGGCTGTGCCTCTCTAGACGAAGAAACACAGCTCCCAAAAGACGTATCTTCATCATCGTACTCAGATGGACACTTGGACGAAAATTAACCAAGCTTTTTTTGCTCGACGTGAGACAAAACCTTTGCTTCATATATGCTTTACAGAAGATTAGCAGTGGAATTGAGATCTGTTTCGATCATTTTAAAATTTCCTTGTTGGGTGAACCAGGTTCTATCACGAAGCACGATGTTGGGACAATTCCAGCGAGTCGACGCGTCGGAAAAGAGTTTGTACTTGAGCCCCAATAAGCTTGCGCAAGACAATGCCTACGGAGAGCTCCCGTATTCGCCTGATCCTTTTCGTCAAGAGGAAGGGCCATTGCGAGACGGAGGGGTACCAAAGCTTTTCTCCACCGAATCATGTGGCTTGCTTGTGCAGTATGCCGCAGTAGGACTCATGATGGGAGCGCTACCGAGTGCAGTCACGCCGTTCTTGGGTTACTACCTAAATATGGAAGGTCAAGCCACCACATCAGCCCGCGCGTTGCTTGGTATCCCATGGTCTGCCAAAGTGTTCATTGGAATCATATCGGACTGTTTTCCTATCTGTGGCTTTCGTCGCCGACCGTACATGATCATCGGCTGGATGCTTTGCTCACTTTGTCTCGTCGCCATAACAGCACTTCCACTGGAGAAATCCTACTTTCCTGAGGCAGCGTGGCGAGAATTGAAGCCCGACGAGTACACAGCCGAGGAAATTGCTGCGATAAATTATCATGCCCCTGCTTCAGGAGGCAAGTACGTCGTGTTATTGATGCTCGCAACTTTAGGCTATGTAGTTGCGGACGTGGCAGCAGATGGCGTAGTCGTCGAGTACGCCCAGCGCGAACCTATCGCAATTAGAGGTCGGACACAGACCGTAATCTACACCGTGCGGACAATCTTCAGCATTTTCGGAGGTATTCTTGTGGGCTTTGGGCTCAGTTCACTGCCCTATGGCGGAGATTTTGCTTTCGGTATCAGTTTTCCTGTGTTTTCGCTCATACTGGCCGTGTGCTGCATTCCGGTGATTCCATTAACTTGGTACTTTGTCTTCGAGGTCCGGGTGCGTACTCCACAACTGCATCAATACATCAATCTTCTATGGGAAGCACTGCAGAGTCGTGCGCTCTACCAAGTCATCGCGTATAGCTTCTTCTCTGGAGTATTTGGTGGAATTGGTTACGTAGCTTCTGATCCTGTCACGATGTATTGGGCCCGTGCAACAAGCTTCAGTATTTCGGTCTCGCAGATCATCGGTTCATGTGTAACAGCCTTCACGCTAGCTTTCATGGGACGCCACGGGCTAGACTGGGACTGGCACCGTGTTATTGTCATCACCACAATAGTTGTAGTGGCGTTGGATTCAGTGTGTACAATGCTCACTACATGGGCTGTTGTGCGCAACCAGTGGTTCTGGCTCGGCTTGCCAATTGTGGAGACTATACCATCGAGTATGAACTTTATCGTCTCGAGCTTTGTGGTCGTAGAGCTGGCTGATAAAGGCAATGAAGCTGCCATTTATGGACTTCTGACGACAGTTGGCAACCTCAGCAATCCATTTTCGGCGACGCTCACCAAGACAATCGATGAGCCTTTTGCTGTTAGCAACCGAGATATTTTGAACGATTCACATGCCACACGCCGGGATGTCACGATCATCGTTCTCGTTTCTTACACCAGCAAATTGCTCTCGCTACTGTTTCTTGTCCTGCTTCCGAGACAAAAGGCGGAGACTCAAGCGTTAAAGCGCAGTGGCCATAGCAGTAAGCTACTTGGTATGATTACCATCGCGTACTGCATGTTCGCGTTGATCTGGTCACTTCTTATCAACTTGCTAGGAATCTTTAACAGCACGAGATGCCTCAAAATTGTTGGCGGGTGTTAAGATGGAGAATATCGATGCCATCAGGAAGAGTTTAAGTGAATGAAGGTAGAAAACACATTTTTCCTTAAGTACAGCCGATTCATTTAGTATCTCTAACAACCTGATACTGTCCTCTTCGGTAGGGCCTACACATCCCTGATCGATCATGGCTATCGTGCCACGCGACGGACGTTACTGCCGGATGATTTAAGTACTTCAAAACACATGACCGTATGAAACACGACCTCCACAGTCATTACCAATACTGAAACAAAGTTATTGTTTCGCCTCGCTCATGTGGCTGTTACGAAGTGGCACGGCTGCAAGGGTCATGCTTGACCTGCATGTCTGCCACTGGAGCAACCCGATCATGTATAGGTTTATGAGTTCTATATCTCAGCTAAACTGAAGTTGCAATGTAATTCTCGCATACGCATACCTACTACCTACAAGTTGCAGGCTAGATGTACAACAACTGATAGCACATATCGGACAACAGATCCTTTATTTTCGCTACATTTAAAGTGTACACTACAGGAGCATTGGACTACAATGCTGCTAACAGGGCAAATTGGAAGGACAAACGAGTTCGGTCGATACAAGTCCACCAGTTTACGCCGCCGAGCGAAGCTTGCGGTACGTGACTCCATTTCCAGCCCCAGCGTTCGCAGAGGCACTTGCTGTGGCGCTTGCCGACGCAGCCGCTGCACCACCAGTCGACGCACCTGCTGTACCGCCAGTTGACGTACCCGCACGGTAGCCGTAGCCGACATAACTCGGCGCACCATATCCGACACCGCCGTTGACACCTACGCCGACTCCACCGCCGACACCGGGGTAGCCGTAGCCGACATAACTCGGCGCACCATATCCGACACCGCCGTTGACACCGACACCAACACCGACACCGCCGTTGACACCGCCGCCAACAACCACACCCAAGCCATGGTTGTGGTAAAGGCCGACACCGCCGCCAACAACCACACCCAAGCCATGGTTGTGGTAACGGCCAAACGTCTCGGCGACTTCCTTCTCAGCGTGTATGCCACTGGATAACACCACGACGGCGATGCACACGGCGAAGATCTTGTTGCTGCTGAACATGGTTGGAGGTGCTATTTGGAGACTTGGGTCCGATAGAAAGCGAAAGAGCTTGCGTGTTGGACTTGAGTAATTGGAGCTCGAGGCCGTAAATGTGAGAATGAACACTCAGTGGCAGCGTGTCGCCTGGGCTAATGTTTGACTTGGTAATCTCGCGCACCATGTGCACGTCGACGGAGAAGAAGCCCAGTCGGTTGAAATGTCTGGTAATGGTTATCCCAGGATGGGACATGTGTTCCCTGTATAGTGCCAACACGGACGATGATCTCTCCTATCACTATGTCAAGTTTTCATACGATACTTGTACAGAAGAAGTTGCTGATATCTCTAAAACCAACGTGTTTGCAATGCTGTTCATCCGGCGGTCAACACGCATTCAAACGATGGAAATGTAATGTAATTGTGTTTGTTTGACAACCCATCTTTCCTAAACATCTCTTTGACTTGGGGAGTATACAAGATGTAGCACAGATAACGAACATTGCTGGTGCCCGTGTGCATTGTAATACATGTAACGCGTACTTCGGTCGTATCTCGGTCGTGATAGCTCAAGTAAGAACGGTATGTGTATCGAACTAATCACGAGAGCATTTGGGCTTTTATAATCAGTAAGCGATTGCTTTATGTTTCATAAGTCCGTCACCCGTCTGTCACCCGTCTGTCACCCGTCTGTTATTGTTTGTGCATGTTTGTGCATGTTTGCAACAAATTCATAGCTAAGATGATGTAGAGTCTACTACCATACTGTCCGCGCAAGAGGTCGTACAAAGTTTCGTTCCGGCTTTAAGTGACTCGACGCGATCGTTCTGAAGTACACACAGTAGTCTGTCCAAGCCGGTCACAATAGTTGACCATTTTTTTATGAAGAGGTCAACATCTGACAGCTAAAACTTATGGATGATGACCATTTACATCAACCACTTGCTTGCAATGATGATACGTCGGTTCACCTCATGTTGCGTATAGTCTTACCAAAAGCATCTTTTGATCATGCCTCTTGAGCTAGCCAAGGTAGAGAGACCGCTGCATCAGAATGTACAACCAGATCACACTAACCTTTATAGAGCAACCCTCTGTAAGAAGTATCCTTTGAGCGGCAAACAAGATGTTTATATGCAATCACTGTCTTGCTGGGTTTTTTCTGAAGTCATAGCGAGAACCGGAATCAGGTGTCGAACCTGACCGTGACTTGTGTTGGCATCTTGCACGAGCCCTGCACAAGCAACATTCATGTTCCTTTGCATATAGACGCCTGGTAGCTCATTGTTCTTTGGCGCTAAACATTGCAGTACTTCAAAACACATGACCGTATGAAACACGA